>CM058239.1:41923269-42523269 GCA_030180135.1 Orychophragmus violaceus
AATTTGGTTTATTTTACGTTGCTTCTTATCTAAATCTATTAATTTCCTCCTTATTTGTAACAGTTCTATACTTAGGCGGTTGGAATATTTCTATTTCGTATATATCTATTCTGGAGCTATTTGAAAGGGATCAAATTTTTGGAACAACAATTGGTATCTTTATTACATTAGCTAAAACTTATTTGTTCTTGTTCATTTCTATCGCAAACAGATGGACTTTACCTAGACTAAGAATGGATCAACTATTAAATCTTGGTTGGAAATTTCTTTTACCGATTTCCCTTGGTAATCTATTATTAACAACTTCTTTCCAACTCTTTTCACTCTAAATTGAAAATGAATCCAACATATTCATTACTTGTTTTAAACAAGAGAAAGAAACAAAGATCAAATTATTCATAGATAATTACAAAATGCTTCCTATGATAATCGGGTTCATTAATTATGGTCAACAAACCCTACGAGCTGCAAGGTATATTGGTCAGGGTTTCATGATTACCTTATCCCACACAAATCGTTTACCTGTAACTATTCAATATCCCTATGAAAAATTAATAACATCAGAACGTTTCCGCGCTCGAATCCATTTCGAATTTGATAAATGCATTGCTTGTGAAGTATGTGTTCGAGTATGTCCTATAGATCTGCCTGTTGTTGATTGGAAATTGGAAACAAATATTCGAAAAAAATGATTGCTTAATTACAGTATTGATTTTGGAATTTGTATATTTTGTGGTAATTGTGTTGAGTATTGTCCAACAAATTGTTTGTCAATGACTGAAGAATATGAATTTTCAACTTATGATCGTCACGAGTTGAATTATAATCAAATAGCTTTGGGTTGTTTACCAATGTTAGTAATTGACGATTACACTATTCGAACAATTTTGAATTCACCTCAAACAAAAAATGGGTAAACCCATTAATTTTATTAAAAAAAGAATAAAAAATCAAAGAATAAAAAACCGTTGAATTATATATAAAAACTTGTATTTATAGAATAATATTAATTATTAAGGCTCATATTACGAATATAATATATTCGTAATTACTTTCTTGAAATAGATAGGTTTAAAATATTAGAATAAAAAAGGTGAAACTGTCTAATAATTGTATCTACATCAATTCATATCCATTAGATTCTAATTTAACTCTATTAGAAACATATTCAAAACAAATTCCCCGGTTAAATTAATAAGGTCATGAAAAGGATTTCGATTTTTTTCTTTTTTTAATAATATAATGGATTTGCCTGGACCAATACATGATTTTCTTTTAGTTTTTCTGGGATCCGGTCTTCTAGTAGGAGGTCTGGGAGTGGTATTACTTCCTAATCCAATATTTTCAGCCTTTTCCTTAGGATTTGTTCTTGTTTGTATATTTTTATTGTATATTCTAGCAAATTCCCATTTTGTAGCTGCTGCACAACTCCTTATTTACGTGGGGCCATAAATGTTTTAATCATATTTGTTGTGATGTTCATGAATAATTCAGAATATTCAACAGATTTCAATTTGTGGACTGTTGGGAATGGGATTACTTCATTGGTTTGTACAACTATTCTTTTTGCATTAATTTCTACTATGTTATTTGGACTACAAGATTAAACCAGATTTTAGAGCAAGATTTAATAAGTAATAGTCAACAAACAGGAATTCATTTATCAACAGATTTTTTTCTTCCATTTGAACTCATTTCAATAATTCTTTTAGTTGCTTTGATAGGTGCAATTTATGTGGCTCGTCAATAAAAAAGGTTCTAATTAGTAAATACCAAAGAAAACTTTGTGTTTGTGTATGTTATGATACTTTTTCCGTTCATTCAATTCAATTTGATTGAATACTATTTCATATTTAAAATTTTTTCCCTAATATAGTTTTTATTCGTACTTTGTTGTTATATTCTAGTTGATTGAACCCGGTGAATTGTTTTTATTATTCATATTGAAATGAATCAAAATTGATAAGGAGTTGTTCAATGATACTCGAACATGTACTTGTTTTGAGTGCCTATTTATTTTTGATTGGTCTTTATGGATTGATCACGAGTCGAAATATGGTTAGGGCTCTTATGTTCCTTGAACTTATACTCAATGCAGTTAATATGAATTTCGTAATATTTTCTGATTTTTTTGATAATTCCCAACTAAAAGGGGATATTTATGCATTTTTGTTATAGCAATTGCAGCCGCTGAAGCAGCTATTGGATTAGCTATAGTCTCGTCAATTTATCGTAACAGAAAATCAACTCGCATCAACCAATCGACTTTATTAAATAAGTAGCATAAAAAAAATTATAGGTTGAAATTTGCATATATGATAGGTTATGACTTACTAGATTATATTTGTGAAAATCTAAGAAATCAAAGTATTTTAGCCCCATTTTTTATCAATTGAGCCAGAATTAATTTAAAAAATTCTATTAAAGGAAATCATTGCTTCATCTAGTATTTTAAATATATCATTTAGTTATAAGTTTACTAGATTGAAAATTTATGACATTCAAAAAACTATAGATCCTATGTCACATTCAGTAAAAATTTATGATACCTGTATAGGATGTACTCAGTGTGTCCGAGCATGCCCTACAGATGTATTAGAAATGATACCTTGGGATGGATGTAAAGCTAAGCAAATAGCTTCTGCTCCAAGAACCGAGGATTGTGTTGGTTGTAAGAGATGTGAATCTGCCTGTCCAACGGATTTTTTGAGCGTTCGAGTTTATTTATGGCATGAAACAACGCGGAGCATGGGTCTAGCTTATTGATACATTACCGAAAACCTCATTTGAATAAATTTAGAATACATTTTATTTTATTTTATTGACAAGTACTCGTACTCAAAAAAGTTCAATTATATTTTTTATTTATATTTTTTTTTTTGAGTACGCGTTCTTTGGACCTGGTGTATCTTGTCTTTACCACGAATGATTTTCCTTGGTTAACAATAATTGTTGTTTTTCCAATATCTGCCGGTTCATTAATGTTATTTCTCCCGCATAGGGGAAATAAAATCAATAAATGGTATACTATATGCATTTGTATCTTAGAACTTCTTCTAACGACCTACGCTTTTTGTTATTATTTTAAAATGGACGATCCATTAATTCAACTGTCCGAAGATTATAAATGGATCAATTTTTTTGATTTTTATTGGAGAGTGGAAATAGATGGATTTTCTATAGGAACGATTTTACTGACGGGATTTATTACTACTTTAGCTACTTTAGCGGCTTCTCCAGTTACTCGGGATTCACGATTATTCCATTTCCTGATGTTAGCAATGTACAGCGCTCAAATAGGATCATTTTCTTCTCGGGATCTTTTACTTTTTTCATCATGTGAGAATAGAATTAATTCCCGTTTATCTCCTTTTATCCATGTGGGGTGGAAAGAAACGTCTGTATTCAGCTACAAAATTCATTTTATACACTGCAGGAAGTTCGATTTTTTATTAATAGGAGTTTTAGGTATAAGTTTATATGGTTCGAACGAACCAACATTAAATTTAGAACTATTAGCTAATCAATCCTATCCTGTCACACTCGAAATACTATTTTATATTGGATTTCTTATTGCTTTTGCCGTCAAATCACCGATTATACCTTTACACACGTGGTTACCTGACACCCACGGCAAGGCACATTACAGTACCTGTATGCTTCTCGCTGGAATCTTATTAAAAATGGGAGCATATGGGTTGGTTCGAATCAGTATGGAATTATTACCTCATGCTCATTCTATGTTTTCTCCTTGGTTGATGGTAGTCGGTACAATCCAAATAATTTATGTAGCTTCAACATCTCCCGGTCAACGTAATTTAAAAAAGAGAATAGCCTATTCTTCTGTATCTCATATGGGTTTTATAATTATAGGTATTGGTTCTATAACGGATCATGGGCTTAATGGAGCTATTTTACAAATAATCTCTCATGGATTTATTGGCGCTGCACTTTTTTTCTTGGCAGGAACGAGTTATGATAGAATCCGACTTGTTTATCTTGATGAAATGGGTGGAATGGCTATCTCCATTCCAAAGATATTTACAATGTTCACTATCTTATCGATGGCTTCCCTTGCATTACCGGGCATGAGTGGTTTTGTTGCAGAATTAATCATTTTTTTGGAATGATTACCAGCCAAAACTATTTCTTAATTTCAAAAAATTTAATTATTTTTGTAATGGCAATTGGAATGATATTAACTCATATATATTTATTATCTATGTCACGTCAAATGTTCTATGGATACAAGTTAATTAATGCCAAAAACTTTTCGTTTTTTGATTCTGGACCCCGAGAGTTATTTCTTTCAATCTCTATTCTTCTACCCATAATTGGTATTGGGATTTATCCTGATTTTGTGCTCTCATTAGCAAGTGACAAGGTTGAATCTATTTTATCTAATTATTTTTATGGATAGTTTTCAGGAAATAAAAAAACATTAAATTGAATTATAATAAGAAGTCTTTGGTTTTTGTGTTGTAAGAACCTTTTGAATCATTGTACTACTTGATTCAAAAGGTTCTTGATGATTTACTACTAAAATTCAATTCTATTTCTTAACTTATATGAAGTTATATATAGATGCTATTCTTTTTTATTTGGATTCTTTTCTTTTTTGGTTAATGTTTTAGTTAATTTGATGTAAATGAACCATAACTATTTAAACCTATTCCTAAAAGATTGACGCCAAAATAGCATATCCAAATTAAAAGAAAGCCTATCGAAGCCACAATTGCAGAATTTATACCTCGAACATTCCTATTTGTTTTAATATGTAAATAAATTGCGAATATGGTCCAAGTAATAAATGCCCAGGTTTCTTTTGGATCCCAATTCCAATATGAACCCCATGTTTCATTAGCCCATACAGCTCCTGAAAGAATGCCGACGGTTAAAAAGAGAAATCCAAGACTAATAATACGAAAACTCCAATAATCTAACTGTTCAATCAATTGATACCTATAATAATTTCTAGAAAAACTAAAATTAATGTTTTGTTGTAGTAAAATAGAATTTCTTTCGTTTATGTAGTAAAGTACATCAAAAGAAAATAATTCATTTAATAAAAAAAAAATTCATATTATTTTTCCAAAAATAGATCTGACTTTGCGAAATGTAATGACTAGAAGAGCTATTGATAATAAGGATCCGCATAACAGAGCGCCATAGCCTAATATCATCATACTTACGTGCATCATTAACCACTGGGACTGGAGAGCTGGTACTAATATTGCAGACTGAGGCATTTTGTTTAAAAGACCTGAAGTAGCAAAACCTTAAATAAAAATAGCACTTGGCGCAGTTATTGCGTTTAAGTGCTTTTTTGTTTAATTTTCACTTAAATTAATTAATTTCAAGAACCTATTGATTTCGCTTAAATAGTGATGGGGAAAATCAAAATCCCTCCTTTTGGAAATATAACAAAATAAATAGGAACCAAAAAAGAAAGGTTCCTATTTATTTTGTTATATGTATTCTAAAAAATTTGTTTTTAAGTTAGGCTAATTATAATTATTCTAGTGTTTTTTATTTATTTTGTTGTACAAAAAAACTTTTGGAATTACCTGTAGGAAATCGCTTTCAATGATGTCCAATATCCCTTCCTTTTCCAAATTGTTTTACGAATAAGCTTTTTCGAGATAGAAGTACGTTTTTTTGGAACTGCCATTCAAAAATGAAAAAAGTTTTTCAGTGGTATAATTGGATGTCAAAGACATTTATTATTCTATTCTTTCGTACTTCATATCGAGTTATTTTTTCTTTCAAATTTTATTATATATTATTTTTAAAACAAAACAGACATTCAAAAGTTTAAAATCTAACTTTTTTACCTTTTTTAGTTATTTAACGTTTGAAATCCGTATTAGAGTGCTAATTTAATTAATCTATACTGATAGATTATATTATAAAAAAATTATTAAATTTCTTCATTTAATATGTAAAAAAAATATCGATTATAATACTATGTTTTTGAAAGAAAAAAAAAAAAGCTCACTTAGTGTTTAGTGTACTGGAAGACAATCACTAAATTCCATAATTTAAATTAATTCCTTAAAAATTCTAAATAATCAAACTAAAAACTCTCGCTGCACTAATAAATCTGATATCAATAATCCAAGTAGCTAATTTAGATTAAACGTTAAGAACAACCTAGATGAAAAAAACTAGATGCTTTGAATCCCAATTAATTAATCAATCTATAATTCCATGAAATCCCTAACGAGAATCCCTAAATCTAACAAGAAAACTACTCAGACATGGCAATCATGACAATAAACATAATCAAAGTAATAATCATATAAATCAATAGAATAAGAAAAGGGGTTCGAAATCTCTTCTTTCTCGAGTACAAGACCAGCCCCAAAATCTCTTAATCTCTGGTCGAATAAAGCTTCGAATAAAACTTAGCCTAACAAGTGGTTGTAAAACCTAATAAATAGCTTAAACATGTTTTGGGGTCGAATTAGAAATAATAAAAACTTATGGGCTTCTGTGTAAATCTTCAAGACTTGTCTGAAACGCTGCGCTTAATCTGCCATCGAACTCGGTGTCGACCGACACCAGTGTAGTGTCGATCGACACCAACACCATAAATCGGCTCCAAAGTCTTCTTCACGTACAAGTGCTCCCAGAATGCTCCAAAACCTCCAATTAACTCCAAACGTATGGAAACCTATAAAATACTCGATAGACTCCAGAGTACAAGGTTAAATACTCAATATATACACTTATGTCATGGTTGAAAACCTATAAAAACTATGATATATCAACTCCCCCACACTTAGAATTTGCTTGCCCTCAAGCAAATAGAAAGCCAAAGTATGAAAAAGAGGTTCGAAAACACAGAAACTCATTTCGTCTTAGGAACATCGCATTCACACTCACTTAGTAAACCACCTGAAAATATCCATGTAGAGATCAAGACCACAATGTACTTCCCCCACACTTAGCAACTGTCCCAAGTAAACTCCACAATCAAGACAGAGCATCCAAATTCACCACACTAACCTCTGTATATAATTAAGTGCGGTCTCACAAAGGGAGTATCGATCAGAGGACACATGGATTCAACCCAGTCAGTACCTGAACACCAAACTATTGGTTTCTGGTTCCTTTCTTCTCCCTTTCTCCCTTAGCAACTGATTTTTCCCCACTGGGTATCATTTTATTTTTTCTATCAGTGCTCTTCCCTTTTTATTCGGGGTGTTACTTTGGACATGTTTCCATGGATACACGGAGGTAATAGGGGTCTCTACCACTCCCGTGACCACTTCGAAGCTACTAGCTTATCCACAGATTATTTCTTTTTACTTTCAAAGGAGGGGAGAAGGGAACCATACTCAAACAGGTTTACAAGCTTTGTCAGGCGCGTCAGAGGAATCCGATCCAGAGATACCATTCCCCTAGGTGAGAAAATTAAGTCAAGATTAGAGGTGAAGTTAGTAGTGGATCCTCTGAATACCTGAGAAGACATGGGTGTCCTTGGTAGGCTGATCCGTGTGTGGTTTTCTAACAGTCATAGAGCTACTACATGTCTGTCCAATGGTCACTTAGTTCATATCCAAGTGAAAAATTCCTCGGAAATCATAGTTTCATACCAATTTTGACTCAATAAAACAATTTTGAAAACAAAGAACTGACTCTAAGAAAAGAAAGCAAACGATGATCAGTAAACTACCTCCCCCACACTTAAACAACATTGTCCCCGGTGTTATCGCAGCTTGGACTCGGGAGAACAAGGTATAACCAGCGAAAATTCGGAAAATCAGAAAGCTTACCTGCTAGCGTGGTCAGTGTTGACCGACACATAGCCAGTGTCGAACGACACAAGGCTTTGGTCGACACAGATCTGATCCGAATCGAGCTTCCTCGATTTTTGTCCGTGTTTTCGAGTTTGGTATCGACCAACACTAAACGGTGTCGATCGACACTTCTGTCTGCAACATATTCGTCACGTTCTGAAGCACCAAAAACCAGAAAAATCAAAGAACCAAAATCAAAAACCAAAAAGAAAAGAAAAACTGACCCAACAGTGGTTGCCTCCCACTCAGCGCTTTGTTTTAGTCATTAGCTTGACTATGGGTAGGAGATCAGACTCCCGGGGGTTTCGACAGAGGCGGAGAGTACCTCTGTGAAAGTCTCCTCATCCATGGAGGTGTATAGGCAGTAGCAGCATAAGAGCGTCCAAGGAGTGAGGGAATAGATCCAGGGTGGGAGCGTGGCTTGGGCTGGATAGAGGGTTTCCCTGCATAAACAGCAATGAAGTTAGGAGATTTGAGTTTAGAAGATGCATACCTTCGCTTTGGTGGAGATCTGATGTTTGGAGCTTTCTGCTTATGAGCAGTTGCAGGCTCTGAAGATGTTATAGTAGATTCCTGAGGAACCACCATCTTCTTTTCTCCAATATCAGACACTGTAGCTTCACCAATCTGAACTTCTTGCTCTACCTCAACACTAAAAGATTGACCATCGATGGTGGACTTTCGCAGCTTATCCATCTTGAAGTGCAAAGGCTTATCAATCATACCATGTCTCACGTCAATCACTGCTCCAACTGTAGCTAAGAAGGATTTGCCAAGTAGAAGAGGATCATCTGAGTCCATATCATATTTAACGACGAAGTCTGTTGGAATCAAGTAGTTTCCAACTCTGATAGGGATGTGCTTAAGAACTCCTTATGGAATCCTCTTCGATCGATCATCTAGGATTAGAGAGATCCTAGTCCTAGTCTGCTGGAAGTCTGTCAATCCCAATCTCTCCGCCACAGAATATGGAATGAGATTCACACTAGCTCCTAAGTCACATAAGGAGTGCTTGAAGTTGTCCTTGAAGATAGAGCAATCTAGCACACAGACACCAGGATCCGGTAGCTTCTCTGGAATCTAATTAAGCAGCACAGAACTGACTTGTTTAGAAACCACCATTACCCCTTCTTCTAACTCTCCATCTATGAAGATCATCTTCTTCATGTATCTCTGCAGACAAGGGTCAATTCGCAAAGCATCAGCTGGTGGGATCTCATTCAGCTTCTTATCCATTAATTCCATGCATTTGGCTTCATCAAGCTCTTGTTTAGACTGCATAGCTACCCTGGGGAAGGGTATAAGAGGTTTGTAAACCTTCTCCTCAGTAACAACACGAAGTATTGGTGAAACTATGTCTGCCCGACCCTAGTGTCGATCGACGCTGAAGTGGTGTCGATCGACACTCTTCATATATCCTGAATCCTTTGCATAATTTCCATCGGTGTCGACCATGGAATCGGGCTTGGTCGATTTTTTTTCGTCATGAGAACTCGAAAACACCTTTGAAGCAAGGTGTCGACCGACACTAAGAGGGTGTCGATCGACACTGAGAGCAATAGTCAGAAGATCAATGTCGATCTCGGTCGATTTTTGTCCGTCAAAACTCTCGAACTCAGGTTTTTCACTGGGTGTCGACCGACACTGAGAAGGTGTGTCGATCGACGCTGAGTCTGCAGCTTCGGACTTCCAACTATTATCCACGATTTTCGCAGCCTTGACCTCAAATCCTTGTTCTTCATCCAACCCATCTTCAATTTGAATTGAGATAGCATTGATATGGGCATTCAAAGCATTTTTCCCCTTGATTGAACTAGAAATCTGAGCCACTTGTGTATCCAGCTGCTTCACATGAGTGTTCAAAGACTCAAATTTCCCATTCAAATCAGTGTACAGGGCATCAAAATTCGAGTTAAAGTTCATTGTGGTCTGCTGCTGTCCCTCAAGAAGTTGTTCCATCATAGCTTCCAGTCTGCTCTCTTGTGTAGGTGCAGGAGGTGTTTGGTAAGAGGAAGCTCCATAGTTCCTTGTGAAGGAATTGTTCTGCTGCTGGAAAGGCTGCTGGAAAGGCTTCTGGAATGCAGACTTCTGAGTGAAAGTGGCAGGATTTTGAGTACCATACTTCTGAAATCCAGACCCTCCAATGTAATTCACAGCTTCTTGTGCACACTCTCCAGCTTCAGATGCTTCATGGGGCTGCTTCTTCCCAAGCAGAATGTTGTGGACAGGATCAATCTTGTTATTTAACTCAGCTATCTGTGAGTTATCAGCTTTTCCACCAGATTTCTGCCTCTCCGGATCAGCATTTTTAGCACTATTGCTGCTTACCAAGTTTTCAATCAACGCTCTAGTTTGCTCAGGAGATTTGGTATTGAAGTTGCCATTGCTAGCAGCATCCAACGCCATCTGATACCATAGATCAACATCTCTAAAGAAAATGCTCAGCAGCTGAACTTCAGTGAAACCATGATGAGGACAGTCTATTTGGTACATCTTAAATCTCACCCAAGTAGTCTTAAGAGGCTCTGTAGGTCCTTGCTTGAATGTCAAAAGATCTTGTCTAAGCTGATCGGAACGAGCATCATCATAGAAGTGCCTCAGGAATTCCCTCTTCACTGCATCCCAAGTAGTCAGAGTCCCAGGTGGAATCTGCTTCAGCCAATTAGCAGCTTCTCCTTCAAGAGAGTGAGGAAAAAGCTTGCAGTGTAAGTAGTCGTAGATCACTCCGTTGTGCTTCATCCCAATGACTAAGGACTCAAAATCCTCTATGTGATCCATAAGATGCTCATGTGGGAGTCCATGAAAGAGGTGTTGTCCCACAAGCGCGTAGTAGGAAGTCTTCAGCTCAAACTAATTCCGCGGGAAAGCAGGAGGTACAATCGCAGACCTGTTAGCGTAGAATTCGTCAGGTCTGTTGTAGTCAGCAAGAGTCCTCCCAGCTGGAGGATTATGTGGCGGATTTGGCTGCTGATTGGGCTGTCCATTAGCTCCAGGATTAACAGTCTGCCTCTCATCTTGAGGCTGCTCAATTACATTCCCATCAGCATCAATCCTCTGTCCTTGAGCATTGTAAGGATTTTTCTGCAAATCCCTCAGAACACCTTCTGCATCTCTAATCAAGACAACAACATTCGGATTCATCATCTTTACAGATTTCTGAGCCTTCATGTTTGTTCTCTCAAATCTAGCAAGCTCCTCAAGTCTGAGGTTCAAAAGCTCTTCGTCTGGGTTGCTTCGGGTGTGACGATTGGGCATACACTGAAATTAGGCTGAATGCGCGAAGGGTGTCGATCGACGCTGACTGTGATGCCGATCGACACTAAGTTCTCTGGCTCGCTGTTTCCTGCAGAAACAAGAAAAACGCGAAAAAGAGGTCAGTAAACAAGAAAAGAAAACACTTAGATTAAATTCTAGTACAAAATCTATCGGCAAACTCAAAGAGTCCCTGGAAACGGCGCCAAAAAATTGATAGGTCAAGAATTATCCCTATTCTAACTGCAAGTGCACAGATATGCAATCGTAGTATAAAGGGTATCGAATCCACAAAGAGTCAAGTTTCACGCGATAGATTATATGTAATCGAATTAAGCTAAGCAAGACAGATGAAAGCTATAAACAAAACAAGTAAGAAAACGGTGTGTGATCAATTAACGAAGGCGCTAAACTTAGGGAAATTCTCAGGAAATCAGGAACACAGATCAACCAATCAACATGATTCAGATATCGATGTTCTAGAACTAGAATGACAATCATATAACAAACCAACTCTCGCTGCGAATGCTAACTATGTCTAACAACCTAGAAAACCAAATCTCTTTGCGAATTCTAGAGTTCTAAACATACATTTAATTTAGGTTCTTTCGTTCACAAATTTCCTAAACCAAATCTCTTTGAGAGTAGGTAATTTGTTCAACTAGGTTCTTTTCTAATCAATTAACCAACTCTCATTGCGCTAATAAATTTGATATCATTAATCCAAGTAGCTAATTTAGATTAAGCGTTAAGAACAACCTAGATGAAGAACTAGATGCTTTGAATCCCAATTAATTAATCAATCTATAATTCCATGAAATCCCTAACGAGAATCCATAAATCTAACAAGAAAACTACTCAGACATGGCAATCATGACAATGGACATAATCAAAGTAATAATCATATAAATCAATAGAATAAGAAAAGGGGTTCGAAATCTCTTCTCTCTCGAGTACAAGACTAGCCCCAAAATCTCATAATCTCTGGTCGAATAAAGCTTCGAATAAAACTTAGCCTAACAAGTGGCTGTAAAACCTAACAAATAGCTTAAACACGTTTTGGGGTCGAATTATAAATAATAGAAACTTATGGGCTTCTGTGTAAATCTTCAAGACTTTTCT
This sequence comes from Orychophragmus violaceus, assembly GCA_030180135.1. Lineage (NCBI taxonomy): Eukaryota > Viridiplantae > Streptophyta > Magnoliopsida > Brassicales > Brassicaceae > Orychophragmus > Orychophragmus violaceus. Next base: position 41,935,449 of record CM058239.1, read on the forward strand.
GAAACGCTGCGTTTAATCTGCCATCGAACTCGGTGTCGACCGACACCAGTGTAGTGTCGATCGAAACCAACACCATAAATCGGCTCCAAAGTCTTCTTCACGTACAATTAACTACAAACGTATAGAAACCTATAAAAGACTCGATAGACTCCAGAATACAAGGTTAAATACTCAATATATAAGCTTATATCATGGTTTAAAACCTATAAAAACCATGATATATCAGGACTAATGATGGGCCTTATGATCTTTTCCTCCAGCATTTCTTTGACTAGCTTCTCAATTTCATTTTTCTGCATATAATAATACATGTAGGGTCTTAGATTGATGGGAGTTGTTCCTGGTTGTAAGGTAATGGCATGCTCTCTGGTCCGCGCTGGAGGTAAACCTTTAGGCATTTCAAACACATCTTGGTACCTCTTCAGAAGCCGCTTCATCACTGATTTCATACCCTTCTGCTCTCCTTTTCTTGTTGACTCAAACATCTCTGACAGTTCCAATAAACAGATCAGTTCACTCTCCTTCCCAATCTTCTCCAAGGATTTCATTGATATTTCTGCTCTAACCAAAGTAGGGTCCCCTACAATGACCATCCAGCTATTCCCTACCTTGAACCTCAACGTATGTAGGCCCCAATTGATGTGGGTCTCTCCAAGCGTTGCAAGCCATGTGTATCTAAGAACAACATCAATATTCCCCAAAGTGAATACCAGGAATTCTTCAGTAATTTCCACCCCCTGGATAGTCAACTTCACATCTGAGCACCTTCCTCTTCCTGGTATTACTTCCCCATTACCAACTGATACTCCAAACCCTCCTGTTTCTGTAATTGGTAACCCAATCTTCTCTACCAAGCTTGTGGAGATAAATTTACCCATGGCTCCCGAGTCAATCAGGAGCACGACCTCAGCATCACCTATCATTCCTCTCATTCTCATAGATCGTTCAGCAGAGATTCCAACCATGGATCTTAATGACAGAGTTAATAATTCTTGTGTTCCTTGTTCATCATTTGGCTCTTCGTTTGGGTCATTTCCATCTTCTTCATTAACCTCTTGTTCTTCCACTTCCTCAACCTCCATACACTTGAATCTTTGAGTCTGTTTACAATGATGACCCGTGAAGTACCGTTCACCACAGTTCCTGCAAGGATTAACATTACGTTTGTTCACCTCGTTGTTATATCCCACATGCCTTGTATCTCTGCTGGCATCGAAAGAGCATCTCGGAGGAGCTACCTCTCTGTTCCTATTTGTGTTGTAGGACTGAGAGTGCTGATTTTGATTCAAATCAGGCGCAGAATTGGTTCTTGTAAATTCTTACTTTGGTAACTTGCTTTATCGTTCTCCTGCTCCTCTATCAGTTTCGCAGTATCGACAATCTCATCCATACCAATGGGTCGATATCTCACCACTTGATACCACAGTGATTTCCTCATTCCATTTAAGAACATTTCTTCGAGTACATCGTTCGTGACATGAGGAACTTCAGCTGACAGTTCTTCAAATCGCTCCATGTACTCTTCCATTGAACCTGTTTCCTCATCCTCAACAGCTGGCCTATTATGGTTCCTCATCAACTTGGTCTAAACCGTTTCTTCAGCTTATCTTTGAAATCCTCCCACTCTTTATGGTCTTCTCTATCCTGCGTAATCCTCAACCATGTCACATCACAACCAGTTAAACAAGCTAACGTCTGTGGTAGCTTTTTCTCTTCTCCAGTTTGATTCACCGTAAAACATTTCTCTACCCTAAATATCCAATCATCTGAGTTTTGTCCATCATACAGAGGTAACTCCATCTTTCTCCCTGGTGAATCGAGTTTGGACCCTGGAGATAAGATAGATTGCTCACCCGATTTATTTTCTGAAGACTTTCTTGTATATTGAATCTGGGTTTGCATATGTGGTGTCTCCATGGAACAAAAGGGTAGCGTCAGTCGGGGAAAAGCTATGAGTGGATCTCCTCTCGGTTTTTTCGGAGCCGTCGGCGTTGGATATGTCGTCGCCGGACTCTTACCCATTGTCGCCATGGAACAAAAGGTAGCGTCCTTTGTGCGATTCACATCCTCTCGGGTGAGATTTGCGTTATGCTCCATGGTTAACAAGGATTTCTGAAGGTCTGAGTTAAACTTGTCCAAACGAGCTAGCTCTGCAGCCACTGATCCTTCGTGTTGTGTTGCTGCTGCAGTCGGATCTGCCTTTGGATCCATATGCGCTCTGATACCAAACTTGATAAGCCAGAGCTCATCAATCAACGATCGTAGAAGGAGATGAGGAAACAGAAGAAGGAGATGAGAGCAGAAGAGAGAGAGTGAGAAAAGATTGTTTTTGATTAAAATGTTTGATAAGGTTACCCTGAAAATGGGACCCACCTTTAGTACTACACGAGTGTATAAACGACAATGTATTCAGCATTATTAACTTTATAAGGAAATGATATTAACTCTCTAATACACTGAGAGAGTCTCATTGTTATTTTTGTTTTCTTCTAGCCACTTTGTATTGCTCCCTTTACCCCTGTAGCTCTCCTAGATGATCGACCCTTCTTAGTAACATATGTCAAAGGTACCTGCAGCTTATTGTTGAGATAAGCTTGTCTCTAACAGAAGAAAAGGAATCCATTGAAGAAGAAATGGAGAATCTGGAAATGATTGTGGTAGGCACGAGAGATTTTCTACAAAAGAAGAAGATGGGTTAGCAAGGCACGTGAGAAGCACATGTTAATTAAATTAGGAATATTAATTTAATTTAGAAGTTTTCCTTAATTTAAGAAATTAGACAATTTGCCTTTTATTAATAAGTTAAGTTATTAGCTATATATATGTAAGCTCAAGATAGAGCAAAATCACCGTGAGAAATCAGAGCAATAATAGTTTCAATTTCAATCTCTTTCTTTTGATCATCCAAGAACTTTTTACGTTTTTTCTCGAAACCACAAACTCCAACATGGTATCAGAGCTAAGGTTCATGCATTAAAGATCCAAGCAACCTAAACATCACAAATCAGTCTCACAAGAAACCACAAATATCACAAATCCATCACAAAAAAAATCACAAGAAAAGATGCAGCAGCAAAATACAACACAGATTATTCCCGTGTTCGAAGGAAAGAACTTCAGTCTCTGGGTTAAGAGAATGAAAGCAATACTAAAGTCCAGATCTCTCTGGACCATTGTCTCGGAAGGAATACCTCAACCACCAGAAACCAAAACAAAACCGACAGAAGAAGAACTTGCCTCAATAAAAGAATGGGAAGAATTAGAAGTCAAAGACCAGCTTGCTTTGCAATTAATTCACAGTGCCTTGAGTGAAGATATTCTTGGAGGAAGAGTTTCTGATGAAGAATCAGCTAAAGCCGCTTGGGATCTCCTGCATACAGAATACAAAGGAGACCCAAAGACATCACAAATTAGACTACAAAGACTAAGAGCAAATTTTTGGAGTGTTAAGCAAACAGCAAAAGAAACAGTCAAAGAATTCATGAAAAGAGTTACTGAACTCAATAATGAAATGAAGTCATATGGAGACAAAATGTCTGAAGAATATTTGGTGTCAAAAGTACTATCTTCTTTGACAACCAAATATGATCCGTACGTTGGTGTGATAGAGCAAACCAAGGATTTACAAACATTGACCCTGCATGAATTGTTAAATGCATTACAAATGCAAGAAAACAGAATCGAAGATAGAGAAGATCACAATTCAGAGGGAGCATTCTACGCAAAGTTCAAGAAACCAATCCAAACAAGTCAAGGAACCAACCAGAGTTTTGAAAACAGTGATCAAAAATCGAAAAAACAAAGATGGTGCAGCTACTGTCGAAAGGATAATCACTATGAAGCAGACTGCTATTTCAGAAACAAGAAACCTACTAGTGATCAAAACAGACAACAAAGGTCACAAATACAATGTTTTAACTGTGGAGAAGTTGGGCACATAGCTAGAGAGTGTAAATTGAAGAAAAATCAGCAAGCTTATATGCACCAAGAAGAAACTACAATACAAGAACTGTCTTTTGCAGCAAGTCATACACCAACAAATTCAACAACATGGATTGTTGATAGTGGAGCAACAAGTCACATGGTGAAAGAAGAAAAGTTTTTCACAGAATTAGACAAATCAGTCCAAACTCCTGTCAAAGTGGCTAGTGGTCAGATACTTGTAAGTGATGGAAGAGGTAGCATCATCGTTGAAACAGAAGTGGGTCAAAGAACAATAACTAATGTCCTTTTGGTTCCAAAGATTGACAGAAATCTACTAAGTGTTGGGCAGTTGATAAAAAGTGGATACAAGGTGTTGTTTGAAGAAGAGAAAGGTATTATAATGGACAAAGAATACAACAAAATATCAGAAGTTCCTATGATTGGTACTAGCTTTCCGCTGAACTGGAGAATCATCGAGAAAGCATATACAGTACAAGAAGAAGATCTTTCAGATTTATGGCACAAAAGATATGGGCATGCAGGATATAAGCATTTACAAGTTCTCCAAACAAATGACATGGTGAAAGGATTACCTAAATTTACAGTCACAAAGGAGATATGTGAAGGATGTGTACGAGGAAAACAACATAGAGAAAGCTTTCCAGAAAAATCTGAAACAAGAGCAGTAGAGAAACTACAACTGATTCACACAGATGTATGTGGTCCTATGCAAACAGAATCAATTAATGGCAGCAAATATATCCTTACTTTCATAGATGATTTTTCAAGGATGCTATGGGTTTACTTTCCAAGATTGAAATCTGAAGTTTTCACAATTTTTAAGAAGTTCAAAGTTTTGGTGGAAACACAATCAGAGAAGAAAATAAAAGCAATCAGATCTGACAGGGGCAGTGAGTATGCATCACAAGAATTTACACGGTTTTTAGAAGAAGCAGGTATACAAAGGCAACTCACAGTTGCTTACACACCACAACAGAATGGAGTAGCTGAACGGCGAAATAGAACACTACTAGAGATGGCACGCTCTATGCTAAAAGCCCAGGGTATGCCAGATAAGTTTTGGTCTGAAGCTGTTTTTACAGCAGCATATTTGCAGAACAGATTATCTACCAAATCACTCAACAAAATAACACCACTAGAAGTCTGGAGTACTCACAAACCCTCAGTAAGTCACTTAAGAGTATTTGGATGCATTTGTCATATACTAGTTCCAGAAGAAAAGAGGAAGAAGTTAGATGACAAATCACGTAAAGGAATTTTTATCGGCTACAGCACGTTAAGCAAAGGATACAAGATCTACATGCTGGATACATTCAAGGTGGAGGTTTCAAGGGATGTCATTTTTGAAGAAACCAAAGTTTGGGATTGGACAGAAGAGAAAACAACCAAGACTCGTCTAGAATTTCCTTTGAAAACAGTACAAGAAACTCAAAATTCATCAAGACTGCATACACAAACAAGTCTAGACACTACACAACACGAGAATATAAGTGATAATGAAGCTTCTACACCACGAACAGAAGGCACAATATGGACAGAAAGTGAAGAATCACCAGAAGTGATTAGGAAAACTAAAAGCCTCAAGGATGTCTACAACCGAACTATAGATCTTGATGAAGAATGCAATCAAGTGATAGAGTTTTGTTTCATGTGTATGGGAGAACCTACTTGTTTTGAAGAAGCTGTCAAGGATAAAGAATGGAGACTTGCTATGGACGAAGAAATTATGATGATTAACAAAAACCAAACTTGGTATCTAACAGAAAAACCACAAGAGAAGAAAATTGTGGGAGTCAAATGGATTTACAAGATCAAGACAGATGAAAATGGAGAAATATTAAAGTTAAAAGCAAGATTAGTAGCAAGAGGATTTACCCAATCTTATGGAGAAGACTACCACGAAACTTTTGCACCTGTCTCAAGACATGAAACTATTAGGACGATACTTGCAGTGGCAGCTCAAAGACAATGGATTTTACATCAACTAGATGTGAAATCAGCTTTCCTAAATGGAGAAATCAAAGAAGAAGTATACATAAATCAACCACAAGGATATATTCAAGAGGGAGCTGAACACAAAGTTTTAAGGCTAAGAAAAGCTTTGTATGGTCTTAAACAAGCACCAAGGGCATGGTACAGCAGGATTGACTCATTTTTCATCAAAGAAGGATGTAAAAGAAGCAACAGTGATGCAGCCATGTATATTCAAGAGGCAGAAAGTGAAATAATGGTCATATGCTTATATGTGGATGATTTAATTATCACAGGGAGTTCAGAAAGTTTGATTCAAGCATTCAAGAACAAGTTGAACTCTGAGTTTGAGATGAGTGATTTGGGTAAATTAAAGTATTTTTTGGGATTTGAGATCAAGCAGGAAATAGGAGATATTTTCATAAATCAAAACAAATATGCAAACAACCTATTGAAGAAATTCAGTATGCAAGATAGCAAACCTATCTCTACTCCTCTTGCGCCATACAACAAAGATGACGAAGAGCATGAAGACCTTCGTGATGTAACAAAATATAGAAGTCTAGTAGGAGGACTTTTGTATTTAACATCGACGCGACCAGATATATCGTTCGCAGCATCCTATCTATCAAGATACATGCAAGCGCCTAAACTACAACATTACAAAGAGGCTAAACGAGTCCTTCGTTATATCAAGGGAACTAGTGAGTATGGTCTAAGTTTTCAGAAAGTTGCAAAGGCAAAGCTAGTCGGATTTTCAGACTCAGATTGGGCAGGATGCAAGGAGGATATGAAGAGTACAACAGGATATTGTTTTAGTCTTGGTAGTGCAGTCTTTTCATGGCGCACAGAAAAACAAGGACCAATAGCACAATCAACAGCTGAAGCAGAATATATGGCTCTATGTGCAGCAAGGAATCAAGTAGTTTGGGTGAAGAGATTACTAACCGAGCTAGGATTCGAAGAGAAAGGACCCATACCGTTGATTTGTGATAGCACCTCCGCAATCGCAATCGGCCGGAATCCAGTACTGCACAAACGGACGAAACATATGCAAATTAAATATCATGTGGTAAGAGACGCACAGTCGGACGGAGAAATCGATTTACGGCATTGTTCAAGTCACGAACAAAGGGCTGATATACTTACCAAAGCTCTTGGAACATCACAGTTTGAGAATTTAAGAGGACAACTTGGAATTACAGAATACAAGCTTAGAGGGAGTGTTGAGATAAGCTTGTCTCTAACAGAAGAAAAGGAATCCATTGAAGAAGAAATGGAGAATCTGGAAATGATTGTGGTAGGCACGAGAGATTTTCTACAAAAGAAGAAGATGGGTTAGCAAGGCACGTGAGAAGCACATGTTAATTAAATTAGGAATATTAATTTAATTTAGAAGTTTTCCTTAATTTAAGAAATTAGGCAATTTGCCTTTTATTAATAAGTTAAGTTATTAGCTATATATATGTATGCTCAAGATAGAGCAAAATCACTGTGAGAAATCAGAGCAATAATAGTTTCAATTTCAATCTCTTTCTTTTGATCATCCAAGAACTTTTTACGTTTTTTCTCGAAACCACAAACTCCAACACTTATCAATATCTTGACATCTTCCAAATCCTTAACACTCCTTACTTTACTCGTGAACTGGATAAACTGTTCATATATGTTGTTGATTCTATTGAGATCGATGGTAAATGAATAAACCGATTGAATTTTCTTGAAGACCGCATGCGTAGCTGATGATTTACCCTGTTCCAAATTCTTCTTGATGAATCTGGGATCTTTGAAGAAAGCGTACCATCGTTTGCAAGTAAAGCGAAACTGAGCTAGAGACGTGGCCGGAACCCTAGAAAGTATTTCGGATTCTAATTCCGGTCGGAGATCGGAAATCATCATTGTGATTTCGTCAGAGAACAAAATTAGAGGATAGCAAGTAGAAATTAGGGATTTAACTTTTACTACTCAACAGATTGGTTTAGGTTTAGAGAAAGGGTATAATAGTCAATACAGAAAGCTCGAGGAAAAAGGATAAGGCATATAAATAAATTGATATGATTTAAATTGGGAAAATATCCTAAAAATACTCTAATTGAACTCATTTTTGCCAAAAAAAAATACATAGACTTTTGTCATCATCCGATTAATACACGAACTGGTTAAGTTTGGTAATTTAATACACAAAATCGTAAGTTGTTAAGTTTTTACTACACTGCTTTAACGGAGGTTAACGGGACAGTCGTTTGTGACGGGGTTAAGTCGAGATAAACAGTGTCCGTTAAAAAATTTCGGAAAAGACCCAAAAATACACCAACTGAATTCGTTTTTGTCGAAAAATACATAGACTTTTGCCATTATATGATTAATACAAGAACTCGTTAATATTGTCATTTTAATTCACCAACTAGCAAAATGTTAGAATTTTAATACACTCGTTTATCTGTGTGTGAAGGTTTCCGAGTGAGTTTTCATGGATGTTCCTGATTTCGCTCGTGTCGATCGGGTCAATTACTGTTTCGGTTCGTAATTTATTTGGGATTTTTGGGTTTTAAATTTGGTTTTAGAATTTATAATACTTGTTGACTTGATTTCCTACAATTTGATTGGATTAGAGTTTATTTCTCTTTGTTCTTCGATGACTAGATAAGCATCCTTCAGATTCTCATCCGACTATAACGTCTCAATTTCGAGCTTACTACGAAGGATGTTTATCTAGTCTTCGAAAACAGGATTTAGAAGAAACAAAAAAAAATTGGGAGGAAGGGAGATCAACATTGCGGAAAGAAAAGGCTTCGGCGTCGTTTTCTGAGGCATTAGTTTTTAATAGATTTAAATTTTTTTTAAAAATCCGGAAGAAAGAGAGATTAAAGTCCTAGTCATATGAAAGAAGTGCACAGACCACTAGGCTATAGTTACAGTTCATACTCTCGATTACACTAATATATAAATTTAAATAAATCTATAGTTCGGTTTAACGGAGTTATAAACTCTGTTAAGGGGACTTTAACGTCTGTTAAAATTGTGTATTCAAGTCTTAACATTTTGCTAGTTGGTGAATTAAAATGACAATATTAACGAGTTCGTGTATTAATCAGGTAATGACAAAAATATGTGTATTTTTCGGCAAAAACGAATCCAGTTAGTGTAATCTATACTTTGGTTTTAACGGAGTTATAAACTCTGTGGGACTTTAACGTTTGTTGAAATTATGTATTAAAATCCTAACATTTTTCTAGTTGGTGAATTAAAATTATAATATTAACAAGTTCGTGTATTAATCAGATAATGATAAAAATCTGTGTATTTGTCGGCAAAAACGAGTTCAATTTGTGTATTTTTGGGGTTTTTCTTCAATTTAAATTTTTAAGCAAACTTGCATATGCCCAACTTCCACGAGTTTTTTAATCAGTTACAACAATTTCGTTTCATTTCTTGGCCTCACTCATGTTGGGCTTTTCTAGTCTCTACTCTCTCTAACTAATTATGGTTTTTTTTTTTGATAAAAATGTTAATATCATTATTTAAAATAAAAGATAGGTTTTACAATTTGCTTACACACTTTGCTAAACCTAATGAAGAAACCATGCCAAAAAAAGTTGAAAAAAACATGGAAACTAGGACATCGGATTCTAGAAAGCCATTTGACAAATTATCGATAAATCTCTCGGAAACCAGCAAGGAGCAGAAGATCTCGAGAGGAACACACATCATCAAAGGCCGAAGAACCCGCACAATATCAATTGGTTTAGGAAATATTTTTATGGTTTTACCAATTGGTTTAGGAAATATTTTTTCTGTCAAGCAAATCAAATCTTCGATGTTTGTATTGTGATTCATGGAAACTCTTGAATTCGTCTTCTTTTTTCTTCTTTTTCATAATTAAATTTTGCAGAATCAGACAATTTAACTCTTTTTTCTTTGCACTACAATTTAACTCTTGTCAAAACCATGTTCCAATATTAAGCTATGAAATAAACGAAGATATGAATAGGTTTAACCACACTACTTTTCAATCACTTGGTAAGAAGTAGAGGTGTCAAATCGGGCCATTGCCCGCGGGCTGAGCCCAAATAACTCGAAGGCGGTGCGGGGCGGGCCGGGCCAAACCAAGCCCGATTTTTGGCAGGTCACGCGGGCGTAGACCGTACGAACTGCAGGTTCGGCGGTTTGACCCGACACGAGTCCACGGTTTACCATGGGTTGATGCATTTTTTTTTGTTCGATCACCTCTTCTGAATTTAGGTTCTGGTTACTAATGATTTTTTTTGGGTGTTGAAGCTATCTTTTGAACTGTTGATTAGCGGAATATTTAAAAGGTTGTGGCTTTTATTTTTATTTTTGTCTTGTGTGTGACTGATTTTGTGTTGATCACTGACTTTTGTGTTCTATGTTTCTGAAATGAATCCAAAACATTTTACAGTCGTCTATTCATTTTACTAGCTTTAGGATCCCAAACAATTGATATATGCACCGCTATGAGAGCTAGGGTTTCCGTACAGGTGATTGCAATTCTCGAGCCCTAAATCGCCGGATTTGTTCTTCAAATCCAGTCCTCATCTGTATCTTCCCTAGTATTGCGCTTTCATTAGGCATGTGTGGCTTCTTAACCTGATTTCTTTCACTTACAAGTGGGAGAAAGCTTCAGATCTCCTAGGAAGGTACCCTCCTGGTGCGAAAATGTCTCGATTACGAAAGAAAAAAGAGCCTTCCTTGATGGATTAACTAAGAGAGAGGGATCTTCTGGAAGAAGGAGATCCGGTGGACATCCCAGATCTAGAAAACGAAGACCTTATCGAGGAGAGCTCCATGAGTGTCATAGTCAGATGTCTCAATCCTTCCGTCCACAAGATAGGTGGTCTGGTGAAGGCTTTACCCCCAATATGGGGTCTCGAGGAAAGGGTCAGAGGCATAGGTGTGGGCGAAAACAGGGTCCAGTTCATCTTCCAAAACGAAGCAGACTTGCACCATGTACTGTTTAAAGGTCCCTGGTTTGTTAATGGGTGGATGATAGCTCTGGATCAGTGGAAACCGGTGCAAGATCCTGACTTTCTAAACAAAATCCTGTTTTGGATCCGCATAAAGGGCATACATGTGCATCTAATCAAGAAAAGGACATTTGAGGGCATTGTGGAACCACTGGGGAGAGTCGTGGCTACAGAACTTCACGCAAAGAACTCTGACTCGCTGGAGTATGTCCGTGCTCAGGTATGGATTCGGGCAGACGAACCTCTGCAATTCCGGAAACTGGCCTGTTTCCAAACAGGAGAAACAGCACTCACAGAGCTAGAGTACAAGAAACTTCTTAAGGTGTACTTTGTCTGTAAAAGACTAACGCATGATCAAACCCAGTGCCCATTCCAACTACAACAGGAAGTCCTAGGCCTGACGAAAGGAGAAAAGGTCACAAGTCGGATGTCCTCTCAGGCTCTTGAGAGAGGAAAAGAACCGACAAGACAGGAGGAAGGTAGGAAGTATGTGAAGAAAGGTAGCAGTGCAGGTGGAGGCCAGACGTCATCAGGAACTGCACACCAGGGGCCAGGGGAGAAGTGTTAAAAGCAGATTGCAGTGGACGTCAAAGCAAGGAATTGGAAATTCTCGGGTACGACACAAGTATGGAAGCAGAAAGAGAGCTCACTGGGGAATAAAGCAGAAGGTGAGAACTCAAAGAGTGTAGAGGGCAATGTGGAGGTATCAAATAAGAAGAGGAGACTCAGTTGCAGTGGGGTTCGTTACACCTCGAGAGATCCTCGCCTCAGTGGAGAGAAACCGCAGGTATCCCCAACAGTCTTTGACATACTCGGAAGAAATGAGAACAGAGCTGCAAAGAAAAGAAGAACAGAGAGCGGTGAGGAACCGCATATTTCTCCGTCAGTCTTTGAGAGACTGGGCTATCAGTCCTCCTCTTATGGTTCACGCGCATCGAAAGAGCCATCTGGTTCTGATCACTCTGTATCAATGACAGCCCAACTATCTGGAAATTATGTCTCTATGACAGGCTCTGGTTCAGCTTATTCTGACCAGAACAAATCTCGGCGTTCACTCATGATGCTGGTAATTCAACTGATGACAACGAGTTCCTTTTGGAAGAAGGGTTGATGGGTAATTCCAACCCTTCAACCTCATCATGAGACTGCTGAGCTGGAACTGTCAGGGGGTGGGGAATACCCCGACAGTTCGTCACCTGAGGGAGATAATTGGTCAATATCTCCCAGAGGTAATATTCCTCAGCGAGACCAAAATCAGGAGAAAAAGAATGGAATGCCTAATTGAAGACCTGGATATTATGACTTGCATACAGTAGAGCCTATGGGTAGAGGAGGAGGTCTGGCGATTTTCTGGAAACAATCTGTGAACGTGAAGATTGAGTTTTCGGATCGGATAATGATAGATTGTAAGGTTAAGTGGAAGGATAAAGAGTTCATGTTGACGTGCATTTATGGAGATCCGGTCAAAGAGGCCAGAAGCAAGGTTTGGGAACGTCTACAAAGAATTGGTATGAAGAGAACAGATCCATGGATGGTATCTGGAGATTTTAACGAACTCATGGATCCCTCTGAGAAGTTAGGAGGTAAACAAAGGAAGGAAAAGTCGTGTCTGGATTTCAGACAGACGATGCGTTCATGCGGTCTATGGGACATCGAGCATAAGGGCTATCAATTCTCTTGGTTTGGGGTGAGGAAGAATGAGGTGATGCAGTTCCGGTTAGACAGAACAATGGCTAATCAAGCTTGGATGGAACTCTTCCCCCAAGGCAAAGCGTTGTATTTAAAGAAGATTAGCTCGGATCATAGTCCCATAATGAATAGTCTCATGGGAGATCAGAGAAGGAAATGGGCTACTTTTAATTATGATCAACGTTGGATTCAGAAGGATGGCTTCAAAGATATAGTTCAAGGGTTCTGGAAAGCTCAACCGGCCTACTGCCATGGCTCCTTTGTGAGTAGCATTGCTAAATGCCGGAAAGAGATCTCGATTTGGAGAAGGAAGGCAAGGCCAAACTCTGCTATAAGAATACATGAGCTTCAAGTCAAGATTGATCAGCTCACTCACGCTGTATGCTTTGACCAGAAGGAATGGGGACACCTGAGGAAAGAGCTACAACAGGAGTACAACAATGAAGAAGTTTTCTGGAGGAATAAGAGCAGAACGCAAAGAATAAAGGCTAGAGATAGAAATACGAAATTCTTTCATGCTACCACTAAGAATAGAAGAGCTCAAAACAAGATACTAAGCTTGGTTGATGACATGGAGAAATCATGGTTCTCGAATGAGGATATGGGAAATGTGGCAGAGAGGTACTTCAAGCTTTTATATGTGTCGGAAGATGTTGGTCACAGACTCCAGGAGATGCAGATGGTTCAAAGAGGTCTAGATTAACAACAAAATGAGTCCCTTCTAGCACCAATGACGGCGGAAGAAGTCAGGAAGGCATCTTTGATATGAATCCCCACAAGTGTCCAGGTCCGGACGGGATGATGGGCTTCTTCTACCAACAGTTCTGGGACTGTATTGGACTTAGCATCACGGCAATGGTGCAGGAGTTTTTCCGGACGGGTATCATGGAGCCTAACATCAACTTGACGAATATTTGCTTAATCCCAAAAAAGATAAAATATGTAAGGCTCACGGAATATAGACCTATAAGTCTATGTAATGTAGCCTACAAGATTATTGCTAAGTTGATGGCCACCAGGCTCCAAAGGATCCTCCCTATGATCATTTCTGAAACCCATGCAGCTTTTAAAAAAAGGAAGGTTGATATCAGATAACATTTTAATTGCTCACGAGATGCTTCATCCGCTTAACTCAAGAAACAAATGCTCCGAATAATTTATAGCTATCAAGACAGATATCTCAAAAGCGTACGATAGGGTCAAATGGTACCTTCTGCACCACCATCCTTGCTCTTCTTTCTCTTCTGTTAGTTCTCTCTAGACGTCCAAGTTCTTCAAGTCCGAGATTAACGAGGTTCAAGTTCTGATTACTTCGAGTTTCACGCGTCTGCATAAACTGTTTGTAATCGTCAAGCAACGATCGATGCTATCAGTGCAATGATCGATTCAATCTCAGAATCGCCTAGTGACGATCGACACAAGGGTGCAACGATCGACGCAAAGCGAATCGGTACCTGCGACAGAGAGAAAATAGAGAAAAATTAGTAATAATAAAAAAACAAAAACAAAAATGAAACAAAAATAAAAAATCCTAGTAGAAACCCTAAGTTCGATCATATCGAAGACTCTAAGAGTCCCCGGCAATGGCGCCAAAAACTTGATAGGGTCAGGTTTTAATCATATTCTACTGCAAGTGCACAGTTAAGAGATTGTAGTATATAGGATATCGAATCCACAGAGACTCTGGTTCCGATAGGTTAGAACAGTAGAAATTTAAACTAAGAAGAAAGCAATTTGTAGTAAACTAAATAGCAAAGCAAGAAAGTAAACAAGTAGCAGATTGTTGGTGGTGAAAGCAGTCAATTAAAGGCGCTAAGTCTATGGTGTTCTCAGGAAATCAGACAAGCAGACAAATCAATCAGTCAGGATCTAATTAAGCACAGTTCTAGAACTCAAATCACGGATATAGAATTAACCAAATCTCTTTGCGAGAATTCTCTAAGTCTAAGTGCAGCAATCCAAATTCCTTTGCAATTACTAACAGATTAAACCAGCATTAATTTCAAGTTCGATATTTTCACAATTAAACTAAACCAAATTCCTTTGCGAGTAATTTAATTGCTCAACCTAAATAGTTCAGATTCTAAACCACACTCTCGTGTCGTATTTAGCAACCTAGGATCTAGATTCTAATTGATCAGGTTAGAACTAGCATTAAACACAATTTAGATCGAAGAACATTCTATTCATGTGAATCCTTAACTGAATTAAACAAGTCTAGCAAGTCATGAAATCCTTAATGAGAAACCCTAAACCTAACTATGAATCTACTCAGACATAGAATATGAAAGCATAATCAATGAATTAATAGAAATCATAAAAGAGATTAAATAAATAAAGGGGTTCGAAATCTTCTCCAAAATAAAGTGAAGTACAGGATCAGATCAGCCCCAATAGCTCTAAAAACTCTCTGCTCTTAATTATGAAAGCGTATGTAAAATAAACACCAAAATCCTAATTATATAGGCTTAATCTCGGCTGGGGCTTCTTTGTAAATACTGGAGACTTCTGGGCCAAAGTGCAAAATCTTGAATCTTCATTAAACCGCCGAATCGGCCCAACTCGCTAGTGTGTCGATCGACTCCAAAGGTGTGTCAATCGACACCAAATGTGTGTCGATTGATGCATGATCTCAAAATCGGACAGTGAGCTCAATCTCTCGGCCAAACACTCCAAAAACCCCAAAATGATCCAATATCTCCAATTCCGCTCCAAACCTGATTATACATGTAATAGACTCTAAAAGAACACAAAAGAACACTAAAACACAATTATATCATGACATAAAACCGGTAAAAACCATGATATATCAACTCCCCCACACTTAGCCTTTGCTTGCCCTCAAGCAAAACAGAGAACTAGAATGTAGTGAAGAGGTTTGAAAACTCTTCAGAAACTCTTTTCATCCTAGAAGCAGTAACACTCAGATTCTCCTTAGTAAACCACATGAAAGAATCAACCTGCAGACATCAAGACCAACATATACTTCCCCCACACTTAGCAACTGTCCTAAGTAAACTCCACAATCACATTCACGCATTCAAGTTCACCCTACTGACTTCTGCAAGTATTTAAGTGCGGTCTCACCTAAGGAGTATCGATCAAAGGCACATGGACTCTTACCTTATCAGCTCTAGACCACCATACTATCTTTCTCTAGTCCCTTTCTTCTCTTTTCCCTTCCTTAGCATTCTGATTTTTCCCCATTGGGTATCATTTTATTTTTTTTATCAGTGCTCTTCCCGTTAAGGGGTGTACTTTGGACACATTCCATGGATGCACAGGATATGAAAGTTGTAGCTACCATTCCCATGACCACTTCGGAGTTACTAACTCATCCTCAATTTATTATCTTTTTTTTTATGGAAGGGGAGAAGGGAACTAAATAGGACAGGTTTACAGGCTGTGTCAGAACTAACAAGGGAATCCGACACAAAGTATACCAAGCCCTTAGGTGAGAAATCTAAGTCAGTATTAAGTTTGAAGTCAGTATAAGGATCCTCTGATACCTGAAGTGATGTGGGTGTTCTCAGTAGGTTGATCCATGTCTGGGTTTTCTAATAGTCAGAGATAATCTGCAGTTTCATCCCAATGGTTACTTAAGTTCCTGCAAGTGCTGCTAATCTTCTCAAAAAATCATTGTTTCTTACTTAAAAGTTTTGACTCAATAAAACAAATTTTGAAAAATTTAACTGACTCTAAGAAAACAAAAGAAAGAAGTTAGTAGAACCTCCCCCACACTTAAGACACACTATCCCCAGTAGTGTCAAGCGAAGGATTGGCAAAAAGAAAGAAAATTTTGTTTAAGGAATGGTTGGGTTCTGTCGGGTTTTACCTCTGTCGCTCAGGCATCGATCGTTGCACTAGGTGCATCGACCGTTGCTGTGCGATTTTTCGTGTATGATCGATCGTTGCTCAGGACCGCAACGATCGCTGCAATGCGATTTCGATCGTGTTGTGACGATCGACACAGTGGTGTGTCGATCGACACACTGCGTATATCGGATCAGTCAGCAAGTTAGCAGGTTAGTCCAAGGTTATTGTCAGATTTCGAATTCTGCAAGCTGAAAACACTGAAAACAGAGTAAAATCAAAGCACATGATGTATCAAATCAAGCACAACCATCCAAACATAGTAGCATCCTAAAAATCAAAAAGAAAAAGTGCAAAGGAAAAGAAAAAGATAGCAGAATACAGAACCGACTGTCTGAAAATGGAGACTACGCACTCTCGCTCTC
The DNA here is from genome assembly GCA_030180135.1 of Orychophragmus violaceus. Lineage (NCBI taxonomy): Eukaryota > Viridiplantae > Streptophyta > Magnoliopsida > Brassicales > Brassicaceae > Orychophragmus > Orychophragmus violaceus. The sequence goes on from CM058239.1 coordinate 41,952,277, forward strand.
ATCATCATCTATCCCACCATAGCGCTCAGTGTCACTGGCGGCTGCAGGAGAACGCTGTTGACGTCGAGTAGCAGGGCCGGGCTGATGAACCTGTGGCTGTCTCCTGCAAGTGCATGTGCGCATGAAGTTCCAGATAACCGTAGAATACCATCTGAGCGCTCTCTCCACTCTGCCTCAGACATAGCTCCATAAGGCATCGCAGGCTCGGGGAAGGGTCCAATGTCGTCAGCAGGGGCAGCAGCAGGCGCAGGGACAGAAGAAGATGAAGCTCGTGTAGAAGGCTCTCCCAGCGGATGAGCCATAGAAGGGACTCTACGCTGCTCAGTCTCAGGAGGCTGGAATCTCAGGGCCTTCAGTGTATCAATCTGTGTCAATACAGGAGCAGGAAGCTCCAAACCACACTTCCTAGAGCTCGGATCATGGTAAACCCAAATGCGCCCCTCCTTGAGCCAGGTAGCGCTCTGCAAGTGGCTGAAATCAAGGAACTCCTTGGCTGTGTCACACTCTGTGCCCTCTAGAGGAATCCCGCAGTGCATAAAGATGGGAGTAAGCAGGCTCCCCACTGTCTCAGTACGAACACCATCAAATGGCTTCAGCTGCAGGTCACATAAATGCTGAGCGAAAACAGCTCCCAAGTTGAGACCCTTAGTAGGATCTCTCACGCCAGAACCCTCAAACTGATCTCGCAGCCCGATAAACAACATCTCCATCTCATACTTGCGCATCTTGTTGGCCTCATACTTGCACAGCAAGCTCCAACACAAGATACACAAGACATATCTCAGCATAGGATGCTTCACCGGTGTAGTCCTCGAGTTGTATCGACCACTGCCAATACACTCCCAAAATACCCGAGCCTCCTCTGGATCCCACTCAAGTGGCATGCCAATGCGTCTCGGCTCAGTGCTGAAACCGTAGATCCTGCAGATATCTAGTAAAGGAATCCGATACCTGACTCCCCAACTCATGAAGGTAAAGATACCTCATGTAGCGCTCCTGCTGTCTGGATCCGGGTAAACCACTCTGCAAGTGGATAGCAACTGTCTGACCAGCTCTGGATATAAATCATAAGGACGCATAGGCATTGTCCCTAGACCAATGCCCTTACACACTGCAAGTACCTACTCATCGATCCCCAGACTCTTACAGGTAGAGTAGTCTGCAAACTTGGTTGGTTTGATAGTCATCCCACACCAACCATTGTATAGCAGCGAGTCAAATTCATCCCACTGGTTAAGCAGTGGCCTCTCTGTAAAATCAGCAGTCTTGAGGAACTCAGCAATGTTCTGCGGCCACTGTCTGGTTGTCGGGATATCTGTCGTGTCTGCTCGGGGCCAAGGCAGTGCTACTGCTGGACCAACTCTCACATAAGGCTCAGGTGGTTGTGACTCTCTATGGAACCACCCTGGTGGTGGAATGTATTGTCGTGTGGCTGTTGCTGCTGTGGCTCGGCGCTTGCGGGGTTGTCTGCGAGATGCCATCTGCATAAGAAAAATTCAAACACCAATAAGTCTCGGCAAACTCTCTGTGAAATCGCGAAGCATCGACCGTTGCACCTAAGGCATCATCGATCGTTGCAAGGCGATTTCGCATTTATCGAACATTTCCCCAAAATCGCAAAGCAACGACCGTTGCACAAGTGCAACGACCGTTGCAAGGCGATTTGGCCGTCAACAATAATCTCTAAAATCGTTCTAAATTCGTTCAATCAGCCACAAAATCAACAATAACCCATCACTAAACAACCTAAATCATGTTCATATCGGCACAGAATCATCAATCTCAGGCTAAACATCCGAATTTCATAAACCCTAAAATCAATTCCGAAAATGATGAAAATGAGAGCTCATACCTTGGAATCTTTGTAAATGGGTTATAGAAATAGCTAGAGGATGTTAAAACAAGTAGAATTGAGCTTTGAAACACGAGAAATGATGAAAAATTGAGAGATTTAGGAGTGGAAAATCTCGGTTGTACGGTCGGCGGAATGGAGAAGAAAAGAGAAGAGAAGGGTTTAAGGCAACTTACCTCGGTCGTGGGTGCAACGACCGTTGCTAGGTGGCAACGATCGATGCTGGTTGAATCAGATCGATTCCGGTTTAGCGCGCGTACCTTAATTTTTGATATTGAACCAATTGCAATGACCGTTGCACAGGACCGCAACGATCGTCACAATGCGATCACATATCTTCGTCGTAATCTCCTTGCAACGACTGGTGCACAAGTGCATCGATCGTCACACATCTCCAGACTCGAGTTTTGTATCTGAAACTTAGCAAAAACAAACAAAAACGTGAAATCCTAAGAAAAACACCAAAAATAAGAAAGAAAAACAACTAAACCTAACAGTGGGTTGCCTCCCACTCAGCGCTTGTTTAAGGTCATTAGCTTGACCGGACGAACAAGATCAGTTTGCTGGAGATCCCGACAGAGACTTTGATTGCCTCTGTGCAAGCTTCCTCATCCATGGCAGAGAATAAGCTGTATCAGAATGATCCTGTCCAAGGAAAGTTGGAGTAAACTGCTCTCCAGGATCCAAAACCGTAGTGTGACTTGACTGCTCATCATCTCCATCCATAATGGTGAAGGTCTGCCCATCTATCAGTGGCTTGCGCAGCTTGTCCATCTCAAAGTGCAGTGGCTCATCTCCCAGATGGAGGTCTATCAGACTGTGTCTAACATCTATTACTGCTCCCGCTGTAGCCAAGAATGGTCTCCCAAGTATCAACGCATCATCAGGATCACTGTCATACTTCAGCACTAAGAAGTCTGTTGGAACTAAATAGTTTCCAACTCTCACCGGGATGTCCTCAAGGAGTCCTTCTGGAACTCGTATAGACTGATCTGCTAGGACAAGAGAGGTCCTGGTAGGAGAAAAATCCAGCATACCCAGCTTCTCTGCCACAGAATATGGCATAAGACTTCCAGCAGCTCCCAGATCACAAAGAGAGCGCCTAAAACTATCCTCGAAGATAGAACAACTTAGCACAAAAATCCCAGGATCAGGCAGCTTCTTTGGAACCTTGGTTAACAGCACATCACTTATCTGTTGAGGGACTACAATCACCCAATCTTTCAGCTCTTCATCCAAAGGCAACATCTTGTTCAAGTACTTCTGCACACATGGGTGATAAGGTGGATCATCAGATGATGGAGTTTCGTCCAACTCTTCACCAATCTCCTCCAGCTTCTTAAGCTCTTCAATCTCCTGCTTAATCACTTCAGACACTGAGGGATATGATCTAATGAATTGTGCATAAATCTCTTGTCGAGTAATCTCAGAAACTCCAGGGAATAAGCGATCAAGCTCCAAATCTGCATCAATGCCATCAACATTCGGCGAGTCTGTCTGTTCACGACCTGCATCGACCGACACTAGGGGTGTGTCGATCGATGCAACACTGTTTTCACCCGAGAGATTTTCTCCAAAATCCGAAAATTCAACCTCTTCTACCAACTCAGCTGTGCTTAGCTTAAATCCTTCACCTAGGTGAGATCCATCATCAATGTACACAGACCAGGCCTTAATATGGGTGTCTGCCACCCCTTTTCCCTTCATAGAACTGGAAATCTGATTCACCTGAGTATCCAACTGTTTCATATGAGTGTTCAGAGACTCAAACTTTCCATTGAGATCCTCATAGACAGCATCCAACTTCTTATTGCAATCCACAGAAATCTTGGTCTGACTCTCCAGCAGCTGTTCCATCATTGCCTCCATCTTACTCTCATGAGCAGTGGCTGCAGGAGGAGTCTGATAAGATGAAGATCCATAGGTTCTCTGAGTACCTTGTCCAAAAGGTTTCTGAAAACCACTAGTCTGTCCAAAACCAGCTGAGTTTTGATTGCCTGCGAAGGCACTCTTTTGTCCTCCATTGAAGAACATGTTTCCCTGCTGATTACCAAATCTGTTACCTTGGAAACCAGACCCCCCAATGTAATTCACATCTTCTTCCTGAGTGTCCTCCTCAGTTTGAATTACCTCTACATCTTGGGCAAAGTTGACAGCCTTCTTACCAGCCAGGAGATTGCAAATTGTGTCCAGCTTAGATCTAAATTCAGCAATCTCTGAATTTTCTACACTTCCACTAGATTTCTTCCTCCTCTCATCCATAGTCTTGCAACTGTTGCTGCTCACTAAGTTCTCAATCAACTGCTTAGCTTGTGCAGGAGTCCTGGTGTTTAAGTTTGCATTACTGGAGTTATCCAGTGCAGACTGATATGGAAGATCTATGCCTCTGAAGAAGATACCTAGCAATGTGACCTCAGTGAATCTATGGTGTGGGCAGTCACGTTGGTACTTCTTGAATCTCATCCAGGCAGCTTTAAGAGGCTCCACAGGTCCTTGGGAAAATGTGAGTATGTCTTGTCTGGACTGATCGGAACGCGCATCATCATAGAAGTGACGCAGGAACTCACTCTTTAGGGCTGCCCAAGTATCAAACTGCCCAGGCGGCAGTTGCTTCAGCCATGCAGCAGCGTCTCCAGCGAGACTGTATGGAAAGAGCTTGAGAAACAGATAATCCTGGCAGACTCCATCATACATCATGCCAGTGATTATATCCTCAAACTGATCAATGTGATCCATAGGCTGCTCCGTGGGATGACCATGGAAGGCATTCTGTCTCATCAGCGAGTAGTAGATGGTTTTGATCTCAAAATCATTCCTCTCAAAACCAGGCATCACAAGAGCTGACCGGTTTGCATGAAACTCATCCGGTTTGTTGTAGTCAGCTAAAGTCCTCTCATGGACAACCATCTGTCTACCTTGGGCCTGTCTTTGACCTTGGTTCTGCTCCTGTTGCGGTTGCTCAGGAGGATCAGGGATTACATTCCCTTCAGCATCAATCCTATGCCCACCAGCATTGTACGGATTATTATCTCGGTTCCTCAGGGTACCTTGAGCATCAGGCATAATGATTACCTTATGTACCACCATCCTTGCTCTTCTTTCTCTTCTGTTAGTTCTCTCTAGACGTCCAAGTTCTTCAAGTCCGAGATTAACGAGGTTCAAGTTCTGATTACTTCGAGTTTCACGCGTCTGCATAAACTGTCTGTAATCTTCAAGCAACGATCGATGCTATCAGTGCAACGATCGATTCAATCTCAGAATCGCCTAGTGACGATCGACACAAGGGTGCAACGATCGACGCAAAGCGAAATCGGTACCTGCGACAGAGAGAAAACAGAGAAAATTTAGTAATAATAAAAAAACAAAAACAAAAACGAAACAAAAATAAAAAAATCCTAGTAGAAACCCTAAGTTCGATCCTATCGAAGACTCTAAGAGTCTCCGGCAATGGCGCCAAAAACTTGATAGGGTCAGGTTTTAATCATATTCTACTACAAGTGCACAGTTAAGTGATTGTAGTATATAGGGTATCGAATCCACAGAGACTCTGGTTCCGATAGGTTAGAACATTAGGAATTTAAACTAAGAAGAAAGCAATTTGTAGTAAACTAAATAGCAAAGCAAGAAAGTAAACAAGTAGCAGATTGTTGGTGGTGAAAGCAGTCAATTAAAGGCGCTAAGTCTAGGGTGTTCTCAGGAAATCAGACAAGCAGACAAATCAATCAGTCAGGATCTAATTAAGCACAGTTCTAGAACTCAAATCACGGATATAGAATTAACCAAATCTCTTTGCGAGAATTCTCTAAGTCTAAGTGCAGCAATCCAAATTCCTTTGCAATTACTAACAGATTAAACAAGCATTAATTTCAAGTTCGATATGTTCACAATTAAACTAAACCAAATTCCTTTGCGAGTAATTTAATTGCTCAACCTAAATAGTTCAAATTCTAAACCACACTCTCGTGTCGTATTTAGCAACCTAGGATCTAGATTCTAATTGATCAGGTTAGAACTAGCATTAAACACAATTTAGATCGAAGAACATTCTATTCATGTGAATCCTTAACTGAATTAAACAAGTCTAGCAAGTCATGAAATCCTTAATGAGAAACCCTAAACCTAACTATGAATCTACTCAGACATAGAATATGAAAGCATAATCAATGAATTAATAGAAATCATAAAAGAGATTAAATAAATAAAGGGGTTCGAAATCTTCTCCAAAATAAAGTGAAGTACAGGATCAGATCAGCCCCAATAGCTCTAAAAACTCTCTGCTCTTAATTATGAAAGCGTATGTAAAATAAACACCAAAATCCTAATTATATAGGCTTAATCTCGGCTGGGGCTTCTTTGTAAATACTGGAAACTTCTGGGCCAAAGTGCAAAATCTTGAATCTTCATTAAACCGCCGAATCGGCCCAACTCGCTAGTGTGTCGATCGACACCAAAGGTGTGTCGATCGATGCATGATCTCAAAATCGGACAGTGAGCTCAATCTCTCGGCCAAACACTCCGAAAATCCCAAAATGCTCCAATATCTCCAATTCCGCTCCAAACCTGATTATACATGTAATAGACTCTAAAAGAACACAAAAGAACACTAAAACACAATTATATCATGGCATAAAACCGGTAAAAACCATGATATATCAGCTAACAATGGCATGTGTGGAATCAGTGAGATATCAGGTTTTGATCAACGGTTCTCCATATGGCAACATTTCTCCGACCAGAGGCCTTAGACAGGGGGACCCTCTGTCCCCGTATCTATTTGTGATATGTACCGAGATCCTGGTCAGAATGTTGCATAACGCGGAAGCTCAAGGAAGGATAATGGGTCTTAAAGTGGCAAGGAACGCGCCGGCAGTCTCACATCTCCTATACGCCGATGACAGTGTGTTCTATTGCAAACAATCAGATACAGAGCTGGATGATATTGTGAGAATCATTGAGGAATACAGTCTGGCGTCTGGACAGAGAGTTAATTACCAGAAGTTCAGTATTTTCTTTGGCAAACAAATTCCGCATCAGAGGAGAGAGGAAATTAAAGGCAGATTGGGTATCACTGAGGAAGGGGGAGAAGGAAGATATTTAGGATTACCAGAGTCTTTTGGTGGATAAAAGGTTGAAGTACTCTCTTATCTGAAGGAGAATCTTAGCCAACGGGTTTCAGGTTGGCAAACAAACTTCCTATCTCCATGAGGTAAGGAGGTGCTTTTAAAAGCTGTCGCATTTGCACTCCCTACCCACACTATGAGCTGCTTCTTGTTGCCAAAAAACAGTGTGCAAACAGATTGCAGCTATCATGGCTGAGTTTTGGTGGAAGAGTAACAAACATTCAAGGGGTATGAGATGGAAGGCATGGGACCAGCTAAGTAAACCAAAAAACGAGGGTGGTCTGGGCTCTAAAGACATAGAACTGTTTAACCTAAGCCTGCTGGGAAAACAATTGTGGAGGATAATCACAGAGAGCAACTCTTTGCTGGCTCGAGTTTTCCGAGGGAGATATTTTCACAATGCTGACCCACTCACAGTTCAGTTGGACGCTTGGAGGAGCATCCACACAGCACATGAGCTACTCCGTCTTGGAGCCAGGAGAGTGGTAGGCAGTGGTAAAGACATTTCCATATGGAACCATGACTGGATTAGTAGCAAACCGGCAAGACCGGTGCAAGCAACATTATGGTTGTGGGATCATACGCAGAATCTAACTACCCCACTGGTCATGGTTAGCGACCTGCTGGATGAAAGTGGTCGGGAATGGAACAGAGATCTTCTCGAAGCTGTCCTACCGGATAGTGAAAGACGGTTGATCGAGGAGATTAGACCCGGTGGGAGATGATATATCATGGTTTTTACCCATTTTAGACCATGATATAGATGTGTTTTTAGTGTCTTTTGTCTTTGTTTAGAGTCTTTTACAGGTTTAATCAAGTTTGGAGCTAATTGGAGATATTTGGAGCATTCTGGGACTTTTGGGACGTTTTGGCCGAGAGATTAACTCACTGTCCGGTTTATTGATCATGCATCGACCGACACACCTTGTGCATCGGTCGACACACTAGCGAGATGGGCCGTACACGTCGGTTTAATGAAGATATGAAGATTTGCAAAGAGGCCCAAGATAGTTCCAGTATTTACACAGAAGCCCCATCCGAGATTATACCTATATATACTAGTTTTTGGTGTTTATTTTACCTACGCTTTACATTAGGCTTTGATACTAATAGCTAAGAGATTTCTAGAGCTTTTGGGGCTGATCTATTTCCTGTATTCACTTATTTTGGAGAAGATTTCGAACCCCTTTATCTATTTAATTTCTTATATGCAATCTATTATTTCTTTGATTATGTTTTCATTAATCATGTCTGAGTAGATCCATAGTTGAGTTTAGGGTTTCTCACATAGGATTTCATGACTTGCTAGACTTGTTCAAATTCAGTTAAGGATTCATAACTATATTTGTTCTTCAATTTAATTGTGCTTAAAGCTAGTTCTAACCTGATCAATTAGAATCTAGATCTTAGGTTGCTAAATACGTCACGGAAGTGGGGTTTAGGAATCTGAACTAATTAAATTGGGCAATTAAACTTTGCGCAAACGGAAGTTTGGTTTAGGATAATTGTGAACATATCAAACTTGGGATTAATGCTAGTTTAATCTGTTAGTTCTCGCAAACGAAAGTTTGGTTTGCTGCACTTAGACTTAGAGAATTATCGCAAAGGAATTTGGTTAATTCTATATCTGTGTTTTGAGTTCTAGAACTGTGCTTAATTAGATCCTTGTTGAATGAACTGTCTGCTTGTCTGATTTCCTAAGAATACCCTAGGCTTGACGCTTTTAGTTTACTGCTTCTCAACCGTTAATCTCTGCTACTGTTTACTTTCTTGCTTCGCAATTTATTTACTTCACCATCTGCTTATTTCTAGTATTAATCTCTACGTTTCTGTTTCTATTGAGACCAAGTGTCCCTGTGGATTCGATAGCCCTATATACTACTTTGACATTGCTGTTCACTTGCAGTTTAGAATAGGGTAAAACTTAGAACCTATCAAGTTTTTGGCGCCGTTGCCGGGGACTCTTAGAGTCTTCGATAGGACCGAACTTAGGGTTTTTACTAGAAATTTTTCTTTTTGTTTTTGTTCTTTTTCGTTTTTATTTTTGATTTTGCTAACTTTTTCTCTGATTTCTCTCTGTCGCAGGTACGAATTTCGCCTTGCGTCGATCGTTTCATCCCTTGCGTCGATCGTCACTAGGCGATTCTGAGATTGAATCGATCGTTGCACTGATAGCATCGATCGTTGCTGGACGATTACGGACAGTTTATGCCAACGCAGAAAAATCGAAGTAATCTGAACTCGAGCTTGGTTAATCTCGGACTAGAGGAACTTGGACGTCTAGAGAGGACTATCAGAAGAGAAAAGAGAGAGAGAATGGTTCGAGAACGTCTGATCTTGATACCAGATGCTGAAGGTACCCTGAGGGACCAAGATGACAACCCGTACAATGCTGCTGGGCATCGGGTTGATGCTGAAGGGAATGTCATCCCTGATCCTCCTGAGCAACAGCAGCAAGAGCTGAACCGAAACCAGGGTAGAGAGATGGTGGTTCATGAGAGGACACTAGCTGATTACAACAGACCTGACGAGTTTCATGCAAACCGAGCAGCTCTAGTGCTTCCTGCTTTTGAGAGGAATGATTTTGAGGTAAAGACCATCTACTACCAGCTGATGAGACAGATTGCTTTTCATGGTCTTCAAGCAGAGCAGCCTATGGATCACATTGACAAGTTTGAAGACATAGTCACTGGCATGAAGTATGAAGGAGTATGCCCGGACTATCTGTTCCTTAAGCTATTTCCGCACAGTCTTGCTGGAGACGCTAGTGCATGGCTGAGACAACTGGCACCTGGTCAGTATACTACTTGGGCAGCCTTAAAGAGTGAGTTCCTGCGTCACTTTTATGATGATGCGCGCTCGGATCAGTCCAGACAGGACATACTCACCTTTTCCCAAGGAGCTGTGGAGCCCTTGAAGACTGCCTGGATGAGATTTAAGCAGTACCAGCGTGACTGTCCACACCATGGATTCACAGAAGTACAGCTGATTGGTATTTTCTTCAGAGGCATAGATCTCCCTTATCAGACTGCGCTGGATAACTCCAGTAATGCTAATTTCAACACCAGGACTCCTACACAAGCTAAGCAGTTGATTGAGAACCTGATTGGCAGCAACAGTTGCAAGACAATGGATGAAAGGAGGAAGAAATCTGGTGGAACTGTAGAGAATTCTGATATAGCTAATATAAGATCCAGATTGGACACAGTCTACAATCTCCTGACAAGTAAGAAAGCTGTCCACTTTGCCCAAGATGTAGAGGTGATTCAGGATGAGGAGGAAACTCAGGAAAAAGATGTGAATTTCATAGGAGGTTCTGGTTTCCAAGGTAATAGATTTGGTAATCAACAGGGGAACAGATTCTCCAATGGTGGACAGACTAGTGGTTTTCAGAAGACCTATGGACAAGGTACTCAGAGAACCTATGGATCTACATCCTATCAGACTCCTCCTGCACCTACAGCCCATGAGAGCAAAATGGAGGCTATGATGGAACAACTGATTGAGAGTCAGACCAAGATTTCTGTGGACTGCAACAAGAAGTTGGACGCTGTCTATGAAGACCTCAATGGGAAATTTGAGTCTCTGAGCACTCACATGAAGCAGTTGGATACTCAGGTGAACCAGATGTCCAGCTCACTGAAGGGAAAAGGAGTGGCAGACACTCATGTTAAGGCCTGGTCTGTGTGCATTAATGATGGATCTCACCTAGGTGAAAGATTTGAGCTAAGTACAGCTGAGTTGGTGACAGAACAGGAATTTTCGGATATTTGTGAAAAACTCTCGGGTGAAATCTGCTGCAGTGCGTCGATCGATGCAACATTTGTGCCGATCGATACACCCGTCGGGATGGCAACGATCGACACACCCTTAGTGTCGGTCGTTGCAGGGCGTGAATGGACAGAACTGTCGAATGATAATAGCATAAATGCTGATTTGGAGCTTGATCGCCTATTCAATGGAGCCTCTGAGATTACTCAACAGGAGATCTACGAGCAGATCTTTAGACAACACTCCTCAGTGTCTGAAGTGATTAGGCAAGAGATTGAAGAGCTGAAGAAATTAGAAGGGATTGGTGAAGAATTGGAAGAAATTTCAACTTTTGATGATCCACCTTATCATCCATGTGTGCAAAGGTACCTGAACAAGATGTTGCCCCTGGATGATGATCTGAAAGACTGGGTGATAATAGTTCCTCAGCATATCAGTGATGTTCTGCTAACTAAGGTCCCGAAGAAGCTATCTGATCCTGGAGTCTTTGTGTTGGATTGTTCTATCTTTGAGGATAGTTTTAGACGCTCTCTGTGTGATTTAGGAGCTGCTGGAAGTTTGATGCCTTACTCTGTGGCAGAAAATCTGGGTATGCTGGATTTTACTCCTACTAGGACTTCTCTTGTCCTAGCTGATCAGTCCATACGAGTTCCTGAAGGACTCCTTATGGACATTCCGGTGAGAGTTGGAAACTACTTAGTTCCAACGGACTTCCTTGTGCTGAAATATGACTGTGATCCGGATGAAGCATTATTGCTTGGGAGACCCTTTTTGGCTACAGCAGGAGCGTTGATTGATGTTAGGAACAGCTTGATAGACCTCCATCTGGGATATGAACCACTGCACTATGAGATGGATAAGCTGCGAAAGCCACTGATAGATGGGCAGACATTCACCATAAGGGACGCAGATTTTGAGCAGCCTGATCATACCATGGTTATAGATCCTGGAGCACATTTCACTCCATCTTTTCTTGGACATGAGCATTCCGCAACAGCCTACTCACCACCTTGGATGAGGAGACTTGAACAGAGACAGAAAAAGTCTCTGTCAGGACCTCCTGGTACTTGAAAATTCCCATCCGTCCGGTCAAGCTATTGACCTTAAACAAGCGCTGGGTGGGAGGCAACCCACCATTAGGTACTGGTGTTTTTCTACTTAATTTTTGGTGTTTTTGTTAGGATTTTACGTTTGTTTTTGTTTCTGGTGAGTTTATGTTTGCAGGTCTCGGTTAAATCGCAGTGCAACGATCGACGCACTTCTGTGTCGATCGTCACAACACGAAAGGAATCGCATTGCAGCGATCGTTGCGGTCCTGAGGAACGATCGACTATACACGAAAATCGCCAAGTAACGGTCGATGCACTTAGTGCAACGATCGATGCTCAGCGACAGAGGTAACCCGACAGACATAATTTCACCTTTTCAATTTTTATTTTCTTTTTACCGATCCTCCGCTGGACACTACTGGGGACAGTGTGTCTTAAGTGTGGGGGAGGTGCTACTGACTTTTGTTTTCTGTTTTCTTAAGAGTCAGTCCGTTTTTTAAAAAAAAATTGTTTTATTGAGTCAAAATTGTTTAAGTAAGAAACTATAATTTTCTGAGAAGATTTACAAGACTTGCAGGAACTTAAGTAACCATTGGGATGAAGTTGCAGGATCTATCTCTGACTGTTAGAAAACCCCATCACAGATCAACCTACTGGGAACACCCACATCACTTCAGGTATCAGAGGATCCTTTACTGACTTCAATTTAATACTGACTTAGATTTCTCACCTAAGGGCTTGGTATACTTTGTGTCGGATTCCCTTGTTAGTTCTGACACAGCCTGTAAACCTGTCCTATTTAGTTCCCTTCTCCCCTTCTGTAAAGTAAAAAAAAAAAAAAAAAAAAATATAATAAACTGAGGATGAGTTAGTAACTCCGAAGTGGTCATGGGAATAGTAGCAAACACTATTATCTCTCATGTGATCCATGGAATGTGTCCAAAGTACACCCCATAACGGGAAGAACACTGATAAAAAAAATAAAATGATACCCAGTGGGGAAAAATCAGTTGTTAAAGAAGGGAAAGAGAAGAAAGGGACTAGAGAAAGATAGTATGGTGGTCTAGAGCTGGTAAGGTAAGAATCCATGTGCCCTTTGATCGATACTCCTTAGGTGAGACCGCACTTAAATACTTGCAGAAGTCAGTAGGGAGAATTTGCTTGAATGTGATTGTGGAGTTTACCTAGGACAGTTGCTAAGTGTGGGGGAAGTACATTGTGGTCTTGATATCCTGTGATTGATTCTTGCAGTGGTTTACTAAAGGGAATCTGAGTATTGTAGCTTCTAGGATGAAATGAGTTTCTGAAGAGTTTTCAAACCTCTTCACCATGTTTTAGTTCTCTGTTTTGCTTGAGGGCAAGCAAAGGCTAAGTGTGGGGGAGTTGATATATCATGGTTTTTACCCATTTTAGACCATGATATAGATGTGTTTTTAGTGTCTTTTGTCTTTGTTTAGAGTCTTTTACAGGTTTAATCAAGTTTGGAGCTAATTGGAGATATTTGGAGCATTCTGGGACTTTTGGGACGTTTTGGCCGAGAGATTAACTCACTGTCCGGTTTATTGATCATGCATCGACCGACACACCTTGTGCATCGGTCGACACACTAGCGAGATGGGCCGTACACGTCGGTTTAATGAAGATATGAAGATTTGCAAAGAGGCCCAAGATAGTTCCAGTATTTACACAGAAGCCCCATCCGAGATTATACCTATATATACTAGTTTTTGGTGTTTATTTTACCTACGCTTTACATTAGGCTTTGATACTAATAGCTAAGAGATTTCTAGAGCTTTTGGGGCTGATCTATTTCCTGTATTCACTTATTTTGGAGAAGATTTCGAACCCCTTTATCTATTTAATTTCTTATATGCAATCTATTATTTCTTTGATTATGTTTTCATTAATCATGTCTGAGTAGATCCATAGTTGAGTTTAGGGTTTCTCACATAGGATTTCATGACTTGCTAGACTTGTTCAAATTCAGTTAAGGATTCATAACTATATCTGTTCTTCAATTTAATTGTGCTTAAAGCTAGTTCTAACCTGATCAATTAGAATCTAGATCTTAGGTTGCTAAATACGTCACGGAAGTGGGGTTTAGGAATCTGAACTAATTAAATTGGGCAATTAAACTTTGCGCAAACGGAAGTTTGGTTTAGGATAATTGTGAACATATCAAACTTGGGATTAATGCTAGTTTAATCTGTTAGTTCTCGCAAACGAAAGTTTGGTTTGCTGCACTTAGACTTAGAGAATTATCGCAAAGGAATTTGGTTAATTCTATATATGTGTTTTGAGTTCTAGAACTGTGCTTAATTAGATCCTTGCTGAATGAACTGTCTGCTTGTCTGATTTCCTGAGAATACCCTAGGCTTGACGCTTTTAGTTTATTGCTTCTCAACCGTTAATCTCTGCTACTGTTTACTTTCTTGCTTCGCAATTTATTTACTTCACCATCTGCTTATTTCTAGTATTAATCTCTACGTTTCTGTTTCTATTGAGACCAAGTGTCCCTGTGGATTCGATAGCCCTATATACTACTTTGACATTGCTGTTCACTTGCAGTTTAGAATAGGGTAAAACTTAGAACCTATCAGGAGACAAACACAAGACAGTCTTACTTGGGATTTTGCAAAGTCAGGTACCTATCCGGTAAAGTATGGTTACTGGGCTTTAACTCATGTACTCAAGGATAAGCAGTCCCTACCTGAACTTAAACAGCCAAGTCTAGACCCGCTTTTCCAGCAGGTTTGGAGTTTGAAAGCGAGCCCAAGAGTTCAACACTTTATATGGAAATGTCTGAGTAATTCTCTGCCCGTTGCTGCAAATATGTACACAAGACATCTCCAAAGATGCAGGTTGCGCTAGATGTCATGATATGGATGAAACCGTAAATCATCTCCTGTTTCTATGCCCATATGCGAGACTGGTATGGGCAATATCCAAGGTACCTGCTCCTCCTCATGGAATATGGTCTAAATCTCTCTTCACAAATCTCTGTAGAGTCGTGAACATAGGCAAAGAATGTCCAGCCAGAGCCGACTCAGGTCTTGTTACACCATGGATCTTGTGGCGGATTTGGAAGAGCAGAAATGAGTACCAGTTTAGGGGAGTTGATATGGATCCGAGATGGCTTGTGGATAGAGCATGGGATGATGCAGAGGAATGGCAGAATTTAAGTAAGGTTGAAAAGAATGAGGTGAAAGTAACATCGGCTTGTACTGCTAGACGAAGATGGATCCCACCAAACCAAGGCTCTCTTAAATGCAATACAGGCGGTGCTTGGTCTGAACACGGCAGCATATCCGGCTTGGGGTGGGCTCTGAGATATCATGAAGGCAAGGTGTTATGGTTGGGCATGAGAGCTCTCCCAAGGTTGAGGTCAGCCATTAGGCTGAGATAGAGGCATTGAGATGGGCTTTACTTTTTATGATCAGATTGGGCTATAGAAGAGTTACATTCGAAACTGATTCCAAATGTTTGGTACAGTATGTCGAAGAGGACCAACCGCAATCATCCTTCAAGCCACAATTGCAAGATATCAAGATGCTTCTCTCCAACCTTGAGGATGTAACAGTGGTCTTTAATGCTCGGGAAGGAAATAAGGTGGCAGACAGGGTAGCGAAGGAAGCTCTTTCTCTTACGAATTATGCTCCTAAGTTATACTCTTTAGTGCCAAGTTGGGTGAATGATCTTGTACAAGAGGACAAAGTTATGTAATCTTTGTTGGTTAATGGAAAGTTGATGTTGAGCCAAAAAAAAAAAAAAAAAACAACTGATGTCTTTCTCACATTTCTCAGAAGAGAAGCTGAAGGAGCAGAGAGAAACAATGGATCAGCGTTGTTTCTTCTGTGCAGCACATTTTCATCAAGCGCCGAATGCATGTGATAGGTTGTTGCAGAGAAGCGATGTCCACTTACTGTAGAATGATATTGTGCTAAGAATTTTTAAGATAGAAGTGAGTAGCACAGAGAGATCTCTGGCCGCTAATGGATGAGCCATGTGAGCTTCTTGAGCATCCCGGCTTTGTTTAAGTCGCCTTTCGATTGACTTTCATGTAAGGAAGAGCGTCGATTACGTTGTCATAGTCGCTCCGTTAACTTCGTGCTGCATTGCAGAAAACATAACAGAAAATTCGACAATGTAAGAGAGAAATAGGAAAAGAACAGAGCAATGTGTTTCTATGATCAGATGATGTGTTGATTTTCATGATCGGTTTGTTTTAGCCCGCGGTCCGCCCGCTTAGCCGCTAAAATATGGCGGAGCAGGATTGAACATAGGAGTTCAGACCGCCGCCCGCGACGGACCTGACCGCAAGGGCTGGAAGGAAGAAACAACCGCGGTGGGGCGGGCTATTTGGTCGCGGTCGGCCGCATTGACACCCCTAGTAAGAAGAATGAATAAAACCAAATTAGTACACATATATATTAGAATCTTATAAGAAAAATGAATATACAAGGAAAAATTAGTACGAGACGAGTAACAAAAATACGAAAACAAACATGAAGTGATGATATGCATAGGCACAAAGAAATTGCACTCTCCGGAAAGATAGATAAATTGAATCTTTAGCATTCCGTTATAAGAGGCTTTACGCCTCGGCGTCACCAATAACAGAAGCCACCGTTGGGAAATAAAAACAAACTTTAAACTTTTTTGTTGACAGTAAAAATAAAAAACGAGATTTACAACATCATAAGTGGAAAAGCAGAAGGAACCCTTCTCTTTTTTGTACACAAAGAATCAAAGATTTGGTAAATCCTAAAATGAAACCACTATTGTTGGTTGGCTAATGCTTGAACCCTTCTCTTTTTTGTCGGTTGCTTCTTTCTTCTTCTCCCATAATAGAAAAAAAATAAAAATCACTAAAAAATATTTTTGCTTTTCGATTCCCTTTTTCTCCTGTATTGTTAGAGAGATCAGCAATTATATTTAAAAAAAAATTGTGGTTAGGAGGATATTGTGAAACTGTCACGTTACGGCCTTATCAACCCTTTCACTTTCAGACGCTTAAACCCACCAAAATGGTTCTCATGATTTTCTTTTCTCTTTGAATTTACTAACACTTTTTCTTCTTCTTGTCTGTTAATACTACTGCTACGACTATGTCTTCCTTCGTGGTAGTTCTGAGATTTCTTCAATCTTTTCGGTTCCTATTCTCATATCAAAGACACGCAAAAAAAAATCTCAAGAGTTGTACAATTTACGATGACTGCAAGAAAATAATAAGTAAATATTATGTGATTTTTAGTACCGGATGATGATGCTCAGAGCCTCTTATGTCCAGAACAACTGTGTGGTTCTCCAATTTCAATGAAGAACGACGTTTGACTCTGAAACTCTCCGAATCAGAACCATCACTTTCTTCCTCATCTTGAACCGCAGACAAGAACCGAGTTTTCTTGTTACTGCTGCTTCCTACTTCCTCTGACTGCTTAGAATCACTACCGCTACTATAATTAGCTCGTCTATTTACCTGCGTTTAAAAGAATTACATAAGTCGAATGTTAGAAAGAAAAAGACGGTTAAATTGTGAGTTCTTGATCAAAAACTTACGTAATCAGCAGTTGTTGAGCATTCACAATCATCAGCAACCGAGGAGATACAAGAAGCATTTGCTTCGTAGCTCATGACAGGGTTTCCAAGTTGCAGCTGGCAATCAGATGTCATCTCTACCTCGGTATTGAAGTCAAAGTTTATAGTGGAATACGGTGAATATCCGTCCACGTTTGCAGCTGACGATGGATATGTATATAAATCTTCATCAGTTGTAATCATATCTGAAAATCCATCTTCTTTCTCAAACTGCTTTGCAGCAGCTTCCAGGACTTCAGTGTTATCCCTCAAGAAAAGAGTTCGCGTTGTCCCGCACGGAAGGTCAAGCTTTTTAAAATCTAGATAATGATACAATGTCAATTAAAAAAAACAATAGTGAAGGATATGCTTTGATGGAGACAACATAGGAAAAAAGCTTTTACCATGACGGAGACAGACGGGATGTGAGTAGCAATCGCAGTTTATAAACGCCAAATAGCAATCCCGTTTACATAAACTGCATACGATGGTTCCATATGTATTCGAAACAAGGCCTGTGCATGATCTAGACTTCATTAGAGACCATCGAGCCCGGTGAAGAAAACGAACCAGGTGCACAAACGCAGTCTTGATGCTTTGTTGTCCTGACAATTCCGTAGGTGTAAAATCCAGGTTCTCGGGTTTAGAACTTGAGTTTAAAAGCATTGCTTCCTTACAAATCAATTCTTCATGAGGAAGCAATGGCAATCTGTTAAGATGAGCATACCGGCAACTAGCAATAGCTCCAAAAGGAAACCAGTCACCCATCGCAAAGTTCACTGCCTCACCACAATTAAAGCCTACAATAATATTATTATTTTCAAACAGAACCACAGTTTCAGATTAATATGATATCAAAGCTCTGACCAATAAATATGAAGATTCAGAATAAAATGTTTTACCATGGCTGAACCCAGCATGATAAGCTCTGGGGAATGTGACAACAAACTCTCCAGGTTTTTGTACAGCCTTGTACACGGGCACATCATGATCCAACAGAATCTTTGGTGGGAATATAGTTGTCTTCCCTAGAAGCACATCAAAGGCTCCATCCTCTCCGTTAGTTGACAGAATATCATCACTGTACACACGCTCTCTAACCACCTTTTCAAATTTTAGAGCTGCAGAACCTGGAATCCCATACCAAGTTTTTGATGCTCCACAATGTTGATAGTTGATGCTGTTTTAGGGGAAAAAGAGGTCAGATTAAGATACTTTAGAAGGCCATCCTTAGTAACCCGTATACTTGAGCCAAGATTTTTTGAACTTACCTGTACAAATAATGGTCCTCAACATGCCAGGCAAACATACTAAACAGCATTCCGATGTAAAGCATCGGTTCAGTGACTCCCTGAAACAAGTAAAAACAAATTAAAAGAGGATAAACTGAAACTTCTAATGTGGCCTAAATGTTACTGTACTACTTGTCGCATACCGGAATGGATGTTTCAAGAAGGCGCAGGGTAGACTTCGGCAGCCTTGAAACTTTCTGCAAGTAGAGAAAGAAAAGACATTACTATCATATTAAATGTTTTCGGTAATGTTTTAACCAAAAAATAGAGAAGCTCAAGTTGTAGTAAATCAATACATTCAAGTTCCATTTGCTGCTTCCTAGTGGGTCACCTGGTGCAGATGAAAATGCGCTACCATCCACATCACATGCATACTCAACTGATTCCGTCTTGCCACACGCAATTTCCTTCCAGAATTCCTTCTCCAAGAATGAGTCGGGCAAAGAGCCACCACTGCAATATCTACGTGCAAATACCTTGTTCGCCATTTTCTCATAATCGCGAAATGTATAGGTCCTGAGTAATTTACAAATAATCAACTACAAACTATAGGGTGAAGATGTCAAGCTAAATAATTCAGGGTTGAATACAAACCTCCCACTCATGAAAAACGTAACTTTATCATCAGAATCCCACTCAGCAAGTCGGAGGGGTTGAACTCTGGTAGTGAACTTAAAGTTTGATTTCTCTTTCATCAAGACAGCACCTGCAGGAACTGTTGCTGTCACAGGAGATATGATCTTGCAAATACCTGTAAATCAGATTAATTAAAGTTAAACACCGATGAAGGGATATAAGTGTACTATATTGAAGACAACACCAATCAATGGCTTCAACAATGATATGCAGGCAAGAAATAAAAGAGTACGGGTCTATTCCTACAACAATAATCCTTGCATATTGAGATTTTAGCTTTCGATGTCAATATTACCATATTTTGAAGCTTCTGGAAAAATCTTCTGCAAATAAGCCAAAGGATCCTCAAAGTCATCCTTTGTTGGTCTGTAGACAGGACATTCTGGAAGCCTGTCGGTCCATTTTAGATCATCTGTCTCAAACTTGTCCACTTTGTCCTTCAAAAAGGCACCCTTACCAGTAGATGCACCATGCACTTTAGTTACTGTGTCATTAGCAGTTACCCGTAATCTGATTCCACATGACGCTGAAGATGGTCTCAAAGCATCACCTCCACTTCTAGACATTGTGCTGAAGCCTACTGTTTCATTGACAGAGCCTGATCTCATTTTTTGAAGTCTTTTACGTTTTAGATATTCTAACCCATCTCTAGCTTCCTTCGACAAGCAGATCCTCCTTTCCGCCTGGCAAAAACCGAGTGTCAGCTAACAATTGTCGAGATACACATTAAAAGTTCAGCATACTACATATACATATACTGCAAAGTCATGGATGTACAATAGGTCCACCATCCACACTTAACCCATAATAGGTCCAAAATATTTAACTCCACAAAAGCTAAGATACACAAAAGTGAACACAGAAAATGGAAACGGTCAACACCAAGAAGTTTGAAAAGGTATAAGCATTTTCACTACCACATAACGCCTTATCTCTTTGACCAATACCGTAAAAAGTCAAAGAATGTGACCATTTCTAATTTCAACACCGTCGAAGAAAGCGAGTCACAAACCATCGACAACTTCCTCTACAACACACAATTGTTTGACCTAAAGATAGAGATTCGTCGCAATTTCAACAGAAGACAGAGCTCATCAAATTTGAATTTCACACGTGGGATTTAAATAGAAGAAACGTGTGGGAGATTAACCATTGATGATGAAATCAGGAAGGATGAAGAAACGATTCGAATAAAAATAAGAACAAATTCACGAGCAATGTAAGAGATCTGATCTAGCAAAATCGTTAAAAGCGAAATTGACGAGAAGTTCAAGCAAACCAGATGGCTAGAACAAATTTACGACGTAGAAAACTAATTTAGAAACCACGAAACGAGAGAGGGGAAATCAACTCACCATAGCATTCCGTAATATGTCCCCGTAAGCCTCCGTTTTCCCTCGACGGATTATAAAACCAACCGCAACAAGCAAAGAACAAAGAACAGAGACGAAACCCTAAATCACGATCTCGAACAGAGAATTCAATACAAAGCTTGGCATGCAAACACGGTAAACCACATTCTATGAAAACGCCGCGAAACGAGCTAGGACCGAGTCAAACGCGGAGATCCGAATCGCCGCGTAGCCGAGTCAAACAAAACATCAACAATCAACCATACACTATCCACGAGAGGAAGATATGTATCAAGGTGTTCTCGACGAGAAATGGAATTGTTCGCCGAAAGAGAAAACGGTTAACGGCCGGAGAAATCGGTTCCGGCGTAGAAGAGAGAGAAACTGTGGATGCTAAAAGAGGAACGAGAGAGGAAGAAACTTGGAAAACCGGAAAAAATTGTTAGGAAAGTATAATTTATAGTTTCATACTCCAAACGTTTATACTTTAGTGGCCACCGTAATAAAACAAAAGCCGTTCCTAATTAAAATTCAATAAAAATAAATAAATAGGTGGGTCGGGAAGGTTCCGAAATTCTTCTCAGCTCACATTACATATTAGGTATATTATAAACGCTCGTAACGTTTGCTGCCAATTGGTGCGGTTGGAATAGCTTTTTCTGTTGGTCGCCAACTCAATTGAATATATTTTTTCTTTTATTTATTTTTTTATAAAATTATATTATATTAATAAAAACCTATCCGAGTTGACTCGAGCAATAAACTGTACAAACTCGAACGACGGCTAAGAACAAAAGTGCAGCGATAAACAAAGCTCTGAATCAAAGTTAATGCTATTATAGAAAAGACTCGAACTAGAATTTATAGATGAGGAGGGAAGAAAACGTTGGTGTCCTGAAGCTCTTTCCTTTGGCGGACCGAGCAAGCTCTCCTCCACAACTAGATGATAGATCTCGTTTTTCGATCAGTCCGGAATCGGTTTTCCGATCTAATCTTCACCGCGTCAGAAAACCATACTCCCAGAATTGTCCCACAACCACTTAAATCGATCGCTACTCGAACAACCGACCTCATAAACTTCTTTATGTATGTCATGCCATAGCTTCACCGCCCTCAAAAACTCATACCACCGCTTACGACCTAATCGACTTCAATCCGATAAAAAATCGTCGTTGTAAACACCAGAGAGCTCCCTTTAGGAGAACCGCCATCCCCATCTGGAGTCCCTTCGCCGTTGTGACTTTTGTTGATGGAAGATGCAACCCCATTAGCCGTAGGAAAGAGAAATTGTCTCTCTAAACTCAAACAGTAGCAGCGCCGTAAATCGGAGAGATCTCTCTGCCATCCTCCCGCGGAGTCTTCCTAGCCGACTCACACCACCGATCGTCGAAGCCCTGGAGCTTCTGCAGCGCTCTCTTCCTCAGAGTTTCCTCTACAGCATCTCGAAGAAGAAGCGTGTATTTCCTCGCCATCGCTAAGCCATCGTTCCTCCATTGAAGCACAAGCCAAGATTTACATTTGGAGGTCTTTTCACTGTTCGACGATAGCCGTCGGAACCGGAAAAAACCTCTACAACGCAAAACTTTTTAGAAAAAATCTAAAGAGAAAAATTAAAACGCGTGTGTGGCTCAAACCCCATTTAAACTAACTAATAGTTTCTGGATATATTGTATTATTCAAGAGAGATAGATATGATTAGTTTATTGAGTGCAACTTGTTTTTTCTTCCGCTGAAATATCATTACATTAAACAAAATCACAATACATAATACAAAAACGAAACAAACCGAAAATAGAACCAAAATAAATAAAAACAAAAGCAGAGCATTTTATGCGAAACCAAAGTCTTAATAAAATAAAATAAAAAGCTTAGACCAGGTGATCTTAACATCTGAAACCAAACATAGATTATAACACAAAGACGAACCAACACAAACGAGAAACAACTAATCGAAACTAATCGAAAACTTCAATAAAATAGAAAGAACCAGAATGCAATTTGTTATTTAATTAAAGACAAAATATATATTTATATTTTTATTATAATTTAAATTACTTACATTGATCATAAGGAGATTATCATTTAACTCAATCCATCAAAAAGATAAAAAGTTTAAACAAAAAATTTCATCTACTATATTCAGCAAAATCATGAGTGAGAAACTTATTTCTATATTTGTTAATACTTATTTTTATTTATTGTTTTCATATTCTGTTTGTAGAATGTGAGACTTGATTATTATTATTATAAGCTATACATTAGGGTAAATATCTAAGATTAAATGATTAATCCATCTTTTACATATATACTCTCTATACGTCCCCTCAAGATGGAGGGCCCGGTGACACTCCAATCTTGCTAAACAGCTCAAGAAACCTCGGTCTTGGTAGTGGTTTTGTGAGAGAATCCGCGAGTTGATCTTTCGTGGAGACATGAGCAACGCGCAAAGCACCGGACTGAACATTGTTGCGGACAAAATGATAGTCCAAAGCAAGATGTTTCATCCGAGAATAGAAGATCGGGTTGGCTGCAAGGTATGTTGCACCCACATTATCACAATAGATGACCGGTGTAGAGGGCAGCCGTACGCCCAACTCAGTGAGTAACGAACAAACCCAGCAGATTTCAAAGGCCGTGTTGGCCACATACCTGTATTCCGCCTCCGTAGACGAGCGGGCAACGCTTGACTGCTTTTTGAAAGACCACGCTATCGGTGTTGTTCCCAGGTACAAGAAGTATGCATTAGTGGACACAAAATTGTCTGTATCACCGGCCCAATCTGCATCGGAATATGCGTGTAGTAGCAATGGAGAATCAACCCGGAGATAAATACCATGAGATGAAGTCCCTGCCAAGTATCGCAGCAGGCGCTTAACAGCAGTCCAGTGGATATCCGTTGGAGAGTGCATAAACTGTGATAAGCGATTGACAGCATATGCTATATCTGGACGAGTAAATACAAGACACTGAAGACTCCCGATAACTGCCCGGAATTCTGTTGCGTCGGAGAGAGGAGTCCATGTTTTCAGTAACAACTTAGGAGTGACAGCCATGGGTGTTGAGACAGGTTTCGCATCCAGCATCTTTGTCTTCTCCAAGAGATCAAGTATGTACGTGCGCTGCTTAAGATGAAGACCGTGGCGTGTGCGAGTCGCTTCGATACCGAGAAAATATGTTAGATCCGTCGGCTCCTTGAGCGAAAATCGAGCTGCCAAGGCTTCTAGAAAACTGTGAATGAGTGTATGGTGACTGCCCGTGACTAATATATCATCGACGTAGACGAGGATGTAGACAATATGATTACCATTGATGTACACAAACACTGATGTGTCGGCTTGCGAGTTCTCGAATCCGATGCGGCAGAGAAAAGTCCTGAGTTCTTGATACCTTGCTCGTGGTGCCTGCTTAAGCCCTTAAAGAGCTTTATTTAGACGACAAACATGGTGAGGTCGGTCTTTGTCGATGAAGCTTGGCGGTTGAAATACATAAACTTCTTCGGTTAGAGATCCCTGGAGAAAAGCATTGTTCACATCCAACTGCTTGATTATCCATGAACGAGATACTGCAATCTGAAGAACTGATCGAATGGTTACAGATTTGACCACCGGGCTACAAGTCTCGAAATAGTCTAGTCCGTATTGATGATTAAATCCCCTTGCGACTAAACGCGCTTTGTATCTGTCAAGAACACCATTAGAGCGATATTACAAAGTAAAAATCCACTTTGTAGGAATTACCGGATGATTTGGTTTTGGTGGAACCAAATCGAAAGTGTGATGTCGTGTCTGAGCATCCATTTCTACTCCCATCGTTGTCCTCTAATTCGGATCTTTTAAGGCTTGGGAAACGGTAAGAGGAATTTGAGGTTTGGTTGGGTCGGCAGTAACTGCAAGGGAAAACTTTATGTTGGGTTTATGAATGTTGTTTTGAGCTCTAGTTTTCATTGTGAGAGGTGGTGGGGAGAGTTTTGTTCGTCGGGGGTTTAGGATTGGCTTGGGATGCGATTGTGGTCTGGGTAGGTTCTGTAGTTTCTGGGTTGGTTTGGTTCTTGGGTATAGGATCTGTAGAAGTTGAATCAGGATTTAAAAGAGGAAGAGATAAAATAGTACCTGGGTTCGGGTTAGTGCATGTCGAATTCGTTGCTGCGATAGTAATGGCATCGACTTCTCCATCATGTGCGTTTGAATGCAATTGTTGCTTTGAAGCAGACGTCGACGATGGAGATACGCGCGATGGTGAGGATCCAAGCTGGAGGCCGACTGTGGTAGAGCTGATACAAGTGGCACACAAGTGAAAGGAGCATAATGAGTGGGTGGTTCGTGGTAAGGAAGTGTGGGATTCGCGAGAACTGTTTGCGAGAAAGGGAATTGATCTTCTACAAAGCGAACATGTCGAGAGACATATACACGGTTCAAAGTAGTGTCCATACACAAATAGGCACTTTGGGTCAGCGAATATCCGAGGAAAACACACGGTTTGGAACGGGTCTCCAACTTATGATGAGTGTATGGCTTTAGCCAAGGAAAACAAAGGCAGCCAAACACTCTTAGCTTGAGATAGTTTGGTTGTTGGTTAAAGAGTTTGGCATAGGGAGATGTATGAGAGAGTAATGGTGTAGGATGGCGGTTGATAAGGTAAACCGAAACTGCAAACGCATAGGACCAATAAGACAATGGCATTGACGATTGGTTTAGGAGCGTGAGACCCGTTTCAACTATATGACGGTGCTTCCTTTCGGAAATCCTATTGTGCTCAGGCGTATGGGGAGGTGAGGTGTAATGACATATGCAATGAGCAGTGAGAAACTGACGAAGAGCAATAAACTCTCTGCCATTGTCAGAATAAAGGTTTTTAATTTTGGCGGAGTAACGGTTTTCAACGAGAGATTTGAAGGCTGTAAACGTGTCTTGGACGTGGGATTTATGTTTTAGGATAGAACCAAGTGTATATGGTGTAGTGATCGACAAGAATGAGGTAATACTTGAAATTGTCAACAGATGTAATAGGTGATGTCTGCACATATGTGTAAACAAATTCAAGAGGTTGAGAAGAAACAATCGAATTGGAATAAAATGGGAGCTTGTGGATTTTTATTGAAAGACATGAGAACAAGATGAATGTTTATTTGAAGAAACAGTTGGCAAAGAAAACTTAGAAACAAGAAAATGCAAAGTTGAAGGTTTAGGATGTCCGAGTCTAAAGTGCCACGAATCAATGGAAGCTTTTGGTGTTGGGGATGCGAAAAGGGAAGTGATGGTTTGCGGATCAATGGGCCACTCGTACAGCTCGTTCTTAGTTCTCCCATGGAGCAATTGGGTCCCCATGCTTAGATCCTTCACCTGAAAAGACGCTGGAAAGAATTCGACAGACACTTGGTTAGCATTGCTCAGTCTATAAACGGATATAAGGTTCTTATGCAAATCAGGAACACAAAGAATATCATCAAGTAGGAAGTAGAACCGGTGTGCGTAATATTCAGATTTGAATCATCATCAATGGTCACACCGCTCAGATTTTTATCGTTGCACCGCTGTCCAAGATCCAATTGTCCGAACTGTATCCAGCAGACACTACATTGGCGCGAGGCTGCCAAGGCGAGGAAGCACGAGTAGCCGGTGCAGTCGAGAAGCCAGACCGGGAGAGCTGAGAGCACCTGCGAGCACTGTGACCAAACACACCACACAATTGGCACTTACCCTGATATCCTCGACCAGACGAACCAGATTGATCATTCCGAGTGTATTCAGTCTGAGACTGTTGTGGTGTGCTCGTGTTGCTTCGATTGTATGGTCAATTACCACAGTAATTTGGACTCATTGACGGTGGTCGGTAAGTAGCATTATTAGAAGAGATTGGTGGCATCGGTGAAGCGACAACCGTAGCAGATTGAAGACGCACTTCGTGGTTGAGCAGTTTTTCAAATACTTCAGGAACCGAGGGCGTTTTATCATGGCTCTCAATTTTATCAACGACTTGTTTGTATTCCTCAGGCAAACCATTGAGCACATAATCAATTTGATCTTCTTTTTCATAAGGTTTACCGAGTAGGGCGAGTTGATCAAAACGCATCGTGAGGCCCTGAACGTATTCATTGATTGATTTTGTTCCTTTGCTCCACTCTTTAACTTGCTGACGAAGTTGTTTGACGTGTCCGTGACTCGGGTTAGCGTATGTGTCGTTGAGAGTCGTCTAGATTTGGGTTGCGGTGGTTGCCGTCGAGAGAATCTGCTGAACAGAAACCGTGATAGCACCGAGCAGTGCGCTATACACCAACCGATCTTGACGTTTCCAGAACTCATACGCCGGCTTCGGTACCGTAGAGTACACAATCGTGGTTGTCTAAAGAGGAGCGATGGTCGAGCCATGGAGGTAACCTGAGAGATTGTAGTCATCAAACAAAGCGTGAACTTGACGGCTCCACATAAGAAAGTTGGTTGCCGTGAGTTTTGTAACATTTTGCATGTTAACATTGATGAGAGATGTTGTGCCGGTGGAAACAATGGTATCACCATGAACAGCCATTGTTGAAGCAAAGTAAAAGGAAGAAGAAAGAAATAAGAAAGAGGCGAGGAAGACGAGTAAAAGCTCGTGAGTTCGAAAAAGAGGAGAGGCGGCTGGAAAAAAAATTTAGATCTCGGGATCACCGCTCTGATACCATGTAGAATGTGAGACTGTATTATTATTAAGAGCAATTTACAAGCTATTTATAAGCTATACATTAGGGTAAACATCTAAGATTAAATGACTAATCCATCCTTTACATATATACTCTCTATACTATTAACATATATTATATTTCTTTTCTTTTTTTAACACTGTCGACAAGATTTTATTATATGGGCCAACAGGCCTAAAAAACAGTTGGGTACAGAGACAAAGAGATGATAACAGGCTGAACAATGGGCTTAAGCTAAAGAAGATAACTTTATAGAAAAACAACGTGGACGTGAGCCACAGATCTAAAGAACAGGATGCCACGTGTAAGCCCAATAGCACCACCGGCATGCAAATCGACGGCACGGCGATGCGGAGGAGTTCGCTGCCAAACGTTACCGATCCAAATCCCTTGTTGTCGCTTGGAACCCGACTGCCGATCCTCACTTCCGTTGATTAACGCCCGAGAAAGTTGTTTGATAGAGAGAAGACCGCCGTGAGGGCAGTGCCGTGAACCGTCGCCTCCGAGAGACTCCGTCGCCGTCTCAACCCAGGCTATTGATCAAGACTGTTCCCACTGTGCGCTTGTCCTCCGCAATCAGTGTAGCGATGAAGGATTACACCCACCGAGATTTCAATCTCCGACGACGCTTAAGGAGCCAAAAGCTTCTCCAACGAAATAACATGTGGAAGGGAGATCTGTAAACTCGTGAAAGAGCAAGGGATCCGGCAGAAGGCCGGAAAACTAAATCCCACAAAGAGTGGGAACAAACCATTGGAAACAAATCCGGAGATAGAAACCGGATAACAACCAGCAAAACAGAAAACGAAACCCGAATAAACAAAGAGCCGCTGAGATCGAAGCCTTACACTTACTCCTCTGAAAAATTGAAATATGAGAAGAGGAGAAGGAAGGAGATCATCAATATCTCTCTCTAAGATATTATATTTCTTTTTATGTTATCTATTTAGATCCATGTTTAAATTTGATTATTATTTGAGTTATTATGTAATATTTGTTTTGCTTATTTCATCCGTTTTAGTTATTTTGTATTTCTTATATACGCTCTTATTTTACTTTCACTGTAAGTAATCGCAGTAATAATCTCATGATTCAAAAACGGAGTTCGCCCTAACAAAGAAAGCTCTCAGACCCGGATCCCGAGGCGCCGCGTTTCTCCTTCCCGTCGCTCCTCCGGCGGTCGGCGACCGCTGCTGTTACCGCCGGAGGAGGCTTGTTCGTCCTTTAGCTTCCCGCTGTCTCTCCTAGTCTTTTCTCCGATCCGCCACTGCAGCTGCTCAAGTCTCCTCCTTTGCCGTCGATGTTGTCACCGTCGCTCGGTCTCCCTCGTCTGTCGAAGCCCGAAGTCGTCCCTGCCGCTCTGTTCTTTATTTGTCCGTGGTCTCCTCCTGCTGTCAGAAGCCGACTCCGGCAGTTCCCCTGAGTGGGATCTCCTCCGCCGGTGGTGCTGTTGCGCAGGTCCCTTTTCGCCGGCTCCGGATCCTTTTCGCGACGTTGTTTCAACTCGGGTTGTTGAATTCCCGGCTTATCGTTTTCGGTGACAGAGAATTTTGTAGATCTGCGATGGTGTTTTGGTTTTGTTTTAAGTGTAGTTTGGTTTAATCGGTTTAGATTTCATTTGGGTTCCTCTGCTATTAGGATAAATTGGTGGTCTAAGATTGGCTCTAGCTTCTCAACTTGGATTTTATGTGGCTAACTTGGTTTTGTTTAGAGTGCTTTTCAATCCCGTTTTTATTGTCTAGATCGGTTTTTGGATTGTTTAGACTTCGTTGGAGATTTGGGTTTGTTGAGGGCTTCTGTTTAGGTGTTCTTTAGACGTTTATGAGTGCGTCTTTACCGTATCCGAGTAAGGTGTAGGAGAACTTTCTTAGGTTCTTTCTTGTCGGATTTTGAAGTCTGATTATGGGTTCTGGGTTGGTGAGAGAGCGTCTCTCTGTGAGTCTCCTGGTAGTTGGTGTTGTCGCTTGGTGGGCCGTGGGCTACGGCGATTTCTCTCGCTCTTTCCTCTTTTGCGGTTGCCACAACGTCCAAGTTTGAGTTGCTATTGTTATCTTTTAGATTTGTCGACTTTTGTATCCTTTAGCTGTAGGTTCTAGCAACCCTTTATGGGTCTAAGTTGTCTGTTTCTTGGACTTTGATTGCCTGTTCCTTGGGCTTTGGTTGCCTGTTTTTTGGGCTGTGGTTGCCTGTTGTTTGGGCGTTGTTTTCCTATGTTTAGGATTTGTATGAATCTCTTGTATTTCATTTCAGTTCTATCAATATAATCCATCAGTTGACAAAAAAAAAAAATCTCATGATTCTCATCGACATGTAACAGTGCCTATCAGCTTTATATTACTTTATTATTTTAAAACCAATGGCTAATAAATAAATAAATAAAATAAGATTCCCAATAAAAAATAAGGGAACTATCAGTGTGAACTGTGAAGGAAAGTGGTGGTTGTTACTGTTAGGTGGTTCAACCAAACGCCGCCAACCCTTAAAACGGCGTTTTATTCATGACGCGTTCCCTAGAACAGTAAATTAGTGTAATTACCGAGGGTATTAAAGTCATTTAACAACAGAAAGTCGAAACGTGGTGACACTTCTGTACTGTCTCTACACGTGGCTGGGGCATCGGGAAGACATTGTTTTTATTGGTTACTGTGGGATGGTGGTGAAGTCACCGGATTTTCCGGTACCCGGTTAAAGCTAATATCCCAACCGAAACCCATTGGTCCATTGTTAATTTCACTTTTTATTTTAAATAACTGGGATGAGTTAGGTTGGATATAATGGTTAGTTTTGTGATGTCATCGAAAACAAAAGCTATATCAATGTGGATTGGTTTTTCATTAATCCAGTGATACCGTTCTCACATGCTTAGTTCCGGTTTAGCTACTTTATAACCGACTTTGACCGCCTCTGGTCGGTCTTTAGCTTTCCAAATCTCTAGTAGTATATTCGAGTAGACCCACCAGGAAAAAAGAAGAAGAAAACACTTGTTCAGTTGTAATGTTTTGCTTATTTCTTCGTATTCTAAATTACTGAAATTTTATTTCTTCCGACTAAACTTTTATTATCAAATCAAAAATATAAAGTTATTACAAAATTACAAAAAAAAATTATTACATAAATATATATATATATGTACTATATATGAATTATTTACAACCAATATTTTAGCTTATTCTTTTATTATCAATTTGTTTCATCTAAAAATAAATAATTATTCACATCATTTTAAATTATAGTAGGTGATGTAAGCATGTATAGATATAATACTATTTCGAATTTAGTTTAAATTATTTATTTAGTTTGTGTGTTAAAACATATATGTTATCTAAGATTTCATTTATCGTTTTAGTCTAAGTCTTCAAATTATTACATATATACTTTTTAGGTCTATATATTCACATATATTAGTTTATATTTGCAATGTTCAACATAATCATTGTTCGAAATCATAAAACGTAAATAAAAAATGATGAACGTAAACAAAAAAATAAAAGAAGAATTCAATATTTTTTTAATAGGAAGAAATGCCTTTTCTTTTGTGTGAGAGTCATAAACTGCTCGATTCGTGTATATAAGAAATTACTGTGTGTTAGGGCTAATAATCAGATTTTAGGTTAATCAGTATGATTTTATTAAATTCATTCAAAAATAAACTTACTTTTGCAAAAAAAAAAGTATAAGAGAATCTCCAATATAAGTGGGAAGTTTGGAAACAAAATCTTAAAAATAAGATTAAAGAAACAAATCATCGATAAATAAATGATTATGATTAAATAAAAGGATTCCACGTCTTAACTCATTTCTGGAGAAAAGAGAGGAGGTCGACCATTAAAGTGATAAACAATGAAGTCTTTGTGCATTTCTGCACCCTCTTCGAAGACTTCATCAGGAATAAGAACCCGAGGTCTTCCTGATTCAGAGAAAGAAACTGGAGCGAGCCTTTCCAAAGATCTGTTATTTGCAATTCACAACTTTTCTGCCAATGATTTTGGCCTAGACTGACTGTCTGAAGACTGCTCCGGAGTTTTTCCACTTTCTTTTGCAGGGACAGTAGAGTGAGAGAACAATCCTGACGGGATCACAGCAGGAGTAGAAGAGCCGGCCGGCTAAGGCAAGAGCTGAGAGGATACCAAGGGCTGAAATGTTACCAAGGATATTGAAGACCGTAAACTTATTTTAATATATTATAAGTTATTTAATTACTAAAACATGGCATTATAAAATAATAGAGAAAAGTCATAAAATAGCACAAAACATACCTTATCATAAATGTAGCACTAAGGAAAATAATTTACATTTTTAGCATTATTTTAATTACAAAGACTTTTATAACATTATATAATTTAGGGTTTAGGGTTAATTATTTAGGGTTTATGGTTTATTATTTAGAGTTTAGGGTTTAGTATTTAGGGTTTAGGGTTTATTATTCAAGGTTAGGGTTTAGTATTTAGGGTTTAGGGTTTAGTATTTAAGATTTAGGGATAGGGCTAATTTAGTGACAAAACATGTTTTTGTGCTATTTTTATGAGTTTTTTTCCTTGGTGCTATATTTTTGACAGATCATGTTTTTATGCTATTAATGCGATTTGCCCAAAATAATAAGTCAATTTATTAAACTTTAAACTATAAATTAAATCAAACATAGAGAAAAGTCATAAAATAGCACAAAAAACATACCTTATCATAAATATAGCACCAAGGAAAATAATTCACATTTTTAGCATTATTTTAATTACAAAGACTTTTATAACATTATATAATTTAGGGTTTAGGGTTAATTATTTAGGGTTTAGGGTTAATTATTTAGGATTTAGGATTTAGTATTTAAGGTTTAGGGTTTATTATTCAAGGTTAGGGTTTAGTATTTAGGGTTTAGGGTTTAGTATTTAAGATTTAGGGTAACGGTTAATTTAGTGACAAAACATATTTTTGTGCTATTTTTATGATTTTTCTTCCTTGGTGCTATATTTTTGATAACTAATGTTTTTTGTGCTATTAATGCGATTTGCCCTCAAACATATGGCACGTCACATTTTTCCGCAAATCGCTCTTGTTCCGTCCTTCTTACAATTACAAATTTAGCGTTTTTTACCAAGTTTAGTTGAAACAAACTTTTACATTGCGTAATCGTGTTTTCACTTACTTGCAAGTCTATGTGTTTGACCATCAATAAAAAAAAATTGAGAAACGAAAAAAAAATATCAGTTTGGGACAGAAATCAAAGATAAAATATAGAGAAAAGGCATAAAATAGCACAAAAACATAACTTATCATAAATATAGCACCAAGGAAAATAATTCATATTTTTAGCATTATTTTAATTACAAAGACTTTTATAGCATTATATAATTTAGGGTCTAGGATTAATTATTTAGGGTTTAGGGTTTATTATTTAGGGTTTAAGGTTTATTATATAGGGTTTAGGGTTTATTATTTAGGGGTTAGGGTTTAGTATTTAGGATTTAGGGTTTAGTATTTAAGGTTTAGGGTTAGGGCTAATTTAGTGACAAAACATGTTTTTGTGCTATTTTTATGATTTTTCTTCCTTGGTGCTATATTTTTGACAAGTCATGTTTTTGTGCTATTTATGCGATTTACCCTAAAATATATTGAGAACTTAAACAAAAACAAAATAGAATTAAGGTCAAGACTTGATATTATATTTCATCCGGCCATAGACTTATGCAGATGAGAAATAAACATAATTATCTGAATGAAAATAGGGCAAATCGCATTAATAGCACAAAACATGACTTGTCAAAAATATAGCACCAAAGAAGAAAAATCATAAAAATAGCACAAAAACATGTTTTGTCACTAAATTAGCCCTAACCCTAAATCTTAAATACTAAACCCTAAATACTAAACTCTAACCTTGAATAATAAACCCTAGACCCTAAATACTAAACCCTAAATAATAAACCCTAAACCCTAAATAATTAACCCTAAACCCTAAATTATATAATGCTATAAAAATCTTTGTAATTAAAATAATGCTAAAAATGTGAATTATTTTCCTTGGTGTTATATTTATGATAAGGTATGTTTTTGTGCTATTTTATGACTTTTCTCATGAAAATAACGATTATCATAACCTAAAATACATAAAAACAAAATCAAACCATAAAACAAATACATTACAAACGAAAAATAAAATAAAATAAAAATATCTTCCAAAATATAAGCTTACAATTGACCATAGAAAAAAGGGAGACAGGACAAAAATAAAAACAGAGAAAACAAATCACTTAAAAAAACAAAACAAAACAATGAGCAAGTGATTCCACAAAAAATCCCCGAAACCACGTATTTGTTTTTTCATTCTATTGTACCTATTGTTTGTACTGGATTTCTCTATTGGAAATCCAGCCCATAAAATCACAAAGCCGAAAGTCCATGACCGCGAGTCCAATATATTGACAGATAAGACGAGTTTGACTATGGCCCAAGGCCCATTCAATTACGAGCTACCACATGTCCAAACGGTTCGAGACTTCGGATGAAGGAAGAACGATCGGATCGTCGCCACTCAGAACGACTTCCGCGAATCTATGAGATCGCCACTAACGAATTACCAAAAGATTGGAACAAGAAGATCGAGGGGACGAGGCTATTTAAAGGAGTATAGAAGATCATTAAAAGCATTGGAACTCCCATTAAGAACACTTCGACTAGAATAGATCTAAATCCCTTTTTGTATACTTCTTTCGATTGTGTTAATTCGATCTCGAAATTCGATCTTAAATACATCTTTGATTCATAGGAAATCTATATTTTTTTATACACAAAGTCCAAATCCACGAAATACAAATTCTTGGTGTGAATCTTCGATCTCACATTTGGCGCCGACTGTGGGGACAATCTATAGTTTTTCCTTTCTTAAAAATCAGATCTAGGGTTCGATAGATCGAGATGAATCCCGACCAATCTGGCTCTCCCAACGCCACTCCACCAGTTGACCACCAACAGGTGGTCGGCAACGTTCCTCAGAACACCGCCGGGGTAAGTATCACGGATCAGACCGATGGCGTGTTGACGAACTCAGCCTCTGTCTCCACGACTTCGGCACCAGCCGACTCGGTCGCTAAAACAATCGCGACGGGCCAGACTCCGACAAACATTTTTTCTGGAACCAACGATCCAAGCAGGAACTGGGTCTGGATGAGAAGCGATCCGACTTCTGCCTCCGCATCAGGATGCGGATCTAGAACTCTCAGATCCAGTCTGCCACAGCCTCCTGCGCCTCCGTGACAAAGTCCGAACGACCTCGCAGAAATCCGTTCAATGCTTAACCTGTTGGTAAGTCGAACAAGAAGTAACGAGTCTAATGCCCGGGCCCAAGAAATCGCCAATCGTGCTCTACCGTCACGAGCTATCGACCCGACTTACGAACCAGTCAGGCAAAAATGTAGTAAACTTGGCCTAGAACGAGCCCAAGCCGTCAATGAGGTGAAATACCACAACTGGCTCGTGAATCCTGTAGTAGACAATAAAAAGAACGGGAAATGGAGAGTCTGCGTCGACTTTACAGACCTCAATAAGGCATGTCCGAAAGACAGCTTTCCACTCCCACACATCGATCGATTGGTCGAGGCCAACGCTGGTTACCAATTGTTATCCTTTATGGATGCCTTCTTTGTGTATAATCAGATACTGATGAACCCCGAGTACCAAGAAAAGACCTCGTTCATAACCGATCGAGGCACATACTGCTATAAAGTCATGCCTTTCGGGCTAAAGAACGCATGAGCCACCTACCAATGCCTCGTCAACAAGATGTTCTCAGGACTACTGGGTAAAACCATGGAAGTCTCAAGTCTATATTGAAGATATGTTGGTCAAATCTTCCTGGTGTGAGGACCACATCCCCCAACTGAAAGAATGCTACATCATTCTCAACAAATACGAGATGAAACTCAACCCGGCGAAGTGCACCTTCGGGGTCCCATCAGGAGAATTCATGGGTTACTTAATAACTAAAAGAGGGATCGAAGCGAACCCCAAACAGACCGCGACGTTCCTAGAGATGCAATCTCCCAAGACAACGCGAGAAGTCCAGCGGTTGACTGGCAAAATAGCTACTTTGAATCGCTTCATATCAAGGTCGACCGAATTTTTTTTCCCTTCTATCACCTCCTCAAAGAGAATAAAAATTCCTTTGGGATGAAAAGTGCGAAGAAGCATTCACACAGCTAAAAGCTTACCTGAGCGAGCCACCGATACTAGCGAAGCCGGTAGAAGGGGAACCCCTTTACCTCTACTTAGCTGTCTCTTCAGCAGCAGTAAGCGGAGTCTTGGTTCGCGAAGAGCAAAAAAATCAAAGACTAATATAGTACATCAGTAAGACTCTAATCGTTGCCGAAACAAGGTACCCCGCGATGGAGAAACTCGCACTAGCATTGGTCACATCGGCTCGAAAGCTTCAACCATATTTCCAATCGCACTCGATCATTTTATGACCTCTCAACCCTTAAGGACCATCCTTCACAATCCAAGCAAGTCAGGTCGACTAGTTAAATGGGCCATCAAACTCAGCGAATACGCATCGAGTTTAAAACTCGAACATGCTTAAAAGCCCAAGTATTGGCTGACTTTATAGTAGAACTCCCACCTACCATCAATCTTGACCCAGCCTCCGCGAAGACGTGGGAGCTTCACGTCGATGGTGCCTCATCAAGGCAAGGATCTAGAGTCGGGGTGAAACTGGTATCCCCCACGAGAGAAGTATTGGAACAATCATTCAGGCTAGGCTTCGCGCATCAAACAACGAAGCGGAATATGAAGCTTTGATAGCCGGACTCAGGCTAGAAATAGCAATACGAGCTCGAGAAGTAGATGCTTTCAGTGATTCCTAGCTGGTCACGAGCCAGTACCATGGCGACTACCAAAGACGAACGCATGGAAGCATACTTACGACTGGTTCGCTGCCTCACCGACCAGATCGATTTTTCGATCTAACATGAATCACACAAGGCGAGAACACCGCAGCCGACGCCCTCGCCGCACTGGCCTCGACGTCCGATCCCAACCTCAAAAGGATCATAACAGTTGAAGGGATTGAGAAACCAAGCATCGACATAGCCTTAAAAGCTCTGTCCTTAAAGGAGAGCGAGCCAACCGACAAAGACGATGTCGATGAGCATGCACTACACGATAAAATACGTCACGATGTTATCGAGATCGATGACGACATCGACCCCAGAAACGCTGTTTACGTAGAAAACGTGCCTGACAGACCCATCCAAACCACATCCA
The DNA here is from genome assembly GCA_030180135.1 of Orychophragmus violaceus. Classification (NCBI taxonomy): domain Eukaryota; kingdom Viridiplantae; phylum Streptophyta; class Magnoliopsida; order Brassicales; family Brassicaceae; genus Orychophragmus; species Orychophragmus violaceus. The sequence goes on from CM058239.1 coordinate 41,988,854, forward strand.
CTAGTCAAAGATCCGAGCCTGATACTGGAAAAATTGGAGAACTTCGATCATTCAGTACATCACCAACGGCGAGGTCCCCGACGACAAATGGGAAGCACGGAAACTCAAAGACGTTTATGTAAAGGAGTTCGTCTGGCATAACATAATCTGTCGCCATGGACTACCCCACGAGATCGTCACCGATAACGGATCCCAATTCATATCAAAAACCTTCCAAGCATTCTGTAGAACCTGGAACATCAAGCTGACCTACTCGACGCCCCAATATCCCCAAGGAAAGGGTCTAGCAGAGGCAGCCAATAAATCGATCATGAACAACCTCAAGAAAAGGCTCGACGAGTGCAAGACGAGTTGGAGCGACGAACTCCCAGCCGTACTCTAGGTCTACCGGACTACTCCTCGCAAATCAACCGGAGAGACTACTTTCTCACTGGCCTATGGTATCGAGGCGGTAGTACCCGCAGAGATCCTCATGTCCAACATTCGCCAAAAAGAATGCCCACAACACGAGGAACTAAATAATCAGATGATAACTGACGAGCTCGATTTTGTCGACGAAAGGAGAAACCTCGCAATAGCCCGAAGCCATAATTACCAACATGCCATAGCTCGCTACTATGATTCCAGGATTAAAACCCGAAGGTTTCAAGTAGGAGAGTTCGTCTTACGGAAAGTGTTCGACCATAAAAAGGAAGAGCACGCTGGAAAGTTAGGGGTGAAGTGGGAAGGTCCTTACAGGTCACTGACGTCGTGAAGGATGGAGTCTACCGACTCAAGTTGGTGGAAACTCAGAAACCCGAGCTGCGACCTTGGAACATCATCAACCTAAAAAAGTATTTTCACTGAAGATACGCCCCATAATCGAACTACGAAATGGCTTGATCCCTCTCAAAAGGGTATGTAGGCAGCTCGACCCCGAGCGCAGCCGCCTCCCCTAAAAAAAACTCGTATCGGGTTCTACAATCTCGAGCGAAGTCAAATAAGCTTACATTTGTAAAGTAAAAATAAGTTTTTTCACTCGAGATCGATCTTTTATTTTCTCTGAAAAGTCAAAATTACTTTAATAAGATTCTTTTGTCTTCTTTCTCTTCAAAACGAAGCGACCTTAAACGGTCTCTCAAAAAAACAAGCGATCTAAAATGATCTCTTCATACCAAGCAACTTGAAATGGTCTCTTCAAAAACAAGCATTCTGAAATGATCTCTCCAAACCAAGCGACCTAAAATGGTCTCTTCAAAAATAAACGATCTGAAATGATCTCTTCAAAACAGGCGATCTAAAATGATCCTCTAAAAAATAAACGATCTGAAATGATCTCTCCAAAAACAGGCGATCTGAAATGATTCTTTCAAAATAAGCGACCTGAAACCGCCTCTTCAAAATAAGCGATCTAAGCGATCCAAATATAACTTACAGGCTCGAGCCAAAGCTTTCCTAACTTTAAAATTCTTCTAACCTATGTACAGACTAGAAGAACTGGGGGCACCCCTCCTCTTATGCAAAATAACGAATAGCCAACCTCGACCACACCAATCATCGATCTCTTATAAACAGTTCAAGGCTTTCTTAAAAACAGGTTGTTGTCCGAAATCAAAAGTAAGAAATTTTCTTCTCTTAAGGCACGATTGAACCTAGCTCGAATATATCGACCAAAGCGTTGGGTTGTTCGACACTTGTGTACTTACAAAATTCACTCCAACTTCCTTAAGCGAAAACCGATATAGCTCGAGCTAAGCTTTTAGAGGTACGGTATCCTGAAGGACTTACACCTCGAGGTATCTTTGTCTTAGACGGCTCGATATTTGACATTTGCTTACTTAGAAAGTTTTATCTAAATTCTCTAAGACAATCCAAGCTAAGCTGTTTACGTCGAAACCTGTAAAGGCAAAGATCGATCGTCGTGGTAAATCGATTGATTCGAGTCCTCCTGAAGCAATTTTATGTGAAAAAGGACTAAGGCACGAAAGACAAAACATTCAGTTCATAAAAAAGAAAGGACGTGATGTCCTCGAGTTCACAAAAGCCCATAAAATGCAACACCAAAATAAAAATGAAAATCCCCCTCAGGCAACACAAGTCCAAAAAAAGAAATTTAAAAGCCCTTTCGGGCTACAACGAAACACTTGAGAAATTTTAAGAGGAGGCATCAACTCGATCCTCCATTGGCTCGTCCACCCCGGTCGCATCCTCAGCCATCTGACCCTCGACCTCGTCGCTCACTCGTGAGCTAACTCCGGTCTCCCTCCGGATTTTCGACCCATACTGGTCAAGACAGGGAGTGATCTGGGCCGGAGGGTTCACCAGAATAACTGAGTACTCAGACATCGCCGACATGTTGAGCTTTCTGATACTAAAGTCGGAGACGGCCGCGACATTCATCTCATCGGTCGCGATCCGCTTCTTCTCAGCCAGATTCAAGACCTCTTCAGTCATATTCACCTCGCCGGCAGCGATCTCAGCAACGAGCTCGATATTAGCCAAGGCTTCCTGAAGATGGATCTCGGTACTGGTCTCGACCTTCCTATTTTCGCTCTTCTCCTTGATCTCGGCCAGATTCGCGAGGTATTGGTTGTTGAGCTCCTTACTCGCCTTGTGGACCGCGACCTATGTGTCGTACTCCTTGTCTGCTAGAGCCGTCTCCAGGCCGACACGATCTTGGGCAGTCTGCGCAGCCGTATATCGACTCGACTCTTTGGCCGCCAAGGTTCGAGTAGTTGCAACACCGAGATTATGCGTGAGGTCCTCCTCCTGATTCTCGAGGATCATCAGTCGAGCCTCCATTTCAGAGTACTCGGCAAACCTCTTCATCAACGCCTCCTCCTTTGCCTTGGTCTCCTTAAGCCCGGCGTTCAGATCGCTCACCGCCTTCTTTGCGGCCTCGAGCTCGCTAGCCTGCGGAACGTCGCGCAGGTCGCGCTCATCTGGCCACGAACCTGTTCGTCACCTCCAAAGACTGTGCCATCAAAAATTATACTAAGTTAAAAACAAAAGAAATATGTTTTGAATCCGAAAAAGAAAAGGAAATGAAACCTTTACCTTCCCGATGGCAGACTCGGTGTAAGCTTCTCCGAGAGCCAATCTCCGACAGCCGGGAGCTGAACACTAGCAGGCTTGAAGTGCCTGAGCAAATAGGACACACCCTTCGGGTCGTCAGCAATAAGGCACTCCTTCTAGTTCCTAAAGCGCCAGTTGAAAGTCCCAGCGGACCCCAAGGAGACATGCCTCGCCTCGACATCCTGATCTGACCTCCGCGAGGTCGCCTCTACGTCGGTCCTCTGACGTTTCAGAGTAGGCAGGAGGGATCCACCTCGGCTTCTGCCATTCGACCACTAGAACCGTTTGAATGAGAGTCGCGCAGAGCGAGCTCCCGAGAGCGAGCTGGAACGATTTCCCATCCAGTTGGGGGAGGAGGCGGGACCTCACCTTCCAAAACCACTTCCTCGGGCTGAGGAGCTGGAAGGAGGGAAGCCTGAGCCAAAGGAGGAGGAGAATGAGCTAAGGGAGGAGGAGGACCCTGGCCAAGAGTGAAGAGAATGGCGTTGCCCAGGTCGCCCGCCCTCATCTTGTTCGCCAGGTTAACTGGGTCCTTCCCATTCCGACGGATGCTTGCTCTGCGAGATATTTTCTCGTGCGGAGGGGTGCTGGTTGTGGAACTATTGTCTGAAACGGGTCGATCTGCAAAAAGATCGAGCTGAATCAGTACGATATCAAAAATAAATGAAGAAGAAGAAGCTTAGCGAGTTACTCACTTTCTCCAGTCCGCTCAACTATGCATAACGGAGGCTGAATTACTCGGGCTGAAGGGAGCTGACGAGCGGCTTGCGCTGCTGGCGTACATCGAGGGGGCCTGAGGCTGAGTCTGAGCAGGGCGTCGAGCTGCAGGACCTAAAGCGGCTCGTATATGCTCTGCGAAAAAGTTATTCCAATTGACGTCTCTCCTCCTTAAGCGGGCTATTAAACTCAATGTTATCGGGTTCAAAGCAAGTGACTCGGGAGCTTCTACAAAACAAAACAAAAAAGAAGTCAGAAGAAGCTTGATACCCGCTAAAAAGCATATCAGTCAATGAACCCTAAAAGCTAACCAACGCTAACAACCCAGTGTGTTGGAATGACGGAATAGTCGAAGTCCCCGACTGAGTTGTTGTAGATTTTAAAGAAGAAGTATCGATCCTTCCATATATCTCTCCCCGGAGTCTCGTCAAGAACCTTCCCAAAACGGGGTGGGGAGAGATAATATGTCCCCGGAGCACGGACGTTGTGCTTTACCGAGCAAACCCTCATGAGCTCCTCGGCGGCTCTGACTCCAAGTCCTATAACATACCAGACGAAGTTCAGAGTCATATGGGGAAAGGCTAGTTGAAGTTGAGCCAGAACCCAAGATACGAGACAAGGGATGGGGAAAAAGAGCCCACACTTATCAAAATAAGTGTAGGAGGCTCAACAGTAGCCCTACCTGACATTTTCCGGTGACTCCGTCGAGAACGGTATTACCATCTCGACTCCCGGCGGGATCCGACACTTCGTCCAGAGCCGTTGAAGATTCCCGCGTTTAAATTAGACGGAGGGTGCGGACCAATGGCCCCGCCGACGAACTTGTACTCGCCTCCGTTGTATTCGTCGGAGCCATGAAAGACGGTGTATCAGAATAAAGAAAACAGAGAGAATAAAGAGTTCTGGAGGGAGAAAGCTCTGAAAAACTGTAAAAGGAAAACTACTTGAGCGAGAAATAAAAAGCCGAAATAAGGGAGAAGAAGTTAGCTTGCCGATTTGTAGTGCGAGCAGTAGTGGGAATCGTGCAGGGAAACTTCCATTTTAAGCCAACTCGTGCTTCTTCTCTCTCGAGATCGATGAGATCTTTCGTATCCTCGGATCCCAACCGTTCGATTTCAAATTTGTAATGATTATCATCGTTTGTGAAGAGATCGAGATATCGAAGATCTTTCATATTCTCGCAATCTCGGCCATCGATTTGAGATCGACGATTACAAACGAGGGGCTAGTAATCAAGTCACATCAACGCAAATCGAGGTCGATAAGATTTGTTATAATCTTAAGATCTCAACCGTTGACGGTCGACCATATCGACGGTAGATGGCAAAATCCTATTCAATTGTCTTTCAGGAGCAGTCAACGCCCTAAAAATCGACTAGGAAAATCCACGGGCTTTATCTCAATCGTCCGATCAAAACAAGATCTACGGTCGAGGCGAAAACAATCATTAGGGCATCAATGCCCGAGGCACACACTTTTTCCCGAGAATGTCCACCGCCTATTAACCTCGTCGAATTAATGGCCTGGGGGGGGGGGGGGGGGCTATTGTTGGGACTGGATTTCCCTCTTGGAAATCCGGCCCATAAAACCACAAAGCCGAAGGCCCATGACCGCAAGTCCAATCTATTGACAGACAAGACGAGTTTGACCATGGCCCAAGGCCCATTCAATTACAAGCTAACACAAGCCCAAACAGCTCGAGACTTCGGATGATCGAGCTCGAGCTCGATAGAAGGTCGCGCCAAGGAAGAACGACCGGGTCGTCGACAATCAGAATGACTTCCGCGAATCTAGGAGATCGCCACTAACGAATTGCCAAAAGATCGGAACAAAAATATCGAGGGGACGAGGCTATTTAAAGGAGTATATAAGATCATTAAAAGCATTGTAACTCCCATTAAGAACACTTCGACTAGAATAGCTCTAAATCCCTTTTTGTATACTTCTTTCGATTGTGTTAATTCGATCTCAACATTCAATCTTAAATACATCTTTGATTCATAGAAAATCTATACTTTTTATATACAAAGTCTAAATCCACGAGATACAAATCTTTGGTGTGAATCTTCGATCTCACACCCATGAACACAGAAGGATAAGCCAAAAAATAAAATCATATGGTTTTGCCTTCTCTCCATAGAGCATAGAACATGCGCTCAATCGATTAAAACAAAACCACATACAAGGGAATAAGAAACATGGAATAGGGATGTGATCAATCAACAATAACAAAAATATATCCTTCGATATGTACAAAGGAGTCGATGAGAAATAAAAATCAAAGACTAAACGATAGAAAAACCAGAGGAGGAAAAAGAAACAAAAAAATATGGTGGGAGAAGAAAATTGGTGTTGTATGAGTCTATTTGCTACTCTCTGTATATAGGTAACAAAGATTTAGAGTTTGGTTTAAATTTCATAATAGTATAAATAAATTATCTTAAGATGATTTAGAAGATATTATTAGTTTGCAAGTTATAACATTCAAAAATATATCTTTGGCCGTCTGGTAAATAATTTTAATATTTACTTGCAATTATGATTTATTTAATTTAAATAAATAGCAACATAAGTAAATAAATATATTTATTAAACTCCTATACGATATTTGATGTCATGTCACCGTTTTTTTCGATGTCATGTCACATTTCCTTCTCCTAAATCATTTTCGTGTCCGGTTGAGGTAGTCCAAGTGGAAGGACGGGTCTGTAGTGGCAAACACCATCCGGATTCGATTTCTCTCCCATGCAAAAACTAACCTGCCTCCTCTGGACACCAACGCGGGTACTGGGTCTAAGGCCCAAGGAAAAACCTCCTAGGTGAAGCTGGCCTGCGGCCTAACTGGACCCAGGAGATTAGTCTGGACTGTTTGGTCTGGGATCTACCCCTCAATTAACAAAAAAAAAAAATCATTTTCGTGATGACACATGAGCAAAGATTTTAAAATCGTTTTCGTGATGACGCCTTACCAAAAATCACAAATCACTTTTCCATAGTATATTGTTTATTGTAATAATTCTACTAGATTTTTCCATATTAATGTAGTTAAACTATTTTCTAGTTTTCTCTTATGATTTTCTTTCTATATTCTCTTAACATGCTCACATTCCTTAAAAGACACAGAGTTGAAAGTTCAAAAAATGTATGTCATTCTATTCCAAGTCTTTGTTAATTGTCCCACTTTGTTTTAAAAATCACAGGTGAGCATTTGATAATCTTTCATAAAGTAATTTAATATGTATATACGTCAAAATATTGTATTTTAGTCCGACATATGTCATAATCTCTGTATTTGTAGTTAATTCTGGACAAACCTTTCTTCTCTTTTTTTTTTTATCTAAGTTTTCTGGACAAACCTATGTCAAATTTCATGTTGTTTAATTTACAGATCCAAAGAAAAAGTCACCCACTATGTGAGCTTGATATTATTATTTTATGAAATATATATATATATATATATATATATTATGCTATATAGGCAATTATATATATATATATATATATATATATATATATATATATATATATATTATGCTATATAGGCAATTATCCAGTTAATAAGCACATAATTATTAGATATGCATTATCCACTTAAAGATGTGGTACTTTAGATAATATTAAAAAAATGTGTGTTTTGGAATCTTTATGAAATGGGTTATGACCAGTGTTCGAAAACGCGCCGATTAGGACCGCGTAATCGCCGGATAAACGCTGTTCGGTAAGACACCGCCGCGATTTGACCCTCGGCGGCCAAAAAATCGTTCCTCTGTAATTCTTTTTTTTTTGTAAGTTTTTAGTTCGAAATCTCAAAATTTATGGTCGATATGTTATATAAGAGTAGTAGCAACAATAATAACAATGTAAATCGGCGAAAATCCGTGGAAAAAACGAGAAACGAAGCTTTTTGTGTGATATATCAATGGCTGCCCGATTTTAGGGTTGCAGTTCGCAAAAAAAAAAAAGAAATGAAAATTACCATCTTACCCTTATTTAAAAAAAAACAGAAAAGAGCAAAAAATGGGATTGACTCTATTCGAATTCGGCCCGAGTTAGTGCATTCAATGGGCTTTAACCAGATGAGCTACCGTAAACAATTGTTATATCTACACAAAACTAATATTTATAGATATATATTAATAAAAGCTTTAAAATTCCGTCCCGATTAATCTCCGCTTAATCCCTGATTTTCCTGCTAGACGTTAGATCCAGTCTCACCGCCCGACTAACGCCTAACGATTTTTCGAACACTGGTTATGACACGTTTTTATATATATATATATATAATATGTAAATAAGTTGTGAATTAGTCAATGGACCAATAGGTGGATCGGAAACTATATCATATAGTTTTGTTTAATTTATAGATGTATCCATGTGTCATATCTACATGCCATTAACAATTGTGATGGTGAAACTAATAATGATTTCTGTTATGGATTATTTATGGAATTTGTATAAGATATATATGTTTATATATCTTAAGAGAGAATATAATCTTAAGAGATTAAAAGAGAGAAGTAAGAGAGAGAGTTTTTTTATTGATTTTTGGAGTGATTTGTACAATGAGAGAATTCACATATTTATAGTAAAAATATAATAGTAAAATATTGTGATGGTGGTAAGATTTGGTAAAGAGAGTGGAGTTGGTTAAATGGAGTGGAGGAAGTTGGTGAGTAAATGGGTAATTACCCTTAATTTAACACTCCCCCTTAATTATCCATTTTGAATTATGTACTGCCTCGTTAAAAACCTTATCATGGAAAAACCCAATGGGATAAAAACATGAAAAAGGGAAAAGAGTACCGTAACATAATCTCCCCTGGAAATTATAAGTCTTCATAAATCACGTAGATGACGCATTCCGATATTATTAACATGTTTCTTGAACGTTGAGGTAGGAAGCGTCTTTGTGAAAAGGTCTGCTGCATTGTCACATGAACGGACGTACTCAATATTGACTTCTTGATTTTTCACGAGTTCTTGAATGTATGAGAAATATCTTGGAGGGATATGCTTGGTTCGGTCGCTCTTGATATATCCTTCCTTCAATTGGGTGACACATGCAGAATTATCTTCGAACAAAATTGTTGGTTCTTTCTTTGTAGCTATTCCGCTTGATTCTTGAATGTGATGAGTTATGGATCTCAACCATACACATTATCTATATGCTTCGTGGATCGCAATAGTTTCTGCGTGATTTGATGAAGTTGCAACCAAAGTCTGTTTTTGAGAACGCCAAGAGATTGCAGTTCCGCCAATTGTGAAAACGTATCCAGTTTGCGATCGAGCTTTATGAGGGTCTGATAAGTAACCTGCATCTGAAAAACCAACAAGACCAACCTCGGATTTTCTTGGATAAAATAAACCTAAATCAATCGTACCTTGGAGGTAACGAAAAATATGTTTTATTCCGTTCCAATGTCTACGAGTGGGAGATGAGCTGTGTCTTGCGAGTAAATTAGTAGCAAATGAAATATCTGGTCGAGTACAATTTGCAAGGTACATGAGCCCACCGATAGCACTCATATAAGGTACGTCAGGACCTAATATATCTTCGTTATTTTCGCAAGGTCTAAATGGATCCTTATCAACGTCAAGTGATCTATTTACCATTGGAGTACTCAAAGGATTTGCTTTATCCATATAAAAACGTTTTAAGAGCTTTTTGGTATAATTTGATTGATGTACAAATATTCCATCTCGGAGGTGTTCTATCTGTAGTCCAAGACAAAGTTTTGTCTCTCCGAGATCTTTCATTTCAAACTCTTCTTTCATATGATTTCTTGCATCATTAATCTCCTTTTGAGTTCCAATCATGTTCAAGTCATCAACATATACAACAATGATCACAAATCCCGACAATGATTTCTTAATAAACACACAAGGGCATATCGCATTATTGATGTAACCTTTATTCAACAAGTATTCACTCAATCGATTATACCACATGCGTCCGGATTGTTTTAATCCATAAAGAGATCGCTGTAATTTGATCGAACATATTTCTTTAGATTTGAATTTAATGCTTCGGGCATTTTCATTCCTTCTGGAATTTTCATGTATATATCATTATCAAGTGATCCATATAGATATGCTGTCACAACATCCATTAGGTACATTTCAAGATTTCTAGATGCCGTTAGGCTTATTAGGTACCTGAATGTGATTGCATCCATAACCGGAGAATACATTTCTTCGTAATCAATTCCCGGTCTTTGAGAAAAATCTTGAGCAACTAGTCGGGCTTTGTATCTTGTAATTTCATTTTTCTCACAAATACCCACTTATATCCAACTGGTTTTACACCTTGAGGAGTTGTGACAATAGGTCCAAAGACATTTCTTTTATTGAGGGAGAGTAATTCAGTTTCTATGGCCATCTTCCATTTTTCCCAATCATGTCTTTTCTGACATTCTAATATAGACCTTGGATCCGAATCATCATTTTCATGTTCAAATTCCTTAGATACAGAAAAAGAGAATACTCCATCTAAATCGTCAATTTCATGTCTTACCATACTTTACCATCTTGGGCATAGTTAATGGAGACCTCACATTTTTCTGTATCATGTTCGACTTCGAAGTTTTCATCTTTATCTGATTTTTCGAGATACTTTTCACAAATATCTTCAGGACATTTTTCCTGATGTGGTTCAACATGAACCTTATCATTTTGTTCTCCCAACTTCTTTTTCTTTCGGGGATTTTTATCTTTTGAACCCATCAGCCTCCCCCTTTTCAATTGAATCTTAGGTTCATTAGCAGTGCTCCCATCAGTTCGTTCTTTTGGAATTTCAATTCTAGATGGAGCATTCGCAGCGGGTATATATGACTTCGTCACTCTCTTTGTATTTGTAAATGCATCTGGTAACTGGTTTGCTATATTTTGTAAATGCACAATTTTCTGAACTTCCAACTCGCGTTGATTTGTAGGAGGGCCAAGATAAGCCAAAGATTGTGTACACCATGTGATATCTTTTGGTGATTCTCTTAATCCTCCCCCTAACGCGGGGAATTCAACTTCATTAAAATGGCAATCGGCAAAACGTGCCGTAAACATATCACCAGTTCGCGGTTCAAGGTACCTAATTATACTTGGTGGCGTATACCCAATATATATTCCCAATCTCCTTTGAGGAACGATCAGAATTACCGGGGTCAATAGCGACAAAGTACAAGCACACTTTCGGAGAAGTCGCCAGAGCAGCCTTCACCACCATACTATCTCCGGAACCCTCACCGGCCATAGCCGTTAGCCACTAGAGCTAGCTGAATCTCTTGACGGCCATTTTTAGTCAACCGGTCAAGCCGGTTAACCTTGTGGTCAATCCGGTCAACGCTCAGGCCAAATTTGGGTTAAAGCGGGTTAAGTTCGGGTCATGGTCAACTGTGGTTAACCTCATATCAAGGTCGGGTCAGTTGTGGTCAAATTTTGGGTCAAGGATAGTCAACGGTTCGGGTTAGCATCAGGTTTGTGTCGGGTCTCGTGGTTCCATCATCCGTCCATCCGTTGTCACGATATCAATGTGAGTTAGCTAAACTGTTATGTGATGTATTTAGATTAGGTTAAATCATATAGATCCCGAAATTATGAAACCATAAAATTATATGAATGCATACCTGTAACTGAAATCTGTTAGAACGGTTAGGTTGATTAAATAACTCGGGAATTAAATAAAAAGGATATATATATATATATATATATATATTACATATAGTTATTACTTATTGATTGACTGATCGTATCGTTGATTGCTTGATTGTGTGTTTCATAAATATAGAACGACATGCTAAGAAATATATGCATCTATATATATTATAACAAACGTAAATAATTGAATCTATATACGGAAAATTATGAGTTAAATTAAAATACGGATAAAACATATAACACACCTTAGAATATAATTACCGGGTTGGGACTAGTTATACAGGATTATCAGGTTAAAATATTAAGTAGAATTAATTGGAAGTGAGGAGATTAGTAAGTTTACTAATCTCAATCTGGCGGATTGAGGTAATTAAAACATATAATTAAAGAAATGAGAATTTAAAAGTTATAATTTGGGTTGAGCCGTTTAAGGAGTTAGTAAGTTTACTGACTCCAATCCAGCGATGAAATAATTGAATAACTAAATTAAGGAATTAGATGAATTAATTTGGGGCTACGAGATTAGTAAGTTTACTTATCTCAAGATAGCAGATTAAAATTAATTAAAGTTTAACTAAGAATTAAAGATTGATCAAACCTAAGTAATTATCTGACTAGTGATGTTATTAATGCTTGATTGTTTATCTACACCGTTGTTGGGCCGGGTAGATTGTTGATTGTGTGATTGTTATCTACTCCGGTGTTGGGACGAGTAGACTGTTAATTGTGTGATTGTTATCTAATTCGGTGTTGGGTCGAGTAGATTGTGTTGGTGGATACTTACTTCGGTACATGACCGAGTAAGTCTGGGTATAGTTACCTATTCTGGTACAGGACCAGGTAGGTCAGGATGTGTTGAAGAATGGTGGTAGGACTTGCGGGATAGACTGGGTACCTAGATTGAGTTTGTGGTACTGTTTGACCTTATTGGTCTTGCGTGATAGAGTCCCAGTGAGTCTGCTTGTTTATATTACTGTTATTAGGACTCTATAGGGTGCGTTAGATCCTGCAAGTCCAAAGATGATTTTCCGGAACTTCCTTCCCGATTGTATCCTCGGGAGTTGAGTTCTTGGTCAGTTCACTTACCTTCGGGTAGTGGTTCTGGTTATGTGTTAACCTACAGTGTGACGTCGGTAGGTGTGTAGTCCGGAGACACGGAGTCGCGTCCTAGGGCCAGACTTCATGGAAACTTTGGCTATTTAGGGGTAGCCCGTGTCACCGCATATCGATGGACATAGAAATGTGTTTTAGTCGTAGGACTTCGTGTTTACATCTAGGAGTCGTGGGAGGTTTTAGTTACGGTGGGGTAGCTAAGTGTTCTCGTGGAAGTTTATCGTTCGCGTTTGGGGCACATGGTGTGGAGTTTGCGATAGAGCCGCATTAGTTAGATCGAGTCTAATCAAGAGTATGTGCCGCAGTGTAACGCCCCTTTCCTTTTATCTGCTGACCGTCGAGCTGACCGGTATCCAATCAAACAAGAACATGTCCGATCGAACCCGAGCAAGTAAATCGAGAAAATTTTGTCACAAAACGAAGCCAGAGACAGTCCGGTTTGAGACAAAGGCTTACACTAGACCGTCATTGACCCCGTGTACCTCACTTCCACAATACAAAGCTTTTCAACATATACTCCTTCCGCTAGTTGTGTCGGTTCGGACTAAACCAATATATCAGGGAAGCGATTTCATTTCTAAGTAATTAACTTTTTACAAACAATTTCTGATTACAAACAATTAAAGAATCAACAGGTGCCATGAAAGCCAAACCATATTAAATCATGCACAAAACATCGAATCAAAAACCTCCGGCCCAAAAGCAATCCCGAACCTACACCGAGGACCTCCCACGTCCGTCGCTGCTAAACCTGAAAAACACGAAAGAGTCTAATGAGCGATCTAAGATCACCCAGCGAGTCGGCTCCCACTAACGACTTCTAATCTAACCTACAACTACTATTCCCGCCCCAAAACCCGAAATAATAATCATAAGAAAGAATAGTCTATCACTGCCACCGTGACGTGATAAACTCTCAACACACACAAGCATTCTCTGACAAAAAGAAAGACTACGGAAATCGAAGTCACTGCGGCACATGCCCTCAATTAGACTCGATCTATCTATCACGAAACCCAACTATAACACCACTGGGCCCACTATGCAAACTCGGTAACTTCCACGGGAATACTTAGCTACCGACTTGGTAACTAACACTACCCACAACTTCTAGACGTAAACACGAAGTCCTACTACCTAGGATACTATTCTCAGTCCATCGATATAAAACGACTCTGGCTACCCCACGATAACCTAAGTTTCCATGCAGTCCGGCCCTTGGATATGACCCCGTAATCTCCGGATCACACACCTACTGGCGTCACTCAGTAGGTTAACACCGTAACCAGAATAACCACCAGAAGGCACACGATCTGATCAGACAACTACCCAAGGATCCAATCGGGTCAGAAGTACCGGAACGCTTTCAAACCTAGAATTCCGGGATCTATTGCACTCTAGAGTCCTAGTGCAATAAAGAAAACACGCAGAGTCACTGGGACTCTATCATAGAAAGCAAGACCGATAAGGTCAACATAAAATAAACAAAACTCTGATCTATCCCGCAAGTTCTATTCCAACACCGCCATCACCAACCCTACCTTGTGTCACACCGAATAGGTAACTACGAACTTACCCGGTCCCATGACCGAGGTAAGTAACATACAACTTGACTACCAGGCCGAACACCGGAGTAGTCTAAATAACAGGCCTGCACACAAACACACAACATCAAACCCACAACAGTAATCAAACGATTAAGAAAGCCTTTTAATTCATTAACATATTTTAATCTCGTTTAGTCCACTACCTTGGATTAGCGGATTGCTAACCCGTAGACGTCTCACCGTTCATTAACCTTTTTACTTCTCTTCCCTAAATGTCTTTTAAGAAATTCCTCGATCTGTACGTTTAGGATTAGTAAACTTACTAATCCGCCGATATCTCATGGCTATTAATTTTATTCATTTAACCCATTAACCTGACTAATTACACTATCCCGACCCCATTCTTATATTCTGTAAGCTTTGTTATGTGTTTTAATCCATATTTTAGTATCGGCTTAATTCTCATATATAGATTCATTTAGTATCGTTCTTAATATAATATACATGCATATAGTTCCTACACATGCCAGTCTAATATGAATGCAACAATCAACGGGAAAATAAAGAACGAACGAACAATCAATAATCAAGACCATTTATCTAGCGTTCATGTAATTAAACCTAACCAATTATTTATCAAGCCGATATTCATCATTAACCGATCAATCAATTAAGGGGCATGCATTCCTAAACTGCGCTTTAAGGGTTCCCGATCTACATGAACAAACTACTAATGCAATTTAGCCGACTCACAGTGCTAGTGTAGACGGATGGACGGAAGTGACAGATGCAAACCCCAAGACCAAGCAACAGAACCCTGAACCTTCCCGAACTTCCTGAATCAAGTCACGAACACTCCCGAGCTAACCGAATCAAAAACCGGCCGTTGACCAAGCGTTGATCGACTTGATCACGGCGTTGACCGCCGTTGACTGGAAGGTTGACCGGCGTTGACCGATTGACCATTGACTTTACTTAACTGGTTGACCAATTCTTGAACCGGGGTTGACTAACTAAATTGGACAGGTTTAGGTAACCCGATTAAACCACCATTGAACACTAAACCAAACCGTTGGCCAATTAAACTGGTTTGACCAAACGTTGACCCGGTTTAATCAAACCAACCCAATACCTTAACCAACCCGAACCAGCTCAGAACCAACACCAAACCACTCTCAACTGAACCTGCTGAGCAAATGAGGTGGAGGAGACTTTTCCAGCGATCTTCTCCGGCGTTGACGACGGTTCTTGGAGATTTCCGGCGGCTGAGGAGGAGCTCCGGTGACTGAAGGTGATCCCTAGAGCGAGATGAATCTGCTGAGAGGAGAGGAGAATCTTGAACTGGCTGAAGAAAAGGAGAGAGGTGGAGAAACTTCGCCGGCGGCGGTTTTCCGGCGAGATTCCGGCGAAACTCCGGCGGCTGTGAGGCGACTGACCATCGGCCCTTCAAGAGGAGAAGGTGGTGCAAGTGGCTTAGAGATCAGAGGCTTGGTTTATGAGTTATGGACTTAACTTGCATCCCAAGTCATGAAGAACATAAGAATGTTCTTGAGTTTTCTTGAAGATGGGATGAAGATAGCTGGGTTTTTTGATGAATAAAGGATGGATCTGGAGAGAGAGAGGAGAGGTTTCGGTGATGGTGAAAGGAGAGAGGCTAGAGAGAGTGAGCTGAATGTAGGATTTGAGTGAATGAATGTGAGGTGATGGTTTTTGCCATGCAAAGCCATTCATTGAACAAAAAATTGGTTCTTTGAACACCAGAGCATAGGTGGCGCCATCTGAGTGAGACACTTGTCTCCACAGGGTCCAATCTGATCCAAAAACATAGCACCAATCTACTTAAACCGATCCAAACTCCGTTGCATTCCCACTTGATCCGATTAGACGATTCCGCGTTTAATATTTTAAAACTCCATAAATGCTTCCATAAATCCTCCAAGACATATAATCAGATACTTGATGATTTTAGATGAATTTAGCAATTCGAATCACTCCGTTTGGACATCCGTAGCTCCCTTATGAATTTTACAAATTTTTTCGGTTCTATCGGTTTCCATTTCTGATAGTCCGAAAAACTCGTTTAAAGCCCATTCCTTCCATTTCTGGTCTTCTAAATGATTTCTTTACTTAAAATTTCCCCAATTTGACTTTTCTGCTACTCGTTGACCCAACATTGTGAAACATGGTATTACATTCTTCCCCATTTACAGGAATTCGGTCTCCGAATTCACTGTTACTGACAAACTTTGAATCGGTACCAAACCCTGCAAGTCGCCATACTGGAACTGCTTCCGCTACTTCACTGCTCGGAAACTGACCCAACTGAACCAAACTCCCGATGCTTACCGACTCCGAAACACTGTCTTGCACAAACTTCCTTTACTGATCTTCACTCTGCTCGCTTAACCAATGACCTTGCCAACTGACTTTGCTCTGATTCCCACTTCTGGCTTCCCCACTTTGCTTAGACCTCAGTAACTGCACAGTACTGGCTCGCCATAGTTGCACACACCTTGAAAATCCGATCACTGAACTTCACACTTCATAAATTCCAAACCGCTTTTCCTCAGATGACTTTAAACTGATCCAACACTGCTACCGATGCTTTCCCTAAATATCTTTGCTAACTCATCATACTTGACTGGCTGCTTGAATCCAACTGTCGCTGATACCCCACACTGACTCGAACATGGCTCGGGTCAATTGCTTCGCGGCTTTCTCGAACTTGACTTGTCTTTCGGGTTCGGGTTCAGTCTCGCATTCACGCCACACCGTCAATCACGTCCTGCACCAATTCAACAACACTACACTGGAGCGGTTAGATTCTTTCTAACCTATTCCCGATATCACTTCCTTATAGAGATATGGTTACTTAGTCATGTACCCGATGGTCACACATGACTAAACAACAATATCCTATGATTTCGTTTTCTCGCGATTAAGCTCCCTACTAAACCGATTATCAATTCCGAGCTTAGTTCTATCTAAAAAGTTTGCTAACTATCATCTATACCATGATTCTACCCAATAGCTTAACTTTTCAATTAAATCACTTCCTAGGTCTAACAACTCACAACACCCTCCACTACTTGAACTGGCTGGTCTCTACGATTCGCTAATCCTAACTTAGAACTACCAAAAAACTAACGAATCTAACAATGCAACAAGGCTCACGATTTTCACTAACAATCCTAACACATGATACATGCAACAATCGAGAACAGCAAGTCTATCAACTTAGCGATGCTTAATGATGATCTAACAACCTTGCGATCAAGCAAATGCAATATCGCAACTTACAATCAAACAATGCATTTATAGCAACCTAACGATCATGCAAATTTAAAGCTACCAGCCTAGCGGTCAAATGAATGCATCGCTAGTAGTTCTAGCTATCACAGAACGCAATGCATCATACAAGCTAGCACCCTAGTGATAAAAAATTACGGTAATTCAACAATCAAAATCCAGCAACCTAGCGAGCCATGCAATGCATAAATCAAACACACGAGAACAATCAAAGCTCAATAAAACCTCACGCAATAAATCAGTCACACAATCAATAGACCGGGTCACGGTATGTCAATACGGTCGCCTCATGGGTCATGGTGAGTGATCGCTGGTTCCGACCATCATTTGTTTTCACATCGTAATTGAATTGCATTCACAAACCATCACATGCATGCAATAAAATTAATGTGTTACTCAAACGATAAATCGAATACTCCGCATCCACCATATACATAAAAAATCACATCCATATATATCAAAGTTTTTAGTACATAGGTTGATCGAAGTCTACTAACAAGCGAACGCGCCATCATACCCATAAACAAAATCGCGCGCCGCTACTTAACCGAAAGTCGTCAGTGACGATAATACGCCGATCTATGTACAATCAAAAATGAGTTAGAGCTAATACTTACCTGAGCCTACTTTAATCCTAACCTAACGCCTCCAACAAGACCGAAATTCCCAGAAGAGACGGCAATACGGCTCGCAGGAGTAGCCACTGGAAGGTGTGCCAGGGGGATGTCGAGGATGCGCATCACGTGTGGGTGGTGCGGTGCTGGGTCGTGGCTCTACCATCAGACAAAGGGGCGCCACGTGGCCTTCATGGCCGCAAATCTGACAGACGACTGGTGGTGGCAGCACAGGCTTGTGTGGCTCGCAATAGCGAGGATCAGCCAGTAGGGTGCCCCAGTGGAAGTGAAACCCTCGAGCTCCGCAAGTGTTGCAGTGCGCATACTTGGGAATCTCCGGTGGCAGAGACTCATATGACTCAGTTGAAAGAGACGTCTGGGGCTGAGAGGTGGTGGGTGATGAGCACCGATATTCTGCTCCAGGGCATTGGCGAGCATAGCAGTATGCTCGGCGACAGGTGCCTCCCACTCCTTGTTCTGAACGGGATCGATTGGCTCCATCGACAGGTCAAAGTCCGCAGGTAGCAAACTGAGTAGAAAGTCACCAGGACTGTAAGGCTCGCGAATGTCAGGCACCTTCAGAATGGGCATCAACTGCTCAGGCTGTGCGGGCTGCTCGGGCGCGAGACGCGGTAATGGTGGAAGCTCGACGCCCACTAGCCCGAACATGTCTAGAAATCCGACGTATGGATCGGCTGAGTCTGCATCGTCCCAAAGTGAGGCAGTCAAAGGTACCGGGAGAGGGGTAGTGGCAGCTGCTGCTGCAGAGGCGCCAACTAGCTCGCGAAGTGAAAATGGGGGACGGTCTGAGGTACGCGATCCCCGTGAGAAAGAATGTGCATGTCGCCCCGAATGGACACTGTAACATCCTGTTTTCAAAAATATGGTCAACGGATAGAAGAAAAGCCAACAGGGGCAAAACTGTAATTTTGCCAAAGTCCATGGGCAAAATGATAATTTTGCCAAAATATGAGACGGAAGCCGAGATGGGCCAAATGTTATTCTTTTTCAATAAAAAGAATATTTAGAAGACTAAAATTGGAAGAAATGGAGTTTAAACAGGTTCTTCGAGCTATCGGGAATGGAAACCGATAGAACCGAGATATCTTGTAAAATTCATAACCGGAGCTACGGTAGTCCAAATCAAGTGATTCAAGTTTCTAAATTCATCTAAAATCATGGAGAATCAGAAATTGGAGTTTGGAAGATTAATGGGATCATCTAAAAGGTTTTTAAAATATTAAATTCAGAAACGGCTAAACCGAAGCAACAGAGTAAAACGGAGTTACGAGATGTTTGGAATGGTTTAGTTTCTGATTTTTGATCAAAAATGGCTTAACCGAGACAGGTGTATTCTCACCATGGTCGCCACATCTCCTAGTGGGGTTCAATGCATGAGTTTGGATTCAATGCATCTTTTTGCATGGAATATCCTATCATATCAAACTATTCATGCACCAAAAAGCCTCATTCCTTTTACCTCAGCCTCTCTCTAGCCTTTCTCTGTCGATCCCCCTCTCCCCTCTCTCCAGAAACACCTGAAAAACCCAGCAAATCATCAAGAAAAGCTTGAAGAAATGAAGGTGTTCTTCATTACTTGAAGAACAAGCTAACCCCACAACGTCCAAACCAATCCAAATCTCTCTAAGCTACTGGTATCATTGGATTCACTATCTCCTCCTCATCAACCGCCGCTTTTCCGATCACCTTGCCGTCACTGCCGTGGAAGGGTCGCCGCCGGCGAGACCTTTTGCTCCTTTGGGTGATTCCTCTTTTCCATAGCTTATTCACCTCCCTAGAAGCTCTATAACACTCTTAAGAATGATCTCCACCACCAGAGGATCACTTTAGTCACCCGAGAAGCTGAAGTCCGGCCGGTCAATGCCAGACCACCGCCGGTCAACGCCGGAGACCAGCCACTCTCAAGTTCTCCCTCGTCGTGTTCCATTTCTTTCATGGTGTCCTACATCATGATTAGTATCTCCTGATCATTGGTCGCAAGAAAACTCATGTTCTCGCCGGTCAACGCCACCGCTGCCGTGGTCAACGCCACCGCTGCCGTGGTCAACGCCGGAGCTTGGATGCCGGAAAGCTCCTTTCACCGCCATCTTCAAGCCGGTTCTTCTAGGTGTGGTTAAGTGTGGTTCAGAGCCATTGGAAGTTGGTTAAGCATTGGAATCGATTTAGTTTAAACCGGTAAACCCTCGGTCAACGCCGGTCAACGGTTGACATTGGGCCGATTTAACTAAACCTGGCAATTGGAGTTGGTTTAGCTAAATCAACCGGATCAGTGGGTGGTCAACGGTCTAGGAAGTGGTCAACGGTCAACTTGTCAACACCCGGTCAGCCGGTCAACCGCATCAGTTCCGTCAGTCCGCACCGAATCATTGTGTGTCGGCTCAATCTCGTTGTTAGATAGAATGCATATAGACCGGGAACTAGAAGTCGTAGAACTAGGAATTGCATACCTGGGAATGACTTGAGTATTAATTGATTGATGATTGAGACTGATTGGTTAACTGTAAACCGGATAGAATTCTGAGATGCATGCTAGGAACTTAGGAGTAAGAATGAAACTGTTGTTTGCCGTTAGCTTGTTTGTAATAATTGACTGACGCATTCATATAGATGTTGCATGATAGGATCCTATATGCATATATATATATATATATATATATATATATATATATATATATATATAAGAGAACGGTGTTGAATGAATCTATATACATGAATTAAGAGAAGTAAACCCTAACAAACGTATAGAATATGTATCGGGAATGGGATTATGGTAAATAGTGGGTTAAAGGATTAATGAATGAAGAAATTAATTGAATTATGAGACGTCGGGGAGTTAGTAAGTTTACTAACTCTAAACCGATGGATCGAGGAGTTAATAAAAGACACTTAAGGAAAAGTAATTAAAGAATGATGGGATCGGTGAGCCGTCTATGGATTAGCAATCCGCTAATCCAAGGTAGGGGACTGAAAAGAGTCAAAAGATGTTAGAAAACCCTAATAGACCTGGTTGTGTGTTTGATGATGTGTTGCTTTGATGTTGTTGAGCTTTGTGTGCAGGCCTGTTTAGACTGTCTCGGTGTTGGGCCGAGCGGTCCTTGTGGACACTTAATCCGGTCACGGGGCCGGTTAAGTTCGTAGTTACTGGCTCGGTAAAGCGCCGAGTCAGAGCGTTGGTGATGGCGTGTGTTAGACTTGCAAGATAGTTCGTTATTTAATTGTTGTTGATGAATGTGAGATTTGTATTAGAGTCCCAGTGAGTCTGCGTGTTTACATTACTGCACTAGGACTCTAGGGTGCGTTAGATCCCGCAAGTCTAGATTTTGAATACGCTCCGATACTTCTGACCCGAATGGATCCTCGGGTAGCTGCCTAATCGGATCGTGTGACTTCGGGTGGTGATTCCGATTATGGCGTTAACCTACTGAGTGACGCCGGTAGGTGTGCGGTTCGGAGAATATGGGATCATGTCCTAGGGCCGAATTGCATGGAAACTTAGGTTACCGTGGGGTAGCCCGAGCCACTATGTATCGACAGACTGAGAACAGTGTTTTAGGTCGTAAGACTTTGTGTTTACATCTAGGAGTCGTGGGATAGTTACCTTCTCGGTGATTATGTAAACCTGTGGAAGTTACCGAGATCGTTTAAGGGCCCAGTGTGTGTGTGTGTGTGTGTTGATTTTCGTATTGCGATAGATAGATCGAGTCCAATCGAGAGCATGTGCCACAGTGCTTCCGATTTCCTTAATTGCTTCTTCTTCTTTTGGAAAATGCTTGTGTGTTGTGGGTTTATCACGTCATGGTAGTACGTGATCGACCGTTATTGTTGTTGCTTGTTATTTTGGGTTTTGGGGCGGGAATTTGTAGTTATTAGATATATTAGAAGCCTTTTGTGGGGAGACGTCTCGCTGGGTGATCTTAGTTCGCTCATTAGACTCTTTTTATGTTTTCAGGTTTAGCAGCGACAGACGCGGGAGGTCTTCGGTGTAGTTCGGGATCGCTTGTGGAAGGGGTTTTGATTCGATTTTTTTTGCGATTTTCTCGGTTCGGCTTTGGCGCCATTTTATTGTGTGAATTGGATGTTTGAATTTTAATGGCAAAACTGTTTTGTAAATATGTAAACGTTATTTAAACGTTTATTTTCTCAGTAATGAACATGCTTCCCTGCTATATTGGTTTAGTCCGAACCGACACAACTCACGAAAGCAATGCAGGTTGCGAAGCTTTGTATTGTGGAAGTGAGGATAGCAGGTTCAAGGACGGGTTAGTGTGAGCCTTTGTCTCAAATCGATATGTCTCTGGCTTCGACTTGTGACGAACGTTTCCTGTTTGACTTGCTCGGGCTCAAATTGGTCATGTTCTTGTTTGATTCTTGACCGGTCAGCTCGACGGTCAAAGGATAATGGGAAAGGGGCGTTACAAGAAGGTGGTATCAGAGCATGGTTCGTCATGGGTTCCACGACAGTTCATTTCTGAGTGTTTTCGGTTTTTTATCGAGTCAAATTGTGTTACCCAAGCATCCATTAAGAAACCGAGCCGCGTCTGTCAAACCCGGGGTGGGATGGGAATTAGGATTTTGTATTATTTGTACTAACATTTCTTGTGTTTTTATTGCACTCATACATCAGAGTGCCCCAGGACGGGTTGCGTGGAGGTGTGTGTGGTGCGGGGATATATCAGCATCAGCATGATGAGTGGACAGGGATCCGCGGGATCTCATCATGGCTAGCCAGGGCCTTCTCAGGGTCAGCTAGGACCGCCAGCTTCAGGATACTCTCGGGGTTCGCATGTGATGAACCGTCCTCCGATTCCACGATGGACATTGTAGGGTGCTAGAGCAGCAAAGGTTGACTGGACACCATTGCCTGTGCCATTACCAGAATCATTGGGGGATGATGCGAATACCGAGGAGCCATATGTTGGGATGTTGGAGTGGTTTGGATTGGCAGACATAGAGTTACCGCCACTACCATTGCAGATACCGGAGCCCGTTGCTCCACAGATGCCACAAGAACCTATCTTGGAGGCACCCAGTCGACCGGATCTTGGCCCTAGCCGGCCACCATCAGTACAACCGCCCCGACCGCTTGTCATTTGCCAGCTCTGTGGTGACGAGGGTCACCGAGCACCAGCTTGTTCTAGTAGGCCACTCCCAGCGCCTACCACTGTCTGTCAGTTATGTGATCGCGAAGGTTACACTGCTCGTTTCTACCCGATGGCTGAGCCGCACCACGTCGACGCACCGTCCCGTAGCGCACACCCACTGCACCCTCCTGGCACACCTGCCAGTGGTTTATTTTGCGAGCCGTCTTGCCGTCTGTGCTGGGCATTTTGGTCTTGCTGGAGACATTAGGATATGGTTAGTTTAGATCATGTAATATTGGGGCCCTAACCTTATTTTGTGTAGATAGATCGGTGTATTATTGTCTCTGACGAATATCGGTATGCAGCAGCGCAGTTTTGGTTTTTGGTTATGGCAGCGACCGCCTATGTAGTAACTTTGATCGAGCTTATGTACTAAAACCTTTATATATGTGATATATCGTTTTATGTATGTGGTGGATGCAGAGTGTTCAGCTTATCATTTTGAGTAACATAGTAATTATTTGCATGCATGTGATGGTTCTGAATGCAATTAATTACATGTGAAACTAAATGATGAGCGGGACAGGCGATCGCTCATCATAACCCAAAACCTGACCGCCGACATATCCGGATCGATCTACTGATTGCTTGATCATGTGTGTGGTAATCGCTGGATTTTTTTTCTTGAATGTGTGCTTTATTAAATGTTTTGATTGGTGCATTAGATAATTAGGGTTTCCTTCTTGTTTAGCAAGAGTAGCGCTGTTAAGTTGCTAGTCGTATTCGGTGGAGATTTCCAGGTTGCTAGAATAAAATAGTTAGTAACCTTTAATTAAGTATTTGAGCTAACTCAAGAGTGATTATGTTCGGCCGCTAATTCACGAGGAAGCGGAATTATAGAATATTGTTATTTGATCATGAGTAACCCGTGGGCACATGATTAAATAACCACATCTATATAAGGAAGTGACATCGAGGATGGGTCAGAATGAATTTAAACGCTCCAGTGAAAGTTGTCAAATTAGTGCAGGACGGACAAACGATGAGCTATGGATACAAGACCGAACCCGAAAATGAAATCAAGACGGAGTGTAAAGAAGCCGCGAGACAGTTGACCCGGGCCACGAAGAAATCATAAGGAGTATCAGTAGAAAGTAACAGACGGAGCAAAGCCTGATGAGTTAGCAAAGAGATGTGAAAGAACGTCATGATCAGTGTGGGAATCAGAATGAAGCTATCAGTACGGACTAAGTTGGAGCCTCGGTGAAACCGAATTTGAAGATCAGATTCTTGAAGAGTGTCCCAAGAAGACGAATTAATGTCGGGTGGATGTAGAAGTCGAAGCAAAGTGGGGAAGCTAGAAGTGAGAATCAGAGCCAAGTGGCCAACTGTGGATGAGTTTGGATTCAGAGTGGAGTGATTCAATTAAAAGCATTAGACAAGCAGGAAGAGTGGAGATCGGTACAAGAGTATGTGCGAATCAGAGGCGTGTCAGTAGGCATCAGAAGTTGGTTATGTGTAGCTGTGTTGGAACGAGGAAGCATCAGAGTTAATATAACAGAGCAACTTACGGGGTTTGGAGCAGATTCAAAGTCTGTTAGTGACGGAGAATTCAGGGACCGAATTCCTGTAAGTGAGGATGAATGTAACATCCTGTTTTCAAAAATATGGTCAACGGGCAGAAGAAAAGTCAACATGGGCAAAACTGTAATTTTGCCAAAGTCCAGAGGCAAAATGGTAATTTTGCCAAAATATGAGACGGAAGCTGAGACGGGCCAAATGTTCTCTTTTTTCGATAAAAAGAATATTTAGAATACTAAAAGTGGAAGAAACGGAGTTTAAACAGGTTCTTCGGGCTATCGGGAATGGAAACCGATAAAACCGAGAAATCTTGTAAAATTCATAACCGGAGCTACGGAAGTCCAAATCAAGTGATTCAAGTTTCTAAATTCATCTAAAATCATTTAGAATCAAAAATTTGGATTTGGAAGATTTATGGGATCATCTAAAAGGTTTTAAAATATTAAACTCTGAAACGGCTAAACCAAAGCAACAGAGTAAAACGGAGTTAAGGGATGTTTGGAACGGTTTAGTTTCTGATTTTTGATCAAAAATGGCTTACCGGAGACAGGTATCTTCTCACCATGGTCACCACATCTCCTAATGGGGTTCAATGCATGAGTTTCAATTCAATGCATCTTTTCGAATGGAATATCCTATCATATCAAACTATTCATGCACCAAAAAGCCTCATTCCTTTCACCTCAGCCTCTCTCTAGCCTCTCTCTGTCGATCCCCCTATCCTCTATCTCCAGAAACACCTGAAAAACCCAGAAAATCATCAAGAAAAGCTTAAAGAAATGAAGGTGTTCTTCATGTTCTTCATTACTTGAAGAACAAGCTAACCCCATAACTTCCAAACCAATCCAAATCTCTCTAAGCTAATGGTATCATTGGATTCACCATATCCTCCTCATCAACCGCCGCTTGTCGGATCACCTTGTCGTCGCCGGAGTTTTGCCAGAGCCGCTGTGGAAGGGTCGCCGCCGGCGAGACCTTTTGCTCCTTTGGGTGATTCCTCTTTTCCATAGCTTATTCACCTCCCGAGAAGCTCCATAGCACTCTTAAGAATGATCTCCACCACCATAGGATCACTTTAGTCACCGGAGAAGCTCAAGTCCGATCGGTCAACGCCGGACCACCGCCGGTCAATGCCGGAGACCAGCTACTCTCAAGTTCTCCCTCGTCGTGTTTCTCTTCTTTGTGGTGTCCTACATCAAGATTAGTATCTCCTGATCATTGGTCGCCAGAAAACTCATCTTCCCGCCGGTCAACGCCACCGCCGCTGTGGTCAACGCCGGAGCTAGGCCGCTTGTAAGCTCCTTTCGCCGCCATCTTAAAGCCGGTTCTTCTAGGTGTGGTTAAGTGTAGTTAAGAGCCATTGGAAGTTGGTTAAGCATTGAAATCTGTTTAGTTTAAACCGGTCAAACCTCGGTCAACGCTGGTCAACGGTTGACATTGGACCGGTTTAACTAAACTGGTCAATTAGAGTTGGTTTAGCTAATTCAACCGGTTCAGTGGGTGATCAACGGTCCAGGAAGTGGTCAACGGTCAACTGATCAACACCCGGTCAGCCGGTCAACGGCCGGTCAACATGTTTGACTCCAGCCGGTTCTTATTCGGGCCATTCTAAGGGTATTCAGGAATCTTCGGGGTTCGTGCCAAAGTATTCAGGAGTTCGGGATTCAGTTCGGTGGTCTCGGGATTCATACCGCATCAGTTCCGTCAGTCCGCACTGAATCACTGTGAGTCGACTCAATCTCTTAGTTAGATAGAATGCATATAAACCGGAAACTGGAAGCCATAGAACTAGGAATTGCATACCTGGGAATGACTTGAGTATTAGTTGATTGATGTTTGAGACAGATTGGTTAACTGTAAACCGGATAGGATTCTGAGATGCTTGCTAGGAACTTAAGAGTAAGAATGAAACCATTGTTTTCTGTTAGGTTGTTTGTAATAATTGAATGACTCATTCATATAGATGTTGCATGATAGGATCGTATATGCATCTATATATATAAGAGAACGGTGTTGAATGAATCTATATACATGAATTAAAACGACATTAAAATACGGAAGTAAATGTTGGAATTATGTCCAGTAATCTCTGTACTGTCTCTAGAAAGTAAGAGTATGTCAATGATCAGACATAAGTCATATAATACTGGGGGTCATGATGGCTTGCTAGAGTCCGCTCATGATCTATAAGTCTTGGACTTATTGCCTTTATTATATGATCCCATATGGGTCACACGCCTAAGCTAACAGGAAACTATGAAGGAACGGTACAGCAGAAGTACGGTAAAAGTGCTAGGCATTTACTGTGCTTGGAGAGACAGAAGGGCCTGATTAAATCCAAGGGATTTAATCAGACTGAGAATTGGGCCCAAAAGCCCATGAGAACTAAAAGGAGTTTTAATGAATAAAACTTGACCTAAGCTCTCTAATTCTCCTAACTCTCTGCGCCAACTCTCTCTCTCTTCTGCGCCTCCCTCCTCGTGGTCTAGCAGCCAAATTTCCTTTGTGTGCGTGTGTGAGCCTTTGGAGGAGCTATCCCTTGGTGGTTCTGCTGATCTCTGACCCTTACCTCCCATTCCGCTGCAAAACAAGGTAACAGGTGAGATCTATTATGTTTCTAATCAAGAGAACCTAGATCTGCATGTTTAGTAGGATGAATCAATCTGAGAATTGAATCAGGAGACACTAAACGAATCCAACAGTGGTATCAGAGCCATTGGTTCTGTAGGTTTTTCTTGTTTAGAATCAAGTTTAGGATTGTTTAAGAAGTGTTTTGAATCAATCTACTGATAAGAAAAAACACTTAAGAAACAAAGAATTAAAACCTAAACAAACAAGAAATCGCATGATCCAATCTATATGAATTGGTTGCGTCGGAGTGTGGTCGAACCGCACGTCCGGATCGAATAGACGCACGGACCGATCGATGGATCGAGTCGCGTGGTCGAGTCGATCACGGCGAGATGGGCAGCGAGATGCGTGGCCGATCCGATCGCTTGCATCGATCGCGGATCGATGGCTTGGATCGATGCGATCACGCCGTGCCTCTCTCGCGTCTCGGCCAAGCCAGCATCGTCCCGCTCTCGTCCCGGCCGTCCCGTCCTGCTGTCGTCCGAGCATCGTCGCATGATCGAGATGGACCGATCTCGGATCGCGTCCCGTCCCGTTCGTGCGGCTGGCCGATGTCTCGTCTCGATTGCGAAGCTAGGTCACGACCGTGATCGGTTCGTGACCAATCGGTTCGGTTCGGTTAATGGCTCGGTTTAATTTGATTAAAAATCTTAATCGTCTTGGTTTAATAAACAGACTTAATAAATTTATTAAGTTCTGGTTAAACCGGGATAAGAAATCCAAAGTCGAAAAATTGGATTTAGTGCCTAAACCAGTGGTTTTCTAATTTGATTTGGTTGGACCAAATAAATTGAGAAAATCCGGTTTAGTAAATAACCGGTTGACAATAGTGGTCATCGTAGTAATTAATTTTGGTTAGACCAATTTTAATGAACCAGACCGGTTATGTCATTTAATTGGACAATTGGGTTATGTCTTGGACATGGACAAATTCTTGGGCCTCGGGCCAAGAAGTTAAAACAATTGGGCCAATTATTTGAGTCTTTTCTTCAGATTTAATTTTATATAAATGAATTTTAAATTAAATCTGTTTTTCAAAATCTGAAATTAGAAAGTTTCTTAAATTAGAAGTTTCTAGATTTGCATGTTTTGGATTTTAGGAAATTTCTATATTTAGAAAGTTTCCAATTTTAGGAAGTTTTCAATTTTAGAAAATTTCCAATTTTAGGAAGTTTCCAATTTTAGAAAGTTTCCAAAATTAGTAGGTTTCCCAAAAAGGAAAGTTTCCCAAAATAGTAATCTTCTGTTTTGGGATGAAATTTTAATAAACCTACGAACCTCAAATAATATCAAGCGTTGGATGTCTTGTCCAGTCTATGTCAGCTGTCGAAGCCCATTCAATTGTACTCATGGCCTTACAGTGTGAGGGTGTCTACTTTTGCGTGGGTAAGACGGTTTGTGATTCATAAATGTCATTGGGAGTCCCAGACGTTAATGATTACATGACTATATAGTCTGGTTTTCTTGACTAGGCCATCGGGAGTCCCGGGCCTTGAGACATCAGAGTGGATTGGGCCTCGGGCCCAGATTCACAACCAAGAGTTATATCACGGATATAATTAGCCGAGATATGGCTTACCGATATAAGCTAAGGTTGGGTGACGGCCAGTGGCCCACTTTGATCTTAGTTATATGTGGATCTTGGAATCATTATATTCTATTGAGGGTAACTGAAGTTATTGAATATAATGCGAGATTAATCATATTAAGAATAATACGAGATTAATCATATTGAACATATTAACTGAAATCCTTTTATCTTAATTTTCAGTTATGACTAGCACAAACAATCAAAACACTTTCTCGATCCGGTCTGTCCTTGAGATGGACAAGCTGAACGGATCAAATTTCTTGACTTGGTCGCGGAACCTGAGGCTAGTCCTCAGACAGGAGAGAAAGGACTATGTCCTTGAGAGAGCTCTCCCCGTGAGGATCGGGTCCAATGCTTCTCATGCAGTATATGATGCTTGGAATAAGCATTATAATGATGCGGTAGATGTGCGTGGTCTGATATTGGCTACCATGGACTCAGACTTGCGGAAGCAATATGAGAACATGGAGTCGCCAATAGAGATGATCAGCAGCCTGAAATTGAAATTTCAGGAGCATATAAGAGTGGAGAGATACCAGTTGGTTAAGTCTCTCACTAGCTGCAAGCTACCAAATGATCATCCAGTGAGTCCTCATGTCAGTAAAATGATGGGTTACATTGATAACCTGAGGAAACTGGATTATCCAGTTAGCCAAGAATTGGCAACTGAGATCGTTCTGCAGTCACTGCCGTCAAGCTATGATAAGTTCAGAAGGAACTATATCAAGAAAGGCTTAACGAAGACGCTGACTGAACTGCATGATATACTCAAGACAGTTGAGCCAAACGTGAAGAGTACCCAGTATAATCTCATAATGGAGAAGGGTGGGTTTATTAAACCTAGTGCTGACAAGGGTGAAGACAAAGTTGTCCAGATTTTGAATCATGGCAATCGTGTGTCTTCTGAGCCCAAGTCAGATACCTCTTACGTTGGTAAGTGCTGCTACTGTAAAGAGACTGGGCATTGGAAGAGAGATTGCATTAAATTCATGGAAGATGATGAGGAGTTGAAGTTGATGTATGAGACTACTTCCTCAGGTATTCATGTTATTACTTCAAGTTCTACCTTATAGGTATTGGATACTGGTTGTGGCACTGATATTTTTTGTAATATGCAGAGCCTAAGCAACAGTAGAACGTTGAAGGAAGGGCAAGTGGAACTGCATGTCTGGAAGGAGCTATGGATGCTGCCTCAGCCGTAGGGTTTTCACTTGTAGATGCCTTTGAGGCTTGGTTTTATTAAGTAATTGCTACAATGTACCTGCTTTAAGCAGAGTTGTCTTTCATTTTCTTGTAAGAATTTGAATGTTTTTCATTTTGATAAAAGACAAGTTTTGTTCTTTTGATCTTAATGAAATATTAATTGTAGCACCCTATTCAAGGAATGGGTTTTATATCTTAAACCAAAGAGTGCCTAAATGTAACATAAATACCAAATTGGTTTAAATCTGATGAATTAAACCTGATTTTTCTTGGCATAAAAGTCTTGGTCACATAGAGTAAGTCGGATTCAGAAATCCCATAGTTATGCACTATTGGGCTCATTTGATCGGATATCTTATGAGACTTGAATTCTGTTTATTGGACCAAAAGACAAAGGGGCCTATCTTAGCCGAGCTAGAGAAAGGCCCAAAGGCTTATTGGAGATTGAACATACTCATGTATGTGGTCCGATGAGCAGTAATGCCAGAGAAAAATTGCCTGTACTTCATTGTCTCTACTGATTAATTCAGTGAGTAAGACTGTGTTCATTTGATGAGACACAAGTCGGAATTCTTTGACATGGTCGAAAGAGTTCCAGAATGAGGTATAGAATCTGAGTGACAGAAGTATTAAGACTCTGAATTAAATCACGAGTGAGAATACTTGAGTCATTAATGGTGTGATCATCTGAATGAGTGTGAAGTCGTTTCACAGCTCAATTCTCCTGAAAACCTTGAGGTATTTCTGTGAGAAAGAATCAGATCTTATAAGAAATGATTAAAGATGAGTCACACGAATCTTCCATGATATTCTTGAAGAATAACGCTCTAAAATATCTAAGTTTACGCTGAAATAGTTCCACCAATATCAGTTGAAAGACACCACGTAAATGTGGATTGGAATCGATCCAAATTCGTCTTTACTGAGTATTTGTAGTTGTGCTACTTCGCTGGTTGTCCTAGGGAAACCAAGGCTTGTTACTTTTACGTCCATTCTGTTTTCTAAGAAGGGAAGTTACTTTCCAAGAAGAACAGTGGGAGTAAAAGTATAACTCGAAGAAATTCGAGAAATACAGGAGGCTGCTCAACTTGTTGAGGGAGAGCAACGGATGGATTTACAGATTTCTGTAGAATCTACACCTGTAGAGCCTGAAGTTCGCAGATATGAATGAATCAGTCACTAATCCGAGAGTGATTTCTCGTCATTACTTGAACCTGATGATCATTGAAAGTTCGCATGATCTGATGATCATTGAAAGCGACGAATCTGCGAAATTCAAAGAAGCGAAAGTGAGCCCGGACTCCGAAAAATTACATTTTGTGTAAGTTAGCTTCATCGATCCATTCATGGATGGAAGCAAACATATCGGAGTTGGAATCTTCGTTCTGTTGAAGTAGTCAAAGTTTTGACTTGAACAGGAACGAAATGGAACTATGCGTTTACTAATAGATAAGTGGGAGCAATGTTGCATTTCTCATATTGTATGTCGATGACATACTGATTCTCGGAAATAACGTCCCAATGCTGCAGTCGGTAAAGGACTGGTTTGGGAGTTGGTTTTATGATTGACATGGGTAAAGCCACGTAGTTCTTGGATTTTGGATCTAAAGATAGAGATCCAAAAGACTGGTAGGACAAAGTCAGGATTCTTAAATTGACAAAGTCCTACACGTTTTCAGCAATCCAAGAAGGGTTTTATGCCAATGTCACATGGCTTACGTTAAGCAAGAAACAGTATCCTACGATATCTGCTGAGCTTGAATGCATGGATGAGATTCCATATGCGTCGGCAATTGGATCTATCATATATGCCATGACACGTACTTGTTTTGATGTTGCTTTAATGTTAAGCAAGACAAGTAAAAGACCAGTCAAATCCAGCAAAGAATCACTGGATTGCCGTAAAAAATATCCTAAAGTATTTGAGGAATACTAAGGATAAGTTCTTGATTTACGGAGAAAGTGAGGTGCTACGAGTCGGTAGAGTCTGAAAGGCATGCTTCCAACAGACAAAGATGATTTCCGGTCACAGTCCGGTTATATCTTGTGTCTATCTGGCGGTGCAAGGCACTGTTGCTGACTCCATGACTTAAGCTGAACATTTCGCAGCTTGAGAAGCGGCGAAAGAGGTTGTTTGGAAAGAAGAGTTCGTCACTGAACTTGATGTGATTCCCAGCATAGATGAGACTAGCTGCACATCAGAGGTCCAAACACCTTGTGGATAGGTATAACCTATTCCGTGAGATAAATGACAGAGATGTTAAGTAGATCAGCAAGTTTCAACGAATGAGAACGTTGCTAATCTATTAACGAAGCCACTCCTTAGGCCTAAGCACGAGTCGCGAACTGTTGCTGTAGGATAAGTGAAATTAAGATGTAGTCTTAATTTCAGTAGGAGTTAATGAAGGGCTTTATTTAGTTATTGATATGTTCTTGTAAAACATTTATGATGTTTAATGAAATTATTATTTCAAGATTATTTTAACTGTGATGAAATAATCGTTCCAAAATGATATGAACCATTTTATAGGTCATCGAAGTAAGTGACTTGATCTTGAGTCATCAAAGTCATTTAGCTTGATCATGAGACCCTATATTTGATAGATGGTTTATATCATCCTGTCCCTAGTCGAAGGTTGTTGAAATTGGAACACCAACAACCGTGTGAGACTAGATTGGTACGTGACTTATGACAAAGTCTCAGGATGTCATAGATGCACGGCATCAAAGTCAGTACATAAGTGTATGTTGGGGTACATACGACCGGACAAGACCCGCTTATAAGAACTCTTCAGGATATTTATATCTGTGTCATAAGAGATTCTTACTACGACTATAGAGTATAGTCCTTAGACCTGAGTTCGCATGCATGTGACTGCACATGAACTAATGCACTTTGATCATTGTCTAATGCTGTCGTTAAGCGATAGTTATAAGGACCTTGTTTGGGTGTATTATGAAATGAGTAGTTTACAGTGATGGAACAAGACGGGATTTGTCCCTCCAATATAAATGGAGTGAATATCTCTAGGCCAATCTAAGATTTAATACTGGAAAATGCATGGCCATGCTCAAACGGACTGTCCCGAGTCGTTTGGATTGTCAGTATCAAATCAGAGTCCGATGAACAAGATTAGGCTTTATAAGGATGACACTCATCTTGCCTTATGACTAATCGAGATATTGAGACAAAAGGATTATGAATACAGAGATTCCAGTTCAAGTGGGAGATTGTTGGAATTATGTCCAGTAATCTCTGTATTGTCTCTAGAAAGTAAGAGTATGTCAATGATCAGACATAAGTCATATAATACTGGGGGTCATGATGGCTTGCTAGAGTCCGCTCATGATCTATAAGTCTTGGACTTATTGCCTTTATTATATGATCCCATATGGGTCACACGCCTAAGCTAACAGGAAACTATGAAGGAACGGTACAGCAGAAGTACGGTAAAAGTGCTAGGCATTTACTGTGCTTGGAGAGACAGAAGGGCCTGATTAAATCCAAGGGATTTAATCAGACTGAGAATTGGGCCCAAAAGCCCATGAGAACTAAAAGGAGTTTTAATGAATAAAACTTGACCTAAGCTCTCTAATTCTCCTAACTCTCTGCGCCAACTCTCTCTCTCTTCTGCGCCTCCCTCCTCGTGGTCTAGCAGCCAAATTTCCTTTGTGTGCATGTGTGAGCCTTTGGAGGAGCTATCCCTTGGTGGTTCTGCTGATCTCTGACCCTTACCTCCCATTCCGCTGCAAAACAAGGTAACATGTGAGATCTATTATGTTTCTAATCAAGAGAACCTAGATCTGCATGTTTAGTAGGATGAATCAATCTGAGAATTGAATCAGGAGACACTAAACGAATCCAACAGTAAACCCTAACAAACGTATATAATATGTATCAGGAATGGGATTAGGGTAAATACTGGGTTAAGGGATTAATGAATGAAGAAATTAATTGAATTATGAGACGTCGGGGAGTTAGTAAGTTTACTAACTCTAAACCGATGGATTGAGGAGTTAATAAAAGACACTTAAGGAAAAGTAATTAAAGAATGATGGGATCGGTGAGCCGTCTACTGATTTACAATCCGCTAATCCAAGGTAGTGGACAGAAAAGAGTTAAAAGATGTTAGAAAACCCTAATAGGCATGGTTGTGTGTTTGATGGTGTGTTGCTTTGATGTTGTTGAGCTTTGTGTGCAGGCCTGTTTAGACTGTCTCGGTGTTGGGCCGAGCGGTCCTTGTGGACACTTAATCCGGTCACGGGGCCGGTTAAGTTCGTAGTTACTGGCTCGGTAAAGCGCCGAGTCAGAGCGTTGGTGATGGCGTGTGTTAGACTTGCGAGATAGTTCATTTTTTAATTGTTGTTGATGAATGTGAGATTGGTGTTTACATCTAGGAGTCACTGTGTATCGACAGACTGAGAACAGTGTCCTAGGTCGTGACACTTAGTGTTTACATCTAGGAGTCGTGGGATAGTTACCTTTTTGGTGATTAGGTAAACCTGTGGAAGTTATCGAGATCGTTTAAGGGCCCAGTGTGTGTGTGTGTGTTGGTTTTCGTATTGCGCGATAGTTAGATCGAATCCAATCGAGAGCATGAGCCGCAGTGCTTCCGATTTCCTTAATTGCTTCTTCTTCTTTTGGCAAATGCTTGTGTGTTGTGGGTTCATCATGTCATGGTAGTACGTGATCGACTGTTATTATTGTTGCTTGTTATTTTGGGGTTTTTGGGCGGGAATTTGTAGTTATTAGATAGATTAGAAGCCTTTAGTGGGGAGCCGTCTCGCTGGGTGATCTTAGATCGCTCATGAGACTCTTTTTGTGTTTTCAGGTTTAGCAGCGACGGACGCGGGAGGTCCTCGGTGTAGTTTCGGGATCACTTATGGCGGGGGTTTTGATTCGATGTTTTTGCGATTTCTCGGTTCGGCTTTGGCGCCATTTTATTGTGTGAATTGGATGTTTGAATTTTAATGGCAAAACTGTTTTGTAAATGTGTAAACGTTATGTAAACGTTTATTTGCTCAGTAATGAACATGCTTCCCTGATATATTGGTTTAGTCCGAACCAACACAACTCACGGAAGCAATACAGGTTGCGAAGCTTTGTATTGTGGAAGTGAGGATAACGGAGTCAAGGACGGGTTAGTGTGAGCCTTTGTCTCAAACCGATCTGTCTCTGGCTTTGTCTTGTGACGAACTTTTCCTGTTTGACTTGCTCGTGCTCGACTTGGTCATGTTCTTGTTTGATTGTTGACCGGTCAGCTCGACGGTTAGCGAATAATGGGAAAGGGGCGTTACAGGCACGACCAGATCCAACTAATCCTTGGCTGCTCATGATCTCGAACTGACCCACACCACACACACACCGCACACTCCAATCCTCCCTTGGGCACGCTGTTGCAGGTCTGCATCCAAAAACATGAAAACATTAGTACATATCTAATAAAATTTCTACTTCCCATTCCCCTCCGGGTTTGATAGAAGCGGCTCGGTTTCCTAATGGATGCTTGGGCGACACATTTGACTCGATAAATCATGGAAAACACTTAGAAATGAAACGTTTCGAAACCCATGACGAACCATGCTCTGATACCATCTTTTTGTAACGCCCCTTTCCCGTTATCCGCTGACCGCCGAGCTGACCGGTCAACAATCAAACAAGAACATGACCGATCAAACCCGAGCAAGTCAAACGAGAAAATTTTGTTACAAAACGAAGCTAGAGACAGTCCGGTTTGAGACAAAACCCAACCATAAACCAGCCTTCACAAACCAGGTTTAACCAAGTCTAACCTAAGCTCAAGAACAAATTAGACTCATAAAGCTTAAGCCAAATCGAAGACTTTACTATGACAAATATTCGTCGACAAACCAGAAACATGTTGGAATTGTGTCCAGTAATCTCGGTACTGTCTCTAGAAAGTAAGAGTATGTCAATGATCAGACATAAGTCATATAATACTGGGGGTCATGATGGCTTGCTAGAGTCCGCTCATGATCTATAAGTCTTGGACTTATTACCTTTATTATATGATCCCATATGGGTCACACGCCTAAGCTTACAGGAAAATGTGTAGGAACGGATTGACAGAAGTACGGTAAAAGTGCTAGGCATTTACTGTACTTAGAGATTAAAGGGTTCAGCAATCGTGTGTCGATCGATACACAAGGTGTGTCGATCGACACAGTGCGTGAACGCCTAGGAAATAATAAGACCGAGAATTGGGCCCGAAAGCCCATGAGAACTAAGACAGGTTTTAAATGAATAAAACCTGACCTAGCTCTCTAATTCTCTCTAAGTCTGCGCCTCTCTCTCTCTCTCTGTCGCCTCCCTCCTCGTGGTCTAGCAGCCAGATTCCTTTGCGTGCGTGTGTGAACCTTTGGAGGATCCATCCCTTGGTGGCTCTCTGATCTCTGACCTGTTCTCCCTTTCCGCTGCACAAAACAGGTAAAAGGTGAGATCAACAATTGTTTCTAATCAAGAGAACCTAGATCCGCATGTTTAGGATAATCTGAATCAGAGAATTGAATCAGGATTCATCTAAACATTCCTTCAGTGGTATCAGAGCTATTGGTTCTGGTTTTTCTTGTTTAGATTCATGTTTAGGATTGTTTAAAGAGGTGTTTTTGAATCAATCTACTGATAAGATTAAAACACTTAAGAAACAAGAATTGAATCCTAAACAAACAGTTGAAAAATCGCATGACCAAGCTATATTGATTTGGTATGCGACCTAAACTGATTTTGCATCGGCTGAGATCGCATTGCATCGATCGATGCAATGCATGGATCGATCGTTGCAACCGAGAGAGATTGACCACGATCGCATGGATCGATCAAACGATCGCATGGATCTCGCGAGAATCTCTCGGCCAAATCTGTTAACCGTTCGTGCACGCGTGAGAGCATCGATCATTGCAGGATCGATGCACGATCGATGCAGGATCGATGCTGAGAGCGTCGATCGATGCGGTTAGGGTTTTGGCTCGGTTTAATTTAATTAAAACTTAATAACGTCACGGTTTAATAAACAGACTTAATAAATTTATTAAGTTCTGGTTAAACCGGGATAAGAAATCCAAAGTCGAAAATTGGATTTTGTGCCTAAACCAGGATTTTCTAATTTGATTTGGTTGGACCAAATAAATTGAGAAAATCCGGTTTAGTAAATAACCGGTTGACAATTGTGGTCATCGTAGTAATTAAAATTTGGTTAGACCAATTTTAATGAACCAGACCGGTTATGTCATTTAATTGGACAATTGGGTCATGTCTTGGACATGGACCAATTCTTGGGCCTCGGGCCAAGAAGTTAAAACAATTGGGCCAATTATTTGAGTCTTTCTTCAGATTAATTTAAAATTTATTTTATAAAATTATAAAGTCGATTTTAAATTAAAGTTTCCGAAATTTTGAAATTAGAAAGTTTCTTAAAATAGAAGTTTCTAGATTTGCGGGTTTTGGATTTTAAAGAAATTTCTAAAGTTAGAAAGTTTCCGGTTTTAGAAAGTTTCCAATTTTAGAAAGTTTCCTAAAATAGTAGGTTTCCAAAAATTGAAAGTTTCCCGAAATAGTAATCTTCTATTTTGGGAATGAATATTAATAAACCTACGAACCTCAAATAATATCAAGCATTGGATGTCTTGTCCAGGCTATGTCAGCTGTCGAAGCCCATTCAATTGTATTCATGGCCTTACAGTGTGAGGGTGTCTACTTTTGCGTGGATAAGACGGTTTGTGATTCATAAATGTCATTGGGAGTCCCAGACATTAATGATTACATGACTGTATAGTCTGGTTTTCTTGACTAGGCCATCGGAAGTCCCGGGCCTTGAGACATCAGAGTGGATTGGGCCTCGGGCCCAGATTCACAACCAAGAGTTATATCACGGATATAATTAGCCGACATAGGGCTTACCGATATAAGCTGAGGTTTGGTGACGGCCAGTGGCCCACTTTAATCTTAGTTATATGTGGATCTTGGAATCATTATATTCTATTGAGGGTAACTTATGTTATTGAATATAATGCGTGATTAATCATATTAAATATAATACGAGATTAATCATATTGAACATAATAACTAATAACCTTTTTATCTTATATATTTCAGCTATGACTACTACAAGCACACAAAACACATTCTCAATCCGGTCTGTTCTCGAGAAGGAGAAGCTGACTGGAACGAACTTCCTGACGTGGTCAAGGAACTTGAGGCTGGTCCTCAAGCAGGAGAAGAAGGATTATGTCCTTCGTGATCCTCTCCCCGAGAGGCCTGCTAACAATGCCGCCAGGACTCTGCATAATGCTTGGGAAAAGCATTCGTCAGATGAAAATGATGTGTATTGCCTTATGTTGGCGACAATGACTGGTGAGCTGCAAATGCAGTTCGAGAGTGTGTTGTCACCAATTGAGATAATGGCAAGCCTGAAATCGCTTTTTCAGGAGCAAGCAAGGACTGAGAGGTTTCAGACTGTTAAGAACCTCTTAGACTGTAAGTTGGCTGCGAATGCGGCAGTGAGTCCTCATGTCTTGAAGATGATGGGTTATCTCGATCATCTTCAGAAACTCGACTGTCCTATCAGCCAAGAACTTGCCTGCGACATCATTCTGCAGTCATTACCTGCAAGCTATGATCAGTTCATTCTGAACTTTAACATGCATGGCTTGAGTAAGACATTGCCTGAGCTTCACGGAATGCTCAAGACTGCAGAGCCCAACTTGAGGAAAACTGCCAAGGACCCCAATGTGCTTATGGTGCAAAAGGGCAAGGGGTTTAAGAAATCCTCTGCTAAGGATAAGGGAAAGGCCAAGGCTGTCCAAGTCGCGGACAAGGACACGCCAAAGCCCAAGCCCAAGTCCAAGGCTGGGCCAACTGACATATGCAGGTTCTGTAAAGAACCAGGGCATTGGAGGAGAGAATGTAAGAAATTCCAAGAAGGTCTAAAGGAATTGAAGAAGAAGACTCTCGAGACTTCTTCGACAGGTATTTTTGTTATAGAAGTTAATACAACTACTTCTGATAATACCTCATGGGTTATGGATACTGGTTGTGGGGCTCATATTTGTACTAATATGCAGGCACTCAGCAACAGTAGAAGGCTGAAGCAAGGACAAGTGGAGCTACGAGTTGGGAATGGAGCGAAAGTTCCAGCACTAGCTGTAGGCACATACTTGTTGTCTTTACCTTCGGGATTGATTTTAGAACTCAATAATTGTTATTTTGTACCTGCTATAAGCAGGAATATTATTTCAATTTCTTTGTTGGATTTGGAAGGTTATGATTTTTCAGTTAAGAATAAATTATGTTCCTTCAATCGCAACAATTTGTTCTATGGTTCTGCCCCTCTTACGAATGGGCTTTACATACTCGATCAATCTGCGCCAGTTTATAACATTAATACCAAACGGTTCAAACCTAATGAGGAGAACCGAACGTTTCTATGGCATTGTCGTTTAGGGCACATCAGCGAGAAACGCATCAAGAGGCTCCATTCGAATGGACTTCTTGGCTCATTTGACTTTGACTCATGTGAGAAATGCGAATCCTGCATAATGGGCAAAATGACGCGGGCCCCTTTAATAAACCTAACGAGAGGGCCAGTGACTTGTTGGGCCTGATACACACTGATGTGTGTGGCCCAATGTCCACTAATGCAAGAGGAAACTATCAGTACTTCATTACCTTCACTGATGATTTCAGTAGGTATGGATATGTTTATTTAATGAAACATAAGTCTGAATCTTTTGAGAAGTTCAGAGAATTCCAAAATGAAGTACAGAACCAACTTGGCAAAAGCATTAAGGCTCTTCGGTCCGACCGAGGAGGAGAATACTTAAGCCAAGAATTCAGTGATCATCTAAGAGAGTGTGGGATCGTGTCCCAACTCACTCCTCCCGGAACACCTCAATGGAATGGTGTGTCTGAGAGGAGAAATCGGACCTTATTGGATATGGTTCGATCTATGATGAGTCACACAGACCTTCCAATATCCCTTTGGGGATATGCTCTGCTAACAGCAGTGTTCACTCTTAATAGAGCGCCATCGAAAGCAGTAGCAAAGACACCATATGAATTATGGACTGGAGTGGCTCCAGTGCTGTCTTATCTAAGAATTTGGGGTTGTGAAGCCTATGTCAAGAGATTGATCTCAGATAAGCTTACACCAAAGTCTGATAAATGCTACTTCATTGGTTATCCGAAGGAAACCAAGGCTTATTACTTCTATCTACGTTCCGAGAACAAGATCTTTGTTGCCCGGGATTGTAACTTTCTTGAGAGAGAGTTTCTCTCTAAGAAAGACAGTGGGAGTAAGGTACTGCTTGAAGAAATTCAAGATGAACAGGATACTGCTCAACCTAATGAGGAAGAGCAGCAGGAGGACCTACAAGAAATTGTAGAGCCTGAACCTGTAGTACCTGAAGTTCGAAGATCCGGGAGGATCCGTCACGAACCCGAGAGATATCAAGGATTCCTCGTGACTGACTGTCATGATCTTTTGATCATTGATGGTGATGAACCATCGAACTTCAATCAAGCCATGATGGGCCCAGATTCCTCTAAGTGGCGCAAGGCCACTGATTCCGAAATGGACTCCATGACGGTCAACCAAGTGTTCTCGTTGGTTGACTTACCCGCTGGTGTAAAAGCCATCGAGTGCAAATGGATCTTCAAGAAGAAGATTGACGTGGATGGAAATGTCCAGATTTATAAAGCCAGGTTGGTGGCAAAAGGTTTCAGACAAGTTCACGGTGTGGATTACGATGAAACCTATTCACCAGTGGCTATGATGAAATCTATTCGGATTCTACTAGCAACTGCAGCTTTTCATGATTATGAAATTTGGCAGATGGACGTGAAAACCGCCTTCCTGAATGGTATTCTGGAAGAGGATGTGTATATGACACAACCTGACGGTTACATAGATCCAAAGAATGCTGGGAAAGTATGCAAGCTTCATAAATCCATTTATGGATTGAAGCAAGCATCGAGGAGCTGGAATCTTCGTTTTGATGAAGCGATCAAGCAATTTGACTTCATCAGAAACGAAGAAGAACAATGCGTGTATAAGAAAACTAGTGGGAGCAAGATAGTATTTCTTATTCTGTATGTCGATGACATACTGCTTCTCGGAAACGACATTCCAATGCTGAAGTCCGTAAAGGACTGGCTTGGAAGTTGTTTTTCCATGAAAGACATGGGTGAAGCCGCATACGTTCTTGGAATCAGGATCTACCGGGATAGATCTAGAAGGCTGATAGGCTTGTGTCAAGATTCATACATTGACAAAGTCCTGCAAAGATTCAGCATGAAGGATTCCAAGAAGGGCTTCACGCCAATGGTACATGGCACAACGCTAAGCAAGAAGCAGAGCCCTACGACGGCTGCTGAGCTTGAGCGCATGAAGAATATTCCTTATGCATCTGCAATAGGATCAATCATGTATGCCATGATCTGTACTCGTCCTGATGTTGCTTATGCATTGAGCATGACGAGTAGATACCAGTCAAATCCAGGTGAAAACCATTGGATTGCCGTCAAGAACATCCTGAAGTATCTAAGACATACTAAGGACAAGTTCTTGGTATACGGTGGAAGTGATGTGCTTAAAGTCAGTGGATTCACGGACGCAAGTTTCCAGACAGACCAAGATGATTTCCGGTCACAGTCCGGTTATATCTTTTGTCTGAATGGCGGTGCAATCAGTTGGAGAAGCTCCAAGCAAGACACCGTTGCTGATTCCACTACAGAAGCTGAATATATCGCCGCCTCAGAAGCTGCGAAGGAAGCTGTTTGGATACGAAAGTTCATTATTGAACTAGGTGTGATACCAGATGCGGCTGAGCCTCTGGCACTATTTTGTGATAACAATGGTGCTATTGCTCAGGCAAAGGAACCAAGATCACACCAGAAATCCAAGCATGTTCTAAGAAGATTTCACTTGATACGTGACATCATTAATAGAAAGGAAGTCAAGATCAGCCGAGTTCAGACAGATGATAACGTCGCTGATCCGTTGACAAAGCCACTCCCAAGGCCTAAGCTCGAGTTTCTGACTGAAGCTGTAGGCATTAGAGACATTGAAATGTAATCTAAATTTGAGTGGGAGTTTGAGGGCTTTTATTTAGTTATTTGATATGTTCTTGTAAAACATTCTTATGTTTAATGAAATTATTATTTCAAGATTATTTTAACTGTGATGAAATAATCGTTCCAAAGTGATATAAACCATTTTATAGGTCATCGAAGTAAGTGACTTGATCTTGAGTCATCAAAGTCATTTAGCTTGATCATGAGACCCTATATTTGATAGATGGA
This sequence comes from Orychophragmus violaceus, assembly GCA_030180135.1. Taxonomy (NCBI): domain Eukaryota; kingdom Viridiplantae; phylum Streptophyta; class Magnoliopsida; order Brassicales; family Brassicaceae; genus Orychophragmus; species Orychophragmus violaceus. The sequence goes on from CM058239.1 coordinate 42,031,285, forward strand.
TTATATCATCCTGTCCCTAGTCGAAGTTTGTTGAAATTGGAACACCAACAACCGTGAGAGACTGGATTGGTATGTGACTTATGACAAAGTCTCAGTGTGTCATAGATGCGCGGCATCAAAGTCAATACATAGGTGTATGTTGGGAACATACGACCGGACAAGACCCGATTATGAGAACTCTTCAGGATATTTATATCTGTGTCATAAGAGATTCTCACTACGACTATAGAGTATAGTCCTTAGACCTGAGTTCGCATGCATGTGACTGCACATGGACTGATGCACTTTGATCATTGTCTAACGCTATCGTTCTGCGATAGTTATAAGGACCTTGTTTGGGTACATTATGAAATGAGTAGTTTACAGTGATGGAATAAGACGGAATTTGTCCCTCCAATATAAATGGAGTGAATATCTCTAGGCCAATCGGAGATTTGAATACTGGAAAATGCATGGCCATGCTCAAACGGACTGTCCCGAGTCGTTTGGATTGTCAGTATCGAGTCAGAGTCCGATGAACAAGATTAGGCTTTATAAGGATGACACCAATCTTGCCTTATGACTAATCGAGATATTGTGACAAAAGGATTATGAATACAGAGATTCCAGTACAAGTGGGAGATTGTTGGAATTGTGTCCAGTAATCTCGGTAATGTCTCTAGAAAGTAAGAGTATGTCAATGATCAGACATAAGTCATATAATACTGGGGGTCATGATGGCTTGCTAGAGTCCGCTCATGATCTATAAGTCTTGGACTTATTACCTTTATTATATGATCCCATATGGGTCACACGCCTAAGCTTACAGGAAAATGTGAAGGAACGGATTGACAGAAGTACGGTAAAAGTGCTAGGCATTTACTGTACTTAGAGATTAAAGGGTTCAGCAATCGTGTGTCGATCGATACACAAGGTGTGTCGATCGACACAGTGCGTGAACGCCTAGGAAATAATAAGACCGAGAATTGGGCCCGAAAGCCCATGAGAACTAAGACAGGTTTTAAATGAATAAAACCTGACCTAGCTCTCTAATTCTCTCTAAGTCTGCACCTATCTCTCTCTCTCTGTCGCCTCCCTCCTCGTGGTCTAGCAGCCAGATTCCTTTGCGTGCGTGTGTGAACCTTTGGAGGATCCATCCCTTGGTGGCTCTCTGATCTCTGACCTGTTCTCCCTTTCCGCTGCACAAAACAGGTAAAAGGTGAGATCAACAATTGTTTCTAATCAAGAGAACCTAGATCCGCATGTTTAGGATAATCTGAATCAGAGAATTGAATCAGGATTCATCTAAACATTCCTTCAAAACAGAGACCTGAGATTACCAGATCTGGCGGGCAGAGGCACAAAACCGTGAGAGAAGAAATCGGGAATCGAAGTCGCTACCATTGGGGAAAGAGAGAAACCATCGGAGCTTTGCTGGAAATGAGCCGCACAGCTGTCGCCATCGACCACGAACCACCTCAGCCCCACTGAACCGCGTTATCGAACCACCGCGAGCAACGAGAAAGAGTGACCATTGACGCCTCCGCGAAGAAACCCTAGACCTGCCATCACCTTCGTCACCGCCGTCTTCTGGAAATGGATCCCAGACAAGAAGCAGACTGAGTCGCATCTCGGGCACCGTAGAACTCGCACACGCCGCCGGAGCAAGCGAATCTTAACCCGTCCAGATCGATCTACAGCCACCGACTCACGGGCAGAGAATCAGAGCCCGACACAACTACACCACGGCTACCAGAAAGAAGAAACAGTAGCCCTCCCCGAGTGCCGGCATCAATCCGACACCGGAGAGGCAAGGCGGCGGCGAGAGATGAAGTTTCTAGCTTTTGGGTTTCGGGAGAGTGATAAGTCGCACGCGTTACCCTTACAATTGTATATACTGAGGTAATTTTACTCTCTCTCTCTCTCTCTCTCTCTCTCTCTCTCTCTCTCTCTCTCTCTCATTCTCTTTTCAGATTTGTTGTCTTCGATATGGATTTCCATGTTACAGTATTGTGATTATCTCCTCACTTAAATGGCGTATGTGATAGGGTGTTAGTTTTAATCCTAGTCTACTGCAAGTGCACAGTCAAGTGATTGTAGTATATAGGGTATCGAGTCCACAGAGACTCCGGTTTCGATAGATCAAGAACGGTCAAGTTTAAACTAAGAAGAAAGCAATGTTATGTAAACTAAATAGCAGTGCGAGAAAGTAAACAAGTAGCAAGATTATCGGTTGTGAAAGCAGGTAATTAAGGTCGCTAAGTCTAGGGCGTTCTCAGGAAATCAGACAAGCAGACAATTCAATCAGTAAGGATCTAATTAAGCACAGTTCTAGAACTCAAAACACGGATATAGAATTAACCAACTGTCGTTGCGAGAATTCTCTAAGTCTAAGTGCAGCAATCCAAATTCCTTTGCAATTACTAACAGATTAAACCAGCATTAATTCCAAGTTCGATATGTGCACAATTAAACTAAACCAAATTCCTTTGCGAGAAGTTTAATTGCTCAACCTAAATAGTTCAGATTCTAAACCACACTTTCGTGTCGTATTTAGCAACCTAAGATCTATATTCTAAGTGATCAGGTTAGAACTAGCATTAAACACAATTTAGATCGAAGAACAGATATGATATGAATCCTTAACTGAATTAAACAAGTCTAGCAAGTCATGAAATCCTTAATGAGAAACCCTAAACTTAACTATGAATCTACTCAGACATAGAAGATGTAAACATAATCAATGAATAATTAGATATCATAAAAGAGATTAAACAAGTAAAGGGGTTCGAAATCTTCTCCAAAATAAAGTGTAGTACAGGATCAGATCAGCCCCAAAAGCTCTAAAAACTCTCTGCTCTAAATTATGAATGGTGTCTCAAAAACAAAGTCTAAAACCTAATTAATATAGCTAATCACGTCTTGAGGCTTCTGTGTAATTATCTGGAACTTCTGGGCTCTTATGCAATATTTCATATCTTCATAAACCGCCGAGATCTGGCCCATTCGCATAGTGCAACGACCGATGCAGGTGTGCGTCGATCGTTGCATGACCCCAAAACTGGACAGTGAGTTCTCTCTCTCGGACCAAATCTCCAAAATACTCCAACAAGCTCCATAATCACCACATTAGCTCCAAACGTGCGTGTACCTAATAAAACCTGTAAAAGACTCTAAAGAGACACAAATAGACTCTAAAACACACTTATATCATGGTCTAAAACTAGTAAAAACCATGATATATCAACTCCCCCACACTTAGCCTTTGCTTGTCCTCAAGCAAAACAAAGAACTAGAATGGTGAAGAGGTTTGAAAACTCTTCAGAAAATCTTTTCATCGTTGAAGCAATAACACTCAGATTCCCCTTAGTAATCCACATGAAAGATTTTACCTGCAAACATCAAGACCAACATATACTTCCCCCACACTTAGCAACTGTCCTAAGTAAACTCCACAATCACATTCACGCATTCAAATTCTCCCTACTGACTTCTGCAAGTATTTAAGTGCGGTCTCACCCAAGGAGTATCGATCTAAGGGCACATGGACTCTTACCTTGCCAACTCTAGACCACCATACTGTATTTCTCTAGTCCTTTTCTTCTCTTTTCCCTTCCTTAACAACTGATTTTTACCCACTGGGTATCATTTTATTTTTTTATCAGTGTTCTTCCCGTTTTGGGGTGTACTTTGGACACATTCCATGGATCGCACAGGAGATAATAGTGGTAGCTACCACTCCCGTGACCACTTCGGAGTTACCAACTCATCCTCAGTTTATTACTCTTTTTTTTTTTACTTTATGGAAGGGGAGAAGGGAGCCAAATATGACAGGTAGGCTGTGTCAGAACTAACAAAGGAATCCGACTCAAGGTATACCAAGCCCTTAGGTGAGAAAATTAAGTCAGTATTAAGGTAAAGTCAGTAAAAGGATCCTCTGATACCTGAAGTGATGTGGGTGTCCTCAGTAGGCTGATCCGTGTCTGAGTTTTCTAATAGTCATAGATCATCTGTAAACTTGTCCCAATGGTTACTTAAGTTCCTGCAAGTGCTATTAATCTTCTCAAAAAATCATTGTTTCTTACTTAAACAATTTTGACTAGATAAAACAAATTTTGAAAAACATACTGACTCTAAGAAAACAGAAAGATAGATGTCAGTAGCACCTCCCCCATACTTAAGACACACTGTCCCCAGTAGTGTCAAGCGAAGGATTGGTAAAAGAAAACAAAAGTTATGTTAATGGATGATTGAGTTCTGTCTGATTTTACCTCTGTCGCACCTGCATCGACCGTTGCACTAGGTGCATCGACCGTTGCTGGGCGATTTTCGTGTATGGTCGATCGTTGCTCAGGACCGCAACGATCGCTGCAATGCGATTTCGATCATGTTGTGACGATCAACACAGTGGTGTGTCGATCGACGCACTGCGAATATGTCCGAGACCTGCAGAACAAAACTCACCAAAAACAGAAAGAAAACGTAAAATCCTATAAAAACACCAAAAATTAAAAAGAAAAACACTAAAACCTATCAGTGGATTGCCTCCCACTCAGCGCTTGTTTAAGGTCATTAGCTTGACCGGACGAACAAGATTTTTAGGCACCAAGAGATCTTGACAGAGATTTTGATTGTCTCTGTTCAAGTCTCCTCATCCAAGGCGGCAAGTAGGCTGTATCAGAATGAACTTGTCCAAGATAAGGTGGAATGTGATGCTCTCCAGGATCAGGAACCAGTGTCTCACAAATCTGTTCTTCAGAACTGTCTACGATGGTGAAAGTCTGCCCATTAATCAGCGGCTTGCGCAGCTTATCCATCTCATAATGTAGCGACTCATCTCCCAGATGGAGGTCAATCAGACTGTGTCTAACATCTATTACCGCTCCTGCTGTAGCAAAAAATAGTCTCCCTAGTAGTAGTGCATCATCCGGATCACTGTCATATTTCAGCACTAAGAAGTCTGTTGGAACCAAGTAGTTTCCAACTCTCACCGGGATGTCCTCAAGGAGTCCTTCCGGAACTCTTATAGATTGATCAGCTAGGACAAGAGAGGTCCTAGCAGGCGAAAAATTCAGCATTCCCAGCTTCTCTGCCACAGAGTATGGCATAAGACTTCCAGCAGCTCCCAGATCACATAGAGAACGCCTAAAACTATCTTCGAAGATAGAACAATTCAGCACAAAGACACCAGGGTCAGGCAGCTTCTTCGGGATCTTGGTTAACAGCACATCACTTATCTGTTGAGGAACCACAATTACCCAATCTTTCAGCTCTTCATCCATATGCAGCATCTTTCTCAAGTACCTCTGTACACAAGGATGATAAGGTAGATCATCAGATGATGGAATTTCTTCCAACTCTTCACCAATCTCTTCCAGCTGCTTAAGCTCTTCAATCTCTTGTTGAATCACTTCAGACACTGAAGGATATAGTCTAATGGATTGTGCATAAATCTCCTGCTGAGTAATCTCAGACACTCCAGAGAATAAACGATCAAGCTCTAAATCGGCATCAATGCCATCAGAATCCTGCGAGTCTGTCTGTTCACGACATGCAACGACCGACGCTTGAGGTGCATCGATCGACGCAACACTGTTTTCACAATTTCCACCCGAGAGATTTTCTTCAAAATCCGAAATTTCGGCCTCTTCTACCAACTCAGCTGTTTTTAACTCAAAATTTTCACCTTGTGTTGATCCATCATCAATGTATACTGACCAGGCCTTGATATGAGTTTCTGCTACTCCTTTTCCCTTTACAGAACTTGAGATTTGGCTCACCTGAGTGTCCAATTGCCTAACATGAGTACTTAGAGACTCAAACTTACCACTGAGATCTTCGTAGACAGCATCCAACTTCTTATTGCAGTCCAAAGCAATCTTTGTCTGTCCCTCCAGCAGCTGTTCTATCATTGCCTCTATCTTACTCTCATGAGTGCTTGTAACAGGAGGTGTCTGGTAAGAAGAAGAACCATAAGTTCTTTGAGTACCTTGTCCAAAAGGCTTATGGAATCCACTAGTCTGTCCAAAGCCAGAAGAGTTTTGATTGCTGTTGAAAGCATCCTTCTGTCCTCCACCGAAGAACTTGTTCCCAGACTGATACCCAAATCTGTTACCTTGAAAACCGGAACCACCTATGTAGTTCACGTCCTCCTCTTGGTTCTCTTCCTCAGCTCCTAAAATCTCAACATCCTGAGCAAAATGCACTCCTTTTTTCGCAGCCAAGAGATTGCACACAGTGTCCAGCTTAGATCTAATATCAGCTATCTCTAAGTTCTCTACCTTTCCACCGGATCTCTTCCTCCTCTCATCAGTAGATTTGCAGCTAGTGCTGCTCACTAAGTTCTCAATCAACTGCTTAGCTTGTGCAGGAGTCCTGGTGTTGAAATTTGCATTGCTGGAGTTATCCAGCGCAGTCTGATATGGAAGATCTATGCCTCTGAAGAAGATACCTAGAAATGTGACCTCAGTAAATCTATGGTGCGGGCAGTCACGCTGATACTTCTTGAATCTCATCCAGGCAGCTTTTAGAGGCTCCACAGGACCTTGGGAGAATGTCAAAATGTCCTGTCTGGACTGATCGGAGCGCACATCATCGTAGAAGTGCCTCAGAAACTCGCTCTTAAGAGCATCCCAAGTAGTAAACTGCCCAGCTTGCAGTTGCTTCAGCCATGCAGCAGCGTCTCCAGCGAGATTGTGCGGAAAAAGCTTAAGAAACAGATAAACCTGGCACACTCCATCATACTTCATGCCAGTGATTATATCCTCGAACTGATCTATGTGATCCATAGGCTGCTCCGATGGGTGGCCATGGAAAGCATTCTGTCTCATCAGCGAGTAGTAGATGTTTTGATTTCAAAATCATTCCGCTCAAAACCAGGAGGAACAAGAGCTGACCGGTTTGCATGAAACTCATCCGGTCGATTGTAGTCAGCCAAAGTCCTCTCATGGATCACCATCTGTCTAACTTGGACCTGTCCTTGGCCTTGCGTCTGCGGTTGTGGTTCATGTTCATCAACATCAGGGATCACATGTCCCTCAGCGTCAATCCTCTGCCCAGCAGCATTGTAAGGATTGTTTTGCGGATCCCTCAGGGTTCCTTGAGCATCGGCTATCAGAATCAGTCGTTCACGTACCATCCTTGCTCTTCTTTCTCTTCTGTTGGTCCTCTCTAGTCGTCCAAGTTCTTCAAGTCCGAGATTAACAAGGTTCAAGTTCTGATTACTTCTAGTTTTCTGCGTCTGCATAAACTGTCTGTAATCGTCAAGCAACGATCGATGCTATCAGTGCAACGATCGATTCAATCTCAGAATCGCCTAGTAACGACCGACACAAAGTATGCAACGGTCGACGCTATGCGAAATCGGTACCTGCGACAGAAAGAAAACAGAGAAAAATTAGTAACTAAAACAAAAAATAAAAATCCTAGTCTAAACCCTAGGTTCGAATCTATCGAAGACTCAACGGAGTCCCCGGCAACGGCGCCAAAAACTTGATAGGGTGTTAGTTTTAATCCTACTCTACTGCAAGTGCACAGTCAAGTGATTGTAGTATATAGGGTATCGAATCCACAGAGACTCCGGTTTCGATAGATCAAGAACGGTCAAGTTTAAACTAAGAAGAAAGCAATGTTATGTAAACTAAATAGCAGTGCGAGAGATTAAACAAGTAGCAAGATTATCGGTTGTGAAAGCAGGTAATTAAGGGCGCTAAGTCTAGGGCGTTCTCAGGAAATCAGACAAGCAGACAATTCAATCAGTAAGGATCTAATTAAGCACAGTTCTAGAACTCAAAACACGGATATAGAATTAACCAACTGTCGTTGCGAGAATTCTCTAAGTCTAAGTGCATCAATCCAAATTCCTTTGCAATTACTAACAGATTAAACCAGCATTAATTCCAAGTTCGATATGTTCACAATTAAACTAAACCAAATTCCTTTGCGAGAAGTTTAATTGCTCAACCTAAATAGTTCAGATTCTAAACCACACTTTCGTGTCGTATTTAGCAACCTAAGATCTAGATTCTAAGTGATCAGGTTAGAACTAGCATTAAACACAATTTAGATCGAAGAACAGATATGATATGAATCCTTAACTGAATTAAACAAGTCTATAGCAAGTCATGAAATCCTTAATGAGAAACCCTAAACTTAACTATGAATCTACTCAGACATAGAAGATGTAAACATAATCAATGAATAATTAGATATCATAAAAGAGATTAAACAAGTAAAGGGGTTCGAAATCTTCTCCAAAATAAAGTGTAGTACAGGATCAGATCAGCCCCAAAAGCTCTAAAACCTCTCTGCTCTAAATAATGAATGGTGTCTCAAAAACAAAGTCTAAAACCTAATTAATATAGCTAATCACGTCTTGGGGCTTCTGTGTAATTATCTGGAACTTCTGGGCTCTTATGCAATATTTTATATCTTCATAAACAGCCGAGATCTGGCCCATTCGCGTAGTGCAACGACCGATGCAGGTGTGCGCCGATCGTTGCATGACCCCAAAACTGGACAGTGAGTTCTCTCTCTCGGACCAAATCTCCAGAATACTCCAATAAGCTCCATAATCACCACATTAGCTCCAAACGTGTGTGTACCTAATAAAACCTGTAAAAGACTCTAAAGAGACACAAATAGACTCTAAAACACACTTATATCATGGTCTAAAACTAGTAAAAACCATGATATATCAGTATGATAAACTCAAACAGTTTTAAAATCAATGGAATAAACAAATGATTTTATTATTAAAAGTAGAAATGATTTCAAGTTAAAACAACTGTTATATATGGGTTTAGCACCCCATCCACTTAGAAGGCCCAATACCTATTCTCTATACAAAGGTCGGCCCAACAGAAACAAACTCGACCCAACAAGCTAAAAGCCCGAACACATATGCCCAAACCGAGCCCATTACTATCGGCTCGGCTCGGCTCAGCCCACAACAGCAAGTCGGCTTGGCTCCACTAACAGCCAAAGGAACGTACGGTTCGGCCCATCTCGTCACCAAGTACGGTCCATCCGCACGAGCTCGACAAGCGGTCAACGGCCTGTAAAAAGTACGACCGTATTTTACTATAAATAGGAGTCGTCACTGTACATTAATGTAACTTTTTGGGATTTATGCACTTCTTACTACTTTCTCTCTCTAGAGTTAATATTTCCCGAATTGTAAACCGACCACGTCTTTTGACCTGCTCGGGCATTGTAATACGAATCACGCTCTTTACCGAGCACACAACTCTCTTCAACAAATCATTCCCGAACATAAATCTTCTCTTGCTCATTCTCGAACCTAGTCAGTTATTCTCTCAAGATAAACTTAGTTCCCTCGGACCTGAGCACGTCAACTCTTCCGAGCAAGACGCGCGTTCGGACTTTGTGACCATCTCGGTTACCACAATTGGCGCCGTCTGTGGGGAATATTAAGTTTTCTTCACTAACAGACAGGTTCAACGATGACAGGAGTACCACTGAACAAAGACTTCATCCTCGTCCAGGACAAAACAAGCTCGGGGTCAGCCTCGCAAGCGAGTGGCCAACCCAGCCTCAGCACGTCTCTCAAGTTAAAAATCCGATCATTCAGCCGGCCGGAGCCAAGCAGCAACCTCGGAATACCGAACAAACTCAGCAGGTTACGAATACTCAATCAAACGAGCAGGACATGTCTACCTTGCTAAAAACTCTTATGACTCAAGTAACCGAGCTTTCCCAAGGAAGCAATGCTCGCTTCGACCAGCTCGCCACGGAAAACGCAATATGCCAAGGGCAGATCAACGATTTACGGATATCGAGCCAGCAAGCTTCTGCTCCCCGAACTCGCCTCAGTCGAGCATTGTTCGATAACGCAACCCCGCCGAATCCTACGAGTCGAACAGTCTCAGAGCAGACCGAGGATACCAGAGAACCTACCGACGACGGAATCCAAAACAACTCAACACAAGATGCCCTCAGGGACAACGAAATCGAGGATCTGAAACTAATGCTGAAGAATATGACATCTAAAGTCCACCAGGCGATTAGCTCTGCACCAGAAATCGATCGTGTGATAGAAGAAACCCAAAACAGTCCTTTCACTCAGCGACTCATGAATACTCAAACCGAGCATCCAGCTTCCACAGTCAAGATCAAAATGATGACATATGACGGAAATACCGACCCGAGACAATTCCTAACGGCATTTCATATAGCGATGGGCCGAACCTACTTCAGCCTCGGGCAACGAGACGCGGGATATTGCCAGCTATTCGTGGAGCATCTGACAGGATCGTCGCTAGATTGGTTCTCTCGTCTGGAACCAAACTCAATAGATGGGTATGACGACCTGACACATGCCTTCGTAAAACATTACTCAATGTACATACAAGAGGAAGTTTCCAACACCGACGTGTGGGCCATCGCTCAAGGACAGAAAGAAAGTCTTCGATCTTATATAACCCGTTTTAAGAGCGTTCTCGCCAAACTCACGATCACAGACATCGAAGGTTTACCCGCGCTTCGGAACGGTCTGTGGTATGAATCAAGCTTCCGAGAAGAGCTAAAGAAGAACAAACTGAGCTCGCTTGAAGACGCCCTCCACCGAGCATCAATCTTTATCGATCTCGGAGAAGAAAAGGAAACTCTAGCGAAGAAATTTGGCCCGAAAAGTTCAGCTTCGAAAGAAAAACTCGAGAAAAGTACCAAGCAATACGAACCGCGGCAACACTACGACCACGACTACAAGAAAACCAAAGAGGATGAAATCGCAAAAAAGGGGAAATCGTCTTACTACGCCAGCGCCAATCGCAGGACCATCAGCAGGATGAGGAATGCTCCTATTAAGGTCATCGCCAAGATCGGACCGACCGTCCCCAGAATTATCAGCAAGACCGACCATCCCAAGGTTACCAAGGTCAGGGTCAGGGCAAGCCATGGAACAAACCCGCCCGAGAAGGCAATAAAAGCAAACTGTTTTGCGAATATCATCAACGAGGGGGCCACAGCACCGAGGACTGCAGGAACCTTCAAGCCCTTCTCTATGCTGACTATCAGAAGGATGGCAAGAAGCTGGTGCTAGATCGCAACAAACCTCCTCCGAAGCAGATTAATCAGGTGACACAGCCAAAAAATAAAGCTGAACGCTTCAAGCTCATCCAAGAAGAAAGAAAGAAGCAAGTGACTTTCGCCGAGGAAATCGAGCAAATAGACGTGAATACGGCAGCCATTAACAAACGGGCTCGTGACGAGGAGGACAAGGAAGGAACACCCCCACCAAGGCGACACATAAACATGATCATGGGAGGATTGCCAATGGTCAGCGATTCAGTCCGCTCGATCAAGGGGTACGAGCGACGAGCAGCAGCCCATCAACAATGGAAGCCGAGCAGCAGTGACGAACTCAAAATCGGAAATGAAATCACTTTCACCGAACAGGACGAAGAATTGGTAGATAAGCCGCACAACGACCCACTCGTCATCGCGATGAGAATAGGTGACTGCGAGGTCTCAAAAATCTTGGTCGACACCGGAAGTTCGGTCGACCTAATTTTCAAAGAAACGATACACCGAATGGAGCTCAGTACTTACCGCATAAATCCATCCATAAAGCCCTTGACAGGTTTCTCCGGGGATTCGACTAACACGGTTGGGACGATCAAGCTCCCAGTCTACGTCTGCCGAATCTCCAAACTGATAAAATTTGTGGTCGTCGACCGGCCAGCTATATACAACGTCATTCTCGGAACACCCTGGATTCACGAGATGAAGGCAGTCCCATCCACATATCACCAGTGCGTCAAGTTTCCCACCCCGTTCGGAGTATTCACTCAGAGAGGAGACCAACGGATCTCCCGAGAATGCTTCCGTATCGAGCACAAGCTACGCCACAAGTCACAATCGTACATGGTCGCCGAGCCCCGAATCGAGCTACCACCACCCGACCGACCACAAAGGACGCAGTCGTTCAAGTCAATATTGACATAAGTGATCCCGAGCGTTGCGTGGGGATAGGAGCCGACCTTTGAGAAGATCTACGGGAAAAGCTCATGGAATTCCTTAAGCAGAACGCCGCAACCTTCGCCTGGACAACCAATGATATGACCGGAGTTGACCCTTCCATCGCATGCCACGAGCTGCATGTTGACCCAATCTTCAAACCAGTCAAGCAGAAAAGAAAGAAGCTCGGTCCCGAGCGCGCCAAGGCTGTCAACGACGAGGTAGAACGACTCTCCAAAGCAGGATCGATCACCGAAGTGAAGTATCCAGATTGGCTGGCGAACCCCGTCGTGGTGAGAGAAGAACGACAAGTGGCGAGTGTGCGTGGATTTTACCGATCTAAACAAGGCGTGTCCCAAGGATAGTTTCCTCTTCCGCACATCGACATGCTCATTGAAGCAACAACCGGAAACGATCTGCTGTCGTTTATGGACGCATTCGCTGGGTATAATCAAATTATGATGTACCCCGACGACCGAGAAAACCTCCTTTATCACCGACCGCGGAACCTATTGCTACAGAGTTATGCCATTCGGACTCAAGAATGCAGGCGCCACGTACCAACGTCTCGTGAATCGCATGTTCGCCGACCAACTCGGCAAAATGATGGAAGTCTACATCGATGATATGCTCGTCAAATCCACCTCGGCGGATGACCATATTAACCACTTGGCGACATGTTTCGCAAGTCTGAATAAGTATGGAATGAAGCTGAACCCGACTAAATGCTCGTTCGCAGTAACATCGGGAGAATTTCTCGGTTACATCGTTACAAGAAGAGGAATCGAAGCAAACCCGAAGAAAATAACAGCAATAACCGAGCTCCCTTCTCCAAAAAACACCTGGGAAGTCCAAAGATTAACCGGCCGAGTCGCAGCTTTAAACAGGTTCATCTCTCGGTCAACCGATAAGTGCCTTCCATTCTACAACCTCCTTCGGGCAAATAAGAAGTTTGAGTGGGACGCCAAGTGAGAAGACGCATTCCAACAACAAAAGAACTACCTGTCCACCCCACCGATCCTGGCCAAACCCGACGAGGGAGAGATGATGTACTTATACATCTTCGTATCGACTTCAGCAATAAGCAGCGTGCTGGTCCGAGACGACCGAGGCGACCAAAAGCCCATCTTCTATACGAGCAAGATCTTCGACGACGCCTAAACACGTTACAACACACTCGAGAAACTTGCGCTAGCCGTTGTCGTCTCGGCAAGGAAGCTTCGCCCGTATTTTCAATCACATTCGGTCGTAGTGCTCAAGAATCAACCAATCAGAACGATCCTGCATAGCCCAAGCCAATCAGGGAGAATCGCCAAATGGGCAGTCGAGCTGAGCGAATACGACATTGAATACAAACCCCGAACCAGCGCCAAGTCACAGGTCCTAGCAGATTTCCTAATCGAACTACCACCCGAGCTCAGTAAGTGAGGACCAGGCCCCAAAGGAAAAAGGGATTCTGTTCGTGGACGGCTCTTCATCGAGAAATGGTTCGGGAGTAGGAGTCAAGCTAACATCCCCGACCGGCGAGCTAATCTAAAAATCTTTCCGACTGGCTTTCCCAGCCTTTAACAACGAGGCCGAGTATGAGGCACTACTCGCAGGCTTGCGGTTAGCAGAGGTAGTGGGGGCAAAGCAAGTGGAGGCGTTTGCCGACTCGCAACTCGTGGTGAACCAATTTAACGGAGAATACAAAGCCAAAAATGAGCGTATGGACGCATACCTGAAACTTGTCCAGGAGACCGTCGCTCGGATCGGATCAGTTACAATGACCAATATTCCCTGAAGCGACAACTCCTCCGCAGACACTTCGGATGCCCTAGCCTCGACTTCCGACCCCGATCTCCAACGAATCATTCCAGTCGAGTGCATAGCCCGACCGAGCATCGCACCAGACGAGGATGTACTAATCATCACCGAGGAAGACAAAGGAATGGAAGATGCCTACAAAAGGAATGAAGACGTCATCAAAATTCCCGACCTTGAACAGACCGAAGTTATCGACTGGAGAGACGAAATCAGAGAGTACATCCTTAATGGGACGGTTCCCGAGGATCGATGGGCAGCCCGCAGATTGAAAGCCCGATGCGCACAATACGTAATGATGAAAGACGAGCTGTTTCGATGGAGCGCATCAAAAGCTCTCTTACGATGCATTAACAGGCAAGAAATACAATGGGTGACCGAGCAGACCCACGAAGGCGCATGAGGAAACCACAGCAGTGGCCGAACTCTCACCGCAAAGATCAAGCGCCACAGTCATTTCTGGCCAACAATGATTGACGACTGCGAAAAATACGTATCCATATGCGAAAAATGCCAAAGGACGCCCGAGCATACATCAGCCAGCCGAGCTCCTTACTACTGCGGCTACACCATATCCCTTCATGCGGTCGGCGATGGACATTGTCAGACCTCTCCCAGCCTCGCACCAAAAGAAGTTCATTCTGATAATGAACGACTACTTCACCAAGTGGGTCGAAGCCGATTCCTATCCAGAGATCCACGACCTCGACGTTCAGAAGTTCGTCTGGAAGTACATAATCTGTCGCCACGGTGTCCCATACGAGATCGTAACCAACAACGGATTTTAATTCATTTTCAATCTCTTTGAAGGATTATGCGCGAGATGAAAAATTCGTCTGAGCAAATCTACCCTAGGTACCCACAAGGAAACGGGCAGGCCGAGGCGACCAACAAAACAATCATCGACGGACTAAAAAAAAAAGAATGGAGAGCAAAAAAGGCCTCTGGGCCGACGAGCTCGATGGCATCCTCTGGTCTCATTGGACAACGCCGAGAACATCAACCGGCCAGACACCTTTCTCCCTCTCCCACGGAATGGAGGCAATGTCCCCTGCCGAGATGTGCGTCCCAACGATACGTCTGAGCGTTTCACCCGAGCACGAAGAGCTCAACAACAATATGATCGTCGACTGCCTCGATCAAGTGGAAGAACTACGCGACCGAGCATTGCTACGTCTCCAAAACTACCAGCAACAGATCACCCGACACTACAACAAGAAGGTTAAGGGTCGACGTTTTGTCGAAGGTGACCTCGTCCTCCGAAAAGTGTTCGAAAACACCCGCGAATACCGAGCAGGAAAACTCGGCGCCAACTAGGAAGGTCCATACATCGTCTCAAAGGTAGTAAAGCCTGGCGTTTACGAGCTCGTAACGATGAAGGGAGAAGCCATTCCACGCTCATGGAACGCGAACAAGCTCAAGCGGTACTACTACTAGGCTGAACACAGCACAGAAGAACAGAAGCCGAGCATCGCGCTAAAAAAAAAAACCCGAGCATCTCGGTCAACAAAAAAAAGCCGAGCATCGCGCTAAAAAAAACGAGCATCTCGCTCCAAACCGAGCTCGCTATACACGAGTTCGAGTAATATGTAAAGTGAACTACGATCGGCTTGATCCCCTTTCGGGGTACGTAGGCAACCTCTCACGATGCTCAGCTATATCAATAATAAAATTTTATTAAGTATAGTTGTTTTAGTTATCCGAACAAATCGACATTCCGGCCAAATGCTCGATACAACGCAATCTTAACGTGCAAGCCGGGCCCAGTCCCGCACAAGGCTGATCGACAGGAAATAAGCCGAACCTAGTTTTCGCATAATGTCCCGATCATAACTTAGGGGTAAGCCGAGCACTTACTCGCACCCGACCTGTGGGATAACGAGCATAGCCTCAAATCTCACGCAACCAAGTAAGCCGGGCCCAGTTCCCGCACAAGGACGACTGACAGAAAAATTAAGCCGAACCCAGATTTGCACAACTGTTCGAATGGTGTGCTTGGGTTAAGTTAGATAGTTAGTGAGGAGCGAGCAAAGTGCTCGGCTTATCCCGTAGGACCGACTAGGACAGTTGTGCCACTCTGGGTTCGGCAGTGCATTTCGATTTCAGCGAGTGGTGTGCTCGGGTTAAGTTAGATAGTTAGTGAAGAGCGAGCAAAGTACTCAGCTTATCCCGTAGGACCGACCAGGACAGTTGTGCGAATCTGGGTTCGGCTTAATTTTCCTGTCAGTCGTCCTTGTGCGGGAACTGGGCCCGGCTTACTTGGTTGCGTGAGATTTGAGGCTATGCTCGTTATCCCACAGGTCGGGTGCGAATAAGTGCTCGGCTTACCCCTAAGTTCTGATCGGGACATTATGCGAAAACTAGGTTCGGCTTATTTCCTGTCGATCAGCCTTGTGCGGGACTGGGCCCGTCTTGCACGTTAAGATTGCGCTGTATCGAGCATTTGGCCAGAATGTCGATTTGTTCGGATAACTAAAACAACTATACTTAATAAAATTTTATTATTGATATAGCTGAGCCTCGTGAGAGGTTGCCTACGTACCCCGAAAGGGGATCAAGCCGATCGTAGTTCACTTTACATATTACTAGAACTCGGGTATAGCGAGCTCGGTTTGGAGCGAGATGCTCGTTTTTTTTTAGGCGCGATGCTCGGCTTTTTTTTGTTGACCAAGATGCTCGGGTTTTTTTTTTTTTGAGCGCGATGCTCGGCTTCTGTTCTTCTGTGCTGTGTTCAGCCTAGTAGTAGTACCGCTTGAGCTTGTTCGCGTTCCATGAGCGTGGAATGGCTTCTCCCTTCATCGTTACGAGCTCGTAAACGCCAGGCTTTACTACCTTTGAGACGATGTATGGACCTTCCCAGTTGGCGCCGAGTTTTCCTGCTCGGTATTCGCGGGTGTTTTCGAACACTTTTCGGAGGACGAGGTCACCTTCGACGAAACGTCGACCCTTAACATTCTTGTTGTAGTGTCGGGTGATCTGTTGCTGGTAGTTTTGGAGACGTATCAATGCTCGGTCGCGTAGTTCTTCCACTTGATCGAGGCAGTCGACGATCATATTGTTGTTGAGCTCTTCATGCTCGGGTGAAACGCTCAGACGTATCGTTGGGACGCACATCTCGGCAGGGGACATTGCCTCCATTCCGTGGGAGAGGGAGAAAGGTGTGCTCGGGTTAAGTTAGATAGTTAGTGAGGGAGAAAGACGGAATCAAAATTATTAAGTACGCAGAAAAACCCGAGCAAGTTGCAAATGGACAAATAGTCCAAATTCATATTATATTACTTTAAAAAAAGGAAGAACAAAACATGTTCGGCCATATAAGGAACCCAAACTAGTACTAAACATGCACAAGGCATGAGCCCGATTACAACAAAAACAAAAAAAGGGGAAGACTACGGAGCCTCGGTAGAGCGGTTCTCGGCCCGATCCTCTACTACATCCTCAGCAGGGTTAGACACTTGATCTCCGTCCCGACCTTCATTCTCGACCAGCCCATTTGCCCGAATATCATCCGCCACTGCAGAAGTCACAACTGCTCGGTTGGAGCCGTGCTAATCCTGAACGAGTATCGCCGAGTCCTCATCGATATGACCTTGTCTATCAGGAGGAGTCATGACAAACTCTTCATCAACCAAGTCTGTGAATTGAACCTCGCCAAGTTCCTTCCTAAGCCTCTCGAAATCGGAGTCAGCTCTAGCTATCTTCTCGGGAGGAATAGCAAAACCTTCTTTGACGAGCGTCTTCAGCACGGACGCAACAGCGGCGGCCTGGTTCATGGTTACCTGCTTATTCCGCCCAAGCTCTTTCTCTTCGCTGGCCTTCTTAATCTTTGAAAGCCGAGCTTGCGCCTTACCCGAAACGTGTTCCCACTCCTTGAAGACTTCACGCTTACTGGAAGCCTCGAGCCGAGCGCATTCCAATTTCAGCTTATTTTCCAGATCGGAGACCCGAACAGATAACTCATCCGCTTCGGCCTGAGCGTTGGAACAGTCGGTTAGACACTGCTTGTTCTCGGTATCCAACCGAGCATTCTCAGTCACGAGATCCTCGACCTTATTCTCCAAGGCCGCTACCTTCTCCTCCTCGGCCTTAAGAGACAAACGGAGCGCCTCTGCAACAGCCGCCTCTTCGCGGTACCCTTCAAGCTAGGTTATGACTCTTTCAGCCTTGGCAAGATCCCGCTTCAGCCCGCTAATCATCCTCTCAATAATAACTTGATTCTTATCATACTCGTCAAAGAGCAGGTTGTAGTTGGCAAGGCCCTAAAAAAAACAACAAAAACACAAGATCAATACTGAGCGATCACGAAAAAGGAAGGATGAACAAAAGCCTTACCCGAACAAAATCCTTTGTCGCCGCCTTTTTGTATTGTGGAAAGTGTGTATGGTCAACCGGAGGAAGTTGTCTCAGCGGACTATCCCTCAGCATTCGGAACAAGTCCGCGCAGGCCGTCTCATCACGAATGATCGACCTCGAGCCTTCATATTTTATGGAAAAGCCGTAGTCCGTAACCACGTCCTCACTCCGGCTCCCCAGGAAATGAAGTCCAGCAACCACATTCCCCTCCCAACCAGCAACTATGCCCTGATCAGCGGCCTCATCCTCCTCTCGACCCTCCAAATGGGCATCCGCATCAGCACCAGCGTGCTTTGAAGGCTCGACCCGAGCGTCCGTATCAGCACCAGCGTGTTGGGAATGTCCTGAAATCTGTTGTACTCACTCTAAGCGAAAGTTGTATTGTCGAGATGAGACAGTCATATAACACTGGGAAATCATAATGCTTTGCTAGAAGCCACTTACGATCAATGAGTTTAGAACTCATTGCTAGTGTTATATGATCCTACAGGGTCACACACCTAAGCAAACTGGACATAGAATATGTGGTTGATCATTAATGTAATGATCTGGTAAATGCATATTTGATATGCATTCAATATCGAGTTTCTGAGGCAGTGTCGATCGACACAACAAGTGTATCGATCGACACAGATCGCATATGACTTAATTAACTTCGGTTTAATCCTTGGTTAATCAGGTCGTGGTATAAGTCAACATATATAAGATATATGGTCTACTTTTACAGAGATCTAACTTAATTCACAGCCACCTTAGAGAAACTGAGAAACCTCAGAGAGATCTGATCTCTTACGGCACTAGCATCCCGTCCATTCCAGTTTGTGTGCGTGTGGATACCAGTAGAGGCGCAGCAATTGAGGCGCTTGTGAATCTCGAATACTTGTTTATCTTCCGCTGCTAATCTCCAAGTAATTCGAGATATGATGTAGATTCAATATACCTGAACCCTAGATCCTAGGCTTGGAATTTAAACCTAGGGTTGCTAATCCTGATTATAACTGCTAGAAATTTCTTCAGTGGTATCAGAGCCTTAGGGTTTCTGTTCTTTAATCTAGATGCATGTTTAAGTATTTTAATGGTTAAAATCGGATTCATAAGATGAATTGAAAGGCATGCTAGAATCGATTTTTAGGAAAAACGATTCAAGGGTTTCGCACTGTGTCGATTGACACCAATCCGGTATCGATCGACACGCCGTGAAAACCCTAATTAAAATATTAGGTCTCGATCATAATTTCCTGATGCCCTAACGCGTCGATCGACACAAAAGTTGTGTCGGTCGACACAGACCTTGCGAATGGGATAATCGGTTCAATTGGATTGGACCGGTTATCGAGCTTGGTTAAAATTAGTTAAACCGCTTGGAACGGTTTATTGCGATTGGTTTGATTTGGTTGGTGTCGACCGATACTAATGTAGTGTCGATCGACACTGACCGGTTATCGAAACCGAGTCAATTGGATTGATCGGTTATCGCAATTTGGTTTTGGTAGAATTATGTCAATCGACACTAAAGTAGTGTTGGTCGATACAGGATCAAAAAGGTTTCGGTTATTGAACCTGAAATCCCAGAACCAAACCAAAATAAATCTAATTCTTAGAATAATTAAAACTTAATAAATTAGTTGTTTTAATTAATTATAATCCTTCTAAGATACATATATGATGTGTATATTAGATTAAAAGTTCTGTTCCTCAACTAAATATCAAGTATGTTTAGATGTCTTTCCAATCTTGTCAACTGTCAAGACTTGTTTCATTGTGCGATAGACTTGCAGTGCAAGGTGTCCACAATTACATGAGTAAGACAAGAAGTAATCGTGTTGATGGATTTGCAGTGCAAGACATCAACAATTACATGACTTAAGAGATTGGTTTACTTGACTGGGCCATCAAAATCGTTTTGGGCTCAGAGACATCAGGTGGATTGGACATGAGATGTCAATCCACAACCAAGAGTTATATTGGATATAACTAGCAAAGTTGTTGCTTACCTAGATAGCTGAAATTTGGATGATAGCCAGTGGCTCACTCGAGTTTTAGTGAAGTATGGGTCTTGGATCATTATATTCATCTGAGGAAACATTGTTTTGAATATAATGCGAGTCTTCTTAATAGTTAAGAATTCTCATTTCTTGAACATCATAACTAAACCTCTTTTGTTTTCAGCTATGTCTAGCACAAACCATCATAACAATTTCACCCTGCGATCCGTCCTTGAGAAGGACAAGTTAAATGGATCCAATTTTCTTGAATGGTATCAGAACTTGAGAATTGTTCTCAAACAGGAGAAGAAGGACTATGTCCTTGAGAAAGTTCTCCCCAAGAAGTACCGAGCCAATGACTGGAAGTCAGATAAGGATGCTTGGGATATGCATTCTAATGATGTGGTCGATGTGTGTTGTCTCATGTTGGCTACCATGAACTCGGACTTGCAGAAGCAATATGAGTACGTGGAGTCGCCAATAGAGATGATCACTGGCCTGAAAAGTATGTTTCTGCATTTCAGAAGCCTTTCCAGTAGCAAAACAATTCCTTCTCAAGGAAATATGGAGCCTCTTCTCACCAAACAACTCCTGCACCTACACATGAGAGCAGATTGGAAGTTATGATGGAGCAGCTTCTCGAAAGACAACAACAGACCACTGTGTCCTTTAACTCGAAGCTAGATGCCTTGTACACTGATTTGAATGGGAAATTTGAGTCTTTGAAAACTCATGTGAAGCAGCTAGATACGCAAGTAGCTCGGATTTCAGGTTCAGTGAAGAGAAAGAATGTCCAGAACGCACATATCAATGCCATCTCAGTTAATATTGAAGATGGACTGGTTCAGGAACAAGAGTTTGGGGTCAAAGCTGTGAAAATCGTGGAAAATGCTCGTGATTTTGGAGCTACAAATTTAGTGTCGGGCGACACTAATGTTGAGTTCTAACGGACCAAAATCGACCTTGCTCGACATCAAATTTGAGAAAAAAAATCTGGACATATTTAGTGTCAACCGACACTACTTTAGTGTCAACCGACACTACTTTAGTGTCGACCGACACCAACCAGGGACCATGCCAGTTTTGTGATATATCATGGCTTTTATAAGTTTTCAACCATGATATAGTTGTATATATTGAGTCTTTAACCTGGTTTTTTGAGTCTATTGAGTCTTCTACAGGTAGGCTTGCGTTTGGAGCAAATAGCAGGATTATAGGACGTTTCTGGTGATTTTAGAAACGAGCTGAAAAGTTGGTGTCTCGACCACAATTTAGTGTCGAGCGACACTGACCTTGATGTCGGTCGACACCGAGGGCGACAGAGCATTATCCGCGAGTTGAAGAAAAGTTTTGAAGATCGCAGAATTGTCCAGAAGTTTCCCTAATTCTAATTTAGCCCCAAAACGTGTTTAGTGGTTTTTAATTAGGTTTTTGAGAGCAGACTCATTATTCTATTCTTTCATCTTGTTCTTACTTTGTTCTTGCTTGGAGATTGAGAGATTTTGCTAAGGGGTTGATTCTTGCTACTTGTAACCTTTGAGAGAAGGATTTCGAACCCCTTTATCTTTATCTATTCAGTCTTTTGGGTTTCTATTAATGATGTGTTGTTTAATTGGTAATATGTCTGAGTAGTAACCTACTTAGATTTAGGAATTCTCATAAGGGTTTTATGCATGTTTGATAACTGATTTATTAGGATTCACCATCTGTTAGTTCATCACTGAGTTGCACTTAATACTGAATTCTGGACTGATCATCTAAGGTTTAGATCTGAGATAATTGACAATAGCACGAGAGTGTGAGTTATAATCTGAATAAACTTAGTGTGTGCAATTTGACTAGATACAAAGAGATTTGATTTAGGAAAATTGTGAACCGATATAGAACTCTAGGATCACAAAGAGATTTGGATCGCTAGGTTGCTAGATATAGAAATAATCTCAACGAGAGTTGGATTGTTTAGCATTGCGTTTCTAGTTCTTAAACCTGTGTTTAATCTGAATCCGGTTAGTTAAGTATTTAGCATTGCATAATTCCCGAGAACTTCCTAAGTCTGACGCCTTTCTCTTATTGAAAACACCTTCTAGTTACTTTGCTTTTGTTTACTGCATTTTTCTGATTGATTTAGCTTAGCTTGAGAACATACAATCTATCGTGTGACTGTGAGTCCTTGTGGATACGATACCCTAAGTACTACATTCACATATCTGTGCACTTGCAGTAGAATAGGGATATTGCTTGACCTATCATTTTGCCTTATGAGTTGTCGGGGTCCACAAAAACGGATCCAGTTTGCTCATAAACATCACATAACCTAGAATTCAGCAGAAACGTATTGCAGAAAGAGTTTATAAGCCCAAGATTCCATTTCCTAGACCTCCCAAGAAGAAGATACTATCCAAGGATGGAGATTTAAAAGAAAGGGGTGGTGAAGGTCTCTAAACATGACAGTGATGTGCTATTAAAAAAGGTTCTAGAGAAGCTATCAGATCCATGTGTCTTCGTACTTGATTGTTCCATCTTCAATGACAGTTTTAAACATTCTCTGTGTGACTTGGGATCTGGTGTGAATCTCATACCACACTCTGTGGCTGTGAGGTTGGGGTTGATGGACTTCAAAGAAACTAGGATCTCTCTAATCCTATATGATCGATCGAAGAGGATCCCTGAAGGAGTTCTTGAGGACATCTCTATCAGAATTGGAAACTACTTGATTCCAACAGACTTTGTGGTACGGAAATATGATGTTGAACCGGATGATCATCTGCTCCTTGGCAGATCCTTCTTAGCTATAGCTGGAGAAGTGATTGATGTGAGGCGTAGTCTGATTGATATCTACCTGGGAGATAAGCCTCTGCATTTCAAGATGGATAAGCTGCAAAGATCCACCATTGATGGTCAAGCTTTTAGTGTTGAGGTGGAGCAAGAAGTTCAGATTGGTGTTGTTACAATGTCTGATATTGGAGAAAAGAAGATGGTGGTTCGTCAGGAATCTACTCTAACATCTTCAGAGCCTGCAACTGCTCATAAGCAGAAAGCTCCAAACATCACACATCCTCCAAAGCAAATGTATGATTCCTCTAAGCTTAAACTTCCTAACTTAATTGTTGTGAATGCAGGGAAACGCTCTAACCTACCCAAACTTTGCTCCAACCCAGGATATATTCCTACATTCCTTGAACGCTCTCATGCTGCTACTGCTTACAAACCTCCATGGATGAGGAGACTTTCATAGAGGCACTCTCCGCCTCTGTCGAAACCCCCATGAGCCTGATCTCCTACCCATAGTCAAGCTAATGACTAAAAACAAGCGCTGAGTGGGAGGCAACCCACTGTTGAGTCATTTTTTATTTTATTTTTCGTTTTTGGTTTTGTTTCTTTGATTTTTCTGTCTTTGGTGTGCCAGAAACGTGACGAATAGGTTGCAGACATCAGTGTTGGTCGACACTCAACTCGAGAATATGGACTGTAATTGAGGACGCTCGACATGGATCAGATTATGTCGACCTAAGCTTAGTGCCGCTCGACACTGGTTGTGTGTCGGTCGACACTCACCCCGTTAGCAAGTAAGGTTTCTGATTTTCCAAATTTTTACTTGATTATACCTTGTTCTCCCGAGCCCAAGATTCTATAACACTACGGACAGTGTTGTTTAAGTGTGGGGGAGGTAGTTTACTGACACACCTTTTCTGTATTCTTAGAGTCAATCCATTGTATTGTGTTTGTTTTATTGAGTCAAAACTAGTTTGAAACTATGATTTTTCGAGGAAATTTTTTCTTTCACAAGATCCTAAGTGACCATTGGAAAGACTTGCAGTAGCTATATGACTATTAGAAAACCACACACGGATCAACCTACCAAGGACACCCATATCTTTTCAGGTATTCAGAGGATCCACTACTAACTTCACCTCTAATCTTGTCTTAATTTTTTTCACCCAGGGGCTTGGCACTACAAAAATAACTAGCATTGATAGCATATTAGGATAGCACGGTTTTGACAAATGCTTTTAAAAATGATTTTTCGATTTCGGTTACTATATCATAGCATTTAAATAACGCTATACCGAAATTTTACCAAGCGGGAACCAAAATTCACTTTTGGAGCCTAATTTTAGTATAAGCGCCAAACACTTAAGCAAATTTTGGTTTTGGCGAAATTTTATCCTTAGTTAAAATGTAACACATATATATAAAAAACTTTTTTTTAACTCCTTCAGAACACGTTTCTATCTCTTGCTCTCTCTCGTCTCTTGACTAAACACATCTCACTGCTCTCTCAAACCCTCCTCTCCTCTCCTCTCCTATCCAACAAGCGCCGCTCTCTCAAACCCTCCTCTATTCCTCATCCACACCAGATCTACTCTATTCTTTCTCGTCAATAGTTTTCTTCATCTGGTTTCTACACCTATCTCCACCGCTTTCCTCCTCCGTCTCTCATCCGTGATCCTCGATCCTCTCTCTCCATCTCTTCTATTGAGTCAGAGCCAACGGTGTTGATGCGTAGGCGAAGAAGACGATGGCTGAAGAGACAATGAAGCCTATTAGGTTACTTACTGAACCTTTATGATCAGAATCCATTCGCTGAGGAAGAAGAAGTCAATCCTTTAGTTGTAAGCTTTCTATACTTTCGATTAACTTTTTGTGAAGAGTTAGGTATTAATCGCTCTCTAATCTTGCTTCTGTGAAATGGATTTTTCGAATCTTGGTGGATTAATTGACTTCTGAGAAATCATTGGGTCTTACTTTAGGGTTTATTTGGGGGAAAATCTCTTTTTCTATATAAGTTTTAATTTTGCTTCTTGATTTTATTTATCCACTGTCTTGTTTCAGCCAGAATCGAGTTCAAGACTTGCGGCGTTGCGTCCAGAACCTGTTGGTTTCGATTATGGTCGAAAAGCATTCCTCTCGACAATGAAAAATCAGGTACACATGTTGGTTAGATATCATGGAGCTGGTTTTTGATATGTGTTTTGATATGTGTTTTGTGATTAGGTGCATCTTGTAAAATGCCAATCCGAAACCAAACCAAAACTTTAGATAAATTATGGCTACTTCAATGTTCATTTAGCTCAAACGTTTTTTGGGAATTTGCTATTTCAATTAGATCTTGGGTTAAAGGTGAATACTGAGTCGTTCTTTTAATGATTTTTGTGTTCAGGACGTGGTGGTGGTGGGTAAAGTGGGGGACGTGGTGGCGGTGGATTCAGTGGGGGACGTGGTGCTTCTGGAGGTAGAGGTAGAGGAGGAGGCAGAGGTTTCGGAGATGGTGGTGGACGCGGTGGTAGAGACATGAGCAGAGGTAGAGGAGACCGTGGACGCGGCAGAGGAGGACCCGGCGGTCGTGGAGGAATGAAGTGAGGCAGCAAAGTTATTGTGGAGCCACACAGATGATATACCATGGATTTTAGGGCTTTTAACCATGGTATATATCTTTGTTATTCGAGTCTTTTATTATGTTTCGGAGTCTTTTCAGGTGTTTTATAGGTTTAAAGACATCTGGAGCTTAAATTGGACGTTTGGGAGCATTTGGAGCAATTCTGCACTATTTAGAGACTTCACAGAGTTCACTGGCTGCGTTTTCGCCTTGCAACGGTCGTTGCAGTTTTGCAACGTTCGTTGCAGTTCTGCGCCCAAAAATCTGTATTTTGGAGAAATTACAGTTTTTGCCCAAAAACTTTCCAGACTTGCAAAAAGGCCCCATACGTGTTTTAGACTATATATTAGGGTTTTTAGCCACTTGTTTAGGCTACGCTTTCAAACGCTTTATTCTATTATTCAGAGAGAGTTTTAGGGGCTGATCTTGTTCTCGAAAGAGACTTGATTTCGAACCCCAGTTCTTTATTCTGTTTTATGATATTTGGTTTTCTATTCATGATGTTTTCTGTTTCGATGAACATGTCTGAGTAGTTTACCAGTTAGGTTTAGGGATTCTCAATAGGGATTTCATGGAATTATAGTTTAATCCATCTATAGAGATTCATATCTGCTAGTTCTTCGTCTAGGATTGTTCTTAATGCTTAATCTGAAGTAGCTATCTAGATTTATGATGTTAGGTTGATTGATGCAACGACAGTTGGTTAATTAGCTAGAAAGAACCTAGATGAGCAATTTGATCTACTCGCAAAGGAATTTGGTTTAGGGGAATTGTGAACATATCGAACTTGATCTTAAAGCTAGTTTAATCTGTTAGTAATTGCAAAGGAATTTGGATTGCTGCACTTAGACTTAAAGAATTCTCGCAACGACAGTTGGTTAGTTCTATATCTGTGTTTGAGTTCTAGAACAGTTCCTAATTAGATCCCGCTTGATTGATTGCCTGTGTTCCTGATTTCCTGAGAACTCCCTAGACTTAACGCCTTCGCCTTCTGATTTACAACCGATCTATTTACTTTTCTGCTTGCTTGATTTACTGTTTTCTCACTACTTTCACCTAGTTAAATCTTGAATGTTCTATAATCTATCGTTGACCGGAGTCTTTGTGGATTCGATACCCTAAGTACTACAACTACATCACTGTGCACTTGCAGTTAGTATAGGAATTAAAACTTTGACCTATCATAGTACTTTGGGTATCGAATCCACAAGGACTCCGGTCACACGATAGATTATAAGTAATTCGGATTAAACTAAGTGAAGCAGATGTGAAAGCAGTAAACGAAATAGCAAGTAGACGAAATAAGCGAAGCGGTTGTAAGCAATCAAACGAAAGTGTTAGGTCAAGGGAGTTCTCAGGAAATCAGGAACACAAGCAATCAATAAATCGAGATCTAATCAGAAACTGTTCTAGAACTCAAAACACAGATATAGAATTAACCAACTGTCGTTGCGAGAATTCTCTAAGTCTAAGTGCAGCAATCCAAATTCCTTTGCAATTACTAACAGATTAAACTAGCTTTAAGATCAAGTTCGATATGTTCACAATTCCCCTAAACCAAATTCCTTTGCGAGTAGATCAAATTGCTCATCTAGGTTCTTTCTAGCTAATTAACCAATTGTCGTTGCATCAATCAACCTAACATCAGTAATCTAAGTGGCCAGTTCAGATTAAGCATTAAGAACAATCCTAGACGAAGAACTAGAAAGTATGAATCCCTAACAGATTGATTAACCTAATATTCCATGAAATCCCTTTTGAGAATCCCTAAACCTAACAGGTAAACTACTCAGACATGTTCATCGAAATAGAAGACATCTTGAATAGAAAACCAAATATCATATAATAGAATAAAGAATTGGGGTTCAAAATCAAGTCTCTTTCGAGAACAAGATCAGCCCCCAAAACTCTCTCTGAATAAAATAAAGCGTAAGTAAAGCGTTTGAAAGCGTAGCCTAAACAGGTGGCTAAAAACCCTAATATATAGTCTAAAACACGTCTGAGGCCGTTTTGCAAATCTGGGAAGTTTCTAGGCAAAAACTGTAATTTCTCCAAAATGCAGATTTTTGGGTGCATGAATTTCGTCCTGTAGTGTGTCGACCGATGCAGACTCGTGCAGACGAACCCAGAAAACTGTTGGGATAGTGTCCTGAAATCACACTTGTACTCACTCCTGTAGATAGTTGTGTGTCGAGATCAGACATTTGTATAGTACTGGGCGGTTGCAATGCTTTGCTATATGCCTCTTGTAATCTGTAAGTTGTAGACTTACTACCAGTACTATATGATCCTATAGGGTCACACACCTAAGCGAACTGGAAGCTACGACATGGGAATGATCATTATGGTAATGATCATACTAAAGTGTATGGGATACACATTAATATCGACAAAATGGTGTTGTGTCGATCGACACACAAGCTGTGTCGATCGACACAGTTCGGATTTTCCGAACAGGCTTTTCGAGTTTAGGCTTAATTAAGTCTGGCCCGTTAAGCACGTTT
This sequence comes from Orychophragmus violaceus, assembly GCA_030180135.1. NCBI lineage: Eukaryota > Viridiplantae > Streptophyta > Magnoliopsida > Brassicales > Brassicaceae > Orychophragmus > Orychophragmus violaceus. Next base: position 42,059,265 of record CM058239.1, read on the forward strand.
AGGTCGAATAATACTCTAAGATTTCGACCTAAACAGAGTCCCGTCCACTTTTCTTGATAGAAACAGGAGACACACCAGAGAGATTCGATCCCCATTGATCCGGCACTAGCATCCCGTTTCCAGCGAGCGTGCGTGTGTATCTGGTAGAGGCAAGGCGTTTGCGTTGCTCAAACTGATCTCGTTCACCATCTCAATTCCGCTGCCAAAAGGTAAGAACGAGGTTGGTTCAATTTTCAATATATCAAACCCTAGATCCGTAGGGATCCTACAGTGGTATTTGAGCATGCTTAGGGTTTAGCTACTGAATCTGGTGATATTAAATCGAAACTTGATGTTGTTGATCTGAATATCGCCTGTTAAAATCGTGTTTCATAGAATAAATCTCGGATTTTGTCTCTGTTGAAAACGATGGTATTGTTGAAATCGCACTGTGTCGATCGACACAAAGCGTGTGTCGGTCGACACGCCGCAACGCAAAATATAAAATTTTAAGGGTTTGTCGCAGGGTGTCGATCGACACAAAGCGTGTGTCGGTCGACACAGAGCGAAAACTCGCAATAAAATTTAGGGTTTGTCGCAAAGTGTCGATCGACACAAAGCGTGTGTCGGTCGACACAAAGCGAAAATCTGTAAATAATTTTAGGGTTTCGATCTGAGATCGAGTACCCGTAATCGTTCTGTGTCGATCGATACACTGGGTGCGTCGGTCGACACAGGTAAAGCGACGAGGTAGATCGGTTCAATTGGATTGAACCGGTTATCTCACTCGGTTAATTTTAATTAACCAATTTTGTTCTGGTTTGGTGACATCGATCGACACACAGTGTGTAACAATCGACATGGACCATTAAACCGAACCGTTTCAATTGGATTGAATCGGTTATGTAACTTCAATCCGGTTAGACCGGTTATCGAAGGACGGTTTAAAATGATTGCGTCGATCGATACCAATGGTTGGCGTCGATCGATACAATGCTAGCAGATATACTAGTTGAACTACATATTTGCATATACCAGAACAACTTAATCCTAAAGGTTGTAGATGAATCTAAACTAAATAAAACTGAATGTTTTAAATAAATTAATAAATTCTTGATGTATATTGGATATACATCAAGATAAAATAGTTCTTTCCTCAACTAAATATCAAGTGATCTTGATGTCTTGTCCGATCTAGTCTACTGTCAAGACTCGTGTCGTTTGTTGGATATTCTTGGAGTCCTTGATATCCACTGCAACATGAGTAAGGCAGGTGGTCATTGACAGACTTGCAGTGCAACTGTCAGTAATCACAAGACAGAAAAAGGATTGGTTTTACTTGACTGGGCCGCCAGAAGTTCTGGGCCCAGAGACATCGGAGTGGATTAAACAGTTTGTTTCATCCACGACCAGGAGTTGTACTAGGTACAATTAGCAATGATTTGCTTACCTAGATGACTGAAGTTTGAGTAACGGCGAGTCGCCCACTCGAATTTTAGCAATCTGAGGATCTTGGCTCATTGTATTCATCTGAGGAAACATAGTTTTGAATACAATGCGAGTTTTTCTTATTGGATAAGAATTCTCATTTCTTGAGCTTTATAACTAAAATTTACCTCTTTTGAATTACAGCTATGTCTGTCTCAAATCACATCAACACTTTCACACTAAGATCCGTCCTTGAGAAGGACAAGTTGAATGGATCAAATTTCTTGGAATGGTATCGGAACCTGAGAATAGTTCTCAGGCAAGAGAACAAGGAATATGTCCTTGAAAGAGTTCTCACCGAGAGGCCACGTTCCAATGCTCCGCAGACAGAAAAGAATGCTTGGGATAAGCATTCAGCGGATGTCAAAGATGTTACTTGTCTAATGCTGGTGACCATGAACTCTGAGCTGCAGAAGCAATATGAGAACGTGTTGTCACCCATTGAGATGATTAACAGCCTGAAAGCTTTGTTTCAGGAGCAAGCTCGCACAGAGAGATACCAGACGGTTAAATCTCTCATGGACTGCAAGCTGGCTAAGGACAGTCCAGTAAGTCCTCATGTCCTTAAAATGATGGGTTACATTGATAACCTGGGGAAACTGGACTGTGCCATTAGTCAGGAGCTAGCCACTGACATGATTCTGCAGTCTTTGCCGTCGTGTTTTGATCAGTTCATCATGAACTACAACATGCAAAACATGACTAAGACATTGACTGAGTTGCACGGTATGCTGAAGACAGCAGAGCCGAATCTCAAGAAGGCTACTCCCAGTGTCCTGATGGTACAAGGGGGTAAAAGGTTTAAGAAACCTAAGAAGGATAAGGGAAAGGCCCAGGTTGTCGAGACTGAAAGTCAAGACAAGCCCAAGCCCAAGCCCAAATCCGGGCCTTCTGCTGAGGACAAGTGCAACTACTGCAAGCAGTTGGAGCATTGGAAAAGAGACTGCAAGAAGTTCAAGGAAGATTACAAGAAGCTGAAGAAGACGTATGATGCGTCTGATTCAGGTATTTATGTTATCGAACTTAATGTTATGTCTTCTAGTTCTACTTCGTGGGTATTGGATACCGGCTGCGGTGCTCATATTTGTACTGATGTGCAGGCACTAAGAAATAGTAGGACGCTGAAGAAAGGACAAGTGGAGCTACGGGTCGGGAATGGAGCTAAGGTTGCTGCACTGGCCGTAGGCACCTACGAGTTGTCCTTACCATTGGGCATGGTTTTAATTTTAAATAATTGCTACTTTGTACCTGCGATAAGCAGAAACATAATTTCAGTTTCCGTTTTGGATTTGGAAGGTTTTGATTTTGCTGTTAAGAATAAAGTTTGTTCTTTTAATCGTGATGGTACGTTTTATGGTAGCGCCCCATTAGATAATGGGTAATATATTTTAAACCAAGAAATGCCTGTCTTTAACATGAATACAAAGCGGTTTAAGTCCAATGACGAAAACCCGACTTTCTTGTGGCATTGTCGTTTGGGCCACATAAATGAGAAACGCATCCAAAGGCTCCATAGAAATGGGCTTCTGGGCTCATTTGATTTTGAATCATGTGAGAAATGCGAATCTTGCTTGGTGGGCAAAATGGCTAGAGCCCCTTTCAACAAACCAAATGAAAGGGCCAGTGACTTATTGGGCCTTATTCATATTGATGTATGTGGGCCGATGAGTACTGTTGCCAGAGGAAATTACAAGTACTTCATTACCTTTACTGATGACTTCAGTAGGTATGGCTATGTCTATTTGATGAGACACAAGTCAGAATCCTTTGATAGATTCAAGGAATTCAAGAATGAAGTACAGAATCAACTTGGCAAAAGTATCAAAGTTCTGCGATCGGATCGCGGAGGAGAATACTTAAGCCAAGAATTCAGCGACTATCTGAGCGAGTGTGGAATTGTTTCACAACTCACTCCTCCTGGAACACCCCAATGGAATGGAGTTTCAGAGAGGAGGAATCGAACCTTGTTGGACATGGTTCGGTCTATGATGAGTCATTCTAATCTTCCATTATCCTTTTGGGGATACGCTCTAGAAACGTCTGCGTTTACACTAAATAGGGTACCATCTAAATCAGTGGAAAAGACACCACATGAAATGTGGACTGGGAATGTTCCTAGTCTGTCTTTCCTGAGGATTTGGGGTTGTGAAGCTTATGTCAAACGTTTAATCTCTGACAAAATTGCACCCAAATCAGATAAATGCTACTTCGTTGGTTATCCTAGGGAAACCAAGGCATACTACTTTTACAACCAATCTGAGAACAAAGTATTTGTTGCTCGGGACTGTTATTTTCTTGAAAGGGAGTTTCTCTCTAAGAAAAACAGTGAGAGTAAGGTACATCTTGAAGAAATTCTAGATGCACAGGATACTGCTCAACCTACTGAGGAAGAGCAGCAGTTGGATCCACAAAGTTCTGTGGAACCGGCGCCTGTGGAGCCTGAAGTTCGCAGATCCGGAAGGATCCGTCACGAACCCGAGAGATACTATGGATTTCTCGTAACCGATTCAAATGATCTGATGATCATTAATAGTGACGAACCAGCGACCTTCGCGGAAGCAATGATGGGCCCGGACTCCGAAAAATGGCTTGGAGCCTCTAAGTCCGAAATGGGATCCATGTCAGAAAACCAAGTATGGTCCTTGGTCGATTTACCTAATGGTGCAAAAGCCATTGAGTGTAAATGGATCTTCAAAAAGAAGATTGACGTGGACGGCAATGTACAGATTTACAAAGCGAGGTTGGTGGCTAAAGGTTTCAAGCAAATTCATGGTATTGAATATGATGAAACCTATTCCCCAGTCGCTATGCTTAAATCAATTCGGATTCTTATAGCGATTGCCGCTCATTATGATTATGAGATTTGGAAAATGGATGTCAAAACCGCATTCCTGAATGGTATTCTGGAAGAGGATGTGTATATGACACAGCCTGAAGGTTTTGTTGATCCAAAGAACGCTAGGAAAGTATGCAAACTTCATAAATCCATTTATGGATTGAAGCAAGCATCACGGAGTTGGAATCTTCGTTTTGATGAAGCAGTAAAGAAATTTGGATTTATCAAGAACGAAGAGGAACCATGTGTTTACAAGAAGACTGGTGGAAGCAATATTGCGTTTCTTGTACTGTATGTCGATGACATACTCCTCCTTGGTAATGACGTTCCATTGCTTCAGTCTGTCAAGACTTGGCTTGGAAGTTGTTTTTCCATGAAAGACATGGGAGAAGCCGCGTACATTCTTGGAATCAGAATCTACAGAGATAGATTGAATAGGCTGATTGGATTGTGCCAGGACACTTATATTGATAAAGTGTTGCACAGATTCAGAATGCAAGATTCCAAGAAGGGCTTCATACCGATGTCTCATGGCATGAGTCTCAGCAAGAAGCAGTGTCCGGCGACACCTGCTGAGCGAGAACGCATGAATAGGATTCCTTATGCTTCTGATATAGGATCTATCATGTATGCCACGCTCTGCACTCGTCCAGATGTAGCTTACGCGTTAAGCATGACGAGTAGATACCAATCTGATCCAGGAGAAGTTCACTGGACAGCTGTCAAGAATATTCTCAAGTATTTGAGACATACCAAGGATAAATTCCTTGTGTATGGAGGAAGTGAAGAACTTGTGGTGAATGGATTCACCGATGCGAGTTTTCAGACAGACAGAGACGATTTCCGATCACAATCTGGATATGTCTTCTGTCTAAATGGCGGTGCGGTGAGCTGGAAAAGCTCTAAGCAGAATACCGTAGCTGATTCCACAACGGAAGCTGAATATGTTGCTGCTTCAGAAGCGGCAAAGGAAGCTGTTTGGATCAAGAAGTTCATGACTGAACTTGGTGTGGTTCCTAGTATCTTGGAGCCCGTGGCTTTGTTTTGCGATAACAACGGAGCCATTGCTCAAGCAAAAGAACCAAGGTCACACCAGAAGTCCAAACACGTGGAGAGGAGATATCACTTAATTCGAGATATCGTCAATAGAGGTGATGTGAAGATCAGCCGAGTTCCGACAGACGAGAATGTCGCTGATCCTCTGACTAAGTCACTCCCAAGGCCTAAGCATGAGAGTCATTCGACTGCTGTAGGCATTAGAGATCTAAAGATGTAATCTAGATTTTAGTGGGAGTTTTAGTTTCATTCTAGTTATAATAAGATGCTCATGTAAACATTCTTTCGGAAGTGTTTTAATGAAATTTGATTTCAGCATTATTTATTGTGATCTAAATAATGGTCCCAAAATAAGTTTATGACATATTATAGGTCGTCAAGTTGAGGACTTGATCATGAAACCCTATAAGTTAATAAATTATTTTGTCCCTAGTCGAGGTTGTAGAATTGGGACACTGAGAACCGATGGAGACTAGATTGTGAGGTGACTGTTGGCTAAGTTTCATGGAGCCAATGATATGATTATCGCAGTCAGTCACATAGATGTATGTTAGTGAACATATGATCGGACATGACCCGCAAATGAGAAGTCTACAAGATAGTTATATCTGTGTCATAAGAGGTTCTCATTACGACTATAGAGTATAGTCCTTATACCTGAGTTCATCATGCTTTCTTGCATATGAATTGGTACACTTTGACTTTGTCAAACGTAGATCCGTAACTGGCGGCTATAACGGCACTGTTCGGGTATATCATGAAGTGTGCGTTGAAACAGGGATGGAACAAGAAGGAATTTGTCCCTCCTGTATAACGGGAGATAAATATCTCAGGGCCTATCGAAGATTGATTACTGAGAAAATGTGTGGCCGCACTCAAACGAACTATAGTTCAGTTGTTTGTAATGTTCAGTATGAAATCAGGAGTTCGATAAACACGATGTTGGCTTAATAAGGATGACACAAATCTTGCCTTATGCCAAATCGAGATATAGAGACAAAAGGATTATAGGAATTGGTGATTCCAGTACAAGTGGGAGATTGTTGGGATAGTGTCCTGAAATCACACTTGTACTCACTCCTGAAGATAGTTGTGTGTCGAGATCAGACATTCGTATAGTACTGGGCGGTTGCAATGCTTTGCTAGATGCCTCTTGTAATCTGTAAGTTGTAGACTTACTACCAGTACTATATGATCCTATAGGGTCACACACCTAAGCGAACTGGAAGCTACGACATGGGAATGATCATTATGGTAATGATCATACTAAAGTGTATTGGATACACATTAATATCGACAAAATGGTGTTGTGTCGATCGACACAGCTTGTGTGTCGATCGACACAGTTCGGATTTTCCGAACAGGCTTTTCGAGTTTAGGCTTAATTAAGTTTGGCCCGTTAAGCACGTTTAGGTCGAATAATACTCTAAGATTTCGACCTAAACAGAGTCCCGTCCACTTTTCTTGATAGAAACAGGAGACACACCAGAGAGATTCGATCCCCATTGATCCGGCACTAGCATCCCGTTTCCAGCGAGCGTGCGTGTGTATCTGGTAGAGGCAAGGCGTTTGCGTTGCTCAAACTGATCTCGTTCACCATCTCAATTCCGCTGCCAAAAGGTAAGAACGAGGTTGGTTCAATTTTCAATATATCAAACCCTAGATCCGTAGGGATCCTACAAAAACTCTGTGACATCCATGTAAGCTGCCAAATCACTCCCAAAGCTCCCAGAATCTCCAGATAAGCTCCAAACGTACCTAAACCTGTAAAAATAGATAAAAGACTCCAAAACATAATAAAAGACTCGATAAATAAGATATATACCATGACTAAAATCCCTAAAATCCATGGTATATCAACTCCCCCACACTTAGCTCTTGCTTGCCCTCAAGCAAGTAAAGAACCAAAGTATAAGAAAAGAGGTTTGAAAACAAAGAAACTCATTTCGTCCTAGGAACTTTCGCATTCACATTCACTTAGTAATCCACTGAAAACTTTCCTACAGAACTCAAGACCACAATATACTTCCCCCACACTTAGCAACTGTCCTAAGTAAACTCCACAATCACATTCACGCATTCAAATTCTCCCTACTGACTTCTGCAAGTATTTAAGTGCGGTCTCACCTAAGGAGTATCGATCAAAAGACACATGGACTCTTACCTTGTCAGCTCTAGACCACCATACTATCTTTATATGGTCCCTTTCTTCTCTTTTCCCTTCCTTAACAACTGATTTTTCCCCACTGGGTATCATTTTATTTTTTTTATCAGTGTTCTTCCCGTTTTGGGGTGTACTTTGGATACATTCCATGGATCGCACAGGAGGTAATAGTGGTAGCTACCACTCCCGTGACCACTTCGGAGTTACCAACTCATCCTCAGTTTATTACTTTTTTTTTACTTTATGGAAGGGGAGAAGGGAACCAAATAGGACAGGTTAACAGGCTGTGTCAGACCTAACAAAGGAATCCGACTCAAGGTATACCAAGCCCTTAGGTGAGAAAATTAAGTCAGTATTAAGTTTGAAGTCAGTAAAAGGATCCTCTGATACCTGAAGCGATGTGGGTGTCCTCAGTAGGCTGATCCGTGTCTGAGTTTTCTAATAGTCATAGATCATCTGCAAACTAGTCCCAATGGTCACTTAGTTCCTGTTCCAGCGAAAATTTTCCTCGAAAAATTATAGTTTCGTACAGATTTTGACTCAATAAAACAATTTTGAAAAACAAGGGACTGACTCTAAGAAAACAAAAGCGTGCGTCAAGAGCGACCTCCCCCACACTTAAACTACACTGTTCCCAGTGTAATAAAGCCTATGTTCGGTAAAAGAATAATCAAATTGAAGAGCAATCCGAAAAGTTGCAGAATACTTACATGTTGTCGCCCTGCGTCGATCGATGCCACAAGGGTGTCGATCGATGTAAGGCGAATATGCTCGCGGTTATAGAATAACCGATGTCTGAACCGCAATCGAATCGGTTAACCATACATCGCAACTGCATCGACCGATGCACTATGTGTGTCGATCGATGCAGTGCGATTCTGCCTGTTTCTCTCGGCTCTGAACACACTTAAACAGAAAAATCAAAATAGCAAAACCAAAAACGAAAAATGAAAACAAAATCGAACCTAACAGTGGGTTGCCTCCCACTCAGCGCTTGTTTTTAGTCATTAGCTTGACTATGGAAAAGAGATCGGAGTCATGGTGGTTTCAACAGAGACTTGGAATGTCTCTGTGAATATCTCTTCATCCATGGCGGCGTATATGCATTATGATCATGAGGTCTCCCAAGGAACGAAGGAATAGAATCAGGGCGGGAGCGAAGCTTGGGTGGGATTCTGCATTTTCCTGCATTCACAGCTGATGGATTATGAGGTTTAAGTTTAGAATTTTTATACCTGTGCTTTGGTGGATGCAAGAGATCAGGAGCTTTCTGCTTAAGAGCAGTTGCAGTTTCTGAAGATGTTAGAGCAAGTTCAGAATGAACTGCCATCTTCTCCTCTCCAATAGGAACCTCTGGTTCCTCCTCAACACTGAAGATATGTCCATCAATGGTGGCTTTCTGCTTCCTATCCATCATTTTCATGCAGTTAGCCACTTCTAGCTCCTGTTTAGACAGTTTAGGAACCTTAGGATACGACACGGAGGGCTTATAGACTCGTTCTGGGGCTGTTACAGGTCTCTGGTCACGTCTGCGTTCTGTGTCGACCGATGCACGATGTGTGTCGATCGACACAAGGCGATTTCGAGCAGTTTCATCAGACGTATCGGGACTGTGTCGATCGATGCTTGAGTTGTGTCGATCGATGCAAGTCTCAGACAGACAATATTCACCCAGAAAATCCGACATTATGTTCTCTTCTTCTCCCAGCAAGTCAATCCCATCTCTTATGGTCACAACATTGATGTGCAGCTTCTGTTCAGCTCTCCTAGCTTCATTCTGCCTTTGTATTGTTTCAGCTGTTTGTTGAACTCGGACATCCAGCTTCTTCACATGCGTGTTCAAAGATTCAAACTTTCCATTAAGATTTTCATGCATAGCATCCAGCTTTCTGTCGAAGTCCACAACAGTCTTAGTCTGATCCTCTAGCAACTGCTCCATCATGGATTCTATCTTGCTCTCATAAGCATTAGATGCAGGAGGTACCTGATAGGAGGATGATCAATAAGTCCTTTGATAGGAATTACTTCGCTGATTTCCAAACCTGTTTCCTTGAAATCCATAGCTATTGATGTAGTTCAAGTCCTTTTCCTGCCTTTCCAGCAACTGCTCCATCATACTCTTCAGCTTATTAGATTGCGTATTTTGAGAAGGAACAGGCTGATATGATGAAGATTCATAATCTCTGGTGAATGAATAAGAACCATAGTCCCTGCAGAATGAGTTATTCTGCTGATTTTCCAACATCTGTTCCATCATTCCCATCATCTTACGCACTGTGTCGATCGATGCAAAGTAGTGTCGATCGATGCAAACTAGTGTCGATCGATGCAAGCTCGAAGATGTGACGATCGACACACAGGACCGTGTCGATCGATGCAAGGCGATTACAGGCATACCTGAAACGCAAGAAACAGAAAAAAAGAAAAAAAAAATTAGTGACAAAAACAAAAAAACAAAAAACCTAGTCTAAACCCTAAGTTCAAACCTATCGGAGACTCAAAAGAGTCCCCGGCAACGGCGCCAAAAACTTGATAGGTCAAAGTTTTAATCCCTATACTAACTGCAAGTGCACAGTGATGTAGTTGTAGTACTTAGGGTATCGAATCCACAGAGACTTCGGTCAACGATATATTATAGAACAGTCAAGATTTAACTAGGTGAAAGTAGTGAGAAAACAGTAAATCAAGCAAGCAGAAAAGTAAATAGATCAGTTGTAAATCAGAAGGCGAAGGCGTTAAGTCTAGGGAGTTCTCAGGAAATCAGGAACACATGCAATCAATCAAGCGGGATCTAATTAGGAACTGTTCTAGAACTCAAACACAGATATAGAACTAACCAACTGTCGTTGCGAGAATTCTCTAAGTCTAAGTGCAGAAATCCAAATTCCTTTGCAATTACTAACAGATTAAACTAGCTTTAAGATCAAGTTCGATATTTTCACAATTCCCCTAAACCAAATTCCTTTGCGAGTAGATCAAATTGCTCATCTAGGTTCTTTCTAGCTAATTAACCAACTGTCGTTGCATCAATCAACCTAACATCAGTAATCTAAGTGTCCAGTTCAGATTAAGCATTAAGAATAATCCTAGACGAAGAACTAGAAAGTATGAATCCCTAACAGATTGATTAACCTAATATTCCATGAAATCCCTTGTGAGAATCCCTAAACCTAACAGGTAAACTACTCAGACATGTTCATCGAAACAGAAGACATCTTGAATAGAAAACCAAATATCATATAACAGAATAAAGAACTGGGGTTCGAAATCAAGTCTCTTTCGAGAACAAGATCAGCCCCTAAAACTCTCTCTGAATAAAATAAAGCGTAAGTAAAGCGTTTGAAAGCGTAGCCTAAACAGGTGGCTAAAAACCCTAATATATAGTCTAAAACACGTCTGGGGCCTTTTTGCAAATCTGGGAAGTTTCTGGGCAAAAACTGTAATTTCTCCAAAATGCAGATTTTTGGGCGCATGAATTTCGTCCTGTAGTGTGTCGACCGATGCAGACCATGTGTTGACCGACACTGAGTGCAGACGAACCAAGAAAACTCTGTGACATCCATGTAAGCTGCCAAATCACTCCAAAAGCTCCCAGAATCTCCAGATAAGCTCCAAACGTACCTAAACCTGTAAAAATAGATAAAAGACTCCAAAACATAATAAAAGACTCGATAAATAAGATATATACCATGGCTAAAATCCCTAAAATCCATGGTATATCATACTACAACTACATCACTGTGCACTTGCAGTTAGTATAGGGATTAATTCTTGACCTATCAAGTTTTTGGCGCAGTTGCCGGGGACTCTTTAAGTTCGCCGATAGATTCAGTACTAGGATTTAGACTAAGCATTTTTTTATTTTTCTTGTTTACTCACGTTCTTGTTTCTTTGGTGTTGCAGGAATCGCACTGCATCGATCGACACGGTCCTGTGTGTCGATCAACACTGATTTGCAACTGCATCGATCAACGCTCTACTTGCATCGATCGACACAAGGCGAAACCAGAGATACCAAGAGCTTGAGCATTTAACAGGTTTCTCTATGGAACATGTGATTCTGATTCGCGGCGAGGACGACATTTTACGAAACCGAGAGGGTCATATATGTAACGCGAAGGGTCAGAAACTGGATGGGGAAGGAAACCCCATCATACCATATGCATTGGTTAAGCAGATAGCTGAGATGAGAGACAAGATTGATTCTATCCACGGTATCCTACTCTGGAAGAGACAAATCCGAGCTGATGCAGAAGCTGGAGAATTTGCAGGGGTGAATTATATGGCTGGAGCTGGTTATCATGGACAGACGTATGGAAACCAACAGAGACAAGGTTCTAGTTATGCTCCGAGATCGAGAGTTTATGGTTATCCATCTCACCAAGCACATCCTGCACCTACACATAAGAGCAGATTGGAAGCCATGATGGAGCAGTTTCTTGAGGGACAACAACAATTCGCTATGTCTTCTGACTCGAAGCTTGATGCCTTGTACACTGATGTGAATGGGAAGTTTGAGTCCTTGAACACTCATTTAAGGCTGCTGGACACACACGTGAATCAGATTTCAAGTTCTGTCAAAAGGAAGAATGCTCAGAATGCTTATGTCAAAGCCATCTCAGTTCAGGGTGAACACAAGCTGGATCAGGGATCATATCTTGAAGTTAAGGCTATGGAAATAATGGAAAACAGAGAAGAATCCGAGATTGAAATCCCTGAGTTTGAGAGTTTCGACGGACCAGACTCAACCGAGATTGACATTGATCTTTTGGCTTGGACAGTTCAGATTGATAATGGACCATGCCAAGAAGAGAAATTTGAGTTTAAGACTGCTGAACTCATGGAAAGAGCTGAGAAACCCGAGACTGAAGCTGGAACTCGAGATGAATTACTTGCATCGATCGTTGCACCTAGTGCGTCGATCGTTGCATACCGTAAAGAATCAGCCTCACTTGTTTCTCGTGGAGTTGTTAAGAAACGGGTCTACAAACCTCCAGTACCATTCCCAAAAGTTCTTAAAAGGTCTAAACATGAGCAGAATGTAGCTAAGTGCATAGTAGTGGTGGATAAGGAGATGAATGAAACTCCACCAGCTGAAGCTTCTCGAGTTCATCCTTGTGTGTTGAGATATGCAAAGGAGATTGTTTCCACTGATGGTCATTTGAAAGATGAAGTTCAGATTTGTGGAACTACAACGTCTGATAGTGGAGAAAAGAAGATGGTGGTTCCTCAGGAATCTACTCTAACATCTTCAGAGCCTACAACTGCTCATAAGCAGAAAGCTCCGAACATCAGATCTCCACCAAAGCACATGTATAAAGCTTTTAAACTTAAACCTCCTGATCAATCAGCTTTGAATGCAGGAAAACGCAGCAACCCACCCAAGCTTCCCTCCCGCCCTAGATCTCTTCCTACGTACCTTGGACGATCTCATGCTGATACTGCTTACACACCACCATGGATGAAGAGATATTCACAAAGACACTCAAAGTCTCTGTTGAAACCCCCATGAGTCCGATCTCTTTTCCATAGTCAAGCTAATGAATAAAAACAAGCGCTGAGTGGGAGGCAACACACTGTTAGGTTCGATTTTGTTTTCATTTTTCGTTTTGGTTTTGCTATTTTGATTTTTCTATTTAAGTGTGTTCAGAGCCGAGAGAAACAGGCAGAATCGCACTGCATCGATCGACACACATAGTGCATCGGTCGATGCAGTTGCGATGTATGGTTAACCGATTCGATTGCGGTTCAGACATCGGTTATTCTATAACCGCGAGCATATTCGCCTTACATCGATCGACACCCTTGTGGCATCGATCGACGCAGGGCGACAACAGGTACGTATTCTGCAACTTTTCGGACTGTTTTCAGATTTGATTATTTTTCTCACCAATCCTGAGCTTGATTACACTGGGGACAGTGTAGTTTAAGTGTGGGGGAGGTCGCTACTGACGCACGCTTTTGTTTTCTTAGAGTCAGTCCTTTGTTTTTTTCAAAATTGTTTTATTGAGTCAAAATCTGTATGAAACTATGATTTTTCGAGGAAACTTTTCGCTTGAACAGGAACTAAATGACCATTGGACAGACTTGCAGAGCCTCTATGACTGTTAGAAAACCCAACACGAATCAGCCTACTGAGAACACCCACATCGCTTCAGGTATCAGAGGATCCTTTTACTGACTTCACATCTAATACTGACTTAATTTTCTCACCTAAGGGCTTGGTATACCTTGAGTCGGATTCCTTTGTTAGTTCTGACACAGCCTGTTAACCTGTCCTATTTGGTTCCCTTCTCCCCTTCCATAAAGTAAAAAAAAAAGAGAATAATAAACTGAGGATGAGCTAGTAGCTCCGAAGTGGTCACGGGAGTGGTAGCTACAACTATTACCTTCTGTGCATTCATGGAATGTGTCCAAAGTACACCCCAAAATGGGAAGAACACTGATAAAAAAAAAATGATACCCAGTGGGAAAAAATCAGTTGTTAAGGAAGGGAAAAGAGAAGAAAGGGACCAGAGAAAGACAGTATGGTGGTCTAGAGCTGACAAGGTAAGAGTCCATGTGCCCTTTGATCGATAATCCTTAGGTGAGACCGCACTTAATTGCCTATAGAAGTCAGTAGGGTGAATTTGAATGCGTGAATATGATTGTGGAGTTTACTCAGGACAGTTGCTAAGTGTGGGGGAAGTATATTGTGGTCTTGAGTTCTGTAGGAAAGTTTTCAGTGGATTACTATGTGAATGTGAATGCGAAAGTTCGTAGGACGAAATGAGTTTCTGTGTTTTCAAACTTCTTCTCTTATGTTTTGGTTCTTTACTTGCTTGAGGGAAAGCAAGAGCTAAGTGTGGGGGAGTTGATATACCATGGATTTTAGGGCTTTTAACCATGGTATATATCTTTGTTATCGAGTCTTTTATTATGTTTTGGAGTCTTTTCAGGTGTTTTATAGGTTTAAAGACATTTGGAGCTTAAATTGGACGCTTTGGGAGCATTTGGAGCAATTTTGCACTATTTAGAGACTTCACAGAGTTCACTGGCTGCGTTTTCGCCTTGCAACGGTCGTTGCAGTTCTGCGCCCAAAAATCTGCATTTTGGAGAAATTACAGTTTTTGCTCAGAAACTTTCCAGACTTGCAAAAAGGCCCCCAGACGTGTTTTAGACTATATATTAGGGTTTTTAGCCACTTGTTTAGGCTACGCTTTCAAACGCTTTACTTACGCTTTATTCTATTATTCAAAGAGAGTTTTAGGGGCTGATCTTGTTCTCGAAAGAGACTTGATTTCGAACCCCAGTTCTTTATTCTGTTTTATGATATTTGATTTTCTATTCATGATGTTTTCTGTTTCGATGAACATGTCTGAGTAGTTTACCAGTTAGGTTTAGAGATTCTCATTAGGGATTTCATGGAATTATAGTTTAATCCATCTGTAGAGATTCATATATGCTAGTTCTTCGTCTAGGATTGTTCTTAATGCTTAATCTGAAGTAGCTATCCAGATTTATGATGTTAGGTTGATTGATGCAACGACAGTTGGTTAATTAGCTAGAAAGAACCTAGATGAGCAATTTGATCTACTCGCAAAGGAATTTGGTTTAGGGGAATTGTGAACATATTGAACTTGATCTTAAAGCTAGTTTAATCTGTTAGTAATTGCAAAGGAATTTGGATTGCTGCACTTAGACTTAGAGAATTCTCGCAACGACAGTTGGTTAATTCTATATCTGTGTTTTGAGTTCTAGAACAGTTTCTGATTAGATCTCGATTTATTGATTGCTTGTGTTCCTGATTTCCTGAGAACTCCCTTGACCTAACACTTTCGTTTGATTGCTTACAACCGCTTCGCTTAATTCATTTACTTGCTATTTCGTTTACTGCTTTCACATCTGCTTCGCTTAGTTTAATCCGAATTACTTATAATCTATCGTGTGACCGGAGTCCTTGTGGATTCGATACCCTAAGTACTACAACTACATCACTGTGCACTTGCAGTTAGTATAGGGATTAATTCTTGACCTATCAACAGACACGCAGGAGTGTTCATTGCAAAGGGTAAAGAAGATGCCCTTGTTACTAAGAACTTGGTTCATGGTGAAGCTGTTTACAACGAGAAGAGATTCTCTGTTCAAGTATAATAGAGGGTTTGATTGAGTGATGTTTGTTTGTTTCTCCTAGATGAAATTCTTAATTAGTTTGTTTATGTATCTACAGAATGAAGATGGTACTAAGGTTGAATACATGGTGTGGAATCCTTTCCTTCTAGCTATGGCCTTCGTACTAATCATAAGATTTTTGATTCTATGGAAGTTGATCCCAGTTTTTTTATACAGGTGTTGTGAATATGCACTGTTAACAAACGAACATTGGCCTGATGCTCCAGAAATTCAGCGTTCAGTTGATTTATACGAAGATCAGATTAGATGATGTGTTGCAGATGCTATGAGTGAGGTAGGTTCCTTGTTTCATCTCTGTGTGGGAAGGCAGTCATTAGGGTTTAATGCAACTTCTAATAAGATCTATGCTTGCATTAGTAGTATCAAATGATTTGTTGTAGTGCCCATCTACCATTCTCCCATGTATTATTGGAAGCTGTTAATATACTGAATAACAGGTACGGACAACTGCTAGAATGTTCTACAGATTATTTTTAAAAACTTGGCCGGATCGTTCTCGTCGTTTATTTTCCTCCTTTTACCCTGTCATTCAAAGAGTAAGGCTTCTCAACTCTCTATATTCTGCTTATTAGCATTGATGAGGCTTAATAACCATTCCATATGTTCTCAGCTAATAAATGAAGAAGAAGGTGGAATTCATAGGAGACATGCCTCACCATCTGTCCGTGAGAGACACTCCCAGCCTTCATTTTCTCAGACGTCTGCCCCATCTAATTTATCTGGCTATGGAACATCAGTATTTTTTGAATCATCCTGCAACTCATACCTCTTTTTTTTTACACTCAGTCTTTTTTCCTTCTAAAACCAACGATGCTGATATAATAGTATAAGTGATGTTTGTTTCTGTTTGTTGGAACAGGAAGAGATGGATACACATAATGTTCATACCGAGGATGGAAGAGACCAAGTGGTAAGCAAATGTGTTGAAGAAACAATGGAACAATGTTATGGATATGTTAAGAATTTGTAGATTTGTCTTTGTATTTGTAATGTAATATTACATTTATGTAACTTTTAATAATTTATAAAATATGTTTTTAATTAAATAAAAAATTAAAATTAAAATTAATTAATAATGTGTAAAAAAGATTCAAAACAATTGAATAATAGTACTTAAAAATACATAGCACGAATATAAAGCTATAATAAAATATATTACGATACATATAATGGGCTATAGTATGTCTAGTAATAGCAAGAAGAAAATATCGCTATCATAGATAAACGATATAATAGCACGGACGAAAATGCTATGGTATGGGGGGTCTATTATAGCTGCCGCTGTGAGAGCGTTTGTGGAAACGCTAACTATTACATACCATAGCTTGTGTCAAGTGCTATGAATGTTGATTTTTCTTGTAGTGTGGTAATCTCTGGATTGGATTCCTCTGTCAGTACTGAAACAGCTTGTAAACCTCTCTGAGTATGGTTCCCTTCTGCCCTCCCTTAAAAAAAAAAACTGTGAATAAGCTAGTAGCTTCGAAGTGATCACGGGAGTGGTAGAGACCCCTATTACCTCATATGCATTCATGGAATGTGTCCAAGGTAACACCCCGAATAAAAAGGAAGAGCACTGATAAAAACAAATTGATACCCAGTGGGGAAAAATCAGTTGTTAAAGGGAGAAAATGGAGAAGAAAGGAACCAGAAACTAACAGTTTGATGGTTAGGTATTAACTGGGTAAGAGTCCATGTGTCCTCTTATCGATACTCCCTCGGTGAGACCGCCCTTAATTATTTACAGAAGTTAGTATGGCGAAGTCAGTATACTACAAGAAAATAATCCTATAGCAAAATGGATTCAATCATATAGTGATGCATGTCGATGTTTTTACAATTACGAATTTTTATAGTTGTTTCCATCAAAATATATAAAATATTTAGATAATTGTAAAACGGGTTAAAAAAAAATTCACCAGTTTTGTTATAAAACATTAAAAATAACTAATAGAAGAGAAGTTTAATATATGGATTAACAGATTTTAACTTTCATAAATATGTAATTATAATTATAAAAATATAAATTTAACTATAAAAATATTAAAACAAGAACAAATTAAATAAAGTAATATAATATATTATATAGTACCATTATCTACTTAAAAATAAAACTATCGGCACATCTCAAATTATAAATTCAACAAATATATTTTTATATAAAGTAAGAAATGTAAAAACAAAATCCATTAAACAAATACCATCTGCTTTGAGACCATATTAAAATTATATAATATTTTCATACAAAAAATAAATCTATTTTCATATCTTAAACTTTCAAATTTATAAATACGCATTATTAAACAAACTAAAAATAAAAACGTCCTTAAAACGAATCTGAATCTTAATCACAAAACCGGAGATGAAACCCGATTGACTTAGTTATTGCACAAAATATCAAAAAAAAAAAAACACAAAACGATAAAAATCAAACCAAACATCTTGACTACAATATTTAAAAATTTTAAATCAAAACAAAAAGATAATGCATTTCTAATCTAATAAATTGGAGCGGCACATGTGGGCTAGTGGTGTTCTACCTCTGATGCCAATGCTCACCTTTGTGGAGGTCAAGAGATCGACTCCACTCATCCTCCATATGTGAGGAGTTCCTCCCAATGTGAAGAATAAGGCTAATGGACCGATCAGTTGTGGCCCAAAACCATTTGACTAAAAAACAATCTAATAAATTGATAAAATCGTAAAATTTTACTTTAATAATAGAAAGTTTTTAATCTAAAAATAAAATATATTCCCTAAGAGCGGATCAATTAAAGTGGGTAATGAATCTTAGAATCTGGTAGTTAGCAAACATATTTGGCATTGTGCATTGTTTTTATTATTATTTTAAACCATTTATCATATTAAATTCATGTTTTTACTAGGTTCGTAGAAAAATTCGCACTTCTAAATACAACACTTGATCATAGCGTACAAAACATTTGAAAATCATAAATCATATATATCATATAAAATACGTTCACTATTTACTTTTTTGGTTAAACACTATTTACTAATTAGAGTGTATTTTTTGGGGGGGGGGGGAATCAGCTATAGTATAAATAGTATAACGTAATAACAAAATTGGCACCTCATTATATATCCAGGAAATCAAACAACACTAACACAATATATACAAAAAACTACCAAATGTATAATCAAGATTCAAGATTAATATAGCTTCAAGAAAATTGAATACTAACCCCGCATAGCACGGAATAACCCCTAGTTATTTTTGTAATAGTTTTTATAATCTGTATCAACTCAAAACAAATTTGCTAATATCATAGAACTGGAAAAAACATTGACATATATGGGTATAAATAGAGGTTGATGTGGTGTTTAGAATGAGCGTATTGTGAAATAAGTAGTACTACAAAGCATGACATCCAATAACTATGTTATAATTCAATAGACATTAACCAACCTCGAACATGAGAACACTCTGGTTTTCAAATTTTGTATCAGCTAAAATTTGGTATCAGATGTGATAACATTATCATGCTAACACAAGTGATAACACAAATATCAGCACATAACAACAAAAACATAAAAAAACATTTCATATGTATTTAATATCCGGTGTATTTCATCAAATGATCTTTTTATTTTTTTTCTTTGCACTTTTATATCATTTGAAAAATGTGTGCAATTTTGTATTTTTTTTAATAGAGAGGGAATGAAAAAACAATAATGTTCCTAGACTAGTTGAATTGACCAATTACTCAACCTGCTAACTAGAAATCTAGTGGTTGGGCGGTTTATGATAGGTAAGAATTATTTAATTTTAGATCCGTAAAAAACAAATGCAAGCTGCCATCGTTTCTCTCAATATGCAGCATCTTCTGTGTCATAAGATAAGGATGCATTAACAAATTTATAAAAGATCTTTTATATTTCAATAAAAGCATATTACACAAGCTATTAAACTGCCGATGAGTTTGTTACAAAAACATATTACACAAGCTATTAAAACTGCGGATGAGTTAGAAAAACATATTATAAAAACATTAAGATCTAGTATTTATAGTATCCTTAGCAACAAATTTAAGGTTCATCGACGAGAAAATCTACGACATCCAGATGAGTATCCTCATTAAGGCCATTAAAGGAAGAACCGACTTCATCATTGATGAAGTTGGTTTCAACATCTGGGTCGGACGTGAATATCTGCCATGGGCGCTCGATGGAACTATATTGGACTTGGGCCGTCAGATATTGCTGTCCGATGAAACTCCACCGGTCTCACTTGGTCGATGGGGAGTCCGATGGTACGTACGGCTGAAAAATCGCTTGAAGTTTGGAGAACTATCAGACATGTAGTGTCCGATATAACGTGCCCGATGAAACCGTATTTTCCGCCCTTGTCCGATACTTTGTGGTCGATAGAAGCATATCTGACTCACATGGTCGATGGATTCTGGTCGATAACAGTATATCTGATTCGGTGTGCCCAATGAGAGTAGTCCAATATTTTGATCCGAGTAGCTACTTTGGTCTTCTTGTCCTCTTTATCTCCTTTGAGCCTCCAATCCTTTCCTCACCACTCATATACTCCAATAACTTGTAAAGTGGCAAAGAAAACACTCCAACAAAACACAAATGATGTAAATCCTATCTCTAGACTCGCTAAACATCTAAATTCAATAAAAGTTAAGAAAACAAGTATGAACAAAGCTTTTGATCAACAAAACATGAACTAAAATGATGTCTAAATGGCATAAAATATAATGTTATCAATTAGCCAGATAAGGAATTTGGTTCGAGGAAAACCTCCTCAGAACCAAACTTCCTTATGCCAAAGAACATCTTCCATAGGTTCTATAACGATATTGTAGATTTCCCGAGTAGAATAAGCGGACCTCTTGATGTTATTTGGCCACCAATATAGATAGTCTACAGTCTCTGTGATTGATAAGGTGGAGATTTAGGAAAGCACATTTACTTCTCTGTCTGAACATTCATGTGGCAGAACCAATTTATTATTCTCCCAAAGTTTAGCAATGGATGAATCAAGAGAAATCAGAAGTTTTCTTGAAGGAAGAGTATCCAAGTACTCACTTAAATCGCCAAATGGAGTCCAATTATCCTTCAAGGAGTAAGTCATCTCCCCCATTACCAAATTTACGCTTGATCTATGGACGAGCAATACTCCTTAGCTCAATCAGATTTTTAGCCATCCAAGAATGTTTATGTCTAGTATTGATAACCCAAAACTGACTAATATTACCTTCTAACATTTTGCTTATGTACCATCTTGACCAGATAGAGGATTGGAAACCAAATCAATTTTAACGCACATGCCTTATTCCACGCAACCAGGTTCCTCAAACCTAACCCACATCCACATTTACTCTTGCAAAAAGAAGACCATGCTACTTTTGCTGAACCATTAGAGTCCAAATTACCCTTCCAAAGGAATTTGATGAACATAGAATCAACCTCTTTAATGATTATTTTTGCCAGGATAAAGGTGCTAGCCCAAAAGTAGTAATCCCATTATTCACCAAAGTTAGTAGTTGAAGTCTGCCTCCGTAAGAAAGTGATTGCGCTGTCAAGGAATTCAGTTTGGATTTGATCGACTGCACCAAGGGGGAACATTGATCCACCGATATCCTTTAGGAGCAAAGTGGCAATCCAAGATAGCAAATATGCAAAACATCAGAAGAAAGACCATTTTGATTATGAATGTAGTTAATTTCATCCTGATCCATGTGCAAACCAGCTGCGAAGAAACACATTTTTTCAATGCTCACTGCCAGTCCAGATCTCTCTTCAAAGTCTTTCAGCACTAGTATGACGTTTTTTCACCAAGTTGATGTCTCCATCTGTGAAAATCAGAAGATCATCTGCGAAACAAATATGAGTAAGTTTTTTTTTTTTGCACACCTGAAGTGATAGTTGAATTTTCCCTCATGAGCCGCCTTATTTAATGCTAGGGAGAGACAGTTCATAGCGAGGACAAATAAATAAGGAGACAAGGAGTCTCCCTGTCGCAGTCCATATATACCTTTGAAGTACCCGTATGTGAAGCCATTAAACCCGGCAGAGAAATATGCCGATCAAACACATGCCTCTACCCAATGCAAGTAAGTTCCCGATAGATTCAGAATTTGTAAGCATTGGAAAAGTAATTCCCACCGCACAGTATCGAACGCCTTAGCAATGTCTACTTTAAGTGTAACCCGTTTAACACCACCCTTTTTCCATAACCTTGCACTATTTCAGAGGCCAATATGGTGTTCTCAATTAGCTTACATCCTTTGATAAACGCAGTTTGATTTGGAACAATAATATATGGTAGCATAGGTTTTAGCCTTTTGATAAGCAGTCTTGAGTTTGTCTTGTAAGTAGTGTTGCAACGAGAGATAGAACGAAAGTCAGATATTTTTTTTGCACCTGGCTTCTTTGGAACCAAAGTGAAAACTGCTGCATTCGTTGCTCTTGGAAATAAGGTAGTAACAAAGAATTTCTCTATCGATTAACCAGTTCATCACCCACCACTGGCCAAGCTGCCTTAAAGAACCCTGAAGTGAAACCGTATGGCACCGGAGATTTTTTTACATTTAACATTCTCACCACATTAACAATTTTAGCCGCAAAAGGAGTATCCATAAGCCTAGCGTGATGAGGACTACAACTAAGAGTGTGAAAATCACAGAACCAGTTGCGAGAATGAATTATTGGTTGCAGGATCTGAGGAGCGAGGATGTCCTGGAAGTGAGAAATGAAAATTTCACTCATCTGGTCTGAGTCCAAGATAATACAACCATTTGAGCCTTCTAGAGTGAAAATATAGTTATTTGACTTTCTAGCAGCCGCAGCCCATTGGTAATATGGGGTGTTCTGATCACCAAGGGGTAAGAACTTAATCCTCGATTTCTGTTGGAAGTACGATTCTTCTATTCCACACAAGTAACTCCACTTTTCATGAACCGCCTTTTCAGAGTTGAAAGTAGTTGTTGATGGTGAATCTAGAGCTTTAACCTGCACAATCATAAGCAAACTGTTAATCTCACTAACTCTATTTTGAATATAGGAAAATCTCTCTTTATTTATTTTTTTCATTGGCCTCTTAAACTCCTTAATTTTAGAACCGAATGAAGCAAGATCTGATGCTTGGGTTCCCAAACTATTCCACGCAGTCTCAACCGAGGGAATAAAAAGAGGGTGAGTAGTAAGAAAGTTGAAGAATTTGAATGGATTTGTACCTGATGAAGGAAGATAAGTAGCTGGTTTATTAAAATGGAAGAATGATCAGAAACTCATTAGGGAGAAAGGTGGCAACACTATCCGGAAATCTCTTTATCCACTTTTGTTGACTAAAGTGTGATCTTCTTAGTTATTGGATCCTCATGCCTATTATTTGTCCAGGTATGCGAAGTACCTTGAAAATCAAGTCTTCAACTCCCAAGTCAAGAAGAAAGTTTCTTAGCTCGATCATATCTTGGGTTAAATGGTTAACAGCGGTGGAGGAATGCTCAGAAAAGTGGATGATTTGGTTAATCACAGCCAATAACCCAGTTTTGGTTTTCTAGGAAAAATTAGTCTGAATTTCCAAAAACTCATTCCATAAGGCGACGTTCATCACGACTGTTAGAAGCATAAAATGCAGAATAGTAGAAAAATTCCTCTGTCACTAACTCCAGTCTACAAGTTAAGGTTTGCCACGATTGATGCATTACTTGAACCTTAGTACGCGCTTTCCAAATGAAATGATCGTACCGTCTGGATCCGTACCATGATTTCAAGTAAACTCCCATCTCGGACATATACCCTGCATAATATGATTCATGTTTATAACTTTAATATGGGTTTCCAAAAGTACACCAACATATGGCTGGTGAGAAGAAAGCCACTTTGCAAAAAGTTGATGCTTGTCTGATTCATCTATACCGCATACATTCCAAAAATAGGTTTACACACATTAGGAAGTAGGGGAGGCACTCCTTTAGGAAGGAGAGAGACTACAAAAAGGGCAAGATTTGTGGGTCTATTTGGGCCGATTGAAAAGAAGGAGAGGCGTATAAATATGAAAAAGAAACGCTTGAGAGGTTGGAGGGTCCTAGAGTGGGTTTATTTATGGTGGTGGAAAGGACAAAAAGTAGAGTTTTTAGTAGAGGGCTTAAGGACATTAATATATGAAGGTTTCAAGGGGGTTTCAAAGAAGGTTTGTGTTTTCTTTTTGGGGATTCCCACTTTTTAAACTCAATGGGAGAAATGAGCCTTTTATCCGATGAGATTTGGAAAGAAGAATTCTCTTTGAGCAACATTGAGTTAGGGTTGAAAACTAATGATTTAGGCATGACGGTAGCAGGCAGTCCAATAACATACTTTTGAATGGAATGCTCATGAGAAATATAATCCGGAGATACGAGAAAGGGACTAGTTATATCAATCACCATGTCATTGGAATTGACTTATGATTTAGTTGGAATTGCGAAGGACACTACAAAAATAACTGGCATTGATAGCATATTATGATAGCACGGTTTTGACAAAATGCTATAAAAGATGATTTTTCGATTTCGGTTACTATATCATAGCATTTAAATAACGCTATACCGAAATTTTACTAAGCAGGAACCAAAATTCACTTTTGGAGCCTAATTTTAGTATGAACGCCAAACACTTAAGCAAATTTTGGTTTTGGCGAAATTTTATCCTTAGTTAAAACATAACACATATATTAAAAAAAACTTTTTTTTAACTCCTTCAGAACACGATTCTATCTCTTGCTCTCTCTCATCTCTTAACTAAACACATCTCACAGCTCTCTCAAACCCTCCTCTCCTCTCCTCTCCTCTCCTCTCCAACAAGCGCCGCTCTCTTAAACCCTCCTCTATTCCTCATCCACACCAGATCTACTCGCTTCTTTCTCGTCAATAGTTTTCTTCATCTGGTTTCTACACCTATCTCCACCGCTTTCCTCCTCCGTCTCTCATCCGTGATCCTCGGTCCTCTCTCTCCATCTCTTCTGTTGAGTCAGAGCCAACGGTGTTGATGCGTAGGCGAAGACGACGATGGCTGAAGAGACAGTGAAGCCTATTAGGTTACTCACTGAATCGCTATGATCGGAATTCATTCGCTGAGGAAGAAGAAGTCAATCCTTTAGTTGTAAGCTTTCTATACTTTCGATTAAATTTTTGTGAAGAGTTAGGTATTAATCGCTCTCCAATCTTGCTTCTGTGAAATGGATTTTTCGAATCTTGGTGGATTAATTGACTTCTGGGAAATCATTGGGTCTTACTTTAGGGTTTATTTGGGGGAAAATCTCTTTTTCTATATAATTTTTAATTTTGCTTCTTGATTTTATTTATCCACTGTCTTGTTTCAGCCAGCATCGAGTTCAAGACTTGCGGCGTTGCCTCCAGAGCCTGTTGGTTTCGATTATGGTCGAAAAGCATTCCTCTCGACAATGAAAAATCAGGTACACAGGTTGGTTAGATATCGTGGAGCTGGTTTTTGATATGTGTTTTGTGATTAGGTGGATCTTGTAAAATGCCAATCCGAAACCAAACCAAAACTTTAGATTAATTATGGCTACTTCAATGTTCATTTAGCTCAAAATTTTCTTGGGTATTTGCTATTTCAATCGAATCTTGGGTTAAAGGTGAATAATGAGTCGTTGTTTTAATGATTTTTGTGTTCAGGACGTGGTGGTGGTGGGTACAGTGGGGGACGTGGTGGCGGTGGATTCAGTGGAGGACGTGGTGCTTCTGGAGGTAGAGGTAGAGGAGGAGGCATAGGTTTCGGAGATGGTGGTGGGAAGGCAGTCATTAGGGTTTAATGCAACTTCTAATGGGATCTATGCTTGCATTAGTAGTATCAAATGATTTGTTGTAGTGCCCATCTACCATTCTCCCATGTATTATTGGAAGCTGTTAATACTGAATAACACGTACGGGCAACTGCTAGAATGTGCTACAGGTTATTTTCAAAAACTTGGCCGAATAGTTCTCGTCGTTTATTTTCCTCCTTTGACCCTGTCATTCAAAGGGTAAGGCTTCTCAACTCTCTATATTCTGCTTATTAGCATTGATGAGGCTTAATAACGTGTTCCATATGTTCTCAGCTAATAAATGAAGGGAAGGTGGAATTCATAGAAGACATGCCTCACCATTTGTCCGTGAGAGACACTCCCAACCTTCATTTTCTCAGACGTCTGTTCCATCTAATTTACATGGCTATGGAACATCAGTATTTTTTGAATCATCCTGCAACTCATACCTTTTTTTTACACTCAGTCTTTTTTTCCTTCTAAAACCAACGATGCTGATATAATAGTATAAGTGATGTTTGTTTCTGTTTGTTGGAACAGGAAGAGATGGATACACATAATGTTCATACCGAGGATGGAAGAGACCAAGTGGGAAGCAAAAGTGTTGAAGAAACAATGAAACAATGTTATGGATATGTTAAGAATTTGTAGATTTGTCTTTGTATTTGTAATATAATATTACATTTATGTAACTTTTAATAATTTATAAAATATGTTTTTAATCAAATAAAAATTAAAATTAAAATTAATTAATAATTTGTAAAAAAGATTCAAAACAATTGAATAATAGTACTTAAAAATACATAGCACGAATATAAAGCTATAATAAAATATATTACGATACATATAATGGGCTATAGTATGTCTAATAATAGCAAGAAGAAAATATCGCTATCATAGATAAACGATATAATAGCACGGACGAAAATGCTATGGTATGGGGGGTCTATTATAGCTGCCGCTGTGAGAGCGTTTGTGGAAACGCTATCTATTACATACCATAGCTTGTATCGTGTGCTATGAATGTTGATTTTTCTTGTAGTTGGAGGAAGTGGTAACCTCTGAAGAATGAGGTGAACCAGATTGCTTTGTTTTATTTGTAGTTGCAGTCACTGGGATCACATTACACTGGAAAAAAGACATGACCGAGGAGGCAGCGGGAGGCTGCAGTTATTAACCGTAAAGGGACTATTAGCGAGAGGAGAAGTACAGGAGGGATGTCTTTTTACAGACACTGAGACCACCAGATCACCTTGGATTTTTGCAGGAGCCGGAGGGGCAGCATTTGCATCTTTAGACAAGAGAACACCATCAGTTTCAACGGTCAACGGGACATCAACATATTCAACAACCATCGGATCCACCGGTTCTGTCGAGGTAGATTTTGTTTTGAACAACAACCCATTTTCTGGTGATTTTAGTTTAATATTTTATTATATGTCCTAATTTTTTGCATTGCGAGCACGTAGGGGGAAGCCAAGGGTATTAAATTTCCACATTGAAGACGACTCCACTCTGTCTTACAAGCTCCAGAAGAGTAGGAAAAGGTTTTGTTGCATTTGCCTAAACTTTGACATGAGCCCCCGATAAGTTGGTGAGACTTTTAGTCCAATCGCCCATCTCTTTAGGCTCACCAAGAGCACCAGCAATCCAGACTAACCCCTCATGGTCATGAGATCAAAACGAACTCCCTTCAAATGAGCCCCAAATCGGAATACATTCCAAAGATGACGTATCCGCTACTTGACCATCAAACCACTGAGCTACGTGGAACATTGCAATATCTATATACCAAATATGCTTTTCAATCACCTTCTGACTAATGTACTGGTTAGGTAACCGCACAATCACAACACAAGTAGAATGAATAAGATGTATTTCTAACTTTGTTCCTTTTCCTCACAGGTAGTTAAGAACACTCTGAATTGTTTTGAATGCAGGGAGATCTTACCTACCAATAATGAACTCCTTGTGCAAAGAAACCCCTCAAAGACTTCATCAGGAATTACAACTCTGGTGATACCATTAGTTGAGACGGTAGCAATAAACATTCTTTTAAGAGACTTATCAATATAGACTTTAGCTTTTGAAACCCAAATGTTTGTTGCAAAGACATTCTAGATACGAGCAGCATAAGAAGGTAAAAGCACGGGGGAGACTCCCAGAACGTTCAAAGGAGCAGAGGTATTAGAGAAATTTAAGGGGCAGGAAGGTGTAGAAGGTTAACAAGAATATAATGAGATGTGATAGAATAAGAATTTGATGAATGAACAGTAGAACTGTAGAAGTTACTGTTGAATTAGGGGATCTAAATTTTTGACAACCAGTTTTTGGGGTAAAAGTGTGAAAAGAAGCCAAGAGCTGGACAGTAGTTAGCTGAGCGGAAGAAGACGACACATCATGTGAAGAATAGACCAAATTTAAAGTCGAAGCAATGGACTGCGTTTTTGGAGCAGAAAGAGTAGAACACTACAAGAAAACACGCTTTTTGTGACTACGAGTTGCGACTAATTTTACAGTCGCTAAATTTTGCAACTAATTACTGACTTAGTTGCGACTGATTTAGAGACTAATAGAAAATAGTCTCTAATCAGTCGCTAAATTGCGACCAAAATATTTAGTCGTTAATTAGTCGCTAAATTAGCGACCAAATAGCAACTAAATTTGGCGGATTGCTAAGTAGTTGCCTTTTAGTCGTAAAAAACCGGTACAAACACACGTTTTTATCGTTTTGAGTTAAATGTACCTAATTTTTACGACTGTTATTGGTAGTCACTAAATAAGTCGCAAGTTAGTCGGAAATCAATAGCTATATGAAAATAAAAATCCTATACCCTAAACCCTAAATTTTAACCTCTATAATAAATTATAGTTTTTGAATTGTACTCTTAAGCATAAACACTAAATAACACACAAAAACCAACATTTATAACAAAATTCAAAATTTTCGAATATAAACATTTTCTAAATCTTAAACTCTAACCTTAAATTCTAACCCTAAACCTTAAATCTTATACACAATCTCTAAACCTTAAACTTCTAACTATTAATCATCTAATCCTAATTTTAAATTTTAAATATGCAAACATCAACATTAAGTAACATACATAATCAATATTAAAATTATAACTCTAATTGTATACAAATATATATACATTATTTATACCCAAAACTCAAAATGTAACACTTATAAAAAGATTTCAACACAAATTTGAATATGATCATTTTCTTGATTTTAAACCATACATCCCAAATATTCTTAAACTTAAATTCTAAATTATAAATTATGACTTTGCAAATAGTATCTTAGATACATAATTTGTAAATTAATCAACTAAAACACAAAAATAATAAGTAAAAAACTTTAAAAAGAAAAACAGATGTTGGGGGCGTAGAAAAAAGAAGAAGATGGTTCTTGTTGGTTGACATGCAAAAGCTAAAATCACTCTTAATTCATTATGTGCCAATGTGCCGTTGAGATCATTTAATACGTACCCGTTTAAGCCCGTTTAGGCCCGTTTAAAAATATATTTTTTAATTATAAAAAAACAAAAATACAAATTTTTTTTTTAATATTATAATTTGTATATTTATCAACATTCAACACCATATTAATAAAATATTGTTCGTTAAGTATTTTATCATTCTTATATAATGCTTATATCATAATAATTAATATTTTGTCCTCTTAAAAAAGAAATTATTGTCAATTACTTTTATATTCTATTAGCATAGTTGATAATTTATTATATGATATTTAATTACTTTAACACTATTTTGTATACATTTAGAAATAAAAAGTTTTAATATATCATTTATATTTTTATTGAAGTTTTTAATTTTAGATCGAATATAAAATATAAAATAATAATTTTATTTTAATACTAAAATTTTAATATTTACTTTTAAAAACTATTTTCAATATTTTCTGAATTTGTGAATATTTTTATATATTTAAAAATAAAAATTTAATCAAGTAAATGGGTTGTTGTTTATCATTTATATTTTATTGAAATTTCTTTAATTTTAGATGGAATATAAAATATAAACTAAATATTTTTATTTTTAACATTAAAATTTAAATCTTTACTTTTTAAATTATTTTATATATTTTCTTATTTTTGGACTTTTTTTTTGAATTTTCTATAATTAATAGTATTTTTATGATTTATTATTTAATTATTAAAATATTTTTTTTTTAAAGTTAAACGGGTCTAAACAGGTACCCGTTTAAAAATCATAAAAACCCGATTAATAAACGGGCTTAAACGGGTAAGTCCGTTTACACATGTGACTTAAACGGGTCTAAACGGGCTCATTTTTATACACGAAGCCCGTTTAGGCCCGTTTACGAAAGGGTTGTTTTAACATCCCTACGTGCCATTAAGATCATTTAATCCAATGGTTATAATTGTTTTACAATTACTTTTTCTTTTCTTTTTTCCTTACCTTATCTTCTCTCATCTCTTTCCTCAGACTCTTCCTCTAACTTTTTTTTTCTTACTCATTTTATCAAACAACCGACATCAAAACCAGAAATTACTCTCGTGAAGATATACACAAGTGAATCTGAGTCTTGCCTTCATCGGCCAACCTTCAATGTCCGTCTTCGACCCATGGTAAGTCTTCTCTTCTCCCCTTCATCTCATATCTCTTCATCTATCTAATCCTCTTATTCAGATCCGTAGCTGTCGAGAACAGAGAACTAAATGAGTTCACCACCGGATCCTCCGATCTATTATTCGTGATGGAGCTCATCAACCGGCGCAAATGCTTCGGCCCTACCAGATCTATTGATTCAGCGCGTGAGAAGCCGGATTCGGTGGTGCTTGAGAAGCCGTGCGTGGAGACCAACGAGAAGATCTCAGACTTGGATACGGCGTTCTCGAGACGGTGGTGCCGTGGTGCGGCGGGTGGTGACGTGGTTCGGCGGTGGGGTCTTCGTCCCAATCCGTTTTGAATAGTTTTTTAGGTCTTGTAATTTTTTTTAGTTTGTAAATAAAATTAATTTTATTTTTTGTTATTTTTTTAAAAAAACCACTAAATTTAGTGAATATTTAGTGACAACCAAATTCAAGGTTTTAAAACAACTATATTAGAGTAGCAATTTAGTCGCTAAATTAGTTGCAAAAATTAACGACTATTTAGCAACTGAATTTACTCGACATATAAAGAGTTGCTAATTAGTCGCAAAGTAGCGACTACCACAACGATTAATAATATTAGCGACGAAGAATTGACGACTGACTCATTTAGTCGCTATTAGATCGCAAAATAGTGTTTTACGGCTGAATTTCAACTATTTACGCAGTCGCAAAAAATGTGTTTTCTTATAGTGGAAGGAAAAAAGGAGAAACGCTGAGAAGAAGTAGAGAAAGAAAGAGAAGGGAAGTAAGAGAGGTCTGGTAGGCTGACACTGCCGTCCGGAGACAGAAGAAGCATAAGGAAAATCAGCATGGAGAACGAGCGATTCACCAGAGGAGGTTACATCTAAACCGTGTACTTACACGAAATATTGTTATAATCATGTCACAGTATATATTAAATACACTTACGTGTATATAGTAAAATTACGTATATATATAGCATTTGGATATAAGTTCTCTTGCAGATGTGTGATTGGTATTTTTTTTTTTCAAAACCGGAAACTAGCATTGATACTACATACACGTACGTAAGTTTATTTCTTTCCCTGCATAGAACTAAACACAAATTATCAATACTATTAAAAAATTAGAGTGATTAGGAAACTAACCTTTAGGGCATATGTTATTTACAATTTGTGTCATTGCATATTAATGATTTAATTAAATTTCATTAAGGGTAATTAGGGAATATAACATTATCTCTACAATCCATGTTTCCAAACAAGATAATTATTAAACATGTAGCCAAACAACCAAAATATAATGAATCATAATAATGAATCATACTTTCCTAATTAATTAAAATTGAAACAAATGTATATACAATTATTAAACTATTAAATCAATTGATAAATAAAATTAAATAACTTATATATCAACTATTATATATATATAAGTTAATATTCTATAATTTATGATTTAATTCAAAATATATTTATAATATATTCTAATATTTTTTTAATTTTTGTTTCAAAAAAAAAAATATATATATATATATACAGATTATGATTGATGTTTTTACGATTAAACTTTTTAGCGGGTTCTTCCATCAAATTGCAAAATATTTAAATCATTGAATGTGTTGAAAAATAAATTAGCCAATTTCGATTATAAATTTTCTATAAAAATCTCCGCATGAGTTTAATATATATATATATTAAATAATTTCAGTTGATATATTTTAAACTTAATAAAAATATTAAAATTATTCCATATTTATATTATTCAAATATTTGAGGTACCAAATTATATTTTATGTTTGAATGATGTTTTTTAACGGGTTGTTCAATCAAATTTGAAAATTATATATACCACTACAACATGTGTTAAATATATATATATATATATATATATATATATATATTTTCAAACCATGATCTTACGATATAACACATATTAAAATATATAATGCGAAATCGTTATTTTAATATCTCTTCCCAAATAACACACAATTCATTTTTAAAATAATATAAATTATTAACTCACTTTTTATAATACGGATTAAACAATTATAATCAAAATTAGATTACTTAATTAAAAATCTAAATTACTATGAATAAAATAAACAAAAATTAAAAATTATAAAGAAAATAAATCCGCGCTTTCTAAGCGCGGATCAAAATCTAGTTATTAGGTTAATATAATAATCAACAATGAACCCACACCAAACTCTAGCAAAACGCATATTCATAATTACCAATTTCAAATCTATGGTCTTTGAATCAACAGACAAAATGTGTCTTTCGTGTCTTCATATCATATAAACCTCTAAGGATATAAACTGTTATAATTACTAGGAGAGAACCCGCGCAAATTCCCAAATTTTGCTTAAATTTTAGAAATTTATTTTAAGTATCAATATTTTCATATGTTTTTAATTTTCTTCTTTTCTTTTTATGATTATAACGATTTGTAGGAGATAACATACATTAAAATACGATTATTAATTTAATTTATTTTAAAATTAAAACTTTAATTATTATTTTAAATGAAATTTTAGTTTTTTTAATAAATTTTTATTTACTTCTACCTTTTTATCATCCTTTTAATTTTTATAAACTATTTAAAATATATATACTTATTATTTGTACATTTTTCATTCACCAAACTCTTAATAATACAATAATATTTTATTATTTTTTGTTATCATTTTAAATTTTGTTAATTTTATATATATTTCATCAATTTTATTTTCTTTCTTATATTCTTATATTTATATAATTTCTTTGTTTTATTATCATTTTATCTCATTTTTATAATATTTTCTTTCTATTCTTAATAATTATTATTTTTATATTTTAATATGTTTAGTTATCATTTTAAATTTTGTTAATTTTTATATATTTTTATTGATTTTATTTTATTTCTTATGTTCTTGTATTTTCTATTTTTTATTGTCAATGTATCTTATTTTTATAATATTTTATTTCTATTCTTAATAATTAGTATTTATATTGTTTTTGTTCTATGGTTTTTTGTTTTTATTTTTCAATTACCGTAAACTTTTTAATAATATTATCTTTACTTTTAGTCTTATAATTTGATATTTCACTTGTATTGTGATTTATTTATTTTTGTTTATTTATTGCATAAAAATATGAAAATGTACTTAAAATTTATAATATATAATATTTATATATTTATAAAATTCTAAATTAAATTAAATTCAAATTTAGAATTTATGTTTTAATAATTTTAACTAATTCTATTTAAATTAAATAATTTTACATTAAATAATTTATTTATATTTGTTTAAATGATGATGTGAAAAATTTTGTTTGAAATTAACCAATCAAAGAAGGCTAATATCGCAGTTGGAGAGAACCTCTCTAGTCATTATATTATATGTAGGATTATGATTTTTTTTTATCATCACATGCGAAAAACTGACCTATGACATTTTGAAGGCGACATGTCTCTACTTGTTCGGTTAAAGACAAACCAAACCTTTTCTTTTGTTCAGGATGAACAAATAAACAAATTTAAGGCAATGTGTTTGTATAACGCTTTGATCGCTGCCTGTGTCTGTGTGCCACAATTTTCGGATTCTGTGTTTATCCTCTTCGGACAGTCGATGCTTTAGTTTGGAAAGCTTGAAAGATTTTTTACTGTCAATGCAATCACCATACGATTTTTTCGTGTTTTTCTTCATTTGCATGATGCCGTGAATCATTTTTCGGTAAATTATCCATCATTCAATTATTCTAGAATAAGTATGTTTAATTTTAGAATTTTCTCTTGACAAGTGACCAAAACGATAAGTACATTTTTGTGATATAAGTAGTATTTGTTTTTTGTCAACGTGATATAAGTAGTCAAATAAATTTTTTTAAGTCTCTCAACATATACCACATACCTAGTTATTATAATCATTCTCTTTCACAAACCACAACGCCTCGTTATACATCATAATCGTCATCTTTAACAGTGTAAGCCCACATGATTGCATATGCATATTTAGATTTGCCTTTGATGTCACTCGTAACATCCCAATTGCCACCGTTGGTAGACTCCACCCCCCAATACTCTTGTGCCGTACATTTACCATTGGCAACGCCGGCTTAACTAAAGGGGCTAGCAGTGCACCTTCCCCAGAACCCACAAGTAAAGGGGCCCATAATTTTTGTTTTGTTATAGTGAATTTTTAAAATTAATTAGAGATATTATGATAGGAAAATAAAAAATCAATCCGTTATCAAAGAAAGTGACGTGATATTGTTTCCAAAATTAGTGGACAACATTAAATTCTAATTAACCATTAAAGAGATTTTTAGGAATATATTTCTTAACTAAATTTATTTCTTTCTTTTCTATAGAAAACTGTTCATCTTCTATTCTTCTTCCACCATTCTTTTTTTCTTGCGACAGTTTGTGATCTGAAAATTTTGATTTCATAAGATATTTAATTCTTCAAGGAATCCTACATCTGTTACATGTGCATCTTTTACTGAAACTGGAAAATTGACAAACAAAATTAAATTTTGTAAGTTCTTATTTTTATTTATGTTTAATACTCTGTTTTGTTTTTATTTGATCAAAACTTGTTTTGAAAGGTTTTCTCATCTCTATTTTATTGTATTTATTGGCATAAGTGTTTCATTTTTATACAAAAATAATTTTTAAAAAAATAATTTTTTATGTTTATTTTGCTAACATATGTGAATTTATTATTATTTCAGGTTTGATTTTTACTCAGAGCCAGTTTTTATTCCTAATCCAGATGTTATTTTTCCTTTTACTTGATATTTATAATGCATAATGACTGGTCATTTGTCTGGATATCAAAAGAGAAAGAAAAGAAAATTACAGAAATTGTCAATAGAATCACAAAGAGGAGCTTTAGATAAATTTGTGGGAAAAAATGGCAATGAAAATTTGAAACCTGATAGTGTGGATAATGTTTCTCATTCAAATGATCATTCTGATGGTCACATTAGTCACTTGAGTGAACATGATAATGAGGTAAATGCATCTAATGTTTATGAGCATGATAATGTGGTAAATGCATCTAATGTTGACGAGCATGATAATGTGGTAAATGCATCTAATGTTGGAAGTCAGAAACAACCAAATTTTTGTGTTGACATTTATGATCCTAGATATTGGGAAAACCTTGACAACAAAATGAGAGACGTATTAGTTGAAAAAGGGCCTAAAAGAGAAATGAATCTTGTGTTTCCTTTAGATAAGTACTTTAGACATTTCTCATATAATTATTATTCTCGAAAGTTGAGTAATGGATAAACTAGTGATAGAAATTGGTTGGTTTATTCAAAACATGTGGACAAGGTTTATTGCTTTTGTTACAAATTGTTTAAAACTAGAGGTTGTTCAAATATGTTTGCAAATGATGGATTTAGAGATTAGAAGCATCTTAGCGAGAGACTTAAAGATCATGAGAGAAGTATTGAGCATCTAATATGGAAACTTGGAATAAGCAGTAAGTTA
The DNA here is from genome assembly GCA_030180135.1 of Orychophragmus violaceus. Classification (NCBI taxonomy): domain Eukaryota; kingdom Viridiplantae; phylum Streptophyta; class Magnoliopsida; order Brassicales; family Brassicaceae; genus Orychophragmus; species Orychophragmus violaceus. The sequence continues at coordinate 42,094,832 of CM058239.1, forward strand.
GTTTTGAGAATAATCTAACAATTGATAAAGAATTACAAAAAGAAATTGCTAAAGAGAAAAAACGTTGGAGGCTGGTCTTAACTAGAATAATTGTTGTTGTGAAATTTCTTTCTAAACGGTGTTTAGCTTTTAGAGGAAAAACTGAGAAGCTTTACCAAGATAATAATGGAAATTTCTTAGGAGCTATTGAAATGATTGCAGAATTTGATTTGATAATCCAAGATCATATTAGGCGCATTCAAAATCAGGAAATCCATCATCATTATCTTGGGCATAATATTAAGAATTAGTTTATTTCTCTTTTGGCTCATAATGTACAGCTTTCCATTGTAAAAGTCATTAAAGAGGCAAAATATTTTTCTATGATTCTTGATTGTACATCAGATGTGAGCCGTCAAGAGAAAATGACTCTAATAATACGATGTGTGAACATTTCTAATAAAAAAAGTAAAAGTAGAAGAGTATTTTTTGGAGTTTCGAAAAGTAGATTGACATATATGGATTAGGGCTCTTTGAAAAATCACTAGATGTTCTAAAGTCTCTTACTCTTGATGTTGATAATGTGAGGGGTCAAGGTTATAACAATGGTTCTAATATGAAAGGAAAACATCAAGGTGTTCAAAAACGATTGCTTGATATAAATTCAAAAGTTTTGTATATGCCATGTGCTTGTCATAGTCTTAATCTTGTTGTTAGTGATATGGATCATTCATGTTTGAAAGCTATTTATCTCATTGGAATTGTACAATGCATATATACATTGTTTTCTAGTTCTACAAAGAGATGGAAGATTTTAGTTGACCATGTTCTTTTTTTTACAGTGAAATCTTTATCCAATACTCGATGGGAAAGCCGAAAAAACAGTGTGAAAGCTATCAGATTTCAAGCCATGCAAGTAAGGCCAGCTTTACTCGAACTGTATGAATCATGTGATGATGCTATGACAAAAAGTGATGCTGAAAGTTTAGTTATGGTGTTTGATAATTTTGAATTTTTACTTGGCATGGTCATTTGGTATGAAATTTTGTTTGCTATTAACTCGGTGAGCAAGAGCTTACAATCTAAATATATGTGCATTGATAATGCTTTAAAACAATTAGAAGGTATAATTCTGTTTTTTTTTTAGAAGTATAGAGATGAAGGGTTTAACTCTAGTTTAAGTATAGCTCAAAGTATTGCCCGTGAGATGGATGTTGATCCTGTGTTTCCAACTAAGCGTCGTGTCTTTAGAAAAAAACAATTTGATGAAACTGATTTAGGTGAAGAAGTACAATTGGGTGAAGATGTTTTTAGAGTTAACTACTTTTTAGTTGTTGTGGACATGGCAATAGATTCAGTCAAGAACAGATTTGAGCAAATGATGAATTTTAGAAGTGTTTTTGGGTTTTTATTTGATTCATTAAAATTAAAAGTATTAGCTGAAAGTGAACTCCGAACACATTGCACGAACTTTTACAATACCTTTTTCATGGTAATTCCTTGTATGTTGATTTGAATGATCTTTATTCTGAATTGAGAATGTTGCAAACTACTTTGTCCGATGTATCTATGGAACCTAGTGAACTTCTTGAGTTTGTTGAAAGTGTGGGCTGTTATCAAAATGTTTCAGTTGCTTATAAAATTCTTTTGAGTACACTTGTGACTGTAGCCTCAACAGAGAGAAGCTTTTCAAAATTAAAATTGCTGGAAAAAATATTTAAGATCATCAATGTCTCAAGAAAGATTGAATGATTTAGCTATTTTATGCATTGAAAAGAACATACTAGAGAACATTGATTTTGAAACGATTATTCATGATTTTGCATCAAGTAAAGCTCGAAAAAGCCGTTTCTTATGATTGTTTTTAGGATGACTACTAGTTCTGGTTTCTTTTTTTTTTCAGATTCATGAAGATTTGTTATGGTGTGAAAATAGTTGTGCAAGCAAATGGTTACAAAAAAACAATGAAGACGAGAGGAAAAACATAATGAAAAACTTTATTTTATAGTGTATTTTTTTTTGGAAGAGAAAATGATATTTGTTTAATATTTTCTGATAAACGATATTAGCAGTAATGACAATGTCGTATTGCATTTTTATATAGTAAGGGGCCTATTTTTGAATCTTGCCCCAGGGTTTTTATATTGTTTGAACCGGCACGGTCCGTTGCTAACAATCGGTGCTTTAGTTCAAGAAAATTTTAAAAATAAATTATTATCATTGCAATCACCATATTATATTTTTTGTTCTTTGACTTCATTCGTACGATACCACAAATCATTTACCGGTAAATCACATATTTTTAAATACTTTAATTCAAATACGTTTAACTTTGAATTTCTCATGAGAAATAACCAAAAAGATGAATACATTTTGATAATATAAATAACCAAAAATAATTTTTTTAACCTTCTCTACATAAACAATAAACGGGACGTTACATTTTTTTCAATGTTCCCAAATTAAAAGCAAATAAATGTGATTACAAACATTTGATTAAAGAGTGATTGCAGATGCTGGGCTTAACCGGCCCAGTTCCTTCACTAAAATTCAGCAGGCCTACAATAGATACATAACATTCTTACGTTATCATAAAACTTAAAAATTATAAGCATCAACTAATCAAGAATAATAAATATATACGGTTGTTATAAAAATAGTAGAATGTCTTTCGGAAAATTATCTCTCTTAGCTTAAAAATCACATGAATTCTTTATCCAAAAAAAAAAAAAAAATCACATGAATTACAATACACATATGTTAGCCATTAGCCATGAATACTTGTTTTATTAGTTTATATATTCACTAGTATAATGTTATTGCATGTCACATGTAACGACACACGATCCTTATATATATCTTGACAGTTGTAAGATCAACCAGTCGATAATAATCTTTTGTTTTAGTAGTAATCCATCACATAACCAGTTCATCGAAATTATTATGTCATTTCGTTGCCACTCGTCAATATAAAAATACACAGTAACCAATCTGAATCGTTGCCATCGGTCTCGATTTTCGATACATCCTAACACTAATAAAATGTATCAAGATTTGAAGAGAAACTACTATTGGAGCGGAATGAAGAGAGATGTTGCTAAGTGGGTATCTGAGTGTCATGTATGTCAGCTAGTAAAAGCAGAGCGGAGATTACCGAGTGGCTTACTACAAAGCTTACCAATGCCACAATGAAAATGTGGGGCAACAATGATGCTGTTTGGGTAATTGTGGATCGACTAACCAAATCGGCGCATTTCTTACCCATTAAGATATCATATAAAGTCGGAAAATTGATCGAGAAGTATGAACGAGATCGTCAAATTGCATGGTGTTCCAGTGAGTATTTTTTCAAATAGGGATCCGAGGTTTTCATCAGAATTCTGGCAGGCCTTTCAGAGAGCGTTAGGAGCCAAAGTACACATGAGTACCGCATATCATCCGCAAACAGATGATCAGCCAGAACGGACAATTCAGACGCTAGAAGATATGTTGAGAGCATGTATGCTTGATTGGGAAGGTGCTTGGGTACGTTATTTGCCTTTGGCTGAATTCGCGTATAATAATAGCTATCATACGAGCATTGGTATGTCGCCATATGAGGCACTATACGGGAGGCCTTGCAGCACACCCTTGTGTTGGACCGAAGTGGGGGAGCAACACGACATGGACATGGAACTCGTCCAAGAAACAGTAGCTCAAGTAGAGTTGCTCTGAGATAGGCTTAAAGAAGCTCATGATTGTCAAAAAGGATATGCAGATAAAAGGAGAAAAGACTTGGAGTTTGCAGTGGGTGACGAGGTGTACTTAAAAATGACGACATTCCGAGGAGGAGATAAGTGGAGAAAGTTTTTTTTAAGTGGAGAAAGTTAAAGAAGCCTAAACCGCGATACAAGGGACCATATCCTATCACCGAGAGGATCGGAGCAGTTGCTTACAGATTAGACTTACCACCAGAAATGGCAGACTTTCATAATGTATTCCATATATCGGTCCTACGTAAGATTGTCCGTGAACCAGAATTGATCATTTCGGAACGGCCAGAGGATTTGGATCAAAACTTGTCGATTCCGGCAAACCAAGAAAAAATTTGGATCGAAGCAAGCTCATGAGAAAGGTGTAAAGGCATGGAGGATACAAGTATGTTGGGAAAGAGATGGTATTAAGAAGGTAACTTGGGAATCAGAAGAGCGGATCATCCGGCTCTTTTCCAAGACTAGTGAGACGGACTCCAACCATTCAATTCGAGGACGAATTCCCTTAAGTGAGGGAGAATTGTGATGATCCTACCCAGCATATGCAGCATTAAGAACAATAATGCCCACTTGATAAAAGCCATCATAAAAAAAATTAAAGGAAGAAAAAAAGGGGACATGATCATCACACTCAACCTTGATTGGGTAATCAATTGGGCTTAATAATGACTCTCAGCACCTTACACCTCTTTTTTTATCACGTCTTCCCTCTTCAGAATCAGCTCACAATCTCAGACCAAAGTCTTTTTGCTATTTTTGCTCTTAAAACACCTCCAAGAGACAGTTTCGAGTTGCTATCTTGGAGATCGGTTATCTGGAGACTCAGGCAGAATCAGATCGGGATCTCTATACCTCTGGAAAGATCTCGTTCTCTAGTTTTTGTAGAATCTTTCCGATCTTAATTCTGAGGTATATTCTGCTCGCAATCCTTCTTTGAATATTGAGACAAATCATTATTTCTCAAACCGAGGTCTAATTCCAGAAACATTGACATGACTTCATATTGAATTTCCCGTAGAAATATAAGGAATCAGAAGACGTACTTTATATCCCCAGAAATACCTGAATCTTATCTTTCCATAACCTCCAAGTTTGGGTTGATAGAAGGTACGTGTAAAAAGTTATCACCGGTTTTGTGAGAGTGGTACATATTCTGATACGCCAACTTGTAATATAGATTGACGGCTGCTCCGGACGTTCAGACTGCGATCATGGTATCATTGGAAAGCTCTGTCTCTCAGCTTTCTATAGAAACCGGTCTTGCATCATTAGGAGGTATATTTTGCGAGTGATGGTCATTTGAATAAGAGCGGTCGAAACAGTTTTGCAGTTAAACTCTAATTCATGTTCGAGTAGTGACCTTATAGGACCGATTCCGATCGCATCTCAACGAACTAGGAAACGTACATATGTCTGGATAGATCTTGCTGCAAGGAATCCACAGAAAGTTACGGATCATCATTCAGAGGTATGATGCTCCTGAAAATTGATCTAGAAGTTGAAAAAAAATCATTTTTGTCAAATAGCCCGAAACGCTATTTTGTCAATCACAGATTTTAAATGCGATTTCGTCAACCGAAAAACTCCAGTAACTTAAGCCATAACTTCCGGTCACCAAAACTAGTGTTTCAACCGCAACCGCTCGAAACGCTACTTTCTAACCGCTTCAACAGCTATTTTTTCCATTGACCCGAAAAAACGTTAAGGTGCGGGTGGTATCTACGAAATTCTATACTAGTTTAGCAATATGTATTTTTACATGCTAAGTCTTGAAATAGAAAATGTTTAACTAAATCTTAAAGTATATAAAAAAATAAGCCAAAGAATTAATTAAAAGATAGATAATAATAATAATAACAAAAAAGACATTGTTTGTTGGACTACGGACGATCGCATCGTAAACTCGTTGTAGTCCATTTGGTGATGTTGTTCTACAGACGATCACATTGTAAGCCCGTTGCAGAATTTTGTTTGTTGGAAAACGGACGATCGCATTGTAAGCCCGTTGTTGTCCATTTGGTGATGTAGTTATGTGGACGATCGCACCAGCAGCCCGTCGCAGAACGTTGTTTGTTGGACTACGGACGATCGCATTGTAAGCCCGTTGTAGTCCATTTGGTGATGTAGTTTTGCGGACGATCGCATTGTAAGCCTGTTGCAGAACTTTGTTTGTTAGATTACGGACGATCGCATCGTAAGCCCGTTGTAATCCATCTGTCCTCAAAGGGTTGATGACGGGGAGGACCAACGAAAAACGCGAGAAATGGGTTGGCTCCGTCGTAAGTAAATAAATAATGAAAACGATAAGTTAATTAAAGAAGTGAAAAGATACGTAAAAACAAAATATGAAAAGTTAAGTAAAAGAAATGCAATGTTAAGTTATTAATGTAAAATATGTTCTACTCTTGGTTTAGTGTGTCAGAATGCCTATTGTTTCTCAAGTATTAGAGTTCCTTAGATAACATCAACACTGGGTAATTTATTACTCATCCTCCCCCCCCCCCCCTATTTCACCCCTTTTCAGGTGTTAGAGAAATTGCAGAATAGCGACTCAATGTGGTATTTGTTGGGATGCTCGTTTTACTGAGGATTGTCTGTTGTTTCTGTTAAATAACTATCTATTTCGAAACATCGGTTTGTGTTTAGAGGATTTGATTAAATCAAATTATATTATTAAATGATTTAAAACTTATTTAAATAATTGTTATTAAGTTAATTATAAAAATAATTGTAAAATTCTAGATGACTTGCCGTCTACTCCAAGTAAACGAGACAGGCGTCAGAGCTCTTCTCCTCATTTTCAATGTCATCTTCTTCACTTTGGTCAGCTCGATTTCGGTCCCTTGTCCACCACCATCTTCCAAGAGCCACCACAAGAAACCCTCACCGTCGTCTTCTTACCGCAAACCCAATTGTAAAGATGCTCTTAAACTCAAGGTATGCGCCAATGTGTTAGATTTGGTTAAGGTTTCCCTACAACAAAAATCCAAATGCTGCGCACTTATCAATTGTCTAGTTGACCTCGATGCCACCTCGATTCCGCGGTCTGTCTCTGCACCGCCTTGAAGGCTAACATCCTTGGCATTAAGCTTGATGTTCCTATTTCGTTGAATCTTGTCCTAAACCAGTGTGGTAAGAAGGTTCCATCTGGTTTCCAATGTGCTTAGAGATAGCACATTTTAAAACTGAGATTCTAAATTATTACCAAAAGTTCGATTTTTATTTTAAAATTTCTGTTTAAATTCTTCCATTATCTATTGCTGTAATTTGTTACATGTTTTATCAATGAAATTAAGTGGTTATGTTTTATAATATAACTATTGCATATTATTTATTATAATTTGATTAATGGATCCTTATAATTAATTTTGAAAACTTATATGCACTATAAAGCCACACCAGGGAATTTTAAATTTGACTAATTAGGTAAATGAAACCGAACCTAGGTATGTTTGTCTAATTTTTTATTCTTATTAGCACGGAGTTAATCATGGTATACGTTGTAACTGTGGCCAGATATTAACAATTTAATACATGTTAATTTTTACTAGCCTGATTTTAGTTATTAAATGAGACCATTTTAGCTAAATGTGATATTAACCATTTTCGATATTAGTAAATAACTCGATCGATCGTTGACAAAAAAAAAAATTGATCCACGCTAAAAAAAATGCGAATATATTTTTTAATAAAAAAATATTTTTTGAAAAAAAATTTATAACAAGTTTGATAATTATTTAACATAAATTTTAGTAATTAGATATTATGATGATTATATTCTCAATGAAAAAATGCATTTAACAAGTTTTTTTAATTTAAAAATAATTTTATAATAAACAGTTTATGTGATAAACAGTTTATGTGATATATAGAACCTTATATGCTCATATATAAAAAAATTTGTGTTTTTAACATTTTAATAATTAAATTATAATTTTATATAAATATAATTAGATATTTATGAAAGTCGAAACATGATAATGTGTTCATTTAATATATTTACATTGGTTTAAGTTCATTTTAATGTTTATATAATTAAAATTGGTTAATTCATCTTTTTAACTTGTCTTTCAATGAATAAGTTTTAAGAAAATATTTTTATAATCGAAATAAATTATTTTTTTCTAATTCATCATATAATATGCTAAATATTTTGAAAATTTGATAAAAAAACTCATAAAACTGCGGTCGTATAAATATCAACCGTAATTTAACTCATCATATTCGAATATTAAAAATAGATCAAATGAAATTGGTTAATCCATATTTTTAACTCGTCTTTTCTGGTGGCAAAATTTGTTTTTAATATTTTTATATATGAATTTGTTTATTTTTTTAACTCGCTTTGTAATGATCTAAATATAAAGATTTGAATATTTGTTTTTATATATGAAAATGTAAATAAAATTAGTTTATAATGAATTTAACAATAAATACGAATTTAATAATTATTTTTAAAATAAAAAAAAAATAAAAAATCAATTTTTAAAATAAAATGTTATTATAATGCAATATATATATATATATATATTAAAAACATTTATATAATCACTAAAAGGACCAACGCATTAAATACAAAAACACAAAACATAAACATAGCAAACAAGCCAAAATATCTCAAAGGAGTCTTAAACCAAGTAAAAAGTCAATACCCTAGCCAGCTTTACTTTCTTTTACAGGAACACACAATAGAACAAGGTTGAATGCTTTGTTTCTTTTCTTTTTGTTTGAGACCTGTACGTACTTAGAACGGTTTAAGAATCCAAACTGGCAGTATAAAGTTTACATGTACAATACTAAAAAGAAGAGGAACAAGCACTTTGAGCTATCTTATCTATCTTTTGTATTGTTTGCACGTGAGATGTGTGATATTGAGAAAGCATTGAAATTCTCTTTACACTTCACAAATTTCTCGAGGTATATTGTAAAAGTATGTCATTCTATTGGTGTAAATATTAGGTATGGGCAAAATATCCGAACGTGTCATAAACTTCTATATCCGAAGAACCGGAACCGAACCAAAAACCGAATGGGTACCCAAAATATCTGAGTTACAATTATATACCCAAAATATTAATTATATTTAAATTTAATAAAATAAATTATCCAAAATTACAATTATAAACTTAAATATATCAGTTATTTTTAGACTAAAATTGCTAAATTATCAAAAATAAACAAAATATATGAAAGTTTTTGTTATATTTGTCAAATTTTGATAAACTTTTATTTAAATATAACTAATTTTTATTTTTGTTTTATGTTTTTCGGGTATCCGAACCCGAACCGAACCCGAATGGAACCGAACCCGAATGGAACCGAACAAAATCTGAACCGAAATTTTAAAATACTCGAATAGGTCTTATATGTCCGAAAATCCAAAAGACCCGAACCGAACCCGAACGGATATCCGAACGCCCAGACAGACCTAGTAAATATCATATCACCAGTTCAGAACATTCTATTATGAAACCACCTTCATCTTGTGAAATCATATATTCTATTACAAATATGAATAATTCAATTTCAGCATGTAGATGTAAGAGACTGCGAAAAAGGTACCTAGAAGGCACACATCATCAATTTTTTTTACTATCATGGGAACAAAACCAACCCAGAACTAAAAAGGGTATCCTGATTCTTTTCATGAACCATCTATGTAACACCTATATCTATTGTGAGTAGTAATAACCAGATTAGAAATGACAAACGTGTTGGAATTAGTTGAGTGCGCCTCGGAGACTCTGTTTCCACTCATTTGAAATCGATCACAATCCAATTTAGAGAAAATTTACTTTTCAAATATACCAAATAATCTATAAAAAATGTCTGAATCAGATTATTTTTTGCTATTAGCCAAAATAGATAATCGAGATTTCAGAAAACCAAAGTCATTGGAAAAACCCTCAGATTCGAAGGGACATGAGAGATAGTCCAACTTAGCAAAGCCGGAAGACACTAAAATGAAGTGACTTATAGATTTTTCATCCGCTCCACATATTGCAAATTGCATATCATAATAAATTTCTCAAGCCCATGACTTTCTTAATAAACCGTAACACATCCTGAAAGGACTTAGCAAATGAAATATATGAGTTTTTGTGGACATTTTAATCTCCATTAATATGCCTAAAAAACTTAACATCCGGTCTATAATGTTAATATTGAGCTTGAATATGGGTAGGCATGTTCAATGTAATGTCCTGATTTAATATCCAGTCTATAAAAAATGAAACCTCGAACTTGGTTGTTTTATAGGAAATGATTAGAGAACAATTTTTGTCAAAATGTTTACTATAATTACATAACTGGAATTGTTTTCTTTTCATTAACTACTTACTAGGATCCAACCCGCACCGAGCGTGTGTGTATTTTTTTTATTTTGATTCACATTAAAGAATTGTTTGATTTTTTTTTATTTATGTTAATAGACGATTTTTGTATTAATATATTATAGTTAAATAATTAATTTTCTATTTATATTTTAGATGTTGAAAAGAGATTTTTTTTATTTCTAAGTTTGTTTTTTAATTAGTTTTGGAAAACATTTGATTTTATTTTATTTATTTTTAAAACATTTATAATTGATTATATTTACTCCCAATTGTTATTTCCAATTAAAATAAATATTAAACGCACTGAGCGTGGAGTATTAGTTTGATGATTCTTTTCTATTTGTTTTTGATCGATTTTTTATTCGAGATCGTTATATTTTTTATATTACTATTTGTTTTTATATAGTTTTCGGATCTACGTAATAATCTTTTTAGATGATATAGTGTGGATATTTATCTGTAATATATATGATGGTTAGTATATTACAAAAATATTGTTTTTGAAAGAATATATCTATGTTTCTAAATTGAAAAAGAAACGAAAATGTTTATAAAAATATGAATAGAGATCCAAGTATATTTAATATTTATCAACATATATTTAATAACATATTAGTTCATTAGAAATACCGATAACCACAATCTCTACAGATAACTAATAATATTAATTGGCTGTATAAGATATATACGTAATATAAATTAATTTAATAAATATTATCTTAACAATAATAAATAGGGTTGATATGAAAATTTTATAAATAAAATAATTTTTGTTTTCCATAATTATGATATTTTATGATTTAAAAGATATAGTAGAATATTAAAGAATTATGATTTATTAAAATTAAATATAATTCAAAATTACTTTTTCTGTTGAGTTTAAAATTAGGAAATGAGATATTTATTGAATTTTAAAATCAAGATATATTATTTCCATAATTGAAAAATAAAATTTATTAAAATTAAATGTCATTCAAATCTGCTTTTTAGATTAAAATTAAGAAATAAAATATTTAGAAAATTTTAAAATCAATATATTATTTACATAACGGAAAAACTAAATTAATTAAATAAAAAACTTTGAAAATATATATCATTTAATAATATTTGACACTAATATATAACTATATCATTTAATAATACTTGTCACTAATATTATCTTAGCAATAATAAATACTTAATAATATTTATCATTTAATAATACTTGACACTAATATTATCTTAACAATAATAAATAGGGTTGATATGAAAGTTTTATAAATAAAATAATTTTTATTTTCCATAATTCTGATATTGTTATGATTTAAAAGATATAGTGGAATATTAAAAAATTGTGATTTATTAAAATTAAATATAATTCAAAATTACTTTTTTCTATTGAGCTTAAAATTAGAAAATGAGATATTTATTGAATTTTAAAATCAAGATATATTATTTCCATAATTGAAAAATAAAATTTATTAAAATTAAATGTCATTCAAATTTTCTTTTTAGATTAAAATTAAGAAATAAATATTTAGAAAATTTAAAATCAATATATATTATTTAAATAATGGAAAAAGTAAATTAATTAAATAAAAAAACTTTCAAAAAATATATATATATCATTTAATAATACTTGACACTAATACATAACTATATCATTTAATAATATTGGACACTAATATTATCTTAACAATAATAAATACTTAATAATACTTATCATTTAATAATACTTGACACTAATATTATCTTAACAATAATAAATAGGATAGATATGAAAGTTTTATAAATAAAATAATTTTTGTTTTCCATCATTCTGATATTGTTATGATTTAAAAGATATAGTACAATATTAAAGAATTGTAATTTATTAAAATTAAATGTAATTCAAAATTACCTTTTCTATTGAGCTTAAAATTAGGAAATGAGATATTTATCGGATTTTAAAATCAAGATATATCATTTTCCTAATTGAAAAATAAAATATATTAAAATTAAATATCATTCAAAATTTACTTTTGAGATTAAAATTAAGAAATAAATATTTAAAAAAATTTAAAGTCAATATATGTTATTTACATTAAATAAAAACTTTCAAAATATATATCATTTAATAATACTTGACACTAATACATAACTATGTCATTTAATAATACTTGACACTAATACATAACTATATCATTTAATAATACTAGACATTAATACTATCTTAACAATGATAAATTGGGTTGATATAAAAGTTTTATAAATAAAATATTTTTTGTTTTCCATAATTCTGATATTATTATGGTTTAAAAGATATAGTAAAATATTAAAAAATTGTAATTTATTAAAATTAAATGTAATTCAAAATTACCTTTTCTATTGAGCTTAAAAATAGAAAATGAGATATTTATTGGATTTTAAAATCAAGATATATCATTTCCATAATTGAAAAATAAAATCTACTAAAATTAAATGTCATTCAAATTTGTTTTTTAGATTAAAATTAAGAAATAAAATATTTAGAAAATTTTAAAATCAATATATATTATTTACATAACGGAAAAAGATAAATTAATTAAATAAAAAACTTCAAAATATATATCATTGAATAATACTTGACACTAATACGTAACTATTGTCACTAACAATAATATAATAAAAAATAATATATGGATGTTACACCAAACCAATATTCAATGGCTGTGTAAGATATATATGTAATATAAACAATAAAAATAATATATATATATATATCAATAATTGAGTTACCTAGTAAAAATCAATATCAAATGTAATTATATCTTAACAATAATAAATAGGGTTGATATGAAAGTTTCATAAACAAAATAATTTTTATTTTCCGTAAATCTAATATTGTTATGATTTAAAAGATATAGTAGAATATTAAAAAATTGTGATTTGTTAAAATTAAATGTAATTAAAAATTACCTTTTCTGTTGAGCTTAAAATTAGGAAATTAGATATTTATGGGATTTTAAAATCAAGATATATCATTTCCATAATTGAAAATAAAATCTATTGAAATTAAATGTCATTCAAATTTGCTTTTTAGATTAAAATTTAAAAATAAAATATTTAGAAAATTTTAAAATAAATATATATTATTTACATAACGGAAAAAGTAATTAATTAAATAAGAAACTTTCAATATATATATCATCTAATAATACTTGACACTAATACGTAACTATTGTCACTAACAATAATATAACAAAAAAAATAATATATTGATGTTACACCAAACGAATATTCAATGGCTGTGTAAAATATATATGTAATATAAACAATAAAAATTATGTATATATATATATATATATATATAATTGAGTTACATAGTAAAAATCAATATCAACATCTTTTTATTGTTACAATTTTCCATTGAGAAAATCCAGCCATTCATCATGTAACAAAACTATTACTACCAAAACAGAATTAAAAACAAAAATATAGAAATCCATATTAAATCGTTAAAAAGAAGAAAGTAATAGAAATGATAACGGATCATTTCATAAAAAATTTAATGATCCAGAAGAAGATTGCCATAGCCAATGAGAAAACAAAAATAGAGAGAAAGCTTCTTGAAAATCGATTTGTTTACCACCAAATCAATGCCGACAACACTTATTCAGACTATAGGCTCATTAGGACCTTCGGGACTTGTGATGTGAGCTAACAACGTCTTGACAACAACCATCATTAAGACTTTTAGATCTCAACTATAAATTCACACTCCTTTCTATAGAAATTCTCATACGTTTGTTAGTTCACCTCACAATATTAAACTTTAGCATCTTTTTTCATTGGACCAAACGAACAAAACAGAATTAAAAACAAAAAAACAAAAACATAAAATCTTTTCAAAATCGATAAGAAGAAGAAAGCAATATAAATGACAACGAATCATTTGACCAAACATTTGATGATCCGGAAGAAAACTTACATGGCCAATGAGAAAGAAAAAAAAAACTTCTTGAAAATATGGAAGATGCAAACAATTGTGTTTCTAGGCCACCCCAAGCTCCTTTTATATAGGATTTCACAAACTTCTCTTGAAAGTTTGGTATATACCATATAATGTTTTTTTTAAACTTGAAATAATAAGATATTTATAAAGATATTGTGCATTTTTAGGAAATAAATTAATTAAATGAATTAAAATCGATATTCATCAAGATGGCAAAGAATATTCGCCAAAATTACAGATTTATGTTTCCTAAAATATAGGCTACGAAAATAAATATATATGGTAAGTCGGTTGACAAAATGAATTAAAAATAAATAAATAAATGGTAGGATTAAGAAACTCAACTATTCCGACGGATAATACTAAATCTACGAAATGAACGATCAAGATTTAAAAACAGGATCCATGTGTATATCCGTATTCCAAATTCGGATCCGCCCAAATATCCATGTGTGACCAAAATTCCGAATATTCCACTTTTACCCTTAATGAAAAAATACAATCCGTAACAAAATCAAGGGTAATTTTCGGGAATACAACATATATGTATCACGGTCAGTTTCCTGTTTTTTATAATATACATATACTTATATGAAAACGATGAATTTCCGATGGAAATAAATTTTTAGAAAACCGACTGTTTTCAACGATTTTTTCGGTAAATAATCTCTAGATCTTGATAGGTGTTAGATTGGCCAATCACATGAATTAGACGTTTTAACTTTAACACACAAAAAAAACATGAAAAGTCTTAGGAAAAAACAGCGTGTTGCATAACCACAAAGAACAAGAAAACAAAATTTGAATTGCAATCTTATATATAATAGCAGGTGGTTCTCTCTCCTAGTGGTGATGAATGAGGGAAGAGGTGGCTTTCACTATTGAAAGGCAGATGAAGGAAGAGGAAAAAGATCGTGAATTAGGGCTGAATTTATGTTTGCCATATTAATAAACAAATTTGGGGTATGTTTATGTAAGAATGAGTGGTATATATTATCTTTGGAGGCCCAACTTTTAAATGAGAATATGGACATGTGAAGTGCCCAATTTTTAAAGAGAATGACCATGTAAGATTGGACTAAGATCTGAATAATGTAAAAGATCGTGGCCCATTTATTTATTTTTTTAGAAAAAGCTGACGTGGCGCAACCAGGGAAGAGAACCATCTGCTATTATATATAAGATTACCGTTAAAGCGACCCTTTCATCTCCTCAAGCTTTTCAATTATCCTTACATTTTATTATTCTGATTCATTTTTGCCCACTACTCATTTACTATATCCTCCACCTCTCTCTCCAACCGTTTACGATCCTTTTAATAGAATATGCCATAATTCAGTTGCGATATTTGTGTTTAAGTTGTTTGTAACTATTAGATTGCTTCCCAGATTTTATGTAACAACTGTGTAACAGTCTCGGCTTTATATGCCAATGTGAATACATCGAATTTACATACTTAATCATGGTATCAGAGCTAATCTGCTCTTGATCCTATTTTTTTCTCTTCATCGCCTTACTCTATTCTTCTTCTTCCTTCTATTTCTCTTTCTTCTTATTTCTTCTTCAATGGCCGCCGCTGCGGTTCCTGCACCAAAAGAACGGGCATTTGGGATTACTAACATTAAGACCCATATCCCGCTCACACTTGATCTAGATGATCATAATTACGACGCCTGGAGAAAGTTATTCCAAACTCACTGTCTTGCGTTTGATGTTCTCGGGCATCTCGACGGTTCTGTCCTGCCGACTGGTGATAATGATAACGTTTGGCTGAAGCGTGACGGGCTTGTCAAGTTGTGGATCTATGACACCCTTGCTGAACCTCTCTTTCGATCGAGCTTTAAAACTGGCGGAACGGCTCGAGACATTTGGTTTCGGATCGAGAATCAGTTTTGGAACAATAAGGAAGCTAGGGTCATTCGTCTCGACAACGAGCTCCGTACTACATCAATTGGGGACGAATCGATTCACTCCTACTGCCAGAAAATCAAATCGCTGACTAATTTGTTGAATAACGTGGATGCACCAGTGTCTGAACGCAATTTGGTGATGTACCTTTTGAACGGACTCAACGACAAGTTCGATAACATCATCAACGTTATCCAACAAAAGGATCCGTTCCCGACTTTCGATGTGGCTAAAAACATGCTTGAACGGGAAGAGGCACGTCTTAAGCGCAGCAACAAAGTGACAGCTTCCCATTCTAATCACTCCTCTTCTTCATCTGCACTTAACGTCTCTGAGTCTGCTCCTAAAGAAGCTTATGCACGTCCACAACAACAACAACGCTTCAACGGTTACCAGGGACGCAGAAACAATCATGGCAGTGGAAACAGGAATGGAAATGATAACAGGTTCCGTAATGGATACCAACAGTGGAGCGCACCGCCACCATGGTTTGGTGCTCCGGGTCCATGGTCTTCCCAGTACCAAAACTGGAACATGTATCCGCCTTGGACAACTCCTCGTGCACAGACGTATGCTCAGCCGTCGCACAACACATCGCAGGCTAACATCATGGACGTACAGGCTTCTACAGTCTACACTGAGGTGTATTCCACAGACATGCTTCAAGACCCAGCTAATGCCGAGTGGTACATGGATTCGGGTGCTACTGCCCATATGACTTCAACTCAGGTATACTCCAATCTACTTTTAAGCCTTGCATCAAACACATGGTTATTGTTGGTGATGGTTCCAGGCATCCAGTTGATTCCATTGGTTCTATCTCTCTCCCTTCTAATGCTCGTCCTTTAGCACTGAAAAATGTTTTTGTTGCTCCACAAATCATCAAAAATCTCATATATGTTCGTAAGTTCACGATAGACAATTTGTGTCCCGTTGAATTTGATCCTTTTGGTTTCTCTGTGAAGGATCTTCAAACTCGCAAGGTTCTACTCCGCATTGAAAGCTCTGGAGATCTCTACTCAGTTCATATTCCATCAAATAAAGCTTATTCTACGGCACTTTTGGCCTCTTCCCCGACGTTATGGCACAAGCGTCTCGGGCACATTAATAACTCAGTTATACGTTCTGTTCTTTCTCAAAACTCTGAGCTTTGTAATAAATTTGTTTCTCCTTCCTTTTGTGAACCTTGCCAATTTGGAAAACAAATAAAACTCCCATTCCTTAAGTCTCAGTCGATCGTGAATGCTCCTTTTTACCTTGTCCATTCGGACATATGGTCTTCACCTGTTTCTAGCATAAGTGGGATCAATTACTATGTCCTATTTCTCGATCATTACTCACATTATCTTTGGGTTTATCCCTTGCGCAGAAAGTCTGAAGTGTTTTCTAAATTCTTACACTTCACATTGCTCATTAAAAATCAATTCAATGCTCAGATAAAAAGCTTTCAATGTGATAATGGTGGGGAATTTCGAAACCATGAGTTTGAATCTTTCTTTGCAAACCATGGTATCATTGCTCGCTTCTCTTGTCCACATACGTCGCATCAAAACGGTAAATCTGAAAGGATGATAAGAACAGTCAACAATGCTATTCGTTGTCTTTTGTTTCAGGCTCAACTAAAACCATTGTTTTGGGTTGAAGCTTTACATGTTGTTGTTCATATTCTTAACATCATTCCTTCCATAGCAGTTAAAAATCAGATCCCTTACACTTTGTTGTTCAACAAAAAGCCTTCATATGATCACTTGAGAGTCTTTGGTTGCCTTTGCTTTCCCAACATTAACCACTCTCAACTGCATAAACTTTCTGCCCGATCAATCTCTTGCTTGTTCCTCGGTTATCCTGACCATCACAAAGGATACCGGTGTTTGGATCTTAAAACAAATCGGATTGTGATCTCAAGACACGTCCAATTTGACGAGACCAAATTCCCTGGTGCTATCTCAAGTTCAAAAACAGACGCTCCTTATCGCTTCCTGAACGTCACGTCTGAGACTTCTCCGATGTTCAAATCAATTCTTCAAGCTCCATTTGATACTGCGATCACAGCTCCTGTGTCACAAACCATAGATCCAAGTCGTATCCAACCTAGTCGAGCCCCTAAAACCCGGCCATCCATTCCGCCTGCTAACCCAATTCAAACTCGTTCGAAGTCAGGCATTCGAAAACAGAAAAAAGCTAATCTCTCTTATGGCCACCAGTTCTGTTTCACCACTTCCCAAAAGTCATGTACAAGCTTTATCTGATTCTAACTGGACACCAGCAATGGCTGATGAACATGATGCAATGCTTAAAACTAAGACTTGGAGTCTTGTACCAAGACCACCTAATGTCAATTTTTTCGATCTATGTGGCTGTATAAGCATAAATTTGATGCTGATGGTAAACTAACTCGTCATAAAGCTCGTTTGGTTGCAAATGGTAAATCACAGGAACAAGGAGTGGACTTTACAGAGACTTTCTCACCTGTTGTCATACCAGCAACTATACGGACTGTTCTGCACTTGGCGATTTCAAAAAGTTGGCCGATTCATCAATTGGACGTTAAGAATGCTTTTCTCCAAGGCGATTTAGAGGAGATTGTGTTTATACATCAGTCACCAGGTTTTGTGAACAAGCAGCATCCTAAACATGTATGCAAACTGCATAAAGCGATTTACGGGTTGAAGCAGGCACCTAGAGCATGGAATTCTAAATTCGCGAACTTCTGATCTACTTTGGGGTTTATCAGAAGCAAAGGTGATGCTTCACTCTTTGTTTACAAAAGAGGACAGAAGATGGCGTATATATTTCTATACGTTGATGACATAATATTAACAGCATCATCGGTAAGGCTGTTACAGCGTCTCATCAGCGACTTAAAATCAGCGTTTCCTATGATCGATCTGGGTAAACTCAGTCACTTCTTGGGCATAAAAGCGCAGTTCAACAAAGACGGTCTGTTCCTAAGCCAAAGCCTCTATGCTCATGATATAATCGAGCGTGCTGGGATGCGAGAATGCAAGCCAATCTCCACGCCAGTAGACTTAAAGTCTAAGCTTTATGCTGATGTTGGAGACCCAATTACTGATCCGATAACATACCGCAGTCTCGCTGGAGCCTTGCAATATCTCACATTCACTCGGCCAGACATCGCATACGCTGTACATCAAGTTTGTTTGTACATGCACGATCCGAGGATACCTCATTTTCAAGCTCTGAAGAGGATTATACGATATCTCCAGGGGTCACGGGATCATGGCTTGCAACTCATGTGTGGCCCGATCACATCTCTTACAGCTTATTCAGATGCAGATTGGGCTGGATGTTCTGACACAAGACGATCTACTTCAGGATATTGTGTCTTTCTTGGACAGTCCCTAGTATCGTGGTCAGCTAAACGTCAACCAACGGTCTCACGCTCAAGTTCAGAAGCGGAATACAAGGGAGTAGCTAATGCAGTTGCAGAATTAACATGGCTGCGAAATCTGATGCGAGAGTTACACTGTCATATAAACAAAGCATCTATCGTGTATTGTGATAATATCGGGTCTGTTTACTTGGCAAGCAATCCGGTGAGGCACCAGTGCACTAAACACATTGAATTGGATATTCATTTCGTTCGAGAGAAGGTGGCGATAAGTGAAGTGAAAGTAATACATGTTCCCACTTCTCTACAATATGCAGACATATTCACCAAAGGCCTTCCCACAAGTGTGTTTGAAGAATTCTGATCCAGTTTAACCATTCGACTTTTCGATGCTTCAACTACGGGAGGGTAATAGAATATGCCATAATTCAGTTGTGATATTTGTGTTTAAGTTGTTTGTAACTATTAGATTGCTTCCTAGATTTTGTGTAACAACTGTGTAACAGTCTCGGTTTTATATGCCAATGTGAATACATCGAATCCCACAAGGGAATTTACATACTTTCACCTTTTCTCCTTATTCATATAAATAATCCAAAGTGACGCCACAAACCTTCACATGCATTTCGCAATCATCTAATCTCGACTCACCACTTTTGTCCCCTTTGCTTTCTTATTTTGAAGTCTCAGGTCACCTCCGTTTTATTGTTATGAAACAAACCTATTATTTGCAAAGAGAAAACCTGAGTTTGAAAAAATTGTCGTATTAATATGTTGGTATTTGATAGGGAGAACGACAGCCAAGTCTCCGTAAGTATTATGAAGAAAAAGTTCATAATTAATGGAGAAAAAAGTTCATTCTGAACGATGCTACAAACATAAAGGTATGTAGATTTAATCCTTTTTAACACCATATGATTAGATATGCATCTCTTGGTATTACTTTTGTTGAATGTAAAGGCCATGAAATTTTTCAGAAATTTCTATGCTATTCCGCATACACTTCCAAGGAGGTGGGTTCTCCGGTGAAGGTTGGCAATTTTCAGTGACTTGAGGTTGGAGAAGGAATCAAAAGGTAAAAAAATATAACAACACCTGTATATGCTGTTGTATCTAAGGTTTTATGCATAAGATTAGCGGCTAATGAAAATGTATATATTTTTGTGTTTGAAGGCTTGAAGCATCTGATGAACCGGATCCTTAAACTACTTGAAGATGATGAATGTGGACATGGTGTTAGATTTAAAGACCTCCTACTTTGATTCATTAACTTTGAATACCAGTTACTCACCATATGGCTTCTATGCCAGCTTGAGGTTACAAAATGTTTGGCTTTCCTTTTCCATGTTTTGTTGTTATAAAAAAATATGCCAATACGACCAATCTTGTGACTGTGCACATTGCCTCTTCAGTCGTTAGCACAGCCTTGTGAAGCTGTGTGACAAAACCATATTATGTTGAGTTCTCTTACAAAGATCCATTATAGCAAAAACCTTCACTTCTCTATTATATCCACTTTGCGGCCATGTTTGATTTAAGGTACTTCGATTGGGTCAAAGAAAAACAAAGGTAGAACTGACGGCTCATATAACAAAACCTTGATATAATACAAACCATCAAAAATGATGGATAAGAAAACCAAATTGGTTTAAAATATGATATAAATATAGTTTAATGAAAATCTGAATATTGCAATACTAAGCTGAAAAATAAGTTTAAGTTTTAAATTTAAGTTACAAAAATAGAGATTTGAATTTAAAGTAAATTTCGAATCTGGACTATATTTAAAAAAAAAAAAAAAACCTTCACTTCTACTATATCCACTTTGCGGCCATGTTTGATTTAAGGTACTTCGATTGGGTCAAAGAAAAACAAAGGTAGAACTGACGGCTCATATAACAAAACCTTAATATAATACAAACCATCAAAAATGATGGATAAGAAAACCAAATTGGTTTAAAATATGATATAAATATAGTTTAATGAAAATCTGAACACTACAAGAAAACAGGCCATTACCGAGGGAAGAAACCGACGGGTTTCCGTCAGAAAAGGCATATTCCGACGGATTCCCGACGAAAAAAGTCCGTCATTTCTATTTTGTCGGTAAAAGATATCCGTCGGTTTTTCGTATATAAAAACCGACGGATAGAAACCGACGGATCACCGACGGTTTATCGACGCACGTTTACCGACGGACTTATGACCGTAAACCGACGGTATATTACCGACGGTTTACCGACCCCAAACTGACTGTATAATACCGACGGTATTCCGACTGTATAATACCGACGGTATTCCGACTGTATAATACCGACGGTATTCCGACGTATAATACCGACGGTATTCCGACGGCATTCGGAGGGCGTTTTACCGACGGTTTTCCGACAGTATATTACCGACGGTTTTTCGACGGTATGTTATCGACGGTTTACCGACGGATATATAATATATATATATATATATATATATATATTTGCAAATTAATTAATTAATTAGAAATATAAACAAAACAAAAACGAAATTTATTAAAATTATTCAAAACATGTTTTTAAATTACATTCGTCCATTAAAAAAAAATTACATTCAACGGGAGCGGATCCCGCATCCCGCTCCCACTCACGTCGCCTTCTTCTTCACCTTCTTTCCCTTTCCCTTCCCCCCACTCTGGTTCGCCGGTGTGGCTTTTGGAAGCTGGGCTTGCTGCATAAAGTACTCAAACCGTTTATTCATCTCATCGAACTTCTTCGCGTTTTCTTCATCTTGTTCTGTCATCCGGGCCTCCATCCGCGACTGACTAGCCTTCAACGCTTCGATCTCTGCATCCTTTTCCCTTAAGATTCGGGCATAGTCCTCGCCTTCTGGACGAAAACGGGAATGCGGTGTCGACACTTTGTCCGCCAAGTTTCCCAAACCAAAAACTCGTCCTCTTCTCTTCTCAGTTTCCTGTAAAGTAAATACGTTATGAATTTAAGTTAGAGTTTAGGGTTAAACATATTTCAAATTTTATTTAAATTAAAAATTTACCGCGAGGAAGACTTGGTTGATCTGTTCGTCAGGTATCTCCTCCGTTGAACCGATTCCTTCGGAATGGGTAACCACCTCATCCAAACGCCTCTTCGTCGACTCCACAATCCTCCGAGCAATTGGATCCTGGATTTTGCCCGTTTCCTTGTTCTTGTGGCCATCCTCGATGAGCTCAATAAGATTCGGATCTCGCCCCTTCTTTTGTTTCTGCAAAAACAATTTTGAATTTAAAATTAAAAAAAACTTAACATATTGAAATTTTTTAAAAAAGAACTGCTTACCAAGATTATTTTTCTTGATGCGGTGCTCCTTGCTCCCGCATTATGAGTTGCGGGACCGGCACCATCCCTCTCACTATTACTGTTCTGGGAGTTCGTCGAAGAGAGTGATACGGTTGCAGGCTTACTCCAATGACGGATGAGGCCCTTCCAAGTCTCGCTCTCCTTGTTAATACCCTTTGGAGTTTCATTACGGCACCATTTCTATTTCCAAGTGTTGATGACGTTCGAGTACTGCGTTGATGCCTTTTGGTGGAACTCCTCTTCCACCAAAGTCGTATACTTCCTATCCCAAGTATACTCTTGCTATTCAAAACAAAAAATAAATATTTGTTAGAATTAAAAACTTTAAAAATAAATTATATAGAATAATAATAATAATATATAAAACAAAGTTAACGAGGTAATTACCGCGAACTGGCTGAACCAGTTATGTCTATCGGATAAAGGCATTTCCCTGTACGTCAGGTGCCCGTACTGGAGCATGTTGTACATCATTCCCAAGATGCTCTTCGTGACCTTGGATTCGGTCAACGTAAACCTAATAAGACAAGAAAAAACAAAGGTTTACAAAATTGTATATACTAAAAAGTGTAAATGAGAATCTAAAGTTATAAGTTTTAATACCAGAAAGTGCCAGGGTTGATCTCGTAGAAAGAGTCGAGCCGTTTGAGCAGCTCTCATCCCGGTTGATCGACTAATGCCGATATCTCATCGGCAATAGACGGCAAGACATAATGCGGCGCCTGAGACACAGAATGACTCCCACTAGGAGCCTCCAGCATAGTCTCAGACGTTCCCGGCTGTGTCGGATCCGGTGTGGGTCGCACCTGAGTCGACCGAGATCGTCGGGCTCTCGGTTGTTGTTGCTGGACCGGCTCCTGCCGCACCTCATCGAGCGGAATATCGCTCATAATGTCCTCAAAGGTCAAAAAAGTATTCCTACAAACCAATCAAAAATTTAGATTCACATTTCTATATGTAACTTATACCAAAAAAAATATAAACAAAACTTTGAAAAATTTTTTTTAAGATTGCAAACTGTTTTAAAATTCCGAACAAATAGCAAAAACGTTTTTTAAGTTTTTAAAAAAAATCAAAAACGTTTTAATATCAAAAAGATAATTTTTTTAAACGTTTTAAATTTCAAAATAAATTACAAAAACGTTTATAAGTTTTAAAAAAATTTCAAAAACGTTTTAGAACTCATAAAAATTTT
Source organism: Orychophragmus violaceus (assembly GCA_030180135.1). Taxonomy (NCBI): domain Eukaryota; kingdom Viridiplantae; phylum Streptophyta; class Magnoliopsida; order Brassicales; family Brassicaceae; genus Orychophragmus; species Orychophragmus violaceus. The sequence continues at coordinate 42,118,634 of CM058239.1, forward strand.
AAAAACGTTTTAAAATCAACAAAATAAATTTTTAAAATGTTTTAAAATTCAAAATAAATTACAAAAACGTTTTTAAAGTTTTAAAATAATATCAAAAACGTTTTAGAACTCATTAAAATTTAAAAAACGTTTAAAAATCCAAAACAAAATTCCAAAATTCCAAAATTACCCAAAAATATATTTTATGATTCTTAGCATTCTTCTAGTGTTCAATAAGTTTTAAAACGTTTAAAAATGTTTTAAATAGCGTTTAAATCATTTGGAGAAACAAAAAAAAAATTGAATTCACAATATTCTAAGCCAAACAATCCTAAATCCTAGCAACTATATTGTTCAATCCATTAGTCTCAACCTATACTACCTTTTAACCAACACATGCAACCATTTCTACAACCTAGACAAGAGATTTATGCAAAATCAATCGGTTAAAAGGATAACTTACATGTTTGTGGTGTTGGTGGCGGTCAGAATTGGGGATTAACGGCGTAAATCGGGCGGATTGTTAGAGAGAATCGTCCGATGTCGCGAGATGAGAGAGAGAGAGAAGTTTCAGAGAAATGGAGAAGAAGAAGTTCGATCGCCAAAATTTGGCGGTTAACACGAAAAATTTCGGGTTTTAAGGCGTCAAATATTTCGACGGATAACCGTCGGTTATATGAAAACCGACGGTTATCGGTCGGAAATTAAAAAAGGTAATTAGTGGAAAGCTCTGTTCGAACCCCCCACCTCGAACCATATATTGTGTACCCTTAACCAGTTGATCCATTTAGTGTTAGTCGTTTAAGATTACATAGTATTTCTATATATCTTTAACCGTTTGAAAAAGGAAAAAAAAACATAAAACGGTGGAAGGCTCTATTCGAACCCCCACCCGATCTCTATGTTCTTTCTCTTTAAACCAGTAGTGCCATTTACATTTACTCGTTTATGATTACATGGTAATTATAGTTATTGTTATGCTATTGTTTTGATTATTAAAAAAAACATAACATATATTAATAACGAAAATTAAAAATATATTAAACATTACATGAAAATAAAATAGCATAATTATAAAATTGTTCAGTCATTATTCGGGGAATCGTTCCCGAACCAATCCCCGATGTCAGTCTCTTCCCAAAGCTCGACCATGCGGTTCCAATCCACCACCAACATCCATGATGGTCTTCCTTCTCCTCTTAGCCATTGCAGTTTCGCCCGACGCATTTTGGTCTGGAAAACACGCCTAGCGACCCGGTGGAATTCTTGCCAAACCGCGAAGATTATTTCCGCATTGAAATTAAAATAAGCCTGAAATTTAATAATTAATTGAAGAAATATTAATTGTAGAATTTGAAAATAATGATAAAAATATAAATTATTTACCAGAAAATCCTTGAACCATAACTCTTTAACGTTTGTCGGGACATTGTAGTAAGCCAGATAACCTCCAACAAACCGAGCCTCTATTACGTCGCTAATAACAGCGGGAATTGCAGCATTGTAACCGAACCAAATGGTCCGGTTTTGGCGGTAAGGATCAAGAACAGGAAGATGTTCTCGGTCCGGTTGAATTAATTGCCGAATTAACCAAGAACGCCATGAAGGGGACAGAAAAACGAAATCCATTTCCGGTAAGTTTTTTTTTTTTAGAGAATCTTAGATAACATGATGAAAAACATGGAAACGTCCGTACATATTTATACAAAACTTTTTGACGGCATTTCCGACGGAATTCCGTCGGAAATTGGTTTAATTACCGAAAAGACACTTACCGAAGCGTTGCATGGGGAAGAGAGTGGAGTTAATTTAGATTATGACCGTTTTATGCAGAAAACCGACGGTAAACCGACGAAGAACCGTCAGAAAATTCTGACGGAATTCCGAGGGAACAGGGTTTAGGGTTTCAATTAGGGTTTAGGGTTTGACATTTTTTACTCGTAACACATATATGTACCATTAAGAATGAGGTTTATAATTACACGTCTCAATTTGAAGAATATTAGGAAAATCATAAGTTAGATAGTGTTTGACAATAACTTCTTCTTATACGTTAATGTACAATTCGAAATGTTTCGGTCCGACGTGTTTTAATTTTTTCAAATCAAACAAAACATGTCATATAGATCAGATACTGAAGAGTAATAGTATATTCTAACATTACATTGACTAGTGACGGGTTTTGCGATTCTCTTTTCTCATTCTGAAACCCTAAACCCTAGACCATCGAAAATCCGTCGATAATTACCGACGGATTACCGTCTGAAAAAATAAATATCGACGGATTTCCGTCGGAATAATTTTTTATCGACCGTTTTCCGTCTAAATTTAAAATTTTTGAAAAACATAAAATGGGGAGGGCTCGGTTCGAACCCCCCACCTAAACCTTTTGTTCTTTCGCTTTAAACCAGTTGAGCCATTTAGTGTTAGTCGTTTAGGATTACATATTAATCGTATATGTAATTATGCTTTGTTTTGATTTTTCTAAAAAAAATTAAACATAACTTAGCTTAATAACAAAAATTAAAAACATAGTTTATAAACGGCAGGAAATTTTAAACATTACATGAAATTAAAAACAACATAATTTAAAATCTATTGTAGTTCGGGAATTGGTTAGTAAACCAATCTCCGACGTCCGTCTCCCGTCATTGGTTCACCATCAAGTTCCAAGACCTCGCAGAAATCCAAGAAGGTCTTCCTTCTCCTCTTTCCCAACGTAGCTTCAACCGCCGCATTTTTGTTTGGAAACCCCGCCTAGCAGTCCTGTGGAATTTCCGCCAGACGATGAACAAATTGTCCGTGGAGCAGGTGAAATATTCCTGTAATTTTATAAAAAAATAATTCTAAATACATTATAATAATTTCTAAGAATAACACAATTCTTACGAAAAAATCACTGAACCACGCTTCCTTGAAGGACGTCGGGAGTTGGTAGTACCTCAGATAGCCGCCAGACCAACGTGTCTGAATGATCTCACTGGTCACGGATATAATAACCGTGTTGTATCCGAACCAAATCGCCCGGTGAGCCTGTCGGGTTGGGTCGAGATTAGGAAGATGTCTCCGACCCGGCATTCCAAGCTGTCATATTGCAGATTCACGGGATTCGGGAGAGAAATAAACGAAATCCATTTGGTGAGTTGTTGTGTTTATGATTTGAATGAAAACTCATGCATTGGACGTCTATATATACAAAATTTTCCGACGGTAAAACCGACGGAACTCCGTCGGAAATCGAGTTAATTCAGAAATGACATTTACCAGAACGTCGCATAGGTAAGAGTAGAGAGTTACTGCATTGATCGACGGTATTCGGACGATTTTCCGACGATAAACTGACGGTAAACTGACGATAAACCGACGAAAAAACCGACGGTAAACCGACGATAAACCGACAATAATCCGTCGGAAATTAAAATTCTAATAAACAAAATTTAAATTTGCACCAAGCGAGGTTCGAACACGGGAGATGACTGAAGAGCTAGAAGTGTTTGCGGACCAGTTGAGCTAAGAAGTACATTGTACTTTTGATACAATTGGCCTTATATAAACATTCTTAATAATATAATCATAACAAACCATTTACCAATTAATCAACATAATACTTTAATATTCCTTAAAAAAATATTATAGATTTTTGAAGCATAACACATTTTATCTATCTAAAAACAATCATAAATATTAAATTCATAATACATTTTTATTCTCCATCACTCTCTGTATCGTAGTCGGACGAAATTGAGTCGCTATCATCATCAAATTCGCCTCTTTCTTCTTCTGATTCTGAATGAAGAACAATGTCCCCGAATTGACTAAAGTCGACAACTAAATTAACTTCAAGCGCTTCTTCTAATGGAGCTATAAAATCACTTCCACTTGTTTGTAAGGGCTCTACTTCGCGTTCTTTGACTCCGTACACCTTCCCTCGAGGGTTTATTTTTGTAACGGTGATCCATGGATCATTTTTGTAAGTAAATCGAGGGTATGGAATGTAACACACCTGCGTAAATGTTATATTAAGAAATTTTTTTTATTGGAGTTTTGAATTACAAACATAATTATTTGCAATTGCTAACCTGATCTGCTTGTGAAGCAATAATGAACGGATCGTAGTTTCTTAGTTTTTTGCTCGAATTAATCGACGTCACACCGAACTCGTCGATCACAACACCTTGCCCTAGGATCGGGTTATACCAGTCGCATAGAAAAACTACACAACGCATTCCAAGCTTCCCTATGTATTTTACTTCTAGTATTTCTTTAAGAATACCATAGTAGACAGCTTCTCCGGATGCAGATGATACTCCGTGATCGGCAGTAATTCTTGTTGACCCTTCTACATGCACCTTAAATGCGTACCCCCTAGTGCAATATCTCGGATAAGACTTTGCTGTGTAGTGGAGGCCCTCTATTATGTCAACTAACCAATCATCGGGGATGCGTCCAGCTTTGAGTTCCTCCCGGACCTAACAATATGATCACATCAAAGTTAAAAAATGTTGCTCAAATTCTTAAGTGTTTTATCTGATTCAAGTAACTAATTCTTACATAAAAGGTTAACCAATGGCTGAAGTATTTTTGTTTCCGAGCCTCACGTTCTCCCTCGTTCAATTTTGGATGATGAAACTGGAGAGCTTCCATATATATCCTACAAAAAGTTAAAAGAATATAAATAAGTAAAGCAAGTGCAATAAAAAATTATAAATCTAACATGTATACATCTCATATTGAAATACTTCCTCGCAGTTGGTTAGAATGTACTTGTGGAGATGTGTATGCTCTTGAGGTGTTAGTTTCCGCTTGCCTACTTTCCCACTTAACCGCCCAACCTGTTGAAAAATGTTAGGAACAACCGGCCGATAAATTTGCCTCTCTCCCCTGTCATCGTTCCTAGCTGGGCGCCTGATCCTTGTGCGTACTTGCGAAGGGAAGTAGTAGCCAGCAAAGGTCGCAGTCTCTTCGTTGTTATATTGAGCGGCAATAGAGACCTCCACTTTAGAGGGATTCTTCACCTTCTTTTTAAGGTGGAACATATAGCGCTCGAATGGATACATCCACCGATATTGTACCGGACCACCAAGTCTAGCTTCACCCGGTAGATGGATAGGCAAATGTTCCATGACGTCGAAGAAAGACGGTGGAAATATCTTTTCCTGATTGCATAAGATTTTTGGAATGTTTTGCTCCAGACTTCAGATCCCATCAACAGTGAGTGTCCTGGTGGATATATCCCTGAAAAAATATCCAACAGCTGCAATTTCTTTGTGGACATCTCGAGGAAGGAGATGAGCAAATGCAAACGGCAGGAGTCGCTGCATCATCACATGACAATCATGACTCTTCATTCTGATAAACTTTCCTTCGTCAGTGTCCACACAATTACGCAAGTTTGATGCATACCCGTCAGGGAATTTAACTTGTAGCATAATCCACTTAAATAACTCTTCCTTTGACTTCGAGTCTACCCAATATGCTGGAATTGGCGGTTTTCCGTTATTCTGAAGATGAAGTTCAGGCCGATCACAAATTTCAGGTAAATCAAGCCTAGACTTGACATTATCTTTCGTCTTCCCTTGCACGTTGAGAAGAGTGTTCATAATGTTATCGAATTTTTTTTTCTCAATGTGCATGACATCAAGATTATGCCTTAGTAACTGGTCCTTCCAATATGGTAAATCCCAGAAAATGCTTTGCTTGTGCCAGTTGTGGACTACACCAGCTCCATATATATTCTCATGCCGTTCCCACCACACTCACGACTTCTTAATGCACCAAATCCTTCTAAGAGTCCCAAGGTAGTCGACCCATCGTCTTGGAGAATAGGATCATCAAACACTTTCCTCTTCTTCGTAAAAAGTTTAGTGTTTTTCCGGTATGGATGATCATGCGGTAGAAATCTTCTATGACAATCAAACCAACACGATTTGCATCCATTCTTCAACTGGAATGCATCTGTCTTTTCCTGACAATACGGACATGCTAACCTCCCGTGCGTTGTCCATCCTGATAACATACCGTAAGCTGGGAAATCGCTAATGGTCCACATCAATGCAGCCCTCATCAGAAAATTTTTCTTGCATGAGACATCGTATGCTACAACACCGGGCAGCCATAACATTTGAAACTCATGTATCAGCGGCTGCAAGAATACATCAAGTGCTCTTCTCGGATGCTCTGGACTGGGAACGAGTACTGAGAGGAAAAGAAACTATCGACGCATGCACATAGTCGGCGGTAGGTTATAAGGAGTCAGAATCACTGGCCACAACGAATATTGTCTCCCATGCCTTCCAAACGGGTTGAAACCATCTGTGCATAATCCGAGGTACACGTTACGTCGCTCGTATGCAAAATCTGGATATACTCTCTGAAAATGTTGCCACGCTTCAGCATCCGACGGATGTGCAATCTCTGCTCCTCTACTATGCTCAGCATGCCATCTCATTTCCCCTGCAGTTCGCTCCGACTGGTATAAGCGCCTAAGCCTATCGGTTAACGGCATATACCACATTCGCTTGAACGGAACCTTAGCTCTTCCCCCTGTATCCTCATAGCGCGGCTTCTTACAGAATTTGCAATCCAGACGGAATTCATCTTCTCGCCAATATATCATACAGTTGTCGATGCACACATCTATCATCTCATACGGTAATCCCAGCCCTTGCACAAGTTTCTCAACCTCGTTGTATGAACCCGGCGCAAGGTTATCTTCTGGAAGAATATCTTTCACAAACTCGCAAAACGCATCCACACATTCTTCCGCCAGATTGTAGTCCGACTTTATGCCCATTAATCTTGTAGCAGCTGATAATGGCGAATGACCCTCTCTGCAACCATCGTAAAGCGGCTTCTTCGCTGCATCTAACATGTCAAAAAATCTCCTAGATTCTACATTTGGTTCCTCACCTACCCTAGGAATTTGATATTCACCTACCTCTGGAATATTTTCTCTATGTGCATCATTAACCATCTGAATGGTGCCTACACCAAAATCTACATCGGCAGTATAAGGTTCGCTAGAACTAACATTAGGTTCCCTAGTACTAGTACAACCGTAATGTTCTCTACTACTACTTGCATTATCCGAAGTTTCCCCATGAAGATACCAAATCTTATAACCCGACATAAACCCAACAGAATACAAGTGAAACCATACTTCGCCAATCGGAATATTTCTAGAATTTCGGCAATTAACACATGGACATCTTAACTTACCTTTTTCAGCGTTTGTGGTTGATTGCAAGCTAGCGACATAAACTCTGCAATACCGAGTGCATATTCCTGTTCCACTAGCTTCGTCTCCTCAACAATCCTAACTCCGTCCATCCACGATCTAAAATAGTTAGAAAAAGACATTTTTCTCGGTTACTAGAAGTATTAGAGAGAGAGAGAGAGAGAGAGAGAGAGAGAGAGAGAGAGAGAGAGTCATGGAGGGATAGGTGTGGAGGGGAAGAGAGGAGTGATGAGGTATATGTAGAATAATTTCAGACGGAAATCCGTGGGAAATCCGTCAGAAATCGGTCATTTTCTAGTCGAACCAACGGTCACATTAACAGTCATATTAACGGCTATATTGAACCGACGCTAAACCGACCGAAATACAACGGAAAACCGACAGAAAATTAAACCGTCGGTTTACCGTCGGGTGTTTCCGACGGAATAAAAAAACCGTCGGAAATTTTCGACGGTATTCCGTCGGAAAGTCGTCGTTTTATCGTCGGTAATTTCTGACGGAATTTCTTCTGTCGGTAATTCCATCGGTAATAGCCCTGTTTTCTTGTAGTGGAATATTGCAATAATAAACTGAAAAATAAGTTTAAGTTTTAAATTTAAGTTACAAAAATAGAGATTTGAATTTAAAGTAAATTTCGAATTTGGACTGTATTTAATTTAAAAAAAATTATATATATAATATAATGTTATTATATTCTAAAGCATCATATACTATGTATTTGATATATAATGAGGTAATAATTTTATAGAGCAATTTTCATTTGTTTAGAAAACAGTCAAGGATGATTTTGTAACCACACAAAAAGATTAACTTAATCACAATATAGTTGTTATCTATATAATGTTCCTTTCTTAAAACTAGCAATCAAACAATGATAATGCGAATACCAGTTTTAACATGAACTAACCCCGATGTACGCCATGTGGAAGAGTGTTGTAAAGTCCCAGAGAGGAATAATGAAAGTGGCCTAATAACAGATATTGAATTCACCAGATCGAACACGGAACAGTCGTTGACACATGAGTAAGACCAAAACCACCAACTGCTGGACTTTTATACACACATGTCGACGATGATGTGTTTGATGAAGAATGGTAAAACACAATCATTTCTAAACGAAGAGACATGATAACATGTGAAAAAAGAAAAAAGCTGCCATTAAACATACCAAAAATAGAGGACTTTACATTAATTTATCGCACAATACAAATCAGCAATTGGAAAACAAAGCTGGTCAACAGTTTATGAAATCGTCCTTACCTGCGTAACCCAAAACAAACTTAAGCATTTAAAGTTTTGATATGAAGTGGACGGGCTAAAACAAAAAAAAAAATCGATGACTTAGTGCATATTTTAAGGGTTCGTAATCACGATTTAAAAACCAACAGTTTCTAGGTGGAACAGCTGCCACAAGCAGACACCTTAAGCAGAACCTTAAGAAAACAAAGCGTGAATATGCTAATTTTTCCTACAACTACCAGCTTATGCAACATGTAGCACAATATATAATTGAACCATCGGCTATACGAGAAAAAACCTTATGCAGCGAGAGACGCATAACGCATGGTCATTGACTCCGTACACCTTCCCTCGAGGGTTTATTTTTGTAACGGTGATCCATGGATCATTTTTGTAAGTAAATCGAGGGTATGGAATGTAACACACCTGCGTAAATGTTATATTAAGAAATTTTTTTTATTGGAGTTTTGAATTACAAACATAATTATTTGCAATTGCTAACCTGATCTGCTTGTGAAGCAATAATGAACGGATCGTAGTTTCTTAGTTTTTTGCTCGAATTAATCGACGTCACACCGAACTCGTCGATCACAACACCTTGCCCTAGGATCGGGTTATACCAGTCGCATAGAAAAACTACACAACGCATTCCAAGCTTCCCTATGTATTTTACTTCTAGTATTTCTTTAAGAATACCATAGTAGACAGCTTCTCCGGATGCAGATGATACTCCGTGATCGGCAGTAATTCTTGTTGACCCTTCTACATGCACCTTAAATGCGTACCCCCTAGTGCAATATCTCGGATAAGACTTTGCTGTGTAGTGGAGGCCCTCTATTATGTCAACTAACCAATCATCGGGGATGCGTCCAGCTTTGAGTTCCTCCCGGACCTAACAATATGATCACATCAAAGTTAAAAAATGTTGCTCAAATTCTTAAGTGTTTTATCTGATTCAAGTAACTAATTCTTACATAAAAGGTTAACCAATGGCTGAAGTATTTTTGTTTCCGAGCCTCACGTTCTCCCTCGTTCAATTTTGGATGATGAAACTGGAGAGCTTCCATATATATCCTACAAAAAGTTAAAAGAATATAAATAAGTAAAGCAAGTGCAATAAAAAATTATAAATCTAACATGTATACATCTCATATTGAAATACTTCCTCGCAGTTGGTTAGAATGTACTTGTGGAGATGTGTATGCTCTTGAGGTGTTAGTTTCCGCTTGCCTACTTTCCCACTTAACCGCCCAACCTGTTGAAAAATGTTAGGAACAACTGGCCGATAAATTTGCCTCTCTCCCCTGTCATCGTTCCTAGCTGGGCGCCTGCTCCTTGTGCGTACTTGCGAAGGGAAGTAGTAGCCAGCAAAGGTCGCAGTCTCTTCGTTGTTATATTGAGCGGCAATAGAGACCTCCACTTTAGAGGGATTCTTCACCTTCTTTTTAAGGTGGAACATATAGCGCTCGAATGGATACATCCACCGATATTGTACCGGACCACCAAGTCTAGCTTCACCCGGTAGATGGATAGGCAAATGTTCCATGACGTCGAAGAAAGACGGTGGAAATATCTTTTCCTGATTGCATAAGATTTTTGGAATGTTTTGCTCCAGACTTCAGATCCCATCAACAGTGAGTGTCCTGGTGGATATATCCCTGAAAAAATATCCAACAGCTGCAATTTCTTTGTGGACATCTCGAGGAAGGAGATGAGCAAATGCAAACGGCAGGAGTCGCTGCATCATCACATGACAATCATGACTCTTCATTCTGATAAACTTTCCTTCGTCAGTGTCCACACAATTACGCAAGTTTGATGCATACCCGTCAGGGAATTTAACTTGTAGCATAATCCACTTAAATAACTCTTCCTTTGACTTCGAGTCTACCCAATATGCTGGAATTGGCGGTTTTCCGTTATTCTGAAGATGAAGTTCAGGCCGATCACAAATTTCAGGTAAATCAAGCCTAGACTTGACATTATCTTTCGTCTTCCCTTGCACGTTGAGAAGAGTGTTCATAATGTTATCGAAATTTTTTTTCTCAATGTGCATGACATCAAGATTATGCCTTAGTAACTGGTCCTTCCAATATGGTAAATCCCAGAAAATGCTTTGCTTGTGCCAGTTGTGGACTACACCAGCTCCATATATATTCTCATGCCGTTCCCACCACACTCACGACTTCTTAATGCACCAAATCCTTCTAAGAGTCCCAAGGTAGTCGACCCATCGTCTTGGAGAATAGGATCATCAAACACTTTCCTCTTCTTCGTAAAAAGTTTAGTGTTTTTCCGGTATGGATGATCATGCGGTAGAAATCTTCTATGACAATCAAACCAACACGATTTGCGTCCATTCTTCAACTGGAATGCATCTGTCTTTTCCTGACAATACGGACATGCTAACCTCCCGTGCGTTGTCCATCCTGATAACATACCGTAAGCTGGGAAATCGCTAATGGTCCACATCAATGCAGCCCTCATCAGAAAATTTTTCTTGCATGAGACATCGTATGCTACAACACCGGGCAGCCATAACATTTGCAACTCATGTATCAGCGGCTGCAAGAATACATCAAGTGCTCTTCTCGGATGCTCTGGACTGGGAACGAGTACGGAGAGGAAAAGAAACTATCGACGCATGCACATAGTCGGCGGTAGGTTATAAGGAGTCAGAATCACTGGCCACAACGAATATTGTCTCCCATGCCTTCCAAACGGGTTGAAACCATCTGTGCATAATCCGAGGTACACGTTACGTCGCTCGTATGCAAAATCTGGATATACTCTCTGAAAATGTTGCCACGCTTCAGCATCCGATGGATGTGCAATCTCTGCTCCTCTACTATGCTCAGCATGCCATCTCATTTCCCCTGCAGTTCGCTCCGACTGGTATAAGCGCCTAAGCCTATCGGTTAACGGCATATACCACATTCGCTTGAACGGAACCTTAGCTCTTCCCCCTGTATCCTCATAGCGCGGCTTCTTACAGAATTTGCAATCCAGACGGAATTCATCTTCTCGCCAATATATCATACAGTTGTCGATGCACACATCTATCATCTCATACGGTAATCCCAGCCCTTGCACAAGTTTCTCAACCTCGTTGTATGAACCCGACGCAAGGTTATCTTCTGGAAGAATATCTTTCACAAACTCGCAAAACGCATCCACACATTCTTCCGCCATATTGTAGTCCGACTTTATGCCCATTAATCTTGTAGCAGCTGATAATGGCGAATGACCCTCTCTGCAACCATCGTAAAGCGGCTTCTTCGCTGCATCTAACATGTCAAAAAATCTCCTAGATTCTACATTTGGTTCCTCACCTACCCTAGGAATTTGATATTCACCTACCTCTGGAATATTTTCTCTATGTGCATCATTAACCATCTGAATGGTGCCTACACCAAAATCGACATCGGCAGTATAAGGTTCGCTAGAACTAACATTAGGTTCCCTAGTACTAGTACAACCGTAATGTTCTCTACTACTACTTGCATTATCCGAAGTTTCCCCATGAAGATACCAAATCTTATAACCCGACATAAACCCAACAGAATACAAGTGAAACCATACTTCGCCAATCGGAATATTTCTAGAATTTCGGCAATTAACACATGGACATCTTAACTTACCTTTTTCAGCGTTTGTGGTTGATTGCAAGCTAGCGACATAAACTCTGCAATACCGAGTGCATATTCCTGTTCCACTAGCTTCGTCTCCTCAACAATCCTAACTCCGTCCATCCACGATCTAAAATAGTTAGAAAAAGACATTTTTCTCGGTTACTAGAAGTATTAGAGAGAGAGAGAGAGAGAGAGAGAGAGAGAGAGAGAGAGAGAGAGAGAGAGAGAGAGAGAGAGAGAGAGAGAGAGAGAGAGTCATGGAGGGATAGGTGTGGAGGGGAAGAGAGGAGTGATGAGGTATATGTAGAATAATTTCAGACGGAAATCCGTGGGAAATCCGTCAGAAATCGGTCATTTTCTAGTCGAACCAACGGTCACATTAACAGTCATATTAACGGCTATATTGAACCGACGCTAAACCGACCGAAATACAACGGAAAACCGACAGAAAATTAAACCGTCGGTTTACCGTCGGGTGTTTCCGACGGAATAAAAAAACCGTCGGAAATTTTCGACGGTATTCCGTCGGAAAGTCGTCGTTTTATCGTCGGTAATTTCTGACGGAATTTCTTCTGTCGGTAATTCCATCGGTAATAGCCCTGTTTTCTTGTAGTGGAATATTGCAATAATAAACTGAAAAATAAGTTTAAGTTTTAAATTTAAGTTACAAAAATAGAGATTTGAATTTAAAGTAAATTTCGAATTTGGACTGTATTTAATTTAAAAAAATTATATATATAATATAATGTTATTATATTCTAAAGCATCATATACTATGTATTTGATATATAATGAGGTAATAATTTTATAGAGCAATTTTCATTTGTTTAGAAAACAGTCAAGGATGATTTTGTAACCACACAAAAAGATTAACTTAATCACAATATAGTTGTTATCTATATAATGTTCCTTTCTTAAAACTAGCAATCAAACAATGATAATGCGAATACCAGTTTTAACATGAACTAACCCCGATGTACGCCATGTGGAAGAGTGTTGTAAAGTCCCAGAGAGGAATAATGAAAGTGGCCTAATAACAGATATTGAATTCACCAGATCGAACACGGAACAGTCGTTGACACATGAGTAAGACCAAAACCACCAACTGCTGGACTTTTATACACACATGTCGACGATGATGTGTTCGATGAAGAATGGTAAAACACAATCATTTCTAAACGAAGAGACATGATAACATGTGAAAAAAGAAAAAAGCTGCCATTAAACATACCAAAAATAGAGGACTTTACATTAATTTATCGCACAATACAAATCAGCAATTGGAAAACAAAGCTGGTCAACAGTTTATGAAATCGTCCTTACCTGCGTAACCCAAAACAAACTTAAGCATTTAAAGTTTTGATATGAAGTGGACGGGCTAAAACAAAACAAAAAATCGATGACTTAGTGCATATTTTAAGGGTTCGTAATCACGATTTAAAAACCAACAGTTTCTAGGTGGAACAGCTGCCACAAGCAGACACCTTAAGCAGAACCTTAAGAAAACAAAGCGTGAATATGCTAATTTGTCCTACAACTACCAGCTTATGCAACATGTAGCACAATATATAATTGAACCATCGGCTATACGAGAAAAAACCTTATGCAGCGAGAGACGCATAACGCATGGTCATTTGTTTTTAGATTACTTTCTAAAAACCATCAATCAAAAATATAAAAAGGCGTCCATAAATTTTATAGCAAGGCACAATCTATCTATGCCAATCATTGTAAGCTGTTATGCGCAAACTATCATTACTAAATATTTCGCAACTTTACCATTAATTGGATTAGTACACAAAGGCAACTATGGAGTCTACGAGTAAGTAACATAACTAATATACAACAACCATTAACAATTACTCCAAAATAAAAAAGGAATATAGGGTAGATAAGAGACAGTGCAAAGTACAAAACTAAATAAACTCTGTATAAATTATAAAAAAGCTGAACCACAACTAGAGAAAAAGTAAAAAGTAGTGAACCACAAAAGTCGTTTGATAACCAAAACTTCGCGCGTCCGCGGGGTGGTAAACATCACTAGTACACATAATCAGATATAATAAGTCCATAAATACTTTCTTATTATCTCGAATTTTGAATAATATAAGTTATAACCCTTCTGTATTACATAATATTTATTGCATGTTACATGTAACGACTAAGGATCCTTCATATCTTGACAGTTTGTAAGTTCAATCAGTTCATAATAATTCTTGTATTAATCCCTCACATGAACAGTTCATCCAAATTATTGTCATTTCGTTGCCACTCGTCAATTTGTAATTAAAAACAAATTAACCAATCTCAGTCTTCACCTATAAAAGAGAGCTTTAGGGTTTTCTTATAACTATATAATACGAAACTCATATAACTTCACTCCATCAATATAATGGCTTATTCTAAGATTGCTCTTCTCCTCATTTTCAATGTCATCTTCTTCACTTTGGTCAGCTCCACTTCGGTCCCTTGTCCACCACCACCGTCTAAGAGCCACCACAAAAAGCCCTCACCGTCATCTCCCTACCACAAACTCACTTGTAAAGATGCTCTTAAACTCAAGGTATGTGCCAATGTGTTGGATTTGGTTAAGGTTTCTTTACCACAAAAATCCAAATGTTGCACATTTATCAATGGCCTTGTTGATCTCGATGCCGCGGTTTGTCTCTGCACCGCCTTGAAAGCTAATATCCTTGGCATTAAGCTTAATGTTCCTATTTCATTGAGCCTTATCTTAAACCAGTGTGGTAAGAAGGTTCCATCTGGTTTCCAATGTGCCTAGAGATAGCACATTTTTAAACTGAGATTAAAATTATTACCAAAAGTTCCTTTCTTGTTTTAAATTTCTGTTTAAATTCTTCCATTATCTATTGCTGTAATTTGTTACATGCTTTATCAATAAATAAAGTGATTATGTTTTATATAATATAATTTTTTCATATTATTTATTATACATTAATGAATAGATCCGTATAAGAAATTGGAAATTGTATATGCACTATAAAACCACACCATGGAATTTAAAATTTGACCAAGTAAATGAAACCGAACCAAGGAATGTTTGTCTAATTTAATTTTTACTAGATGACTCTTGAAAATGTAAGGCTATGAGTTTTCAGAGTAATGACAAGTAATTCACGCGTTTTTTTCTGGAAACTTGCTTTTATTAGATTGACCTTGTAATCTTACATGAACACTTATTCTCAATCCAATCTCTCAAACTCAATGATTTATACATAATCACTTGAGCTCTCTCGAATTCTCTCTATCAAAACGCTTGCCTAATACACGGCAAATGCTCTGCTATTTATACATAATAGGATCGCTAACCTAGTTAGTCGAAAACCCTCAAGAAGATAAATCTTATCTTCTTAGAGATAAACACAAGATCCCTAATCCCCTTAGATTTAGGATTCCCTTGAATCTTTATTAAATCTTCGTTTTGATACTCTCCAAGATGCATGTCCAGCTCAGCCATACTTCTTGGGTCGTCCAAATCAGCTCCATGTCACGCCCCAACTTTCCCTTCGGGGAATTTTGCGGAATAAGGAAGATCCGGGAGGTTCGGGCTCCGACGAGGACTTGTCTCTTTGGCTTAAGTTCTATGGAGTTTTCCGGAAGTTTCTAGAAGACTTTAGAACGTGGTAGAAGATTCTAGAAGGTCCAAGAGAGTCTTAGAAAAGTATAGAATAATGTGGAAGGATCTAGAAGGTCCTATAATATCCAAGAGAGTCTTAGAGAAGTATATAATAATGTAGAAAGATCTAGAAGGTCCTAGAATGTCGAAGAGAGTCTTAGGGAAGTAGAGAATAATGTGGAATGATCTAGATGATCAATCTCCACTCTTAGATTAGATTAATCCTAGCCATCCATTGTAGAGGCAATTGTGTATAAATAGGGATGGGATCCCTCATTTGTAATCATCCAAGTATTTTCCTAATAAAGAGTTCTCTTTAGTTTCTCTCTAAAACATCCCTTTCTCTCTATAGACCAAGGTCCAAATTTGGGTGAGGCTGACTTAGCATTTCCAAGAGGGAAATCCGCTAAGGCCGCACGGATTGGGTTCACGAGGAATTAGTCTGTGACATGTGGTATCAGAGCCGAGTTTTGACCAGGGGTAAGGAGAAGAAGTTCGTGAAGTAAGGAGAATGGCTAAGGGATCTAGGAAGGCTGCCAACATTTCCAACGTGACCGACGACCGTTCGAACGACCCATCATCAGTCCATGAGGAGGAGTTGAACGAGAGTTTGACTCTAGAGTCATTGGGAGAGGCCGTTGGAATGCTGGGAGGTGGCATGGAAGGCGTGAGTTCAAGGCTGGAACGACTTGAGCGGGTCGTTTCCGAGTTGGAGAAAACTGCGTTCAAAGAGTTTGAACGGGCTAAGGATTACACGATCGAGACTGACACTCGGATCGCGAGGTTTGAAGAAAAGACGACGGTGGCCATTGAGACTTTGCATAGGGCCGTGGAAGCAATGTTGGGAAGGCTTGACGGGGTCGAGTCGATGAAGGCCGAGTTTGACCAAGTGAAGGAAGACTTGGCGTTGTGCAAGAGGGCTGTCGTCCAAGGGCTTACCACGCCCCCGGAAGTGAACCTGGCTAGGATAGAGTATCCTAAGCCGTCCAAGTTCAATGGCGTAAGAGACGCCCAAGGAGTTGAGAACTTCTTGTGGGAAATGGAGGCGTATTTCGAGAATCTTGGTATGACGGACGAGCCGACCAAGATCAAGACCGCGACTTCCTACTTGACCGAGACTGCCATGCTATGGTGGAGGAGAAGGCACTCAGTGATTGAGCGGGGCACTGTCCGGATCGATACATGGGACGAGTTCAAGCGGGACCTTAAGAAGCAGTTCTACCCGGAGAACGTCGTCTATCAAGCCCGGAGGAAGCTAAGAGAGCTTCGACAAAGAGGTACGATCCGAGACTATGAGAATGAGTTCACTGGACTGATGTTGCAGATTCCAAGCATGTCGGACGAGGATTCGTTGTTCTATTTCGTGGACGGACTCCAAAATTGGGCCAAGCAAGAGTTGCTTAGGCGGGGAGTCAAAACCGTTGATGAGGCTATAGCAGCAGCCGAGTCATTGGTTGATTATTCTCTCGACGGCCGGTCCAAGACCCATGAGAGGCGAGATGGGCATTCGGCCAAAGATGGGGGAGAAGATCGAAGTTCTAGATCCGCTAGTCCACAGAGGGACGAACGAGGGCAGGATCGTGAACCGGGGAAGTTTAACTCAAGATTCGGGAAGAGCTCGAGTCGGGAGGAGTTGGAAGAAAAGAATAAGTCATTCGCTCCTAGAGGAGGGTGCTACATATGAAAGGGATCGCATTCGTAAAAGGACTGTCCGAAGCTTGGGTCGCTAAGCGCGATACTTGAGAAGAAACGGGTTGAGGATGAGAAGGACGAAGAAGAGGATGAGCCGGCAATGTTGGGGTCATTACAGCTCCTCAACGCCTTGATGACTAAGACGGATCCAAAACAATCAAGCAAGGGGCTGATGTATGTGGAGGCTCGGATCAATGGGAAGAAGACCGAGGCAATGGTGGACACCGGAGCATCCCACAACTTCATATCCGAGGAAGAAGCCAAGAAGCTTGGCTTGAC
Source organism: Orychophragmus violaceus (assembly GCA_030180135.1). Lineage (NCBI taxonomy): Eukaryota > Viridiplantae > Streptophyta > Magnoliopsida > Brassicales > Brassicaceae > Orychophragmus > Orychophragmus violaceus. The sequence goes on from CM058239.1 coordinate 42,136,329, forward strand.
ATGGACCAAGAACGAACGTTGGGTAAAGACGGTGAATGGGAAGGCACGACCCTTGACCGGGATCGCATAAGGGGTGGATCTTCGGATAGGAACGTGGAAGGGGCAAGCCGACTTCTCGGTGATACCGATGGAAGACTACAAGGTCGTGATCGGGCTGGATTTCATGGGACAAGTCGGAGCAGTCCCAATGCCTTCACTGAACGCTTTGTGCATTCTTGAGAAGGGTGCAACATGCATGATCCCAACAATAAGTAAGAAGACGGGTGAAGATCAGCGGGTCGCGGCCATGAATGTGATTGACGGGCCGATACTTAGCGGGACAACGAAGAAGGATCAAGTCAACCACGTCCAAGATGGAGCAAGAGTGGAGCAAGCGGGACGTGGGAAAGCTGGAAGGAAGAAATGGAACCATCCGAGTCAAGGATCAAGCTGGGTTTGTGGGAAGACTCGGGAGATGGGAAGAGCGGCACGGAAGCAGAACATCCACGACGACGAGGACGTCGCCAAAATGGGTGGGGGAGAATGACACGCCCCAACTTTCCCTTCGGGGAATTTTGCGGAATAAGGAAGATCCGGGAGGTTCGGGCTCCGACGAGGACTTGTCTCTTTGGCTTAAGTTCTCTGGAGTTTTCTGGAAGTTTCTAGAAGTCTTTAGAACGTGGTAGAAGATTCTTGAAGGTCCAAGAGAGTCTTAGAAAAGTATAGAATAATGTGGAAGGATCTAGAAGGTCCTATAATGTCCAAGAGAGTCTTAGAGAAGTATATAATAATGTAGAAAGATCTAGAAGGTCCTAGAATGTCGAAGAGAGTCTTAGGGAAGTAGAGAATAATGTGGAATGATCTAGATGATCAACCTCCACTCTTAGATTAGATTAATCCTAGACATCCATTGTGGAGGCAATTGTGTATAAATAGGGATGGGATCCCTCATTTGTAATCATCCAAGTATTTTCCTAATAAAGAGTTCTCTTTAGTTTCTCTCTCTAAAACATCCCTTTCTCTCTATAGACCAAGGTCCGAATTTGGGTGAGGCTGACTTAGCATTTCCAAGAGGGAAATCCGCTAAGGCCGCACGGATTGGGTTCACGAGCAATTAGTCCGTGACATCCAGCTCATGATCAAGTCATCCCATTTGCTCGTCGTGATGTGCTTCACACTCTGCTTGCGTGTGTCACTCCTTGAGCTACTTCTTGACTGATACACGAAGTGACTCAGCTACATCTTCAAATTCCCCCTTTTTAGGATTGTGTGTCTCTCAAGTACCTGCACAACAATAAGACCACTACACACAAAGAACAAGTCGTATTCTGAACGTATTTTTGATTAGATTTCTCAAACCTTTTATACTTGTTCCATGAACACAAACATGAGTTTAACACAAGAGTTTTTGCAATTCAAACCATAACCGAAAGATCATAGTACTACAAAAACAAACTCCCCCAGAATCCTAGACTTGTTCCCAAGTGAACCTATTTCCAAAAACAATAAAAAAGAAACATTTAAACTCAATCGGCTTCACTCCCCCCACATCATTTAGCCACTATCCTCTTATCCCCCTGCTTGGGAGCACACAATGTTAAAAACATAATGTTAGTAGCTAAGGTATTCATTAAGGAGATGGAATCTTACCTGGCATAGCGTGAAGAAGATGCTGAATTACCTCAGAGAAGGTCTGGAGTGCCTCGGCAGTATCCTCAACCGCTTCTCTTGCTGCACGCGGACTACAACTCCCAACTGGTACCCGAACTGATCCGAGACTCACTATCTCCTGCATTGTCTGAGTCGAGGATCGTGGAGCTGATGCACTGGAACTGGCACGTCGTGGTGTATGTGTCCTTGGACTAGCACTCACAATCTTTTTCTTAGCTGACTTGGACTCCTCAGTCTTGACAAAGGCTTCACCAGATCGTGAGTCTTTCTTGAATAAGATTGGAGCAATGACCTTTTCTCCTTTGAGTGTTGTTGCTTCATGTTGAACTTTCACTAGCCTAGTGATAATCCTTGGAAACATCAACCAACGAGAATCAGACTCTTTGACAACTCCCATAGACAGAATCTGCTTGAAGATCATCTTTCGAACATCAGTTCTTAATCCTCGAGCAATCTTGTAAATCAACTTTGCTCTAGCAGAGAGATGGTGCTTATGAGTGGATGGGATCCAGTTGTAGGCTGAGAGGACACTCAAGGCAGCATAGCACAGTGGAAGCCCTGTAGCAGTAAGGTCCTTCCAACCTGTTTTTCCTTCACTGAGATATGCAGCTATTGCTCTCTGTCTCAACCTCAGCATCAGACTGAATTTCTTCCTCGCTCAGTTCTTGAAGTCCTAGAGACTCATTAATAGCAACAGACGAGAGCTCATAGATCTGTCCTCTAAACCAGACATCAATCTTCTCCACAGATTCTTCCAACTTAACACTTGGTAATGCTGCATAGAACTCACTGATGTGTTCTTTGATATACCCAGCTAGACCAGTCACAGTTGAAACTAATTTTCCATCCCTAATAAGTTCCAGATATCCCCATTCATCCTCTTCTTCCATATCGACCAATCGTTCTGGCAATATACCTCTAGTTCTAAAAAGTTTGTACCTTTCTTGGTCCAAGGATTTGGATACCTTGAGCTTCTTGGATATCATTGGCCTCCCATAAGATGTCTTGACTTTGGACTCTTTCTGTTCCGGAGCATGGTTCCTCTTTCTTGTATGCAGACGAGTTGCTCTCTCCGATTGCTTGTGCACCGAGATCTTGGTCGCAGATTCGTATCCGTCAGATTCAGTCTCTTCATCAGAAATCTCAATTGGCTTCTTCTTTTTCTTCTTCTTCGAGTCTTTGACTGCCGTTAGATCTTTCTTACTTTTCTTCTTCTTCTCGCTCTTCGATTTTCCATATCTAATATGATCGATCAGCATCTCTTCTTCTTGAACAGATTCGTGAGCTCCTCGAGTAAAATCAGAAGCTGTCTCAAGCCTTGTACCACTTTTTCTAGCCTCGGTCCTTTCCATTTCAACCTCAGTTGTTTGAGTATCGAGGTTCTCTTCTTCAGTTGATGTCTTCTCATGCTCAGGAACGTCACGGTTTTCGGTCGAAGCCTTTCCTCTGTTGAAGAAATTCCATTCTTGGTACACAACAATTGCAAGTGGATTGAACTTTTCTTGGGTCACGACTTAAGCAGATTGAGCTTCGTTTTCGGTTGCATGTGCCATCGGAGACTCGATTTGAGTGGGATTGATTGATATGCTCTAGAAGTTTTAATCCTATACTACTGCAAGTGCACAGTTATGCAGATGTAGTACTTAGGTATCGAATCCACAGAGACTCCGGTCAACGATAGATTATAGAACAGTCGAGATTAAACTAAGATGAAAGCAATGTGATGTAAACTAAAAAGCAAGCAAGAAAGTAAATCAATAAGCAGGATTGGATTTGTAAACAGTTAACTTAAAGCGCTAAGTCCAGGGCGTTCTCAGGAAATCAGACAAGCAGACAAATCAATCAGTCAGGATCTAATTAAGCACAGTTCTAGAACTCAAATCACGGATATAGAATTAACCAAATCTCTTTGCGAGAATTCTCTAAGTCTAAGTGTAGCAATCTAAATTCCTTTGCAATTACTAACAGATTAAACCAGCATTAATTCCAAGTTCGATATGTTCACAATTAAACTAAACCAAATTCCTTTGCGAGTAATTTAATTGCTCAACCTAAATAGTTCAGATTCTAAACCACACTGTCGTGTCGTATTTAGCAACCTAAGATCTAGATTCTAAGTGATCAGGTTAGAACTAGCATTAAACACAATTTAGATCGAAGAACAAATAAAGTTATGAATCTTTAACTGAATTAATTATATCTAGCAAGTCATGAAATCCTATGTGAGAAACCCTAAACCTAACTATGAATCTACTCAGACATAGATGATGTAAACATAATCAATGAAATAATAGATTGCATATAAGATATAAAAGAAAAGGGGTTCGAAATCTTCTCCAAAAACAAGATGAAGTACAGGTTCAGATCAGCCCCAAAATCTCTCTAAAACTCTCAGCTCAAAGTATGAATGCTTCATGAAAATAAAAGTCTAAAACCTAATTATAATATCCTAATCACGTCTTGGGGCTTCTGTGTAAATATCTGGAACTTCTGGGCAACTTCGCAATATCTCATAACTTCATTAACTCTCGCGAGTCTGGCACAAAGTGTTGTGCATCGATCGATGCTGATGTGCAACGATCGACACACTCCTCTGTTCTGGACAGTGAGCTTCACCTCTCGGATCAAATCTCCAAAATACACCAAATAGCTCCATAATCTCCACTTCTACTACAAACGTGCGTGTACCTAATAAGACCTGCAAAAGACTCTAAAGAAACACTAACAGACTCTAAAACATACTTATATCATGGTCTAAAACTAGTAACAACCATGATATATAAACTCCCTCACACTTAGCCTTTGCTTGTCCTCAAGCAAAACAAAGAACTTAGAATGTAGTGAAGAGGTTTGAAAACTTTCAGAAACTCTTTTTATCTTTGAAGCAACAACACTCAGATTCCCCTTAGTAATCCACATGAAAGATTTCACCTGCAGACATCAAGACCAACATATACTTCCCCCACACTTAGCAACTGTCCTAAGTAAACTCCACAATCACATTCACGCATTCAAATTCACCCTACTGACTTCTGCAAGTATTTAAGTGCGGTCTCACCTAAGGAGTATCGATCAAAGGGCACATGGACTCTTACCTCGTCAGCTCTAGACCACCATACTATCTTTCTTTGGTCCCTTTATTCTCTTTTCCCTTCCTTAACAACTGATTTTTCCCCACTGTGTATCATTTTATTTTTTTATCAGTGTTCTTCCCGTTTTGGGGTGTACTTTGGACACATTCCATGGATCGCACAGGAGGTAATAGTGGTAGCTACCACTCCCGTGACCACTTCGGAGCTACTAGCTCATCCTCAGTTTATTACTTTTTTTTTTACTTTATGGAAGGGGAGAAGGGAACCAAATATGACAGGTTTACAGGCTGTGTCAGAACCAACAAAGGAATCCGACTCAAGGTATTCCAAGCCCTTAGGTGAGAAAATTAAGTCAGTATTAAGGTGAAGTCAGTAAAAGGATCCTCTGATACCTGAAGTGATGTGGGTGTTCCCAGTAGGCTGATCCGTGTCTGGGTTTTCTAATAGTCATAGATTGTTCTGCAAACTCATCCCAATGGTCACTTAAGTTCCTGCAAGTGTTGTTAATCTTCTCAAAAATTCATTGTTTCTTACTTAAACTGTTTTGACTCAATAAAACAAATTTTGAAAAACAGATTGACTCTAAGAAAACAGAAAGATAAAGTCAGTAGCACCTCCCCCACACTTAAGACACACTGTCCCCAGTAGTGTCAAGCTAAGGATTGGTAAAAGAAAAATAAAAATTAGTAAATGGATGAGTTGAGTTATGTCTGATTTTTACCTCTGTCGCACCTGCATCGACCGTTGCACTAGGTGCGTCGATCGTTGCAGGGCGATTTTCGTTTAGGATCAATCGTTGCTCAGGACCGCAATGATCGCTGCAGTGCGATTTCTTTCGTGTTGTGACGATCGACACAATGGTGTATCGATCGACGCACTGCGATTTCTCCGAGACCTGCAGACAAAACTCACCAAAAACAGAAACAAAATGTAAAATCCTACAAAAACACTAAAAATTAAAATGCAAAAACGAAACAGTGGGTTGCCTCCCACTCAGCGCTCTTTTAATGCCAATAGCTTGACGTTTCAGCTGATCTAGGTAGAGGGTGCATCATCCAGAGGCAGAATTTGACTTCCTGGAATCTCGGCCTTAGCCCAATAATGTTTCACCCTCTGTCCATTCACAGTGAATTCATTACCTTCCTTGTTGGTTAGAACGACAGCTCCATATGGACGTACCTCTTTGATTGTGAAAGGACCAGACCACCTTGATTTCAGCTTACCTGGAAACAAATGCAAACGAGAGTTATACAAAAGTACCTGATCATTAGGCTCAAACTGTCTAGAGACAATCTTCTTGTCATGATAAGCCTTAGTCCTCTCCTTGTACAGTTTTGAGTTCTCATAGGCAAAGTGTCTAATCTCATCTAACTCATTAGGCTGCACCAATCTCCTTTCTGCAGCAGATTTAAGATCAAAGTTCATCTGCTTTACAGCCCATGCTGCTTTGTGCTCGAGCTCTACTGGCAGATGACATGCTTTTCCATACAGCAGGTGAAATGGAGTGGTCCCAAGTGGTGTCTTAAATGCTGTCCGGTAAGCCCATAATGCATCATCTAGCTTTGCTGCCCAATCTTTTCTTGTCTTTCCAACTGTCTTCTCTAGGATCTCCTTAATCTGTCTGTTAGAAACCTCGACTTGTCCACTAGTCTGGGGGTGATAAGGAGTAGCAACTCGGTGATGAACTCCATGCTTCTTTAACAGCTTCTCGAAGACCTTATTAATGAGCTTCGTTTTCGGTTGCATGTGCCATCGGAGACTCGATTTGAGTGGGATTGATTGATATGCTCTAGAAGTTTTAATCCTATACTACTGCAAGTGCACAGTTATGCAGATGTAGTACTTAGGTATCGAATCCACAGAGACTCCGGTCAACGATAGATTATAGAACAGTCGAGATTAAACTAAGATGAAAGCAATGTGATGTAAACTAAAAAGCAAGCAAGAAAGTAAATCAATAAGCAGGATTGGTTTTGTAAACAGTTAACTTAAAGCGCTAAGTCTATGGCGTTCTCAGGAAATCAGACAAGCAGACAAATCAATCAGTCAGGATCTAATTAAGCACAGTTCTAGAACTCAAATCACGGATATAGAATTAACCAAATCTCTTTGCGAGAATTCTCTAAGTCTAAGTGCAGCAATCTAAATTCCTTTGCAATTACTAACAGATTAAACCAGCATTAATTCCAAGTTCGATATGTTCACAATTAAACTAAACCAAATTCCTTTGCGAGTAATTTAATTGCTCAACCTAAATAGTTCAGATTCTAAACCACATTGTCGTGTCGTATTTAGCAACCTAAGATCTAGATTCTAAGTGATCAGGTTAGAACTAGCATTAAACACAATTTAGATCGAAGAACAAAAAAAGTTATGAATCCTTAACTGAATTAATTATATCTAGCAAGTCATGAAATCCTATGTGAGAAACCCTAAACCTAACTATGAATCTACTCAGACATAGATGATGTAAACATAATCAATGAAATAATAGATTGCATATAAGATATAAAGAAAAGGGGTTCGAAATCTTCTCCAAAAACAAGATGAAGTACATGTTCAGTTCAGCCCCAAAATCTCTCTAAAACTCTGAGCTCAAAGTATGAATGCTTCATGAAAATAAAAGTCTAAAACCTAATTATAATAGCCTAATCACGTCTTGGGGCTTATGTGTAAATATCTGGAACTTCTGGGCAACTTCGCAATATCTCATAACTTCATTAACTCTCGCGAGTCTGGCCCAACGCGCTGTGCATCTATCGATGCTGATGTGCAACGATCGACACACTCCTCTGTTCTGGACAGTGAGCTTCACCTCTCGGGTCAAATCTCCAAAATACACCAAATAGCTCCATAATCTCCACTTCTGCTCCAAACGTGCGTGTACCTAATAAGACCTGCAAAAGACTCTAAAGAAACACTAATAGAATCTAAAACATACTTATATCATGGTCTAAAACTAGTAAAAACCATGATATATCATTGATCTTCTCGGAGTTCATGGTGCTTCGATTGTTCGCGAATTAGCTCTCAAACACTCTTTAGGGTTTTTCGGAGATAAACAAAAAGTGAATAGTCCTTTCTTCCGTTTGCCGCGAACTTATATTCGTGACTCTCTAACATCCCATATTTTGTCTTCTAGCATTCCCGGTTTAGCAATGGACCCGCTTGATTCAATTTGAAATTGATTTCCTGTACTAATATGTTTTACTGCAACATACCATATTGTTCTTTCACAAGAGTTAAAGTAGCCTAACACATAACCAACTCAACCGCATCCACAATCAAATTGTGAGTTCAATGGGAATATTTACTGCTAATAATGAACACCACTTACACAGACATCAACTGGCTTTGAAAATGAAGTTACAGATTTTAAGACTTTCTTTGTACCACTTGACATTGTGCTTGTACTAGAATGTATCCTCAGCTCATATTGATTCATGCATTTGGTCATCCAGATTTCCATGGCTAGCTTTCACACTCTCATTCCTTTATCTTGTCTTTGTCAGTTTTCAACCTTTATCCTGTAGGAGAGAGCAGACCCTTTTTTTTTTTACTTACTCGTTGAGCTAGTTTTATCACTTGACTTCTCAAAAACTAGCTCCAGTCTGATCTTTCTTGTCTTTTGCTCTCTCTTTCTACGAAACCTGTACTGGACTTAGACAAGACGGAATGGTGGGCAGCTCTTTTCCACTTTATCATACGACTCCAAACTAAATCTTAGCTTAATATACATCATGTGTCACTGCCTGTATCAGTTCTGCACACTTTCACAAACCGTCATATTTCACAAATACCAAGTGCATTTTCAGAGTGACAAAACGATTAAAGTCAAGTGGTTTTGTAAAGAAACCATCCAGTTGAGACTCAGTGACAATGTTTTCTATTATTACATGTTTTTCTCCGCTAACTTACGAATGAAGTGGTGTCTTATGTCAATGTGCTTGGTCTTAGAGTGTTGTACCGGATTCTTTGAAATACTTATGGCACTTTTGTTGTCACAGTACACCAGTAGTACCCCTGAATCCATTCCAAAATCCGGAGACATTTGCTTCATCCATAAGAGTTGTGCACAACAACTTCCCATTGCAATGTATTCGGCTTCTGCTGTAGAGAAAGACGCTGAATTTTGCTTCTTTCTCATCCATGCAATGAGATTATTCCCCAAGAATAAACAACCTCCACTGGTGCTTTTCCGATCATCAACACTTCCTGCCCAGTCATCATCACAATAACCCACCAGACTCTTGTTTGATCCCTTAGAATACCAGATTCCCAAGCCAACTGATCCTCTAACATATCTGATGATGCATTTGACAACTTTTAGATGTGACTGCTTGGGCTTAGCTTGAAATCGTGCTAACACTCCAACACTGAATGTTAGGTCTGGCCTGCTTGCAGTTAAATATAGGAGACTTCTAATCATTCCTCTGTAAGTCTTGATATCCACATCCTTTCCTTCATCATCTTTTGTCATCTTGAAGGTAGTGCTCATAGGTGTCTTAGTCTCTTTGCAGTGTTCCATCTTGAATCTAGTGAGGAGATTCTTAGCATAAGTTGTTTGAGATATAAATATCTCATCTCTTGACTGCGTGATCAGAAGACATAGGAAGTACTTCAACTCTCCAACCATGCTCATCTCAAACTCCTTTGTCATGCTCGATACAAACTCATCAACGAGTTTTTGTGATGTGCCTCCAAAGATGATATCATCTACATATATTTGCACCATCAAAATCTCCTTGCTCTGCTCAAGAATGAACAGAGTCTTGTCTACACTTCCCCTGTTGTAGCCTTGATCCGACAAAAATCTTGTCAGTCTTTCATACCATGCCCTAGGCGCTTGTTTGAGACCATAAAGAGCTTTTTTAGCTTATACACGTGCTTAGGGTTTAATGCATCTTCAAACCCTTTTGGTTGCTCAACATACACTTCTTCTTGAAGAAATCCATTTCCATTTGGTAGACTGTGAAGTTCATGATGCATGCCATTCCCAAAAATAGCCTGATTGACTCAAGTCTTGCGGCAGGAGCAAATGTTTCTTCAAAATCCACACCTTCGATTTGAGAATATCTCTGAGCAACTAATCTTGCTTTGTTCCTGATCACAACCCCTTCTTCATCAATCTTGTTCTTGAAGATCCACTTGGTTCCAACGATGTTTCCTTGTTTTGGTCTTAGAACCAGTTCCCACAAATTATTGCGTACTAATTGTTCCAGCTCTTGTTGCATGGCCACGATCCAAAACTCATCATCGATTTCCTGCACATGTGTTTTAGGTTCAATAGTGAATACAAAACATGCAAATCTTACCATCTCTCTGAAGTTGAGTTAAACTCCTCTGGTCTTTCTTTCTTCTTCAGCTTCTCCAATGATGTCTTTGGCAGAATGGTTGCGAGGGACATGCAACTCTTTGCTTGTCTTTATCGGCTCTTGGACTTGTTCTTTGACCTTCTCGTTTTTCTTGTTTTTGAAATTCATCAGAACCCCTCGAGTTTTCCTTTCCTCTCCCGCTTCTCCTATAATATATGTGGCAGAATGGTTTCGAGGAACTCGCAACTCTTTCTTGGGTTGAGCTACGTCCTGAGTCAGATCCGTCTGAGTCAAATATCTCGTATCTCTAGATATTTCATTCCTTCCTTCATTGTCAGAATCACCCTTAGAATTTACCTCTTCCCATTGTGTGAATGAATAATCATCAAAAACCACATTCACTGACTCCATTATGAGACATGTTCTGTTGTTGTACACTCTGAATGTTGTACTATTTCCTGAGTAGCCCAGAAAGATCCCTTCATCTCTCTTTGAGTCAAACTTCTCGAGGTGATCTTTATCATTGAGGATGTAGCATTTGCAACCAAACACATGGAAATAGCTCAGGTTAGGAGTTTTTCGCTTCCACAGTTCATACGGTGTCTTTGTGGACCCTTTCCTAATGTACACCCTATTGATGATGTAACACAGAGTGTTGATTGCTTCAGCTCAAAATCTGGTTGGTACATTGTTCCCATGTATCATTGCCCTAGCCATCTCTTGAAGTGTCATGTTCTTCCTTTCTACCACACCATTCTGTTGCGGAGTTCTGGGTGCGGAGAACTGATGACTTATCCCATGATTCTCACAGAACATCCTCATTGTATCATTTTGGAATTCTTCTCCATGATCACTTCTAATTAGTTTCACACTTCCTCTCTCATTGATCAGCTGAAGTTCCCAAATCCTAAAGCTGCTAGCTGTGTCAGACTTTTCCCTGATGAACCTTACCCATGTAAACCTCATGTAGTCATCCACAAGCACAAAGACATATCTCTTTCCTGCTACACTCTCGATCTGCATTGTTCCCATTAAGTCCATGTGAACTATGTCAAGAGCTGATTTAGACTGAACGTCATGAACCCTTTTGTGTTGCACCTTGACTTGTTTTCCTTGATTGCAAGGTCCGCATATCATCTTGTCACTTCCTTTTATCTGAGGAACTCCACGGACAATCTATTTATTCACCAGAGTGGTCAGATTTCGAACATTCATGTGTCCCAGCCTTTGATGTCATCCTTTGCATTAAAACACTTCATTGTGTTTCTCCACATGTAGCAGTTGTTGCTTGTCCTGACTCCTTGAATGACAGTCTCTTGGCGCTCATTGATTCCCTTGCATTCAGTGCGTGTAAACATAACCATCAATCCTTCATCATACAACTGACTTACGCTGATGAGATTTGCTTAAAGTCCCTGCACCAAGTAAACATCATTAGTTTTGGTATTTCAATTTCACTTGTTTGTCCCTTACCAAGAATGTTTCCATGTCCTCCATCTCCAAAGGTAACTTTCCCTCCTTTAATTGATTTGATCCCTTGAAGATTTTTCTGATCTTCAGTCATGTGTCTGGAGCATCCACTGTCAAAGTACCATGGAGCTGTTTATTCCAGATCGTCTGAGACTAAGGCCATGCTACATCTGAATCCAAGACCGGCTTTTGTTTTCATGGGCCCATTCCTTGCTGTTTGGTGTAGGTCATATGTCTTTATCCAGATTTGATTCTTAAAACCATTCCAGTAGTATATACCTTGTCTTCTCAGCCAGTTTACCTTTTCTCTGAACCTTCTGCAGTATGCTTTAATATGTCCTTGATTTCCACAAAACCAGCATGCATCGGTTCTTTTGTAAGAGTCTTTGAAATCTTGATCAGGAAATCCCCCTGACACAAAGTTGGTATTCTTGGCTTCCTGCATTCCCTTTCCTGTTTATCCGAGACCTCTATACCCTCTTTCAGTTCTTCCGGTACTCAAGATTTTGTTCAGTTTCTTACTCCCAGTGAGCATGTGAATTTTCTTGTGATACTGTGTTAGTTCTGCTTGCAGTCATTGATATATCATGGTTTTTACTAGTTTTAGGCCATGATATAAGTGTGTTTTAGTGTCTTTTGTGTTCTTTTAGAGTCTTTTACAGGTATAATCAGGTTTGGAGCTGAATTGGAGATAATGGAGCATTTTGGAGATTTTTGGAGTGATTGGCCGAGAGATAGAGTTCACTGTCCGAAACAGAGGAATGCGTCGATCGTTGCACACCTGCAACGGTCGTTGCACCAGCGAGATGGGCCAAAACTCAGCGGTTTATGAAGAGTCAAGAATTTGCACTTTGATCCAGAAGTTCCTGATATTTACAAAGAAGCCCCTGGCCGAGATTAGACCTATATAATTAAGTTTTTGGTGTTTTATTTACTTACGCTTTCATACTTAGAGCTAAGAGATTTTTAGAGCTTTTGGGGCTGATCTATTTCCTGTATTCACTTATTTTGGAGAAGATTTCGAACCCCTTTATCTATTTAATTTCTTATATGCAATCTATTATTTCTATGATTATGTTTTCATCAATCATGTCTGAGTAGATCCATAGTTAGGCTTAGGGTTTCTCATTAGGGTTTGATGACTTGCTAGACTTGTTTAATTCAGTTAAGGATTCATATGATTAGAATGTTCTTCAAACTAAATTGTGCTTAATGCTAGTTCTAACCTGATCAATTAGAATCTAGATCTTAGGTTTCTAAATTCGACACGAGAGTGTGTTTTAGAATCTGAACTATTTGGTTGAGCAATTGAATTATTCGCAAAGAGATTTGGTTTAGTTTAATTGTGAACATATCGAACTTGAACTTAATGCTTGTTTAATCTGTTAGTAATTGCAAAGAGATTTGGGTTACTGCACTTAGACTTAGAGAGTTTTCGCAAAGAGATTTGGTTAATTCTATTTCCGTGATTTGAGTTCTAGAACTGAGTTTAATTAGATCCTGACTGATTAACTTGTCTGCTTGTTTGATTTCCTGAGAATACCCTAGGCTTGACGCTTTTAGTTTATTGCTTTCACAACCAACTTGCTATTGTTTACTTTCTTGCTTCGCAATTTATTTACTTCACCATCTGCTTATTTCTAGTATTAGTCTCTACTGTTCTGATCTATCGAGACCTAGTGTCCCTGTGGATTCGATAACCCTATATACTACTTTGACATTGCTGTTCACTTGCAGTTTAGAATAGGGTAAAACTTAGAACCTATCAAGTTTTTGGCGCCGTTGCCGGGGACTCTTAGAGTCTTCGATAGGACCGAACTTAGGGTTTTACTAGAAATTTTTCTTTTTGTTTTTGCTTTTTCGTTTTATTTTCATATTTTGCTAACTTTTTCTCTGTTTCTTTCTGTCGCAGGTACGACTTTCGCCTTGCGTCGATCGTTGCACCCCTTGCGTCGATCGTCACTAGGCGATTCTGAGATTGAATCGATCGTTGCACTGATAGCATCGGTCGTTGCTGGACGATTACAGACAGTTTATGCCAACGCAGAAAACTCGAAGTAATCCGAACTCGAGCTTAGTTAATCTCGGACTAGAGGAACTTGGACGTCTAGAAAGAACTATCAGAAGAGAAAAGAGAGAGAGAATGGTACGAGAACGTCTGATCTTGATACGAGATGCTGAAGGTGTCCTGAGGGATCCGGAAAACAATCCTTACAATGCTGTTGGGCAGAGGATTGATGCTGATGGACGAGTGATCCCTGACCCTCCTGAGCAACTGCAACAGGAACAGAACCAGGGTCAAGGACAGGCCCAAGGTATACAGTTAGTTGTCCATGAGAGGACTTTAGCTGACTACAACAGACCGGATGAGTTTCATAGAAACCGGTCAGCTTTAGTGCTTCCTGCTTTTGAGAGGAATGATTTTGAGGTCAAAACCATCTACTACTCGATGATAAGACAGAATGCATTTCATGGACATCCAACAGAGCAGACTATGGACCACATTGATTCGTTTGAGGACATAATCAATGGCATGAAGTATGATGGAGTTTGCCAGGATTATCTGTTCCTTAAGCTTTTTCCTTACAGTCTCGCTGGAGACGCTGCTGCATGGCTGAAGCAACTGCCACCTGGACAGTTTACTACTTGGGCAAACCTGAAGAGTGAGTTCCTACGTCATTTCTATGATGATGCGCGTTCAGACCAGTCTAGACAGGACATACTCACATTTTCCCAAGGAGCTGTGGAGCCTTTGAAAGCTGCCTGGATGAGATTTAAGAAGTACCAGCGTGACTGCCCACACCATGGATTCACTGAAGTGCAGTTACTTGGTATCTTCTTCAGAGGAATAGATCTGCCACATCAGTCTGCACTGGATAACTCCAGTAATGCTAACTTCAACACCAGGACTCCTACACAGGCTAAGCAGTTGATTGAGAACCTAGTTGGCAGCAACAGTTGCAAGACTATGGATGAGAGAAGGAAGAAATCTGGTGGAAGTGTAGAGAATACAGAGATGACTGAATTGAGATCTAGGATGGACACAATCTACAACCTCCTGACTAATAAGAAGGCTGTCCATTTTGCTCAAGATGTTGAGGTAATTCAGACTGAGGAGGACACTCAGGAAGAAGATGTGAATTACATTGGAGGATCTGGTTTCCAAGGTAACAGATTTGGTAATCAGCAGGGTAACAGATTCTTCAACCAAGGACAAAAGAGTGCCTTCACAGGCAATCAAAACTCTTTTGGACAGACTAGTGGTTTTCAGAAACCCTTTGGACAAAGTGCTCAGAGAACTTATGGATCTACATCTTATCAGACTCCTCCTGCACCTACAGCTCATGAGAGTAGGGTGGAAGCAATGTTTGAACAACTAATGGAGAGTCAGACCAAGAGTACTGTGGAAAGCAACAAGAAGATAGATGCTGTCTATGAGAACCTCAATGGAAAGTTTGAGACGCTGAACACTCACATGAAGCAGTTAGATACTCAGGTGAGTCCTATTTCCAGCTCTATGAAGGGAAAAGGAGTGGCAGACACTCATATTAAAGTCTGGTCTGTGTGCATTAATGATGGATCTCACCTAGGTGAAAAATTTGAGCTAAGTACAGCTGAATTGGTGAGGGAAGAAGAAATCTCGGATTTTTGTGAAAAAAGTCTCGGGTAGAAACTGCAGCATGGCAACGATCGACACACACCTAGCATCGATCGTTGCAGATCGTGAGCAGACAGAACTGTCGGATGATAATGGAATAGATGCTGACTTGGAGCTTGATCGCCTATTCCCTGGAGTTTCTGAGATCTCTCAACAGGAGATTTATGCGCAGATTGTTAGACAACAATCCTCGGTATCTGAGGTGATTAAGCAGGAAATTGAAGAGCTTAAAAAGCTAGAGGAAATTGGTGAAGAATTGGAAGAAATTCCATCTTCTGATGATCCACCTTATCATCCATTTGTGCAGAGGTATTTGAACAAGATGCTGCCTCTAGACGAAGAGTTGAGAGACTGGGTGATTGTAGGTCCTCAACATATAAGTGATGTTCTGCTGACAAAGATCCCGAAGAAGCTGCCTGACCCTGGAGTCTTTGTGCTTAACTGCTCCATCTTCGAGGACAGTTTTAGACGCTCTCTGTGTGACTTAGGAGCTGCTGGAAGTTTGATGCCATACTCTGTGGCAGAGAAGCTGGGTATGCTGGATTTTTCTCCCACTAGGACCTCTCTTGTCCTAGCTGATCAGTCTATACGAGTTTCGGAAGGACTTTTAAAAGACATTCCAGTGAGAGTTGGAAACTACTTAGTTCCGACAGACTTCCTTGTGCTGAAGTATGACTGCGATCCTGATGAAGCATTGCTGCTTGGAAGACCATTCTTGGCTACAGCAGGAGCTGTGATTGATGTTAGACAAAGTCTAATAGACCTCCACCTGGGAGATGAGCCGCTGCGATATGAGATGGAGAAGCTGCGAAAGCCACTGATTGATGGGCAGGCATTCATAATCATGGATGCAGATGATGAGCAGCCGAGTGACACTGTGATCCTAGATGCTGGAGCACATTTTACTCCATCTTTTCTTGGACATAAGCATTCTGCAACAGCCTACTCGCCACCTTGGATGAGGAGACTTGGACAGAGACAGAAAAAGTCTCTGTTGGGATCTCCTGGTGCCTGAAAAATCTTGTCCGTCCGGTCAAGCTATTGACCTTAAACAAGCGTTGGGTGGGAGGCAACCCACCATTAGGTACTGGTGTTTTTCTACTTAATTTTTGGTGTTTTTGTTAGGATTTTACGTTTGTTTTTGTTTTTGGTGAGTTTATGTTGCAGGTCTCGGGCAAATTCGCAGTGCGTCGATCGACGCACTTTTGTGTCGATCGTCACAACACGATCGGAATCGCATTGCAGCGATCGTTGCACTCCTGAGCAACGATCGACCATACACGAAAATCGCCAAGTAACGGTCGATGCACTTAGTGCAACGATCGATGCCTGAGCGACAGAGGTAAAACCGACAGAACTCAACAGAACTTTAACAATTTTTCTTTCTTTTTACCAATCCTTCGCTTGACACTACTGGGGACAGTGTGTCTTAAGTGTGGGGGAGGTGCTACTGACTTTTGTTTTCTGTTTTCTTAAGAGTCAGTCCGTTTTTCAAAAAAATTTGTTTTATTGAGTCAAAACTGTTTAAGTAAGAAACTATGATTTTCTAAGAAGATTTACAAGACTTGCAGGAACTTAAGTAACCATTGAGATGAAGTTGTAGGATCTATCTCTGAATATTAGAAAACCCCATCACAGATCAACCTACTGGGAACACCCACATCAATTCAGGTATCAGAGGATCCTTTTACTGACTTCAACTTAATACTGACTTAGATTTCTCACCTAAGGGCTTGGTATACTCTGTGTCGGATTCCCTGTTAGTTCTGACACAGCCTGTCAACCTATCCTATTTAGTTCCCTTCTCCCCTTCTATAAAGTAAAAAAAAAAAAAGATAATAAACTGAGGATGAGTTAGTAACTCCGAAGTGGTCATGGGAATGGTAGCAAACACTATTTTCTCTCATGTGATCCATGGAATGTGTCCAAAGTACACCCCATAACGGGAAGAACACTGATAAAAAAAAAAAATGATACCCAATGGGGAAAAATCAGTTGTTAAAGAAGGGAAAGAGAAGAAAGGGACTAGAGAAAGATAGTATGGTGGTCTAGAGCTGATAAGGTAAGAATCCATGTTCCCTTTGATCGATACTCCTTAGGTGAGACCGCACTTAAATACTTGCAGAAGTCAGTAGGGAGAATTTGAATGCTTGAATGTGATTGTGGAGTTTACCTAGGACAGTTGCTAAGTGTGGGGGAAGTACATGTTGGTCTTGATATCCTGTAATTGATTCTTTCAGTGGTTTACTAAGGGGAATCTGAGTATTGTAGCTTCTAGGATGAAATGAGTTTCTGAAGAGTTTTCAAACCTCTTCACCAAGCTTTAGTTCTCTGTTTTGCTTGAGGGCAAGCAAAGGCTAAGTGTGGGGGAGTTGATATATCATGGTTTTTACTAGTTTTAGGCCATGATATAAGTGTGTTTTAGTGTCTTTTGTGTTCTTTTAGAGTCTTTTACAGGTATAATCAGGTTTGGAGCTGAATTGGAGATAATGGAGCATTTTGGAGATTTTTGGAGTGTTGGCCGAGAGATAGAGTTCACTGTCCGAAACAGAGGAATGCATCGATCATTGCACACCTGCAACGGTCGTTGCACCAGCGAGATGGGCCAAAACTCGGCGGTTTATGAAGAGTCAAGAATTTGCACTTTGATCCAGAAGTTCATGATATTTACAAAGAAGCCCCTGGCCGAGATTAGACCTATATAATTAAGTTTTTGGTGTTTTATTTACTTACGCTTTCATACTTAGAGCTAAGAGATTTTTAGAGCTTTTGGGGCTGATCTATTTCCTGTATTCACTTATTTTGGAGAAGATTTCGAACCCCTTTATCTATTTAATTTCTTATATGCAATCTATTATTTCTATGATTATGTTTTCATCAATCATGTCTGAGTAGATCCATAGTTAGGCTTTCTCATTAGGGTTTGATGACTTGCTAGACTTGTTTAATTCAGTTAAGGATTCATATGATTAGAATGTTCTTCAAACTAAATTGTGCTTAATGCTAGTTCTAACCTGATCAATTAGAATCTAGATCTTAGGTTGCTAAATTCGACACGAGAGTGTGTTTTAGAATCTGAACTATTTGGTTGAGCAATTGAATTATTCGCAAAGAGATTTGGTTTAGTTTAATTGTGAACATATCGAACTTGAACTTAATGCTTGTTTAATCTGTTAGTAATTGCAAAGAGATTTGGGTTACTGCACTTAGACTTAGAGAGTTTTCGCAAAGAGATTTGGTTAATTCTATTTCCGTGATTTGAGTTCTAGAACTGAGTTTAATTAGATCCTGACTGATTAACTTGTCTGCTTGTCTGATTTCCTGAGAATACCCTAAGCTTGACGCTTTTAGTTTATTGCTTTCACAACCAACTTGCTACTGTTTACTTTCTTGCTTCGCAATTTATTTACTTCACCATCTGCTTATTTCTAGTATTAGTCTCTACTGTTCTGATCTATCGAGACCTAGTGTCCCTGTGGATTCGATAACCCTATATACTACTTTGACATTGCTGTTCACTTGCAGTTTAGAATAGGGTAAAACTTAGAACCTATCAGTCATGCTGATGTTTCTTTTTCTGCTTTTATTTCTTGTTCGGGCCTGTTAGCCTTAACAACAAGATTCAACTTGTCTTTCATCAGTGTCACACTTTCATCACTTAGCCTTTTCACGGTCATGAGTTCCAGATTTAGTGACTCAATGATTGCCTCAAGCCGTGAATTCTCCTTAGCCAACTCCACATTCTCTTTTTCTATCTTGATTAAGGTGTCTCATACCTCTTCTAGATCCAAATCAGGTTCTAATTCAGATTCTGACTCATCTTCTTCTCCTTCGAACTCGGTAATCTTAACGAAAGCCACAAAGTTGTTTAGGTCTTCTTCACTTTCAGTGCTGTCCTCATCAATATCTTATTCAGCAAGTAGAGATTCTCCTTTCTCCTCTTTTGATCATTAACACACTCCAATTGGTATGTCCAAGACCTTGACAGCCAAAGCACTTGATTTCCCTTCTTTTGACTGTTGGACACTCGCCTTTGCATTCATGACACTGGATTTCTGTGTGTTTAGCCGACTTATCTCCTTCAGTTTGTTTCTTTGAGATATTCGATTTCTTTTGACACTACAAGAAAACAGGGCTATTACCGACGGAATTACCGACGAAAGAAATTCCGTCATAAATTACCGACGATAAAACGACGACTTTCAGACGGGAAGTTTTCCGACGGAATACCGTCGAAAATTTCCGACGGTTTTCTCATTCCGTCGGAAACACCCGACGGTAAACCGACAGTTTATTTTTCCGTCGGTTTTCCGTTGTATTTCGGTCGGTTTAGCGTCGGTTTAATATAGCCGTTAAACTGACCGTCAACGGAACCGTTGGGTCGACTAGAAACCGACCGATTTCCGAAGGAATTCCGTCAAAAATTATGCTACATATACCTCATCCCTCCTCTCTTCCCCTCCACACCTATCCCTCCATAACTCTCTCTCTCTCTCTCTCTCTCTCTAATACTTCTAGTAACCAAGAAAAATGTCTTCTTCTAACTATTATAGATCGTGGATGGACGGAGTTAGGATTGATGAGGCGACGAAGCTAGTGGACCGGGAATATGCACTTGGCACTACAAAAAAAGTCATCATCCATAGCATACAAGCATAGCACGGTTTACTGATCTGCTGTCGTAGGTGTTTCTGAAAATTCCAAACTATAAGATAGCATTGGATTAATGCTGTAATAGAGTTTCCATAAGCGGGAACAAAAATTTAGGTGAACCGCCAAAAAGTTAGTGAAATTTTAGGTCGTAAACTATCCCATCTCATTTTTCCCTCTTTTGTTTCACCTTCCCTCTGCGTTTTCCCTCTCCATTTTCATTTTCCCTCTTCATCTCATTTTATCTCAGACAAAAATTAGGTCTCTAATTTTCATTGCCAAAAACTTTCTCATCTCAGACAAAAATTGGGTTTCTAATTTTCATTCCCAAAAACTCTAAGCCACCTAAATCCGTTTTTTCCTAAGAACCCTAAATCGATTCGGCCCTAATTTCACAATTATTATCTCAACAGTGAGCTCAAGCCGAAGACAAGTTTTCTTTCATTTCTCCATGTAAATCGAGCTGTTGTGATTCTTGATTCTTATGCTATAGCTGACAGAGCCAGAGCTCTCGATTTCAATCTTGTCCCCTTCGACCAAGCAGTCGCCACCGCCGCTTTCCTCACCTTACACATTCCCTTAACTCTCGCCACGAAGAAGGTATTCAATCCCAGGTACAAAACTCAGCTCTCATCTGTTTTCTCGTCTCTCTTCTCACATCTGCAAGCCCACGAAGAAAGAAAAAGATATTACAGTGTCTATAAACTGTGTACCATGGATGCGTAATAACCACAAAATCAGATTTAGGGCCCTACAATAACCAAACAGAGATAACCATGCCAATTTGGTAGCTCTGATTTTCCACCCTGTTCTGAAATGAATTCGGTGTTTCATGTAGTCCCACCTCTTGGTATAAAACTAACATTGGTTCTGTCTGTGTATTAATAGTGGAGGACTGCGGTTGAAGCGTGACATAAACGAGTATGGAGATTTTGTTAAGAGATTCAGTGTTCCATCTGTGGAGGAGAAATTTGAGCTTCTGGGCATGTAAGAACATTCTTAAGCCTGTCATGCTACTGATTCTTTTCTTTATCTATCACTTAAAATTTCTATTGTAACAACTTGTACTACTTGTGTGAGTGTAGAATGGCGAACGTATTCATCGAGGGTAGTCCAAGCATTCGTAAAGACGCCCAAAGGTTTATTCAACTGCGGGAAGACTATAAGAGTGCAAAGCTCGCAACAAGACTCAGCTCCTTGTGGCCAAGCTTGAGCTGATGATCTCAAATGTTTGAAAGACACACTAGTTGCTTGAACCAGTCAACTGCCAGAGATATTTTATGTATATACTTTAATCATCCTATGCCCTCTGTCCTCTTTTCATTCTCAATCCTTGTAGTATGTGTGATTGCATCATGAACTTTCATCACCAGTTATGTTTCATCATGTGTTTCTCCAACAAAACTCTTTTTCTGTGTTTTATTTCTTCAGGTGAGACTTAATCTCTAGTTTCTTCTTTGCCTTTTATTAAGATTTTCTCATTTTGAGTTTTCTTTGATCAATACAGCTTTTGTTGTGATGCTGTGGATGGCTGGTGCGCTCGTAGATTCAACCAAGGTTTAACAACTTCTTCTCTCTTGCTGTAAACTTTCTTGTTTTGTGTTTTAGAAAGCACATTTTCATTGCATACAAGATTGGGGCTTTATGTTGCTACTGTTTAATATCAATGTAATAGACTTTTTTTTTGTAAGTCAAGACATGCCATTACTATAATATGTGAGAAGCTTGAACTTACTCACTTCTCCTTCTTCTTCTTTCTTCCCTCAGGTTTCAACATTTGGAGCTGTTCTCGACATGGTCACAGATAGGTGAATCTTCCTTCTACATATATGCAATGATTATCCTACTTATCTGTTTATTAAATTGTGACTTTTTGGGCGGTGCTTTGTTATAGAGTTAGCACGGCCTGTCTACTCGTTATTCTCTCTCAAGTTTACAGGTGAGAATATTTCTCTTTATCTTCCTTCTACCATGGATGTCCACCTTATCAAATGCATTTTTCTATCATCTCTTGTAGGGTATGCTTAGTGAATCCTACACGTTTTTTTCAGAGGCGTTATCAATACTTCAACAGGTAAATGGTCTGTTCAGACATTTGATAGACTCTCCATTATTTAAACACTAAAATTGCTGGTCATGTTCATCTGATTCCAGGTGACTGGTCCAATGCACAGGGAAGTTGCAAATTTCTGCAGGTAATCCTTCTACTGCCTGATGTTCCACCTATTATCTATTTGTGTTTTCTGTTTTCGTTGCCTTATGGTTTTGTCTTTCTATGCTTTCCAGGTACTTGGCCATGGTTTTTTACCATGCAGGAGATATGGCTGGGGCCATAATGCAGCAACACAAGGAACTAATCGTAAATGAGCGATGCCTTGGTTTGGACCATCCTGATACTGCTCACAGGTATCAACTGTTTTCCTTTTTGTTTTAGTATTGTCACATGGTCTGAGTTGTGAACTGATAAGCTTTAAGCAGTTGACTTCCGTCAAATATTTTAGTATCCAAAAGTCGTGAACTTTAAACAAGCCTGCAACTAAATTTAGTTACAGTGAATGTTGTTCTTCTCCTGTTTTTCCTCTGGTTTGATATATGTTACTTACTTGGGGGTATCTGAACTGCAGCTATGGCAATATGGCTCTTTTCTACCATGGGCTTAATCAAACAGAACTTGCTCTACAAAACATGTGCCTTGCTATTGCTTGGCCTTTCATCTAGGCCCCGATCATCCAGATGTCGCAGCCACATTTATAAATGTTGCCATGATGTATCAAGATTTAGGCAAGATAGACACCTCTGTACGTTACCTTCAAGACGCTTTGAAGAAAATTGAGAGACTTCTTGGCCCTGAACACATTCAGACCGCAGTATGTTACCACGCTCTTGCTATTGCATGCACCAGTATGGGTTTATTCAAGCTCTCACAGCAGGTATTACAACTTTTATAAGGGTTTTGAATCCTCTCTTTTGTCTCATTTTCTGAAGAAACTGTTTTGTTATGGTCAGCATGAGAAGAAAACCTATGATATACTTGTCAAACAATTGGGAGAGGATGATTCCAGGACAAAAGACTCTCAAAACTGGATGAAGAATTTTGAGATGTGTGAGCTTCTGGTTCGTGTAATGACCGAGGAAAGCAGAAAGGACAAGCAGTCAATGCGTCCAACACACAAAAGGCTATCGATCTCTTGAAGGTATCTTACTTGCAAGAGTTGTTCAATTTTGAGCCTCAAAATAGAGTTTTGTAATGTTGTTTACTTTAGTTTTGATTTTGTAATGTTTTGTGTAATACATTTTTTGTGTTATTAATGAAAGATCTAAAAATTCAATTATATTTATTTTTGTATAAATCCAAAATAGAAAAAGTTATATTATAAATATAAATTAGCCATAATTATTATAAAAATATATTATGACAAATAAAAAAAGCTATAACAGATAGATCCAATAGCAAAGAACAACATCGCTATCATAAGTGTTTTATATCATAGCACGAGCAAAAACGCTATTATATATGGTTGATCTATTATAGCTGGGGCAGACATAGCCATTTCAAAAACGCTATTATAGTGAACAATATTATAGCACAGACAAAAAACGCTATCGTATCTGACCTACCTATTATAGCTGGGGCAGACATAGCATTATCACAAACGCCATCATATACATATGATGGCGTTTTTCGTGTGCTAAGAATAGAGCTTTTTCTTGTAGTGTGGTATTGCAGAGTTTATGTCGCTAGCTTGCAATCAACCACATACGCTGAAAAATGGTAAGTTAAAATGTCCATGTGCTAATTGCCGGAATTTTAGAAATCTTACGATTGGCGAAGTATGGTTTCACTTGTATTCAGTTGGGTTTATGTCGGGTTATAAGATTTGGTATCTTCATGGGGAAACTTCGGATTATGCAAGTAGTAGTAGAGAACCTTACGGTGGTACTAGTACTAGGGAACCTAATGTTAGTTCTAGCGAACCTTATACTGCCGATGTAGATTTTGGTGTAGGCACCATTCAGATGGTTAATGATGCACATAGAGAAATTATTCCAGAGGTAGGTGAATATCAAATTCCTAGGGTAGGTGAGGAACCAAATGTAGAATCTAGGAGATTTTTTGACATGTTAGATGCAGCGAAGCGGCCGCTTTACGATGGTTGCAGAGAGGGTCATTCGCCATTATCATCTGCTACAAGATTAATGGGCATAAAGACGGACTACAATCTGCCGGAAGAATGTGTGGATGCGATTTGCGAGTTTTTGAAAGATATTCTTCCAGAAGATAACCTTGCGCCGGGTTCATACAATGAGGTCGAGAAACTGGTTAAAGGGCTGGGATTACCGTATGAGATGATAGATGTGTGCATCGACAACTGTATGATATACTGGCGAGAAGAAGAATTCCGTCTGGAATGCAAATTCTGTAAGAAGCCGCGCTATGAGGATACAAGGGGAAGAGCTAAGGTTCCGTTCAAGCGAATGTGGTATATGCCATTAACCGATAGGCTGAGGCGGTTATACAAGTCGGAGCGAACTGCGGGGGAAATGAGATGGCATTCTGAGCATAGAAGAGAGGCAGAGATTGCACATCCGTCGGACGCTGAAGCGTGGAAACATTTTCAGAGATTATATCCAGATTTTGCTTACGATCCACGTAACGTGTACCTCGGATTATGCACAGATGGTTTTAACCCGTTTGGAAGGCATGGGACACAATATTCGTTGTGGCCAGTGATTCTGACTCCTTATAATCTACCGCCGACTATGTGCATGCGTCGAGAGTTTCTTTTCCTCTCCGTACTCGTTCCCGGTCCAGAGCATCCGAAAAGATCACTTGATGTATTCTTGCAGCCGTTGATACATGAGTTGCAAATGTTATGGCTGCCCGGTGTTGTAGCATACGATGTTTCATGCAAGGAAATTTTTTTGATGAGGGCTGCATTGATGTGGACCATTAGCGATTTTCCGGCTTATGGTATGTTATCAGGATGGACTACACATGGGAGGTTAGCATGTCCGTATTGTCAGGAAAATACCGATGCATTCCAATTGAAGAATGGACGTAAATCGTGTTGGTTTGATTGTCATAGAAGATTTCTACCGCATGATCATCCCTACCGGAAAAACACTAAACTTGTTACGAAGAAGAAGAAAGTGTTTGATGATCCTATTGTCCAAGAAGCTGGGTCGACTACCTTGGGCCTCTTAGAAGGATTTGGTGCATTAAGAAGTCGTGAGTGTGGTTGGAACGGGCATGAGAATATATACGGAGCTGGTGTAGTCCACAGCTGGCACAAGCAAAGCATTTTCTGGGATTTACCGTATTGGAAGGACCAGTTACTAAGGCATAATCTTGATGTCATGCACATCGAGAAAAATTTCTTCGATAACATTATGAACACTGTGCTCAACGTGCAAGGGAAGACGAAAGATAATGTGAAGTCTAGGCTTGATTTACCTGAAATTTGTGATCGGCTTGAACTTCATCTTCAGACGAACGGAAAACCGCCAATTCCAACATATTGGGTAGACTCGAAGTCAAAAGAAGAGTTATTTAAGTGGATTATGCTACAAGTTAAATTCCCTGACGGGTATGCATCAAACTTGCGTAATTGTGTGGACACTGACGGAGGAAAGTTTATCGGAATGAAGAGTCATGATTGTCATGTGATGATGCAGCGACTCATGCCGTTTGCGTTTGCTCATCTCCTTCCTCGAGATGTCCACAAAGCAATTGCAGCTGTTGGATCTTTTTTCAGGGATATATCCACCAGGACACTCACTGTTGATGGGATCAGGAGTCTGGAGCAAAATATTCCAAAAATCTTATGCAATCTGGAAAAGATATTTCCACCGTCTTTCTTCGACGTCATGGAACATTTGCCTATCCATCTACCGGGTGAAGCTAGACTTGGTGGTCCGGTACAATATCGGTGGATGTATCCGTTCGAGCGCTATATGTTCCACCTTAAAAAGAAGGTGAAGAATCCCGCTAAAGTGGAGGGCTCTATTGCCGCTCAATATAACAACGAAGAGACTGCGACCTTTGCTGGCTACTACTTCCCTTCGCAAGTACGCACAAGGAGCAGGCGCCCAGCTAGGAACGATGACAGGGGAGAAAGGCAAATTTATCGGTCAAGCGTTCCTAACATTTTTCAACAGGTTGGGCGGTTAAGTGGGAAAGTAGGCAAGCGGCAACTAACACCTCAAGAGCATACACATCTCCATAAGTACATTCTAACCAACTGCGATGAAGTATTTCAATATGAGAGGTATACATGTTAGCTAGATTTATAATTTTGTATTACACTTGCTTTACTTATTTATATTCTTTTAACTTCTTGTAGGATATATATGGAAGCTCTCCAATTTCATCATCCGGAATTGGACGAGGGCGAACGTGAGGCTCGGAAACAAAAATACTTCAGCCATTGGTTAAACTTTTATGTAAGAATTAGTTTCTTAAATCATATAAAACACTTACGAATTGGAGCAATATTTTTTAACTTTGATGTGATCATATTGTTAGGTCCGGGGGGAACTCAATGCTGGACGCATCCCCGATGATTGGTTAGTTGACATAGTAGAGGGCCTCCACTACACAGCAAAGTCTTATCCGAGATATTGCACTAGGGGGTATGCATTTAAGGTGCATGTAGAAGGGTCAACAAGAATTACTGCCGATCACGGAGTATCATCTGCATCCGGAGAAGCTGTTTACTATGGTATTCTTAAAGAAATACTAGAAGTAAAATACATAGGAATGTTTGGAATGCGTTGTGTAGTTTTTATATGCGACTGGTATAACCCGATCGTAGGGCAAGGTGTTTTGATCGACGAGTTCGGTGTGACGTCGATTAATTCGAGCAAAAAACTAAGAAACTACGATCCGTTCATTATTGCTTCACAAGCATATCAGGTAAGTAATTGTAAATAATTATTTTGGAATTCAAAACTCTGATTAAAAAAAATTATTAATATAATATTTACGCAGGTGTGTTACATTCCATACCCTCGACTAACTTATAAAAATGATCCATGGATCACCGTTACAAAGATAAACCCTCGAGGGAAGGTGTACGGAGTTGAAGAGCGCGAAGTAGAGCCCTTACAAACAAGTGGTACTGGTGTGATCACTCCGGTAGAAGAAACGCTTGAAGTTAATTTAGTTGTCGACTTCAGTCAATTCGGGGACATTGTTCTTCATTCAGAATCAGAAGAAGAAAGAGGCGAATTTGATGATAGTGACTCAATTTCGTCCGACTACAATACAGAGAGTGATGAAGAATAAAAATGTAATATGAATTTAATATTTATGGTTGTTCTTAAATATATATAATGTGTTATGCTTTAAACATCTATAATATTATTTGAGGGTACACAATATATGGTTCGAGGTGCGGGGTTCGAACAGAGCCTTCCTCTATTTTTTTTTTTTTTAAAGACTGTTATAGATATATAGAATTAGTATGTAATCTTAAACAAGTAATACTAAATGGATCAACTGGTTAAGGGTACAAAATACATGGTTCGAGGTGGGGGGTTCGAACAGAGCCTTCCTCTGTTACATGTTTTTTAATTTCCGACGGATTATCGTCGGTTTGTCGTCGGTTGTCCGTCGGTTTACCATCGGTTTGTCGTCGGTTTACCTTCGGTTTCCGTCGATTTACCGTCGGTTTATCGTCCGAAATACCGTCGGATGAAAGCAGTAAATCTCTCCAGTAAATGACATTTAGTTGGTAAATATCATATCCGAATTAACTCGATTTCCGACGGAGTTCCGTCTGTTTTACCGTCGGAAAATTTTCTATATATACACGTCCAATGCATGAGATTTTCATTCAAATCATAAACACAACAACTCACCAAATGGATTTCGTTTATTTCTCTCCCGAAGCCCGCGAAACGGCAATACGACAGCTTGGAATGCCGGGACATAGACATCTTCCTAATCTCGACCCAACCAGGCAGACTCATCGGGGGATTTGGTTCGGGTACAACACGGTTATTATATATGTGACCAGTGAGATCATTCAGACACGTTGGTCTGGCGGCTATTTGACGTACTACCAACTCCCGACGTCCTTCAAAGAAGCGTGGTTCAGTGACTTTCTCGTAAGTAATGTCCTATTCTTAGAAATTATTATAATGTAATTATAATTAAGTATTTATAAAATTACAGGAATACTTCTCCTGCTCTACGGACAATTTGTTCCTCGTCTGGCGGGAATTCCACAGGACTGCTAGGCGGGTTTTCCAAACAAAAATGCGGCGGTTGAAGCTACTATGGCAAAGAGGAGAAGGAAGACCTGCGTGGATTCCTGCGAGGTCTTGGAGATTGCTGGTGAACCAATGGCGCGAGACGGACGTCGGAGATTGGTTTACAAACCAATTCCCGAACTACAATAGATTTTAAATTATGTTGTTTTTAATTTCTTGTAATGTTTTAAATTTCATGCCGTTTGTAAAATATGTTTTTAATTAAAGTAATTAACCTATGTTATGTTTTTTTTTTTTGAAAAATCAAAACCAAATTAAGCATAATTACATATACGATTAATATGTAATCATAAACGACTAACAAAAACTGGCTCAACTGGTCTAATGCGAGAGAACAATAGGTTTAGGTGGCGGGTTCGAAACGAGCCCTCCGCATTATAGGTTTTTTTTTAATTTAAATTTCGACGGAAAACCGTCGGTAATTATTTTCAGACGGTAATCCGTCGGTAATTATTGACGTATTTTCGACGGTTTAGGATTTTAGATTGATAAAAAAGAATCGCAAAACCCGTCACTAGTCAATGTAATGTTAGAATATATTATAATTCTTTAGTATCTGATCTATTTGACATTTTTTGTTTGATTTGAAAAATTTAAAACACGTAGGACCAAAACATTTCGAATTGTACATTAACGTTTAAGAAGAAGTTTATGTCAAACACTATCTAACTATGATTTTCCTAATATTCTTCAAATTGAGAAGTGTAATTATAAACCTCATGCTTAATGGTACATTATGGTGTTACTAAAAAAAAAATGTCCAACCCTAAACCCTAATTGAAACCCTAAACTCTGTTCCCTTGTAATTCCGTCGGAAATTTCCGACGGTTAGTCGTCGGAATTCCATCGGTTTACTGCATTTATCGGTCAAAATCTAAAATAACTCCCCTCTCTTCCCCATGCAACGCTTTGGTAAGTGTCTAGTCAGTAATTAAAACTATTTTCGACGGATTTCCGTCGGAAATGCTGTCGAAATTTTTTGTATAAATATGTACGGACTTGTAGTTATGGTTCGAGGATTTTGTGGTAAATAATTTATATTTTTTTGTCTTTTTTTTGCAAATTCTACAATAAATATTTATTCACTTATTAAATTGCAGGCTTATTTTAATTTTGATCCGCAAGTAATCTTCGCGGTTTGGGTGGAATTCCACGTGGTGGCTAGGCGTGTTTTCCAGACCAAAATGCGTCGGGCCAAACTGCGATGGTTTAGAGGACAAGGAAGACCGTCATGGATGTCGGAGGGGGATTGGAACCGCATGGTTCAGCTTTGGGAGGAGACTGACATCGGAGAATGGTTCGGGAACAATCCCCCAAATAATGACTGAACAATTTTATAAATATGCTATTTATTTTCATGTAATGTTTAATTTATGTTATTAATTATGTTTTTAATATATGTTATGTTTTTATTTATTTTTTAATAATCAAAACAATAGCATAACAATAACTAAAATTACCATGTAATTATAAACAACTAACACTAAATGGATCAACTGGTTAAGGGTACACAATATATTGTTTGAGGTTGGGGGTTCGAACAGAGCCTTCCACCAATTTTATGTTTTTTTAAACGGTTATAGATATATAGAAATACTATGTATCAATAAACAACTAACACTAAATGGATCAACTGGTTAAGGGTACACAATACATTGTTCGAGGTTGGGGGTTCGAACAGAGGCTTCCACCAATTACTTTTTTTAATTTCCGACGGATAACCGTCGGTTTTCAGATAACCGTCGGTTATCCGTCGAAATATTTGGCGCCTTAAACCCGAAATTTTTTGAGTTAACCGCCAATTTTTGGCGAAAACAATTGGACCGCCTAAAATACCGATGGAAAACCGACGACAAATGATTTCCGACGGATTTCCGTCGAAAATCAATTCATATTCTCCCGATCGGACTTCTTCTTCTCCATTTCTCTGTAACTTCTCTCTCTCTCTAATCGCGACATCGGACCATCTCTCTACGATTCCGCCGGATTATCGCCGTTAATCCTCATATCCGACCACCACCAACACCACAAACATGTAAGTTATCCTTTTAACCGATTGATTTTGCATAATTTTGTTTAGATTTGTAGAAATGGTTGCATGTGTTGGATTAAACGGTAGTATAGGTTGACTAACGGATAGAACAATATAGTTACTAGGATTTAGGATTGTTTGACTTAGATTGATTGTGAATTTCTTTTTAATGTTTCTTCAAAAAATTTAAAACTGATTTTTGGTGTAATTTTGGCATTTGTTTTGGTTTTTTAAACGTTTTTAAAATTCTTATGAGTTCTAAAACGTTTTTTAATTTTTTAAAAATTTGAAACGTTTTTGTAATTTATTTTCAATTTTAAAACATTTTAGAAAATTTTATTGTTGATTTTTTTAAACGTTTCTAAATTTTTTTATGAGTTCTAAAACGTTTTTGAATTTTTTTAAAAATTTAAAATCGTTTTTGTAATTTATTTTGATTTTTAAAGGTTTTAGAAAATTTTACTGTTGATTTTCAAACGTTTTTAAAATTATTTTTGAGTTCTAAAACGTTTTTGAAATTTTTAAAAACTTATAAACGTTTTTGCATTTATTTAGAATTTTGAAACGGTTTAGACATTTTTATTGTTGATATTATACACGTTTTTTATGAGTTCTAAATTTTTGATTGGTTTGTAAGGATGATTTTCTGACGTTTGAGGAAGTTATGAATGACATTCCACTCAATGAGGTGCATCAGGAACCGGTCCAGCAACAACAACCGAGAGCCCGACGGTCTCGGTCGACTCAGGTGCTACCCACACCGGATCCGACACAGCCGGGAACGTCTGAGACTATGCCGGAGGCTAGTGGGAGTCATTCCGTGTCTCAGGTGCCCCAATATGTTTTACCGTCAATTGCCGATGAGATATCGGCATTAGTCGATCAACCGGGACGAGAGCTGCTCAAACGGCTCGACCCTTTCTACGAGACCAACCCGGGCACTTTCTGGTATAAAATTTATAACTTTAGATTCTCATTTACACTTTTTAGTATATACAATTTTTGTAAACCTTTGTTTTTCCTTGTCTTATTAGGTTTACGTTGACCGAGTCGAAGGTCACGAAGAGCATCTTGGGAATGATGTACAGCATGCTCAGGTACGGGTACCCGACGTACAGGGACATGCCTTTATCCGATAGGCATAACTGGTTCCACCAGTTCGCGGTAATACCTCCTCGTTAATTTTGTTGTATATATATATATATATATATATATTATTATTATTTTATATAATTTATTTTTAAAGTTTTTAATTCTAACAAATATTTATTTTTTTGTTTTGAATAGCAAGAGTATACTTGGGATAGGAAGTATACGGTTATGGTGGAAGAGGAGTTCCACCAGAAGGCATCGACGCATTACTCAAACGTCATCAACACTTGGAAACAGAAGTGGTGCCGTAATGAAGTTCCCAAGGGTATTGACAAAAAGAGCGATACTTGGCAGGGCTTCATCCGTCATTGGAGTAATCCTGCAACCGCATCAACCTCTACGACGAACTCCCAGAACCGTAGAAGTGAGAGGGATGGTGCCGGTCCCGCAACTCATAATGCGGGAGCAAGAAGCACCGCATCAAGGAAGATAATCCTGGTAAGCAGTTCTTTTTTTAAAATTTTCAATATGTTAAGTTATTTTTAAATTTTAAGTTCAAAATTGTTTTTGCAGAAACAAAAGAAGGGGCGAGATCCGAATCATATTGAGCTCATCGAGGATGGCCACAAGAACAAGGAAACGGGCCAAATCCAAGATCCAATTGCTCGGAGGATTGTGGAGTCGACGAAGAGGCGTTTGGATGAGGTGGTTACCCAATCCGAAGGAATCGGTTCAACGGAAGAGATACCTGACGAGCAGATCAACCAAGTCTTCCTCGCGGTAAATTTTAAAATTTTAAAAATTTGAAATATGTTTAACCCTAAACTCTAACTTAAAATTCATAACGTATTATTTACTTTACAGGAAACTGAGAAGAGAATAGGACGAGATTTTGGTTTGGGAAACTTGGCGGACAAAGTGTCGACACCTCATTCCCGTTTTCGTCCGGAAGAGGACTATGCCCAGATCTTAAGGGAAAAGGATGCGGAGATCGAAGCGTTGAAGGCTAGTCAATCGCGGATGGAAGCCCGGATGGCAGAACAAGATGTAGCAAACGCAAAGAAGTTCGAAGAGATGAACCAACGGTTTGAGACCTTTATGCAGCAAGCCAATCTTCCAAATGCCGGACCGTCGACCAAGAGCGGAGGAGAGGGCACAAAGAAGTCGAGGAAGAGGGCGACGTGAGCGTGATCCGCTCCCGTTGAATGTAATTTTTTTTTATGGACGAATGTAGTTTTTAAAACATGTTTTGAATATTTAAATAAATTTCTTTTTTTGTTTTAATTAATAAATTTGCGAATATATATATATTTTTAAATTATTAATTATCCGTCGGTAAACCGTCGATAACCGATCGTCGGAAAACCGTCGGTAAAACGCCCTCGGAATGCCGTCGGTAATCTTCCGTCGGAATACCGTCAGAATTATACGTCGGAATACCGTCGGTATTATACGTCGGAATACCGTCGGTATTATACGTCGGAATACCGTCGGTATGTACGGTCGGTTTATAGTCGGTAAACCGTCAGAATGAACCGTCGGTTTACGGTCACAAAACCGTCGGTAAATGTGCGTCGATAAACCGTCGGTGATCGGTCGGTATTATATCCGTCGGTATTCCGTCGGTTTTTATAGACGAAAAACCGACGGAAAATTTTTACCGACGAAATAGAAATGACGGACTATTTTCGTCGGAAATCCGTCGGAATACGTCTTTTCCGACGGAAACCCGTCGATTTCATCCCTCGGTAATGGCCTGTTTTCTTGTAGTGTGAGCTGATCCCTGTTCTTGCTCAATTCTTCTTAATGCTCGATTGAACCTTCTCATCAACAAGCTTAGTGGATCATCTTCATTAGTAACATTCTTGCTTGTTTCACTAACTGCCAGCGCTAAGCTTTGTGGTTTCTTAATGTCTTCCAATTCCAGTTCATGAGCTTGCAGCATACCTACAACTTCCCCGAAGGTGAGTCATCTGTGTTCTGAGACACACTTAAAGCAGACTTGTATGGCGTGTATTTGGCTGGCAAACACCTCAGAAATTTCTTCACAAGTTTCTTCTCTTTGTACTTCTTCCCAAGAGTTGCAGCTTCCTGAGAGAGTGAACTCAGCTTAGCACTAAAGTCGGCAATAGACTCATGCTCATCCAACTTTAGATTTTCAAACCGTGAGGCCAGAAGATCCTTCTTATAGTTTTGCACTTTTTGATTTCCCTCTAAGTGTGTTTGCAGTATATCCCATGCATCTTTTGTTGTTTCACACCCTTGAATCAGCTCAAAGATCTTCTTAGAGACGCTACAGTGAATAAAACTTAGAGCCTTGGAATTGTATTTTGAGCTTTTTGTCTTTTCTTTTGTCCAAGTCTATTCTGGTTTACGCGTCTCCACACCTTTTTCATCCTTGATCGTGGGCTCCTTCCATTTTTCCATGACTGCCTTCCATGCAAGTGGATTGATTTCCCTGATATGCGATCTCATCCTTGACTTCCAGAACCCGTAGTTTCCTGCATCAAGAATGATTCTTATGCTGTTCAAGAGTTCTTGATAGCCTTCCATCTTCATCCGCAGGATCTCACCCGAATTAAAAGCTACGAGTGGTAGCTCTGATACCAATTGAAAACGTAAGGCTATGAGTTTTCTGAGTAATGACAAGTAACTCACGCGTTGTTTCTGAAAACTTGCTTTTATTAGATTGACCTTTGTGATCTTACAAGAACAACTATTCTCAATCTAATCTCTCAAACTCAATGATCTATACCTAATCACTTGAGCTCTCTCAAATTCTCTCTATCAAAACGCTTGCCCTAATACACGACGCAAGCTATCCTATTTATACATAATAGGATCGCTAACCTAGTTAGTCGAAAACCCTCAGGAAGACAAACCTTATCTTCTTAGAGATAAACACAAGATCCCTAATCCCCTTAGATTTAGGATTCCCTTGAATCTTTATTAAATCTTCGTTTTGATACTCTCTAAGATGTATGTCCAGCTCAGTCATACTTCTTGGGTCGTCCACATCAGCTCCAGCTCATGATCAAGTCACTTCATTTGCTCGTCGTGATGTGCTTCACACTCTGCTTGCGGGTGTCACTCCTTGGGCTACTTCTTGACTGATACACGAAGTGACTCAGCTACATCTTCAATTCTCCCGCACAAGAATGATTTTGTCGAGGATAATTTAATTTTTTAGGAGAAAATATGTATAATATTAATATTTGTACAAATTTGATTTGATTTTGTTAATGATTGTTTCATTTTATTTAGAAGAAAAGAAAACATGTATGAATTTTAGAAACCGTACAAATTTGAATAAATCAATACTATAGTTATAGAAATTAAAAGATGTAAGTTACTATAAAATCTACTATGTTAATGGGTCGTGTAAGTCATTAATTGCCTGCTTAATCTCTATTTGTTATTTTTATATAGTAGAATTCTATTATAATTTTATTTACATTTAGTAACTACTTCCATAATTCAAGTGATAAAGATTGACGTATATTTTGTAAACCGCGAGTATAATTTAGAACACTATTTTATCTAGAACAATTCTTGGGTTAATTCATTTGTTCATCCCTCTTTTTAACCAATCAAATGATTACATATAACTTAGTATTAAAAATAATTAAAAATTATAAAGTTTTAAAAATAAGAAAAAAAACGAAAATATAAATATATTGTATTTTAGACAAAAAATAAAAATGAAAATAATATATTTTTTTAAAAAAATTAAAAACTAAATCTTAATTTTTAAACCCTAATTTCTAAACCCTAAACCATAATTTGAAATAAAAAAATATATATAAATTAAAACTAACCATAAATATAAACCCAATATGTAATCTTAAAAAAATAAAAACCTAAACCCTAAACCCCTAAACCCTAATCCATAAAACCTAAACCATAATCCCTAAACCATATGTAAACCTTAAAAATAAAAAATAAACCCTAAAAGGCTTAAACCCTTATCCATAATCACTAAACCTTAAACCCCAAAGGGCTTAAACCCTAAACTCTAAATCCTAAACCATAATCCTTAAAACCTAAACCCCAAAGGGCTTAAACGCAAAGGACCTAATCTCT
This sequence comes from Orychophragmus violaceus, assembly GCA_030180135.1. NCBI lineage: Eukaryota > Viridiplantae > Streptophyta > Magnoliopsida > Brassicales > Brassicaceae > Orychophragmus > Orychophragmus violaceus. Next base: position 42,171,648 of record CM058239.1, read on the forward strand.
AAACCCTAAACTCTAAAGACCCTTATCCTTAAACCCTACATCCCTATTTGAAAACTCTAAATTTTTTTATAAATATTGATATATATTATTATCTATTTTTATAAAATATTATATGTTTAATTCTTTAAACATAACAAATTTGCCACACATTTCGTAAATACCTCTCAAGAACATCAGTAACATCTGATTCACAAGTACCACAGTTATACAACTTTGGACCTTGTGCATCAATTTTCTGAGGATAAGGCTGAACCTTCTTATTGCAAGACTTACACGAAAAATAGTATTACCTAACACTTATGTCGATGATAGGTCAAGAATTATCCCTATTCTAACTGCAAGTGCACAGATATGCAATCGTAGTACAAAGGGTATCGAATCCACAGAGACTCTAGATTCTTGCGATAGATTATAGAACGTCGAATTAAGCTAGGTGAAACAGTAGTGAAAGCAGTAAATCAGAACAGAATGTAAAGTGAGCGGTGTAAGCAGGCAAGTGAAGCGTCGGGTCAAGGGAGTTCTCAGGAAATCAGGAACATAGGCAACCAATCAATCGGGATCTAATTAAGAATTGTTCTAGAACTAGAATCACAGAATTATAACAGACCAATTTTCGTTGCGAATACTATCTATGTCTAACAACCTAGCAAGCCAACTTTCGTTGCGAATACTAGAGTTCTAAAAAAGCATTAATCTCAATTTCTTTCGTTCACAATTCTCCTAACCCAAATTTCTTTGCGAATAGTTAAATTGCTCATCTAGGTTCTTTCTAGTTAATTAACCAATTGTCGTTGTGGAAATCAACCTAACATCATAAATCTGGGTAGCTAATTCAGATTAAGCAGTAAGAACAACCCTAGATGAAGAACTAACAAATATGAATCCCTACAGATTGATTAACCTATAATTCCATGAAATCCCCTGTGAGAATCCCTAAACCTAACCGGTAAACTACTCAGACATGATCATCGAAACAGAATACATCATGAATAGAAAACCAAATATCATAAAACAGAATAAGAAACAGGGGTTCGAAATCTCTTCTCTCTCGAGTACAAGACCAGCCCCTAAAACTCTCTGAATGTAAAATAAAGCGTAGCCTAAACAATGGCTTAAACCCCCTAATATAATGATCTAATCACGGCTGTGGCTTCTTTGTAATTATGAGAAACTTCGGGGCAAAGTTGCAATTTCCAAACTCTTCATTAAAACCACCGAGAATTGTCCAACTCGCATGTGTGTCGATCGATGCACAGGTTGTGTCGATCGACACAAGACTCTGTTTTCGACAGTGAACTCTTCCTCTCGGATTAATTCTCCAAAATGCTCCAGAATGCGCCATAATGTCCAATTCCGCTCCAAATGTACCTAGACCTGTAAACATACTAAAAAGATCCCAAAACATAATAAAAGACTTAATAAATAAGACATATACCATGGCTAAAATCCCTAAAATCCATGGTATATCAACTCCCCCACACTTAGCTTTTGCTTGCCCTCAAGCAAACAGAAAACCAAGATCAGGAGAAGAAGTTTGAAAACTTCAGAAACTCGTTTCATCGTAGGAGCACCACACTCAGATTCCCCTTAGTAAGCCGCATGAAAATGAACCTACAGACATCAAGACCAACATGTACTTCCCCCACACTTTGCAACTATCCTGAGTAAACTCCACAATCACATTCAGAGCATTCAAATTCACCATACTGACTTCTATAAGATATGAAGTGCGGTCTCACCTATGGGGTATCGATCAAAGAACACATGGATTCTTACTCTGTTAGCACCTGACCACTCAACTGTTGCTTATGGTCCCTTTCTTCTATTTTCCCTTCCTTAGCACTAATTTTTCCCCACTGGGTATCATTTAATTTTTTTCTATCAGTACTCTTCCCTTACTGGAGTTTACTTTGGACACGTTTCCATGGATGCACAGGAGGTAATAAGGGTCTCTACCACTCCCGCGACCACTTCGAAGCTACTAGCTTATCCTCAGTTTATTACTCTCTTTTTTTTTACTTTCAAGGCAGGGGAGAAGGGAACCATAATCAGAAAGGTTTACAAGCTGTGCCAAGACTAACAGAGGAATCCGACTACCTGAAGTGATATGGGTGTCCTCAGTAGGCTGGTCTTTGTTGGGTTTTCTAATAGTCATAGATCATCTGCAACTCATCCAATGGTCACTTAAGTTCCTGCAAGTGTGGTAATCTCCTCAAAAAGTCCTTGCTTCCTACTCAGTTTGACTCAATAAAACAAATTTTGGACTGACACTAAGAAAACAAAAGCGTGCGTCAGTAGCTACCTCCCCCACACTTAAACTACACTGTCCCCAGTGTAATCAAGCTTAGGCTCGGTGAGAAAAGAAATCGGAATGAAAACAAACCGAAAAGAGTCAGAACACTTACCTGTCGTCGGCCTGCGTCGATCGATGCCACTAGGGTGTCGATCGATGCAAGGCGATTATGCCCACGGTTATGTAAATAACCGGTATCTGAACTGCAATTAAATCGGTAAACCTTAAATCGCAACTGTGTCGACCGATGCACTATGTGTGTCGATCGATGCAGTGCGATTCTGCCTATTTTCTCACGCCTTTGAACACACAAAAATAGGAAATCAAAAACACCAAATCAAAATGAAAAATGAAAACAAAAACGAAACTTACAGTGGGTTGCCTTCCACTAAGCGCTTGTTTAAAGTCATTAACTTGACTATGAGATAGAGATTAGACTCATGGAGGTTTCAACAGAGACTATGAGTGCCTCTGTGAATGTCTCCTCATCCAAGGTGGCGTATAAGCTTTCGGATCATGAGATTTTCCAAGGAACGGAGGAGTAGAACCAGGGCAGGAGCGAAGCGTGGGTGGGATTCTGCGTTTTCCTGCATTCAAAGCTGATGGATCAGGAGGTTTAAGTTTAGAAGCTTTATACATGTGCTTTAGTGGATGAGAGAGATCTGGAGCTTTCTGCTTAGGAGCAGTTGCAGGATCTGAAGATGTTAGAGATTCTTCTCTCTCGAGTACAAGACCAGCCCCTAAAACTCTCTGAATGTAAAATAAAGTGTAGCCTAAACAATGGCTTAAAAACCCTAATATAATGATCTAATCACGGTTGTGGCTTCTTTGTAATTATGAGAAACTTCGGGGCAAAGTTACAATTTCCAAACTCTTCATTAAAACCACCGAGAATTGTCCAACTCGAATGTGTGTCGATCGATGCACAGGTTGTGTCGATCGACACAAGACTCTTTTTTCGACAGTGAACTCTTCCTCTCGGATTAATTCTCCAAAATGCTCCAGAATGCGCCATAATGTTCAATTCCGCTCCAAATGTACCTAGACCTGTAAACATACTAAAAAGATCCCAAAACATAATAAAAGACTTAATAAATAAGACATATACCATGGCTAAAATCCCTAAAATCCATGGTATATCAACTCCCCCACACTTAGCTTTTGCTTGCCCTCAAGCAAACAGAAAACCAAGATCAGGAGAAGAAGTTTGAAAACTTCAGAAACTCGTTTCATCGTAGGAGCACCACACTCAGATTCCCCTTAGTAAGCCGCATGAAAATGAACCTGCAGACATCAAGACCAACATGTACTTCCCCCACACTTAGCAACTATCCTGAGTAAACTCCACAATCACATTCAGAGCATTCAAATTCACCATACTGACTTCTATAAGATATGAAGTGCGGTCTCACCTATGGGGTATCGATCAAAGAACACATGGATTCTTACTCTGTTAGCACCTGACTACTAAAATGTTGCTTCTGGTCCCTTTCTTCTATTTTCCCTTCCTTAGCACTAATTTTTCCCCACTGGGTATCATTTAATTTTTTTTCTATCAGTGCTCTTCCCTTACTGGAGTTTACTTTGGACACGTTTCCATGGATGCACAGGAGGTAATAAGGGTCTCTACCACTCCTGCGACCACTTCGAAGCTACTAGCTTATCCTCAGTTTATTACTCTTTTTTTTTTACTTTCAAGGCAGGGGAGAAGGGAACCATAATCAGACAGGTTTACAAGCTGTGCCAAGACTAACAGAGGAATCCGACTACCTGAAGTGATATGGGTGTCCTCAGTAGGCTGGTCTTTGTTGGGTTTGTTGGAATTGTGTCCAGTAATCTCGGTACTGTCTCTAGAAAGTAAGAGTATGTCAATGATCAGACATAAGTCATATAATACTGGGGGTCATGATGGCTTGCTAGAGTCCGCTCATGATCTATAAGTCTTGGACTTATTGCCTTTATTATATGATCCCATATGGGTCACACGCCTAAGCTAACAGGAAAATGTGTAGGAACGGCATAGCAGAAGTACAGTAAAAGTGCTAGGCATTTACTGTACTTAGAGAGAACAAAAGGTTTAGCCACTGTGCATCGATCGATGCATAAGGTGCAACGATCGATGCAGTGCGTAAACACCGACGAGTTCATTGGTATTTGGGCCAAATGGCCCAAACGGAACAGGACGAGTTTTGTGTCATAAAACTCGAGTTTCAGACTGATTAACCCTAAGATTTGAGCCGTAAACTCTCTCTCTCTCTGCGCCGAGTTCCCCTGGTGGTCTAGCAGCTGTTTCCTGTGAAAGCGTGTGTGAACCTTTGGAGGATTCATCCCTCGGTGTTTCTCTGATCTCAGACATACCATCCATTTCCGCTGCAATAACAGGTATAAGGTGAGATCATCATTTGTTTCTATTCTGAGAAGAACCTAGATCGCATGTTTAGGATAATCTGAATCTGGAATTGAATCAGGATTTATCTAAACGTTCCCAACAGTGGTATCAGAGCCAGGTTCTGGTTCTTCTTGTTTAGATTCATGTTTTAGGATTGTTTAGAGAGGTGTTTTTGAATCAATCTACTGATAAGATTAAAACACTTAAGAAACAAGAATTAAATCCTAAACAAACAGTTGAAAAATCGCATGACCAAGCTATATTGATTTGGTATGCGATCGAAACTGATCTTGCATCGACTGAGATCGCATTGCATCGATCGATGCAATGCAAGGATCGATCGTTGCAGTCGCGAGAGATTAACCGCGATCGCATGGATCGTTCGAACGATCGCATGGATCTCGCGAGAATCTCTCGGCCAAACCTGATAACCGTTCGTGCACACGTGAGAGCATCGATCGTTGCAGGATCGATGAACGATCGTTGCAGGATCGATGCTGTGAGCATCGATCGATGCGGTTAGGGTTTTGGCTCGGTTTAATTTGATTAAAATTGATTCGTTCTGGTTTAATAAACAGATTTAATAATTTTATTAAGTCTGGTTAAACCGGGATAAGAAATCCAATGTCGAAAGAAATATTGGATTTAGTGCCTAAACCAGGAATTTCTAATTTGATTTGGTTGGACCAAATAAATTGAGAAAATCCGGTTTAGTAAATAACCGGTTGACAATTGTGGTCATCGTAGTAATTAAAACTTGGTTAGACCAGTTTTAATGAACCAGACCGGTTATGTCAATTAATTGGACAATTGGGTCATGTCTTGGACATGGACCAATTCTTGGGCCTCGGGCCAAGAAGTTAAAACAATTGGGCCAGTTAATTGAGTCTTTCTTCAGAATAATTTAAAATCTATTTTATAAATTTATAAAGTCGTTTTTGAATTATATTTTCCGAAATTTTATAATTAGAAAGTTTCTTTAAATAGAAGTTTCTGAATTTGCGGGTTTTGGATTTTAAAGAAATTTCTAAAGTTAGAAAGTTTCCGGTTTTAGAAAATTTCCAATTTTAGAAAGTTTCCAAAATAGTAGGTTTCCATAAATAGTAAGTTTCCCGAAATAGTAATCTTCTATTTTGGGAATGATTTTAATAAACCTACGGACCTCAAATAATATCAAGCGTTGGATGTCTTGTTCGGGCTATGTCAGCTGTCAAAGCCCATTCAATTGCATTCATGGCCTTACAGTGTGAGGATGTCTGCTTTTGCGTGAGTAAGACGGTTTGTGATTCATAAATGTCATTGGGAGTCCCAGACATTAATGATTACATGACTGTATAGTCTGGTTTTCTTGACTAGGCCATCGGGAGTCCCGGGCCTTGAGACATCAGAGTGGATTGGGCCTCGGGCCCAGATTCACAACCAAGAGTTATATCACGGATACAATTAGCCGATATAGGGCTTACCGATATAAGCTAAGATTAGGTGACGGCCAGTGGCCCACTTTAATCTTAGTTATATGTGGATCTTGGAATCATTATATTCTATTGAGGGTAACTTATGTTATTGAATATAATGCGTGATTAATCATATTATTCTATAATACGAGATTAATCATTTTGAACATATAACTAATAACCTTTTTATTTAAATATTTCAGATATGACTACTACAAGCACACAAAACACATTCTCGATCCGGTCTGTTCTCGAAAAGGAGAAGCTGACTGGAACGAACTTCCTGACATGGTCAAGGAACTTGAGGCTGGTCCTCAAGCAGGAGAAGAAGGACTACGTCCTTCGAGATCCCCTCCCCGAGAGGCCTCTTGCCAATGCTGCCAGGACTCTGCACAATGCTTGGGAAAAGCATTCGTCAGATGAAAATGATGTTTATTGCCTGATGTTGGTGACAATGACTCCTGAGCTGCAAAAACAGTTCGAAAGTGTATTGTCTCCAATCGAGATCATGGCAAGCCTGAAATCGCTTTTTCAGGAGCAGGCTAGGACCGAGAGGTTCCAGACAGTTAAGAACCTCTTGGACTGTAAGTTGGCTGCGAATGCGGCAGTGAGTCCTCATGTGTTGAAGATGATGGGTTATCTCGATCATCTTCACAAACTCGACTGTCCAATCAGCCAAGAACTTGCCTGCGACATCATTCTGCAGTCTTTACCTGCAAGCTATGATCAGTTCATTCTGAACTTTAACATGCATGGCTTGAGTAAGACACTGCCTGAGCTTCACGGAATGCTCAAGACTGCAGAGCCCAACTTGAAGAAAACCGCCAAGGACCCCAATGTACTTATGGTACAAAAGGGCAAGGGGTTTAAGAAGTCTTCTGCTAAGGATAAGGGAAAGGCCAAGGGTGTCCAAGTCTTGGACAAGGACACGCCAAAGCCCAAGCCCAAGTCCAAGGCTGGGCCTACTGACATGTGCAGGTTCTGCAAAGAACTGGGGCATTGGAGAAGAGATTGTAAGAAATTCCAGGAAGGTCTAAAGGAATTAAAGAAGAAGACTTTCGAGACTTCTTCATCAGGTATTTTTGTTATAGAAGTTAATACAACTACTTCTGATAATACCTCATGGGTCATGGATACTGGTTGTGGGGCTCATATTTGTACTAATATGCAGGCACTCAGCAACAGTAGAAGGCTGAAGCAAGGACAAGTGGAACTACGAGTTGGGAATGGAGCGAAAGTTTCAGCACTAGCTGTAGGAACTTACTTGTTGTCTTTACCTTCGGGATTGATTTTAGAACTTAATAATTGTTATTTTGTACCTGCTATAAGCAGAAATATTATTTCAATTTCTTTGTTGGATTTGGAAGGTTATGATTTTTCAGTTAAGAATAAATTATGTTCCTTCAATCGCAACAATTTGTTCTATGGTTCTGCCCCTCTTACGAATGGGCTTTACATACTCGATCAATCCGCGCCAATTTATAACATTAATACCAAACGGTTTAAACCTAATGAGGAAAACCGAACGTTTCTATGGCATTGTCGTTTAGGGCACATCAGCGAGAAACGCATCAAGAGGCTCCATTCGAATGGACTTCTTGGCTCATTTGACTTTGAGTCATGTGAGAAATGCGAATCCTGCATGATGGGCAAAATGACACGGGCCCCCTTTAATAAACCTAACGAGAGGGCCAGTGACTTATTGGGCCTGATACACACTGATGTGTGTGGCCCAATGTCCACTAATGCAAGAGGAAACTATCAGTACTTCATTACCTTCATTGATGATTTCAGTAGGTATGGATATGTTTATTTAATGAAACATAAGTCTGAATCTTTTGAGAAGTTCAGAGAATTCCAAAATGAAGTACAGAACCAACTTGGCAAAAGCATTAAGGCTCTTCGGTCCGACCGAGGAGGAGAATACTTAAGCCAGGAATTCAGTGATCATCTAAGAGAGTGTGGGATCGTATCCCAACTCACTCCTCCTGGAACACCTCAATGGAATGGTGTGTCTGAGAGGAGAAATCGGACCTTATTGGATATGGTTCGATCTATGATGAGTCACACAGACCTTCCAATATCCCTTTGGGGATATGCTCTGCTAACAGCAGTGTTCACTCTAAATAGAGCGCCATCAAAAGCAGTAGCAAAGACACCATATGAATTATGGACTGGAGTTGCTCCAGTGCTGTCTTATCTAAGAATTTGGGGTTGTGAAGCCTATGTTAAGAGATTAATCTCAGATAAGCTTACACCAAAATCTGATAAATGCTATTTCATTGGTTATCCACGGGAAACCAAGGCTTATTACTTCTATCTACGTTCCGAGAACAAGATCTTTGTTGCCCGGGATTGTAACTTTCTTGAGAGAGAATTTCTCTCTAAGAAAGACAGTGGGAGTAAGGTACTGCTTGAAGAAATTCAAGATGAACAGGATACTGCTCAACCTAATGAAGAAGAGCAGCAGGAGGACCTACAAGAAATTGTAGAGCCTGAACCTGTAGTACCTGAAGTTCGAAGATCCGGGAGGATCCGTCACGAACCCGAGAGATATCAGGGATTCCTCGTGACTGACTGTCATGATCTTTTGATCATTGATGGTGATGAACCATCGAACTTCAATCAAGCCATGATGGGCCCAGATTCCTCTAAGTGGCGCAAGGCCACTGATTCCGAAATGGACTCCATGTCGGTCAACCAAGTCTTTTCGTTGGTTGATTTACCCGCTGGTGTAAAAGCCATCGAGTGCAAATGGATCTTCAAGAAGAAGATTGACGTGGATGGAAATGTCCAGATTTATAAAGCCAGGTTGGTGGCAAAAGGTTTCAGACAAGTTCACGGTGTGGACTACGATGAAACCTATTCACCGGTGGCTATGATGAAATCTATTCGGATTCTACTAGCAACTGCAGCTTTTCATGATTATGAAATTTGGCAGATGGACGTGAAAACCGCCTTCCTGAATGGTATTCTGGAAGAGGATGTGTATATGACACAACCTGACGGTTACATAGATCCAAAGAATGCTGGGAAAGTATGCAAGCTTCATAAATCCATTTATGGATTGAAACAAGCATCGAGGAGCTGGAATCTTCAGGGATTCCTCGTGACTGACTGTCATGATCTTTTGATCATTGATGGTGATGAACCATCGAACTTCAATCAAGCCATGATGGGCCCAGATTCCTCTAAGTGGCGCAAGGCCACTGATTCCGAAATGGACTCCATGTCGGTCAACCAAGTCTTTTTGTTGGTTGATTTACCCGCTGGTGTAAAAGCCATCGAGTGCAAATGGATCTTCAAGAAGAAGATTGACGTGGATGGAAATGTCCAGATTTATAAAGCCAGGTTGGTGGCAAAAGGTTTCAGACAAGTTCACGGTGTGGACTACGATGAAACCTATTCACCGGTGGCTATGATGAAATCTATTCGGATTCTACTAGCAACTGCAGCTTTTCATGATTATGAAATTTGGCAGATGGACGTGAAAACCGCCTTCCTGAATGGTATTCTGGAAGAGGATGTGTATATGACACAACCTGACGGTTACATAGATCCAAAGAATGCTGGGAAAGTATGCAAGCTTCATAAATCCATTTATGGATTGAAACAAGCATCGAGGAGCTGGAATCTTCGTTTTGATGAAGCGATCAAGCAATTTGACTTCATCAGAAACGAAGAAGAACAATGCGTGTATAAGAAATCTAGTGGGAGCAAGATTGTATTTCTTATCCTGTATGTCGATGACATACTGCTTCTCGGAAACGACATTCCAATGCTGAAGTCTGTAAAGGACTGGCTTGGAAGTTGTTTTTCCATGAAAGACATGGGTGAAGCCGCATACGTTCTTGGGATTAGGATCTATCGTGATAGACCTAAGAGGCTGATAGGCTTGTGTCAAGACTCATACATTGACAAAGTCCTACAAAGATTCAGCATGAAAGATTCCAAGAAGGGCTTCACGCCAATGGTACATGGCACAACGCTAAGCAAGAAGCAGAGCCCCACGTCGGCTGCTGAGCTTGAGCGCATGAAGAACATTCCTTATGCATCTGCAATAGGATCTGTCATGTATGCCATGATCTGTACTCGTCCTGATGTTGCTTATGCATTGAGCATGACGAGTAGATACCAGTCAAATCCAGGTGAAAACCATTGGATTGCCGTAAAGAATATATTGAAGTATCTAAGACATACTAAGGATAAGTTCTTGGTGTACGGTGGAAGTGATGTGCTTAAAGTCAGTGGATTCACGGACGCAAGTTTCCAGACAGACACAGATGATTTCCGGTCACAGTCCGGTTATGTCTTTTGTCTGAATGGCGGTGCAGTAAGTTGGAGAAGCTCCAAGCAGGACACCGTTGCTGATTCCACTACAGAAGCTGAATATATCGCCGCCTCGGAGGCAGCGAAGGAAGCTGTTTGGATACGAAAGTTCATTATGGAACTAGGTGTGATACCAGATGCGGCTGAGCCTCTGGCACTATTTTGTGACAACAATGGTGCTATAGCTCAGGCAAAGGAACCAAGATCACACCAGAAATCCAAGCATGTTCAAAGAAGATATCACTTGATACGTGACATCATTAATAGAAAGGAAGTCAAGATCAGCCGAGTTCCGACAGATGATAATGTCGCTGATCCGTTGACAAAGCCACTCCCAAGGCCTAAGCTCGAGCTCCTGACTGAAGCTGTAGGCATTAGAAACATTGAAATGTAATCTAAATTTGAGTGGGAGTTTTGTGAGCTTTATTTTAGTTATTTGATATGTTCTTGTAAAACATTATTTTATGTTTTAATGAAATTATTATTTCAAGATTATTTTAACTGTGATGAAATAATCGTTCCAAAATGATATGAACCATTTTATAGGTCATCGAAGTAAATGATTTGATCTTGAGTCATCGAAGTCATTTAGCTTGATCATGGGACCATATATTTGATGGATGTTTTATATCATCTCGTCCCCAGTCGAAGGTTGTTGAAATTGGAACATCAACAACCGTGTGAGACTGGATTGGTACGTGACTTATGACAAAGTCTCAGTGTGTCATAGATGCGCGGCATCAAAGTCAGTACATAGGTGTATGTTTGGGAACATACGACCGGACAAGACCCGCTTATAAGAACTCTTCAGGATATTTATATCTGTGTCATAAGAGATTCTTACTACGACTATAGAGTATAGTCCTTAGACCTGAGTTCGCATGCATGTGACTGCACATGGACTGATGCACTTTGATCATTGTCTAACGCTATCGTTCTGCGATAGTTATAAGGACCTTGTTTGGGTACATTATGAAATGAGTAGTTTACAGTGATGGAACAAGACGGGATTTGTCCCTCCAATATAAATGGAGTGAATATCTCTAGGCCAATCGGAGATTTGAATACTGGAAAATGCATGGCCATGCTCAAACGGACTTTCCCGAGTCGTTTGGATTGTCAGTATCAAATCAGAGTCCGATGAACAAGATTAGGCTTTATAAGGATGACACCAATCTTGCCTTATGACTAATCGAGATATTGTGACAAAAGGATTATGAATACAGAGATTCCAGTACAAGTGGGAGATTGTTGGAATTGTGTCCAGTAATCTCGGTACTGTCTCTAGAAAGTAAGAGTATGTCAATGATCAGACATAAGTCATATAATACTGGGGGTCATGATGGCTTGCTAGAGTCCGCTCATGATCTATAAGTCTTGGACTTATTGCCTTTATTATATGATCCCATATGGGTCACACGCCTAAGCTAACAGGAAAATGTGTAGGAACGGCATAGCAGAAGTACAGTAAAAGTGCTAGGCATTTACTGTACTTAGAGAGAACAAAAGGTTTAGCCACTGTGCATCGATCGATGCATAAGGTGCAACGATCGATGCAGTGCGTAAACACCGACGAGTTAATTGGTATTTGGGCCAAATGGCCCAAACGGAACAGGACGAGTTTTGTGTCATAAAACTCGAGTTTCAGACTGATTAACCCTAAGATTTGAGCCGTAAACTCTCTCTCTCTCTGCGCCGAGTTCCCCTGGTGGTCTAGCAGCTGTTTCCTGTGAAAGCGTGTGTGAACCTTTGGAGGATTCATCCCTCGGTGTTTCTCTGATCTCAGACATACCATCCATTTCCGCTGCAATAACAGGTATAAGGTGAGATCATCATTTGTTTCTATTCTGAGAAGAACCTAGATCGCATGTTTAGGATAATCTGAATCTGGAATTGAATCAGGATTTATCTAAACGTTCCCAACAGGGTTTTCTAATAGTCATAGATCATCTGCAACTCATCCAATGGACACTTAAGTTCCTGCAAGTGTGGTAATCTCCTCAAAAAGTCCTTGCTTCCTACTCAGTTTGACTCAATAAAACAAATTTTGGACTGACACTAAGAAAACAAAAGTGTGCGTCAGTAGCTACCTCCCCCACACTTAAACTACACTGTCCCCAGTGTAATCAAGCTTAGGCTCGGTGAGAAAAGAAATCGGAATGAAAACAAACCGAAAAGAGTCAGAACACTTACCTGTCGTCGGCCTGCGTCGATCGATGCCACTAGGGTGTCGATCGATGCAAGGCGATTATGCCCACGGTTATGTAAATAACCGGTGTCTGAACCGCAATTAAATCGGTAAACCTTAAATCGCAACTGTGTCGACCGATGCACTATGTGTGTCGATCGATGCAGTGCGATTCTGCCTGTTTTCTCACGCCTTTGAACACACAAAAATAGGAAATCAAAAACACCAAATCAAAATGAAAAATGAAAACAAAAACGAAACTTACAGTGGGTTGCCTCCCACTAAGCGCTTGTTTAAAGTCATTAGCTTGACTATGGGATAGAGATTAGACTCATGGAGGTTTCAACAGAGACTATGAGTGCCTCTGTGAATGTCTCCTCATCCAAGGTGGCGTATAAGCTTTCGGATCATGAGATTTTCCAAGGAACGGAGGAGTAGAACCAGGGCGGGAGCGAAGCGTGGGTGGGATTCTGTGTTTTCCTGCATTCAAAGCTGATGGATCAGGAGGTTTAAGTTTAGAAGCTTTATACATGTGCTTTGGTGGATGAGAGAGATCTGGAGCTTTCTGCTTAGGAGCAGTTGCAGGATCTGAAGATGTTAAAGCAAGTTCAAAGTGAACTGCCATCTTCTCTTCTCCAATAGGAACCTCTGGTTCCACCTCAACACTGAAGCTCTGTTCATCAATGGTGGATTTCTGCAGCTTATCCATCTTGAACCTCAATGTCTCATCTCCCAGGTGGAGATCAATTAGACCATGTGACACATTAATCACAGCTCCAGCAGTAGCTAACAATGATCTTCCAAGTAGTAGAGGATCAGTAGGTTCAATCTCATACTTCAGCACTACAAAGTCTGTTGGAATCAAGTAGTTTCCAACTCTGACAGGAATATCCTCAAGAACTCCTTCCGGATATCGCTTTGAACGATCAGCTAGGATAAGAGAGATCCTAGTAGGCTGGAATTTCATCATTCCCAATCTCACAGCCACAGAGTATGGCATAACATTTACACAAGATCCTAAGTCACACAGAGAACGCTTGAATCTGTCCTTAGAGATGGAACAGTCGAGCACAAAGGCTTTTGGGTCTGGTATCTTCTCTGTAATCTGAATCAGCTTCTTTTCCATCACTTTCATGCAGTTAGCCACTTCTAGCTCCTGTTTAGACAGTTTAGGAACCTTAGGATACGGCACAGAGGGCTTATAGACTCGTCCTAAGACTGTTGCAGGTTTCTGGTCCCGTCTGCGATCTGTGTCGATCGATGCAATAGATGTGTTGATCGATACAAGGCGATTATGTTAAGATCCATCAGACGTATCGGGGTGCATCGATCGACATCGAGGTTGTGTCGATCGACGCATGCCTCAGACAGACAGTATTCATCTATAAAATCCGAGATTATGCTCTCTTCTTCTTCCAGCAAGTCAATCCCATCTCTTAAGGTCACATCATTGATGTACCGCTTCTGTTCAGCTTTCCCAGCTTCATTTTGCCTTTGTATTGCTCCAGCTGTTTGTTGAACTCTGACATCTAGCTTCTTCACATGTGTGCTCAAAGATTCAAACTTTCCACTCATATCTTCATACAATGCATCTATCTTTGAGTTGAAGGACGCAGTGATCTTTTGTTCTCCCTCAAGAAACTGCTCCATCATGGCTTCCAATCTGCTCTTATGTGTAGGTGCAGGCGGTGCTTGGTAAGAAGAAACATCATAGTTCCTTGAGAAGGAGTTACTCTGTTGCTGGAAGGGTTTCTGAAAAGCAGATTCCTGACTGTAGAATCCATTCCCTCCAACGCAGTTGATAGCTTCTTGTGCATACTTTCCAAGTAGAAGACTATGCAGAGAGTCAACTTTGTTCTTCAGACCAGCTATCTGTGAACTGTCAATCCCTGAGCTAAACAAACCATTCTGATACATCATCCTTACGGATCTCTTAGTCCCCCCCTTTTTTGTGCTTCCGCGAAATGTGTCGATCGATGCAGGAAGAGGGTCGATCGATGCAATGCGAAAACTATGTCGATCGACACACAGGACCGTGTCGATCGATGCAAGACGATTCTGTCGAATCTGACCTGCAAAACAGAGAAAAACAGAAAAATAAATCAGTAAAACAAAAATGAAAAACCTAGTCTCAACCCAAAGTTCAAATCTATCGAAGACTCAAAAGAGTCCCCGGCAACGGCGCCAAAAGCTTGATAGGTCAAGAATTATCCCTATTCTAACTGCAAGTGCACAGATATGCAATCGTAGTACAAAGGGTATCGAATCCACAGAGACTCTAGATTCTTGCGATAGATTATAGAACGTCGAATTAAGCTAGGCGAAACAGTAGTGAAAACAGTAAATCAGAACAGAATGTAAAGTGAGCGGTGTAAGCAGGCAAGTGAAGCGTCAGGTCAAGGGAGTTCTCAGGAAATCAGGAACATAGGCAACCAATCAATCGGGATCTAATTAAGAATTGTTCTAGAACTAGAATCACATAATTATAACAGACCAACTTTCGTTGCGAATACTATCTATGTCTAACAACCTAGCAAGCCAACTTTCGTTGCGAATACTAGAGTTCTAAACAAGCATTAATCTCAAGTTCTTTCGTTCACAATTCTCCTAAGCCAAATTTCTTTGCGAATAGTTAAATTGCTCATCTAGGTTCTTTCTAGTTAATTAACCAACTGTCGTTGCGGAAATCAACCTAACATCATAAATCTGGGTAGCTAATTCAGATTAAGCAGTAAAAACAACCCTAGATGAAGAACTAACAGATATGAATCCCTACAAATTGATTAACCTATAATTCCATGAAATCCCTTGTGAGAATCCCTAAACCTAACTGGTAAACTACTCAGACATGATCATCGAAACAGAAGACATCATGAATAGAAAACCAAATATCATAAAACAGAATAAGAAACAGGGGTTCGAAATCTCTTCTCTCTCGAGTACAAGACCAGCCCCTAAAACTCTCTGAATGTAAAATAAAGCGTAGCCTAAACAATGGCTTAAAAACCCTAATATAATGATCTAATCACGGCTGGGGCTTCTTTGTAATTATGAGAAACTTCTGGGCAAAAAAGCAATTTCCAAACTCTTCATTAAAACCACCGAGAATTGTCCAACTCGCATGTGTGTCGATCGATGCACAGGTTGTGTCGATCGACACAAGACTCTGTTTTCGACAGTGAACTCTTCCTCTCGGATTAATTCTCCAAAATGCTCCAGAATACGCCATAATGTCCAATTCCGCTCCAAACGTACCTAGACCTGTAAACATACTAAAAAGACTCCAAAACATAATAAAAGACTCGATAAATAAGACATATACCATAACTAAAATCCCTAAAATCCATGGTATATCAGTCGACAGACTCAACAATGGCCACAGTGACACACTTACCAATCTACATAAGCTTAAATCATACATTATATATATATATATATATATATATATATATATATATATATATATATAAAACATCATAAAATAAAATAAAAATAGAATTAGAGACATAAATGAAGGAATGTTTAGTCAATCCTGATTCAATTCCAGATTCAGATCATCCTAAACATGCTGATCTAGGTTCTTCTCGAATAGAAACAATTGATGATCTCACCTTATACC
The DNA here is from genome assembly GCA_030180135.1 of Orychophragmus violaceus. Classification (NCBI taxonomy): domain Eukaryota; kingdom Viridiplantae; phylum Streptophyta; class Magnoliopsida; order Brassicales; family Brassicaceae; genus Orychophragmus; species Orychophragmus violaceus. The sequence goes on from CM058239.1 coordinate 42,187,920, forward strand.
TGTTAATTGCAGCGGAAAGAGATGGTATGTCAGAGATCAGAGAGCCACCGAGAGATAACTCCTCCAGAGGTTCACACACGCGCACCAATCAGGAAGAAGGCTGCTAGGCCACTAGGGGAACTCGGCGCAGAGGGAGAGAGAGTTTTCGGCTAGGGTTTTTGGTTCTGAACTCGAGTTTTATTTATAAAACTTGTCCCGTTCCGTTTGGGCCATTTGGCCCAAACACCAATTAACTCGACGGCATTCGCGCACTGTGTCGATCGACACCCCTTGTGTATCGATCGACACACAGTGGCTAAACCGTTTTATTCTCTCTAAGTACAGTAAATGCCTAGCACTTTTACCGTACTTCTGCTAAACCGTTCCTACACATTTTCCTGTTAGCTTAGGCGTGTGACCCATATGGGATCATATAATAGAGGCAATAAGTCCAAGACTTATAGATCATGAGCGGACTCTAGCAAGCCATGATGACCCCCAGTATTATATGACTTATGTCTGATCATTGACATACTCTTACTTTCTAGAGACAGTACCGAGATTACTGGACACAATTCCAACAATCTCCCACTTGTACTGGAATCTCTGTATTCATAATCCTTTTGTCACAATATCTCGATTAGTCATAAGGCAAGATTGGTGTCATCCTTATAAAGCCTAATCTTGTTCATCGGACTCTGATTCGATACTGACAATCCAAACGACTCGGGACAGTCCGTTTGAGCATGGCCATGCATTTTCCAGTATTCAAATCTCCGATTGGCCTTGAGATATTCACTCCATTTATATTGGAGGGACAAATTCCGTCTTATTCCATCACTGTAAACTACTCATTTCATAATGTACCCAAACAAGGTCCTTATAACTATCGCAGAACGATAGCGTTAGACAATGATCAAAGTGCATCAGTCCATGTGCAGTCACATGCATGCGAACTCAGGTCTAAGGACTATACTCTATAGTCGTAGTGAGAATCTCTTATGACACAGATATAAATATCCTGAAGAGTTCTCATAATCGGGTCTTTTCCGGTCGTATGTTCCCAACATACACCTATGTATTGACTTTGATGCCGCGCATCTATGACACACTGAGACTTTGTCATAAGTCACATATCAATCCAGTCTCTCACGGTTGTTGGTGTTCCAATTTCAACAACCTTCGACTAGGGACAGATTAATATAATCCATCTATCAAATATAGGGTCTCATGATCAAGCTAAATGACTTTGATGACTCAAGATCAAGTCACTTACTTCGATGACCTATAAAATGGTTTATATCACTTTGGAACGATTATTTCATCACAGTTAAAATAATCTTGAAATAATAATTTCATTAAACATAAGAATGTTTTACAAGAACATATCAAATAACTAAATAAAAGCCCTCAAACTCCCACTCAAATTTAGATTACATTTCAATGTCTCTAATGCCTACAGCTTCAGTCAGAAACTCGAGCTTAGGCCTTGGGAGTGGCTTTGTCAACGGATCAGCGACGTTATCATCTGTCTGAACTCGGCTGATCTTGACTTCCTTTCTATTAATGATGTCACGTATCAAGTGAAATCTTCTTAGAACATGCTTGGATTTCTGGTGTGATCTTGGTTCCTTTGCCTGAGCTATAGCACCATTGTTGTCACAAAATAGTGCCAGAGGCTCAGCCGCATCTGGTATCACACCTAGTTCAATAATGAACTTTCGTATCCAAACAGCTTCCTTCGCAGCTTCTGAGGCGGCGATATATTCAGCTTCTGTAGTGGAATCAGCAACGGTGTCTTGCTTGGAGCTTCTCCAACTGATTGCACCGCCATTCAGACAAAAGATATAACCGGACTGTGACCGGAAATCATCTTGGTCTGTCTGGAAACTTGCGTCCGTGAATCCACTGACTTTAAGCACATCACTTCCACCGTACACTAAGAACTTATCCTTAGTATGTCTTAGATACTTCAAGATATTCTTTACGGCAATCCAATGGTTTTCACCTGGATTTTACTGGTATCTACTCGTCATGCTCAATGCATAAGCAACATCAGGACGAGTACAGATCATGGCATACATGACAGATCCTATTGCAGATGCATAAGGAATATTCTTCATGCGCTCAAGCTCAGCAGCCGTCGTAGGGCTCTGCTTCTTGCTTAGCGTTGTGCCATGTACCATTGGCGTGAAGCCCTTCTTGGAATCCTTCATGCTGAATCTTTGTAGGACTTTGTCAATGTATGAATCTTGACACAAGCCTATCAGCCTTCTAGATCTATCCCGGTAGATCCTGATTCCAAGAACGTATGCGGCTTCACCCATGTCTTTCATGGAAAAACAACTTCCAAGCCAGTCCTTTACGGACTTCAGCATTGGAATGTCGTTTCCGAGAAGCAGTATGTCATCGACATACAGAATAAGAAATACTATCTTGCTCCCACTAGTTTTCTTATACACGCATTGTTCTTCTTCGTTTCTAATGAAGTCAAATTGCTTGATCGCTTCATCAAAACGAAGATTCCAGCTCCTCGATGCTTGCTTCAATCCATAAATGGATTTATGAAGCTTGCATACTTTTCCAGCATTCTTTGGATCTATGTAACCGTCAGGTTGTGTCATATACACATCCTCTTCCAGAATACCATTCAGGAAGGCGGTTTTCACGTCCATCTGCCAAATTTCATAATCATGAAAAGCTGCAGTTGCTAGTAGAATCCGAATAGATTTCATCATAGCCACTGGTGAATAGGTTTCATCGTAATCCACACCGTGAACTTGTCTGAAGCCTTTTGCCACCAACCTGGCTTTATAAATCTGAACATTTCCATCCACGTCAATCTTCTTCTTGAAGATCCATTTGCACTCGATGGCTTTTACACCAGCGGGTAAGTCAACCAACGAAAACACTTGGTTGACCGACATGGAGTCCATTTCGGAATCAGTGGCCTTGCGCCACTTAGAGGAATCTGGGCCCATCATGGCTTGATTGAAGTTCGATGGTTCATCACCATCAATGATCAGAAGATCATGACAGTCAGTCACGAGGAATCCTTGATATCTCTCGGGTTCGTGACGGATCCTCCCGGATCTTCGAACTTCAGGTACTACAGGTTCAGGCTCTACAATTTCTTGTAGGTCCTCCTGCTGCTCTTCCTCATTAGGTTGAGCAGTATCCTGTTCATCTTGAATTTCTTCAAGCAGTACCTTACTCCCACTGTCTTTCTTAGAGAGAAACTCCCTCTCAAGAAAGTTACAATCCCGGGCAACAAAGATCTTGTTCTCGGAACGTAGATAGAAGTAATAAGCCTTGGTTTCCCGTGGATATCCAATGAAGTAGCATTTGTCAGATTTTGGTGTAAGCTTGTCTGAGATCAATCTCTTGACATAGGCTTCACAACCCCAAATTCTGAGATAAGACAGCACTGGAGCTTCTCCAGTCCATAATTCATATGGTGTCTTTGCTACTGCTTTCGATGGCGCTCTATTTAGAGTGAACACTGCTGTTAGCAGAGCATATCCCCAAAGGGATATTGGAAGGTCTGTGTGACTCATCATAGATCGAACCATATCCAATAAGGTCCGATTTCTCCTCTCAGACACACCATTCCATTGAGGTGTTCCGGGAGGAGTGAGTTGGGACACGATCCCACACTCTCTTAGATGATCACTGAATTCTTGGCTTAAGTATTCTCCTCCTCGGTCGGACCGAAGAGCCTTAATGCTTTTGCCAAGTTGGTTCTGTACTTCATTTTGGAATTCTCTGAACTTCTCAAAAGATTCAGACTTATGTTTCATTAAATAAACATATCCATACCTACTGAAATCATCAGTAAAGTTAATGAAGTACTGATAGTTTCCTCTTGCATTTGTGGACATTGGGCCACACACATCAGTGTGTATCAGGCCCAATACGTCACTGGCCCTCTCGTTAGGTTTATTAAAAGGGGCCCGTGTCATTTTGCCCATCATGCAGGATTCGCATTTCTCACATGACTCAAAGTCAAACGAGCCAAGAAGTCCATTCGAATGGAGCCTCTTGATGCGTTTCTCGCTGATGTGCCCTAAACGACAATGCCATAGAAACGTTCGGTTCTCCTCATTAGGTTTGAACCGTTTGGTATTAATGTTATAAATTGGCGCGGATTGATCGAGTATGTAAAGCCCATTCATAAGAGGGGCAGAACCATAGAACAAATTGTTGCGATTGAAGGAACATAATTTATTCTTAACTGAAAAATCATAACCTTCCAAATCCAACAAAGAAATTGAAATAATATTTCTGCTTATAGCAGGTACAAAATAACAATTATTGAGTTCTAAAATCAATCCCGAAGGTAAAGACAACAAGTAAGTGCCTACAGCTAGTGCTGGAACTTTCGCTCCATTCCCAACTCGTAGCTCCACTTGTCCTTGCTTCAGCCTTCTACTGTTGCTGAGTGCCTGCATATTAGTACAAATATGAGCCCCACAACCAGTATCCATAACCCATGAGGTATTATCAGAAGTAGTTGTATTAACTTCTATAACAAAAATACATGTTGAAGAAGTCTCAAAAGTCTTCTTCTTCAATTCCTTTAGACCTTCCTGGAATTTCTTACATTCTCTCCTCCAATGCCCTGGTTCTTTACAGAACCTGCATATGTCAGTTGGCCCAGCCTTGGACTTGGGCTTGGGCTTTGGCGTGTCCTTGTCCGCGACTTGGACAGCCTTGGCCTTTCCCTTATCCTTAGCAGAGGATTTCTTAAACCCCTTGCCCTTCTGCACCATAAGCACATTGGGGTCCTTGGCGGTTTTCCTCAAATTGGGCTCCGCAGTCTTGAGCATTCCGTGAAGCTCAGGCAATGTCTTACTCAAGCCATGCATGTTAAAGTTCAGAATGAACTGATCATAGCTTGCAGGTAATGACTGCAGAATGATGTCGCAGGCAAGTTCCTGGCTGATTGGGCAGTCGAGTTTCTGAAGATGATCGAGATAACCCATCATCTTCAAGACATGAGGACTCACTGCCGCATTCGCAGCCAACTTGCAGTCCAAGAGGTTCTTAACTGTTTGAAACCTCTCAGTCCTAGCCTGCTCCTGAAAAAGCGATTTCAGGCTTGCCATTATCTCGATGGGTGACAATACACTCTCGAACTGTTTTTGCAGCTCAGCAGTCATTGTCACCAACATCAGGCAATAGGCATCATTTTCATCTGACGAATGCTTTTCCCAAGCATTATGCAGAGTCCTGGCGGCATTGGCAGGAGGCCTCTCGGGGAGAGGATCACGAAGGACATAATCCTTCTTCTCCTGCTTGAGGACTAGCCTCAAGTTCCTTGACCATGTCAGGAAGTTCGTTCCAGTCAGCTTCTCCTTCTCGAGAACAGACCGGATCGAGAATGTGTTTTGTGTGCTTGTAGTAGTCATAGCTGAAATATATAGATAAAAAGGTTATTAGTTAAATGTTCAATATGATTAATCTCGTATTAAATTTAATATGATTAATCACGCATTATATTCAATAACATAAGTTACCCTCAATAGAATATAATGATTCCAAGATCCACATATAACTAAGATCAAAGTGGGCCACTGGCCATCACCCAACCTTAGCTTATATCGGTAAGCCCTATGTCGGCTAATTATATCCGTGATATAACTCTTGGTTGTGAATCTGGGCCCGAGGCCCAATCCACTCTGATGTCTCAAGGCCCGGGACTCCCGATGGCCTAGTCAAGAAAACCAGACTATACAGTCATGTAATCATTAATGTCTGGGACTCCCAATGACATTTATGAATCACAAACCGTCTTATCCACGCAAAAGCAGACACCCTCACACTGTAAGGCCATGAATACAATTGAATGGGCTTCGACAGCTGACATAGAATGGACAAGACATCCAACGCTTGATATTATTTGAGGTTCGTAGGTTTATTTAAAAATTCATTCCCAAAATAGAAGATTACTATTTCGGGAAACTTTCCATTTTGGAAACCTACTATTTTTGGAAACTTTCTAAAATTGGAAACTTTCTAAAAACGGAAACTTTCTAACTTTAGAAATTTCTTTAAAATTCAAAACCCGCAAATCCAGAAACATCTAATTTAAGAAACTTTCTAATTTCAAAATTTCGGAAACTTTAATTTAAAATCGACTTTATAATTTTATAAAATAAATTCTAAATTAATCTGAAGAAAGACTCAAATAATTGGCCCAATTGTTTTAACTTCTTGGCCCGAGGCCCAAGAATTGATCCATGTCCAAGACATGACCCAATTGTCCAATTAAATGACATAACCGGTCTGGTTCATTAAAATTGGTCTAACCAAAATTAATTACTACGACGACCACAATTGTCAACCGGTTATTTACTAAACCGGATTTTCTCAATTTATTTGGTCCAACCAAATCAAATTAGAAAATCCTGGTTTAGGCACTAAATCCAATAATTCTTTCGACATTGGATTTCTTGTCCCGGTTTAACCAGACTTAATAAAATTATTAAATCTGTTTATTAAACCAAGACGAATTAATTTTAATCAAAATATTAAACCGAGCCTTAAACCAACCATGTCGATCGATGAACCAACCGTGTCGATCGATCCATCAACCGCATCGGTCGATGCTCTTAGCATCGATCCTGCATCGATCGTGCATCGATCCTGTATCGATCGATGCTCTCACGCATGCACGGAACCGAGGCAAAACCCTAACCGTGTCGATCGATGCACCAACCGCATCGGTCGATGCACCAACATCGAACCTGCATCGATCCTGCATCGATCGATGCTTTCACGCGTTAACAGGGTTAGCCGATAGACTGTATCGACCGATCCATGCGATCGTATCGATCGATCCATGCGATCTCAGTCGATACTGACTATTGAAAATCGCATTCTACCAAATCAATATAGCTTGGTTTCTGCGATTTTAAGTGTGTTTAGGTTTCAATTCCTTGTTGCTTAAGTGATTTCTCTTATCAGTAGTTGATTCAAAACACTTTTAAACAAGAAAAACAATCCTAAACTTGAATCTAAACAAGAAAAACCAGAACCAAAAGCTCTGATACCACTGAAGGAATGTTTAGTCAATCCTGATTCAATTCCAGATTCAGATCATCCTAAACATGCTGATCTAGGTTCTTCTCGAATAGAAACAATTGATGATCTCACCTTATACCTGTTAATTGCAGCGGAAAGAGATGGTATGTCAGAGATCAGAGAGCCACCGAGAGATAACTCCTCCAGAGGTTCACACACGCGCACCAATCAGGAAGAAGGCTGCTAGGCCACTAGGGGAACTCGGCGCAGAGGGAGAGAGAGTTTTCGGCTAGGGTTTTTGGTTCTGAACTCGAGTTTTATTTATAAAACTTGTCCCGTTCCGTTTGGGCCATTTGGCCCAAACACCAATTAACTCGACGGCATTCGCGCACTGTGTCGATCGACACCCCTTGTGTATCGATCGACACACAGTGGCTAAACCGTTTTATTCTCTCTAAGTACAGTAAATGCCTAGCACTTTTACCGTACTTCTGCTAAACCGTTCCTACACATTTTCCTGTTAGCTTAGGCGTGTGACCCATATGGGATCATATAATAGAGGCAATAAGTCCAAGACTTATAGATCATGAGCGGACTCTAGCAAGCCATCATGACCCCCAGTATTATATGACTTATGTCTGATCATTGACATACTCTTACTTTCTAGAGACAGTACCGAGATTACTGGACACAATTCCAACAATAAAATGAGACAAAGCTCAATATATTCAGATTGAAGTTTAAACACATCAACAAAAAACTTAACTATGCATGCAAATTTATTAACATAAAAAATTATACATATGGTAAATATTTTTTAAGGACTTCCCTCCGTGTTGCAAGGACAACTTCAATAGGCTAAAATTCATCCCCCATATCTTCAACTTCGGGTAAAGAAAGGTTAATTAGAATATCAGACAATTCATCTTGTGTCTCTACTTCAATATCTGAAACCTCATCTAAATAAAAACGTATAATTAGTAATAGACATATAAAACTTCTAAAAAAGAAAATAGGATACATTTAAAATAATGTCAACTTACCTCAAAAATGGTTTATTTTCCAAAATTTAAAAACACAGATACCGTCTTAACGTTTAGAAGTAGCATCGATTTGTAAAATCATGGGCATGGATACCTAGAGCTATACTCCTTACCCGGTTATCCCTATAAAATTTAAGCCAAATTAAATAAAATACAATTCTCAAAATGATCATACAAAGAACAACTACTCTAGATAACTTAATGCTCGATATTACTATGAGGTTTTGATATGAAAAAATTAATTTGATGATGCAGGGTTATCAACTTCTACATGCATGGATCCTGAACTGAACACCATATCCATTTTCGGGTTCGGAGATATAAATCTATTCGAGTATTATATAATTTTGATTCAAATTCGGTATGGTTCATGCGGGTTCAAATATCCAAAATATAAAATTAAATAAAATGTTAGGTTAAATTTGAATACACTTTGGTTAAATGTTGACAATCATAACTAAGTATTTTATGATATTTAAATTATTTTTGATATTTTGATAATTTTTAATCTTTAAATAAATAATATTTTTAAGTTTATAATTATAATTTTGGATATTTATGTTATTTTAAATCTAAATATAATTTATATTTTTGATGTATAATTATATTTTAGATATGTTAGATATCCATTCGGTTCTCGGTTCGATTTTAGTTAGAGATATGAGTATATGATCCGTCTGAGTATATCCAATTTGGGTTAGTGCCATTTTCTTGGGTCGGATTCGGTTCAAATCTTCTGGTCTGGATATTTATTTCAATCATAATATGTGTATTCCTAGTTTAAAAGCATACTCTAATTTATTTATTTTATTATCTACCAAATCTGTTTAATGAATTTTATCATATTCATAAACAAAATACGACATGGTCGGTATACTTTGTAATATAAAAATAAAATGTAAACATAAATATTCTATTTGAGACGTCCTAGATAAATATATGTTAAAAGAAATATTGGTCTTTCGGTTCATTGCTCACGCATGCATCTCGACCGGGACATGTTTACTTTATTTTCTAGGTTTTGTTTTGTACTGTTTTTCTTTTTCAAAATTTATAATTAGTGAAATAACATTTCGTAAGGAAACTAAGTAAAGATGTAGATAAAATTAATGTGAAACTCTATTAAGGTCAAAGTCATGACAGAAGAGGGAAAAATAATTACATCTTAGCACCCAAAAAATAGACGAGCAGAAAATTTACACAGCTAAAAACACACACACTTAATTAAACACATGAAGAATATATTAATTTATAAGTATGTACCAATCAAATAAACTCCAGTCCGTGAATGTGGATAGAAAATGAAGATACTAATTAGACTCTCTCTATAGTACATGAACTGAAGCAAAAGGCAGCGTTTTGATTAGCTGTCGTCGTGATCGCCGTAAACTACCATGGACCTGGTTGCGATGAGAAGACCATCGACTGATCGTGTGGGTTGTTTATCAAACCTGTTGACTTTACTACTTCTGAAGTATTTGATGACGTCAGCTTCTGATTTATGACGTTAAGAGTTTGAACGTCGGTTATTAAGCGTTTATGTGTAGGTGGGTCAATGCTTTTTCTTCTCAGCTTCTTCTTAAGACATGAGTTCCAAAAGTTTTTGATCTCGTTGTCTGTTCTTCCTGGTAACCCGTAACCGAGTTGCCATTTGAGACCATCTACACAATTCAAAATGGATTCAAAGAATGAAAACATATTTCAAAATTTACATTATTATATATATGATGTATTCAAAAAATCTATATAGATATGTCGCTAATATGTTAATTAATTAACATGTTCCCTAACGCAGCATTGAACTCAATGATCAAGCTTTCTTCGTCTTGAGAGAATACTCCCCCTCTTTAAGTCTTGTCTCAAATAGTTTATCCACCTTAGCCTACAACTCTTTCCACATCTCTGCAAACCTATATGATCATACCAACACATGTATACAATTATACAAAGATTATAATACATATTTTTAACTTTTCAAATGTAAGAGCAAATGATGAAGCCAAACCTGCGAGTTTGGAGACAGAACTCCAACAGCCATGATGACCATGTCATAGATAGCAAAAAAAAAGAAAAATAATACTTTGTTTAATTGTAAGAGATAAATATCTTTCGTTTGGATTGGGATGAAGTAAACCTGCAAATTCATCAAAATCACACAAAAAAAATTAGAACTATGTTAATTTTGATATAATATAAAAAATGTCTCGATATGTGGATGTTCTATGAGAGTTGGAGAGTCTCTATTTATAAGGATCAAATTATTTAGGGTTGAACTAAGTTTTCGAAATATTTCATAGGAAGATTAGAATATTTTATAAGATATTTTAAATTTTAAATTTTGAAATCTTATATTTTATTTAGTATACCATATATGACTGTCGTATTTGTCATAATTTTAAAATTTTAAATTATTATCGATAGTTATTAGTTGTTAAACTTAGGTGAGGTGTTATTTTGAATTTGAAAAATAAAAAAAAATCTATTAATTACTAAATATTAATTGTAATCTAAAATTTAGGGAAAATTTAAAATTACAATCGAAGTTTTATGGAATATCATTTAATTGAATTTGATTAATTGTCACTTTCTTTTTTTATATAATTATTTCTTAAATAAATTTTGATTTATTTTTAATATGGAAAAAACGTTCGACCAATCAAAATATTTTATTAAAGTCATGTCATCAATGACATCATAGTTTTGATTGGCCAAGAATCATTATAGATTAGCATGGATTTAATCATGGTATACGCTGTGTTACTGTCGCCAGATATTAACAATTTAATTATCTAATGAGACCCAACCAGCAAATATTTGAATCGCCGACGACAAATATTTTTTTTTGTCAACCGACGACAAATATTATGTTTAGCTAAATGTGATACGATAAATATTATATTTTTTTTGTCAACGATTTCGATTAATGGGTCAAGGCCTTAAGTATACAAACGGGCCAAAGCCCTACAACGAACAAAACCAACACAAGCCCACTAAGCCCAACAAAGCCCGAGTTAGGAGATAAGATCCACACGTCAAGTTCCGCGATTTGGCAGGGACACGTGTCAGAGGAAGAAGCATCGCCGGAAAACAGACGGCATGCGTGGAGGAGAACGCCGCCACACCGCACCGGGCCGATTCGTTGCAGGAACAAAGGACCGTTTGCCGATCATGCACATCCCGAAACCACCGTTCTATCACCTGCAATCAAAGAAAAACAGTCTACGGAAACGCCGCCGGAGACAACCGAAGCCAAGGAGGCGCCTTTGCGGATGGGATTAAGAAACCCATCGAAACCACCATGCACTTGTCCTCTAAAGTTGGTGAAACAAAGACGATATTAATCCTAAAGAGTCGGGCGATCGGAAGCGAAGCGGAGACAACTCAGGGACGGAAACGGTGAACAAAGAGAGAGGGAGTGAGATCGCCGACGAAAGCTGGGAAGAGACCGGAGAACCGGTAAGGTCCGATAGCGGACAAGAGACAGCCAGCCATATAATCGAAATCGAACTTATTAAGGAGGAAGTCCAAAACAGACGAACTCCGATACAAAACCGGAAAATTAAAACAAAACACAGCCGAAAGATTACAACCGGAGATCCGATAAACCCGATCCAACCAAACAACGAGAAAAAAAAAAGAGCTTCACCTCTGAAAGATATGAAGGCGAGAAGAGGCGAAGCTCCAAAAAAAAAAACTCGAGGGTGAAAGAGAGAGAAGAGAAACACCCGGAGGATCGGCCGGAACCGGAGATCGGAAGTCGCCTTCTCTCTCGCAAAGATAAGAGAGAAAAACAAGAGAGAGAGACATAAATATTATGTTTAGTATTATAAGTTGTCCCATTTTCACTAAAAGGGCCAAAGAATTAAATACCAAAAAATATCTCAAAGGAGTCCAAACCAAGTAAAAAGTCAATACCCTCATTATAAGCGTTACTTTCTTTTACAAGAATACAACAGAACAAGGTTGAATGCTTTGTTTATTTTCTTTTTGTCAAACTCATATACGTACTTTGAACGGTTTAAGAATATAAAATGGTAGTATAGAGTTTACGTATACAACTAGATTTTGATGTGTTAAAGAAACGTGGATTATGTTTTTATAAAATAAAAAAGTTATCATAGATTTATATTTTTACAAACTAAATTTGGTAACTATTTAATTCAATCTATATTAAGCTAAAAATATGGTAATATGGTGCTAAATGTGAGAAAAAAAATTAATAAATTTTGTTTTGTTTTATTGTTTTGATATGTTTATTATATTTGAATAGTTGTGGATTATTGTTATTTTTAGTAAATACTTAGTTTACTTTATTGCTGTAAAAGCGTAGATATATTTTATTTAAATCATTTTTATTTAAATTAATTCTAACTTAGTTTAATCCCTGATTTTACTATAAAAAAAATAAAAAAATCAATAATCTTTGTATATAATGCAATCTTACTATCGTAGTAATATATAAATTGTTAGATTCGATCTATTAAATTTTCAATTTAATTAATATATATAATTGTTTTTAATAGTATAGTTTTAACGCGTGATTATGAATATAAATAATTTTATATTTTATAAATTAAAAATATATCAATTAAAATTGAATAATACATATTTTTAACCCGTTTTTAGTAGGCAAAGTTTGTTTCAATAGTATAGATAACTGAAAATGGTTAATTTGTTTCTCAATCCATTTTATAATGGTCTAAATATAAAAGTTTTATGTTTATTTTATAGATCAAAATGTAACTAAAATATGATAATCCGTTCATTTCACATTTTTGGATTGGTTTAAGTTCATTTCAATGTTTTTTATAATTAAAATTGATTAATTCATCTTTCTAAACTTGTCTTCCAGAGAAGATAAATCTTTTTAAATATTTTATAATAAAATTAATTAATTTATTATTCAACCCATCTTATATTAGTCTAACTATTATAAAAATTTGATAAAACAATTCTTTAAAAATCACCATCTTAAAAGCCTCAACCGTAATTAAATTCATCATATTTTCAATAATATCAATAATGAATAATTTTAATATTTTATCAAATTAACACTATATCAATTGAAAATAGTTCATACATCTTTTTAATCCGTCTTTCATTAGTTAAAATTTATTTTTAATAGTTTAGATAATTGAAATCGGTTAATACATATTTATTTTGTCTTATGTTTTATAATGGTCTAAATATAAAGATTTTTATGTTAATTTAATAGATTAAAATTTAATAAAATTATTTTTAATAAATTTTAATACTTCCTCCATTTCATATTAAGTGTCGTTTTAAGACTAAATTTTTGTTTCAAAATAAGTGTCGTTTTATATTTTCAATGTAATTTTTCAAATACATTCTCAATTTTATCCTTGTCCTTTAGCTTATTAATAAGTGTGAACACATTATATATTATAATTAATTAAGGGTAAAACAGGAAAATTGATTGTTTTCTTAATATGTGTGAAAAATGCTAGAACGACACCCTTTGTGAAACGGATGGAGTAATAAATATGAATTTATTAGTTTTTTCTTAAAATTCAAGAAGTTAAAAATATTTTTTTTAAGATTTTGCTATAATAAAAATATACTTGTATTTTAATTAAAAATAAGATATTAAAATATATTTTGAATAAATTATAAATTAGAGAATATTTATATTAAAATATAATTAAAACTATTTTATAATAAATTTAATAATAATTTCGAAATTAATAATTATTTTTCTTAAGAAATAAAAAAATTAAAAATATTTTTATAATATATATATATATAAAACAAAAGATATTATGAATATATTTTGAAACAAAATCACTAATTAGAGAATATTTAGTATGTCCCACATATAGTTTAAATTTAATAATGCAAAATTACCCTAATGAAACAAAAATCTCAAACAAATGCAGTGGCACGAATCGTAATATAACACATAATTAAATGTTATTTTTAAAAATAGTCACTTGTTTTAATAATATAGATACTAAAAAGAAGAGAACAATCAACTTTAGCTAACTTATCAATAGGTCCATACTTTAGGGCCCATTTGCATATCGGGAAAGAGAGTCTATTGGTGAGCTACATCTCTCTTTAGAGATAAGTCTAGACCTCTGCATAGGCCCGAGATACCTCCAGTTTTTTTTTTTAAAGCTAACTTATCCATCTTTGGTATTGTTTGAAAGTTGTATGTGTGAAATTAAGAAAGGGTTGAGTTTCTCTTTACACTTCACAAAATTTTCCAGTTGTATTAAAAAGTTAGATCATCTTCACTAATTCAAAACAATTAATTGCGAAAGACATTTTCATCTTGTGAAATCATACATTTCAATAGCCATATGAGTGATTGAGTTTCAACATGTAGATGTGAGAGACTGTGGAAAAGGTTCCTAGCTAACACATATCATCAATTTATTTTTACCATTATGGGAGCAAAACCAACCAAACTTTAAAAAATGATTTGAGTCCTTTCATGAGCCGTCTATATAACACATATATGTATCATGGGTCGTAATAACCAGATTAGAAATGACAGGCATGTTGTTATGTTGGAATTAGCTGATTGCGCCTCCTCGCATAGCAAATACTATGTTTCCGCTCATTTAAGAATCTTATATTGATCACAATCCAAGTTAGAGAAAATTTTACCATTCATAACTTTTCAAATATACCAAGCAATTCATGGAAAATATCCGAATCCGATTAATTTTTGGTAATCGCCAAATAAATAACTGAGATTTCAGAAAACCAAAGTTATTGAAAAACCCTCAGATTATATGGGATATACTCCAAGTTAGCAAAGCCGAAAAACACTAAAAAGACGTGACTTAATTATAGATTTTTCATCCGCTCTACATATTGCAAATTGCATACCATAATAGATTTCTCAACCTGTAACTTCTTTGTTATTGATATACATCCTGAAAGGACTTAGCAAATGAAATATTTGAGTTTTGGTGGACATTTTAGTTTCCATTAATATACTTTAAAAGCTTAACTTCAGATCTATAATATGTTAGTATTGAGCTTGAAGATGGATAGACATATTCAGTATAATATCCTGATTTAACATCCGGTGCATAAAAAACGAAATCTCGAATTTGGTTGTTGTATAGGAAATTATTAAGAACAATTAAATTTTGTCAAATGTTTATTATAATTACATAACTGGATTTTTGTCTTTTCATTAGCTACTTATGTACTTGTATGAAAATTTGATGGATTTCAGATGCAAACGAATTCTTCAGAAAAACCGACTGTTTTTGATGATTTTTCGATATGAATATTCTGAAAATTCCATTAGAATTTTTTTGGCAGAACAGAATTTCCATCTGTTTTGGTTCTGTTTTCTTGTGGTTGCTTACTACATTTGTAAATCTTCTAATAAAATATTCTAAAAATTATATTCATAGAGGACATTTTTTCCAACGATAATTGGCTTAGTTGAAAAAGGTCAATTAGCAGTGTTATGTCAATTTGTCTGTTCGATTTCCGTTAGGAAGTCTCCGGAAAAAGTGAATTTAATCCAGTTTGGATTTCGCCTCAGAAAAACATACATGCTCAGAGAACCCCAAACCTCTTCATATTCAAAAAAAAAAAAAAAAAGAATTGCAATACACATAATCACATATAAGTCCAAATACCCTTTCATTATCTCGAATTTTGATTAATATATATGTTATAAGCTTTGTCGTGTATATATTCATAATTCATTAATATAATATTTGTTGCATGTTACATGTAACGACTAAGGATCCCTCATATCTTGACAGTTTGTAATTTCAATCAGTTCATAATAGTTTTTGTTTTTAGTATTAATCCCTCACATGAACAGTTCATTGAAATTATTGACATTTCGTTGCCACTCGTCAATTTGTAATTAAAAACAAATTAACCAATCTCAATCTTCACCTATAAAAACCCTAACACTTTCCATATTCTTCACACAAACATCACAAGCTTAGTAAAGAGAGAGCTTTAGGGTTTTCTTATAACTATATAATACGAAACTCATATAACTTCACTCCATCAATAAAATGGCTTATTCTAAGATTGCTCTTCTCCTCATTTTCAATGTCATCTTCTTCACTTTGGTCAGCTCCACTTCGGTCCCTTGTCCACCCCCACCGTCCAAGAGCCACCACAAAAAGCCTTCACCGTCATCTCCCTACCGCAAACCCACCTGTAAAGATGCTCTTAAACTCAAGGTATGTGCCAATGTGTTGGATTTGGTTAAGGTTTCTCTACCACAAAAATCCAAATGTTGTGCACTTATCACTGGCCTAGTTGATCTCGATGCCGCGGTCTGTCTCTGCACCGCCTTGAAAGCTAATATCCTTGGGATTAAGCTTAATGTCCCCATTTCATTGAGCCTTATCTTAAACCAGTGTGGTAAAAAAGTTCCATCTGGTTTCCAATGTGCTTAAAGATAGCACAATACTTTTAAATTGAGATTCTAAATTATCACCAAAAGTTCTATTCTTGTTTTGAAATTTCTGTTTAATTCAGTTCTACCATAATCTATTGTTGTAATTTGTTACATGTTTTATCAGTGAAATAATGTGTTTCCGTTCAAAAAAATACAATCGTCTATTATTTATTATTCTTGATTAGTGGAGGCTTATCAGAGTTTTGTGTTATAACAGTACCATACCATGTAACTTTTAAATCTAAGGGATATTAGGCAAAACTAACACTTTTTGGCGTAGCATTTAGGAAAGTAACACTTCTGTGTTTGTAATTAATCGGATGACACTTTATTACTGTTATAAAAAGTGAAACTCGGTTTTGCCCCTAGCACTGTGAGACACGGCCAGCTAGAGCGCGTGTGAGGTATTGTCGAAGGGCAGACACGTGACTGTCACCTTATCAGCGTGGCGCGTGAGTGTTTAGCAACTGACATGATACTGATTTTATCTATATTATTATTTCCCGCCAATGTCTTGCATTTAATGCTAATTAGGCTTACTGAGCCTATTTAATTAATAGAATCTTTAGTTAAATTCCAGAATTTACCTCCCTTCCTCACAGATCTAGGTTATCAATCCGTTTGGTGGTTGTCGAGGATAGTTGTTTGGAATTAAATTCAGTGGTTTTGTGGTTAATTTTCGCTCCAGAACTGCATTAATGGCAGCGGTAAGAATTCATCCCTTCTAATTATACCGTTTGTAAATCTGTAAAAAAATTCCTGTGTGAATCTGTCGGAGTGGAAGTATGAACGTGCACTAGTGGTTTATTGTTCATATGAACGTCGTCAACGGCGTGAACCTGAATTTTTTCCTTTTTCGTGAGTTTTGGATCTCTTTCTTACTCTATATTCGCTATTTTGGAAGTATGAAGTCTGCATCTTAGTTTTGCTTTGTTCTTATGAACATATGTGACGTCTGAAACAGAGGTCTGTTCAGATTCCGTTTTTACTGTGACGCTGAATTTCAATGAGGTTCACAAATTTTTGTGTTTAATGAACGTTCATTAGTGTGAAGACATGTGTTTTTTCTAACAAATCATGTTTGCATATCCCTATTTTGATCAGGTTCACCTCGATCCTGTCTACGTCGTGGCTGGGAAATGGAATCGTTCCAACAACGGAGAATGGGAATTCAGCATTGATTACCGGGCGTACGGGAGGTGCATAAACTTGCGCAGCGATGACACACCTGAATCATACAAGTCTCGGGTGTTGAAGGAGTTCGATGCTGAACATGGAACAATCTGTAAGCTGACGTATGTGGCACCGGCGACGATGTGTTCAATTGCAGCGTCGAAGATGCCGCCAATATGTATTGGGAGCGGAGATGGACTGGAGACTTTCAAAGTGATTAGAAGAAAGAACGAGGGTGTTAGTTTATATGCTGAGTTTGAAGAGTGTGGTAGAAGCAGTATGTTTAAAGAAGCAAAACAATGTGGTTTGGACATACCTCCGAAGCTTAGTCAAAGTGGTGGTAGCGTGTCGTTGAATACGAGTAAAAAGGCAAAAGAAAGAGTTTATGATGTCGCGGCAAAGCTGGCCAACGTTCTGGCGGGAGTTCTTTCCAGGACTTGCTTTTAAGCCAAAGCGCTAGTAGTGTGTTTGGAGCAGATTGCTCATACGGTGGTGGAACAACTTCAGGAAGCATTGGGGCATTTGTTGCTAGAGGGGCAAAGTCGATTGTTGAAGCCTTGGAAGCCTCGGAGGAGGTTGTCTTTCCTACAGTCGATACATTTGTGACTGAAACGCAAAACTTTGATGGCCTTGATTCTGTCGACGAGGAGGAAGAAAACGACGCCATTATATCTTTGAATGGTCTGGACCAGGATTTGGATGCCATTCTGCCAGCGGTAAGCGAGGAGTCGTCGGGCAGCGAAGATGGGTCAGACAGTGATGATGATCATGAAGAGACATCTGGTGAACAGAGACCTATTGGACAGACATCTGCTGGACAGACACCTACCGGACAGACATCTGCTCAACTGAAGCCTAGTGGACAGACAAACACTGTGCAGAGATCCTCTGAACAGACGACTGCTGATGCAGATACTGGAGGAGAGTATGATTGTTTCGATCTAACTCAGTGGACACAACAGCTTAACAGGGCGTTTGAAGATGCTGATGGACCGGGTAATGAGCAACAGGAATTGGTGTCTTCTTTAACTCAGAACACAATGGAGCTTACACCTTCAGGTGGTATGCTCTTGAGCCTGTAAAACATATATGAGGATATCCGCGATCAAGCAGATATGTTTGCGCAAGATGCTCAACCTATGTTTGACGACGAGATAAAAGGTGGGAAAGAACTAGGTGATATTGATATAATAGCAGAAGATGATGGTGTATATGTTGGGCGGTTGTTCAAAAGCAAGAAGGATTTACAGGTAACGATGTGTGTTTATGCTATAAAGAGGCTATTTCACTTCCGTACTCCGCGGTCCAATCCGGATAAGATAGTAATGGAATGTGTGGACCCTAAATGTGATTGGAGGGTTTTTGCCAAAGTTGTGCCATTTTCTTCTTATTTTGAGATAAGGAAAGTAGAATTGCACCACTCTTGCGACATTAACTCTAGAACCGAGAACAGCAAGCATGCCACTGCAAGGGTTATAGCAGAGCTGATGAAGAAAAAGTATGGGAATGGAAAATCTGGTCCTAGGCCGAGAGACTTGCCTCTGATGTTGATGGAGGAGCTGTCAGTGACTGTGTCGTACTGGAAAGCGTGGAGAGCCAGAGAGTTGGCTATTGAGGAAATCCACGGATCAGCAGAGGGCAGCTACAGGTTACTTCCGGCGTATTTGTATTTGATGCGCAAAGCAAATCCATGAACTGTTTACAATCTGCATTGCATTGATTACTTAGAAGAGGGTAAGATCGTGAAGCGGTTTGAAAGCCTAATTTTCTCGTTTGGTGCCTCCATTGAAGGTATTCCATGGCTACGGAACGTATTAGTTGTAGACGCGACACAACTGTGGGGTAAATACAGAGGGTGCATGATAACTGCGAGTTTCCAGGACGGGAACTTTCAGATTTTCCCCATTGCATTTGCCGTTGTTGACGGTGAGAACCATGACTCTTGGGAGTGGTTCATGCGCAACTTGGTAGAGGTTGTCCCTGACTCCACCGATCTGGTCATTGTCTCTGACCGTCATTCAGGAATCTACAAAGCAATTAGTCTGGTCTACCCCTTGGCCTACCACGGAGCTTGCGCTGTACACTTGGAACGCAATGTAGGGAGAAAGTTCAAGGTAGAGGGTTTAGGGGATCTAGTGTCGAATGCTGCTCGGGCATATAGGAACGGCCACTTCCTCGGTGCTATGAATGAGATAGGCTTACGCAGTGCTGCCTGTGTGAAATGGTTAGAAGATATTGGGTTTGAGCACTGGACACGGGTTCATGGAAAGGGAGAACGGTATAATTTGATGAGTAGCAACATTGCCGAGTCCTTGAACGCTGCGCTCGCGAAAGGTAAAGATTTTCCAATTACTTCCACCGTTGAGTTCATACGGACAATGCTGATGCGGTGGTTTTGTCTGAGACAAAAAGTGGCTGCGAAGAGCCAGTCGATAGTGACCCCAGAGGTGGACAAGTTGCTTCTTACGTTGGCGGAAGATTCAACAAAATTGGTAGTCACGCAAGCGTCACCGTGGAGTGTGCAAGTTACGTCCCTCACCGATAAGCGGTATCATGTTGCCTTAAACACTGGTGAATGCACATGCAAGGTTTACGACAGGCTAAAGCTACCTTGTTGCCACGCAATTGCCGCAGCGAAATTTATGGGAATAAACCCCCTGACTTTGTGCTCCAAATGGTATGGTTTAGAGACATGGAAGCGCGCTTATGCGGGCAGCGTATTACCCGTACCTAACTCAGCTGAAGACGATGAGTATGTCCCGGCGGAGCTTAAAAATATGGATCTTCATCCCCCGCATACGAGGAGACCCTCTGGAAGGCCGCCAAATAAGAGAAAGAAATCGATGTTTGAAATCTTTGTAAGTTGTGAAGTTTTCTCCACTGCGGTCGAACAAGAACCTTTGGCTATGACTGTTGTCGTGTATCTTTCTTTTGCAGGGTAGTGCGGGCCCCACCAAAAAAAAGACGGCAAATAAGTGTGGAAGATGTCGCCAGCCTGGACATAACCGGACAAATTGCAAGAACCCGATCTGATACGGCCCGGGAACAATATGAATGAACGTTCATTATTTTAGCATGTACGTACATTAATCGGTTATGCACGTTCACCATTTTTGGGATGTACGTACGTAAGTCTGTTATAACTATGTTTGTATTTTGGGGGTTTTTTGGAATGGTCGTGCATTTTTTTGATACGCTGCATTTGACCTTAAAGGATGTATTATAGTATCGCCATGCATGGGAAAATAAAGTATTGTATCGCCGGAAAATTTTGGAATGAACGTGCCTGTTGGATCTATGTATGGTCATTTTGTTACTAACGTTCATATGTCTCGTATGTACGTTCATGGTTAATAAATGAACGTTCATATATTACTTACGTTTACTTTTCATAAACATTTGGCAATAAGGTTTGAATACAAAGTGTTTTGAATTGATGAGAAACGGGACAAACGTTCTTAAAACATAAATATCATTACAACAATATAAAGAGAGTTGTGGTTTAGGCTTAAATAACAAAGATGGCAAAACATAAATATTCATAATAAAATGCAATTTCAGATAGTAGCATGCTCCATAGTCCACGCCTCAGCAAGGGATTTGAACACAACATTGTCCGATATGTAGACGTCGGCAATTTCATCAACAACCTGATCATCTTCTCCAACTTTTGGTTCTTTCAGCAAAGAATGAATTGATTCCAGAAGTTTTGGAATGGTGTCCAGAATTGTCCACTCCCTCAAGACCATCAACTTAGGAATTAAAACGTACCCATTCTTATCAATGTTCGGATGATAGACCTTTGTTTTAAAGAAGAACCTTGGTGGTTTGAAAGGATATTCAACAGGAAACCAAAGAGAAAATTTGAACACGCCTCCTTCGTATGGAGAATTTTCAGGTCCAATCATCATGCCTTCCCACTTGTAAAAGTCATCTTCAACCGGACCAATGCTAACAAATGGAAGTGGATTCTTCTCCAAACTTTTCAGAGCCTTCTTAACATGTATTTGTAGGAGCGACATGATTTCCTGAATGAAACGCAAGTAACATATTTAGATATATATATATATATTTCTGAATTACAACAACATATGGAAACGCATGCAACATGTTTAGTAAAAACACATGTAAAAACTCTTCAACCTTTCTCTTATAAGGCGAAAGGAAAGCATTAAAAATTGAAAGTGTATTTAGAAACTGGGCAAATGAAAGATGAAAAAGATACATAATTGTAAATGAGAAAGAGACAGAGATACCTAAACTCGAACAATGAAAGGAAGAAACAAGTGTAACTAATCGATATATTTGTATATGTAAATCTGACTCTTTATATAGACAAAGGAAATGGGTGTGCAGTTAAATTTGGAAATAGTGAACCGATGCAACTTTTAAATCACTGACAAGTTACATCTTTCCAATTCATTCATGTTTGACCAAGCACACACTTTCCAACATGTGACTTTTCATACAAAAAGAAATCTTTATCTCAAATGTAACTACACCGTTCAATAAATATATTCTACCCAATTAATACTGGTAGAGTTGACTAATAAATAGAGCATCGAGATGACATAAAGCAACATGATGTATTTAAGGGAACACCCTACACACCACTTTCTCTTTCTTCCACATCACTTTCTCTTTCTTCCACATCACATGGTTTGTTTAAAATTTCCAACACCCTACCCCACTAATAAATAAAATATATATTAATAAATATTATATACAAAATTAATAAATAAAAGTTACATGACATTATGTGATATTGATTTTATGAACGTAGAGATTGTTTCTATGAACGTATGTATCCAATGCCTCGCACTTACTTATACTAATATGTGAACCGGGAGAGGAAGTCCATGATGTATCCAAGATTGTTTCTATGAACGTATGTATGATATACAAATATAAGTGATTTCTTTAAGACAAACATTAAAACTTTAATTTTTTTCTTCTAACTTCTAAATTTTTGTTTTATTTTCAAACAATATGGACTTTTTTTACATTTTTCAATGGTATAATGTAAAAAATGGTCTATATTAACAAATGTATATTATATATGAACGTATATATAGTATCAATGAACGTACGCAGAATTTTTTGTTATCAATGAACGTACGCAGGATTTTGTGTTGAGATCCATTTTAAAAGTAGACAAAAAGTTTTTTTTGTCCAAATTGATTAAACCAAGTCTCTATTTATAGAGAATAAAAAATAACGATTTTTGAAGGAAAGTAGACAAAAAATAACGATTTTTGTCCAAATATTGTGTTGAGATCCATTTTAAAAGTAGACAAAAAAGCAAACCACACGTAGACGGGAACGTAAAGGAATGAAATTTATTAGTAATTAAGAAGGACAGACCACTGAACATTGGTATTGTTATTGCTAATAGGGCCAGGTGCTGAAGTTTTGTTTGACAATCTTGCAAAACGCCAATGATTCTATAGTCCAGAAACACTCCTCGCACATATCATGGCTCTTCCAGCCATCCACCCACCATCCGACCCAGGTATTCATGGTGGCACACTTGCATCCATGGACTTTGTCGATATCTAGAGCTGCTTCCTTCTGACGGAACAAATCGGAAGGTTTTTGCTCCCATACCAAACGGTCACGCGCAACAATCTGCATACGGATTCTTCTAGTGAAGTCTCTGGTCAGTGCTAGGCCTCTCCCCCCAACCTCTGCTTCACCGTACATGACCCGGACCAGCATGGACCAGGCGTACATACCAGTCTCCCACCCAGTTTCGGCGGATTTTTTAATCAATTCTTCCCCTGCTACACGCCGGTCTTTGTATATGAAATCGGATATACCTTTGAGCAGTAGGCATGAGGAGTTGTCGTGGTCTAGGCAAGCCTCGTGAAACTCCTCTGCCATTTCATGGTTAGGGAAAATAATGTAGTTGTTGAAGAAGTCAACGGATTTGTAGAAAGGAGGGGTCTGTGCTAACTGGAACAATGCCTCGCAGTTTGATGTCACTCGTCTAAAATCTCTGAAATCGTTGTGGATTAGGTGAACCAAAATGGTAATGAAAAGGTCTTCTGGAAGATCAAGAATGGCCATGTTTGTAAGACGAATGAGTTTAGGTTGGATAAGGCATGGTTTAAAAATCTAGTCAATTATATATAGGCCTTTAAGTTGCAACAATTGGACCGGTATAACGAAGAGGCGCGTATAGGGAAAGGATCCAACGATCTCGTATAACGTGTAAACATTAATGACACGTTTATCGGGTTTGTGAAGCGTGGCTTGTACAACACATAACCGTCACGTCGTGGGAAAAGCGAATCGTCGCGAATCTAAAAAAGCAAAGTTAATGATTAGCAGTTACATATGTGACTCTCTATATATATCTACTTACAAAGCATCGTCAGTTCACATCTTCTCAGATTACTCAACAAATCACCCTTGGCCCAATTGCCCTCTCCAAATTCTCTTAATCTAAAATGCCTAATCCTCATGTATATTGGCCCTGGAAACGTTTCAATGATCCGCCATACGAAACGCGCTCGGTGACAAAGAGGCGGAGGGAGGCATCAGGTACACCATTCAACTTGCTTGGGCTCCCGGAAGATCTAATAAGGAAGATCCTAGTTCTAGTCTGCGAAAATGACATGCAGGATCTCCGGCACTCGAGGATTACATGCACCAAGTTGAATAACTTGTCTCTGACTGATGAGTTCTATGCCGCCATTAATCTGAAGAAGATACATCGCTGGGTTTGGGCTCCACGTTTTGACTGGGAAAAGTTCCATGAGAAGTGCTATGACGCGGGCAACATACACGCAATAAGACTTAAAGGAGTCTCAAACATGCTCTTCGAGAACAAGAGGGCTGAAGGGATCGGTCAGATCATTGTCGCCGCTGGGAGAGGATGCATCATCTCCGAGTATATACACGGCTTGATTAGCAGTTTGTTCAAAGACGAATGGGGAGAAGCAGTCCTCGGTAAGTATGTCCTCACACGAGGACGCACCAATGAACTTCGCAGCCAGATGCCTAACATAAATGGGAATGGGTGGGAAAGGGTGCTTCCCGATTGGTTAATTGCCAAACGTGATTTAAACGATCCCCAGTTGATCACGTTGTGCAGCTGTTCGGAATTCGATTCGAGCCATTGTGGCATCTGCAGCCTGCAAAACAAATGTTTCGACTTCATAAGTGTACGCTCATAGTTACTTCTGCTTGTTCGCAGATATATGTTAACTCTATACCAATTCCATCATACCAATTCCATCATGGCTTCCTGGGCGATTTGCTCGTTCGTGTTTGCGGCACCAGGAGCCTCGACAGTTGGACAAACTGGATTCTGCAAAACAGTGTTAGTATCCTCGACAAGCGGCTCTTTAGTGGTCTCTTTCTTTTTAGACACATCTTCAGTAGTGGAGCCAGCTTCGTCAGCAACCGCTGTGGATCCTGCTTCCTGACGGGTGCATGATCATACATTCGTTAATGAACGCTCACAAATATTCCGGGCCGTTCGCATAGTGGAGGCTCCGATATAGATACGTTTGTGGTGTTTATAATCATTTGATAAAAAAATACCTTATCAAGAGCTTCCTTTGACAACTTCCTCTTCTTTGACGATCTTGCATGGATATGCTTTTTGCGTTTTCCATATTTCTCCTTAGGCATCGGAATTTCAACGTTCCCAACACCTTCCTGTCGGGTGAGCGTTCATATGACCATTAATGCAGGTTCACATAAAATGCATGATCGTTCACAAATTAGACTAAGCCCATACCGTCTCCATCGCGCGAGGAAGCTTCGCCTGATCTCCATCTCCATCATAAGGGAGCTTTTCTACCGCCTCGTTCCTCCCATCCGACTGTCCGTCATCCAAGCCAAGAGCCTTCGACCTTCCATCCCCCTCAACATCTTCCTGTGGCATGAATGTTCATGTGTATATCCGTGCACGTTCACAAATAAGAAGATATGGACGTTCACAACTTCATACTATGTACGTACCTGCTCCGTCCCGCTTATGAGGTTCTCGGCCGCTTGATTTCCAACGAGCTCAGCATCTTCCTGTCGAATGAACATTCACAAGTCTATTAATGAACGTTCACAAAAATATATGATCGTTCACAATTGTAGCTTAAATACGTACAGTCTCGATCCCGCTATGGAGGTTATCGGCCGCCTGATTTCCAACTGCATCAGCGGTGGGCTTCTCTGCCGCCTCATTCAACTCATCTCTCGACACGTGCTCCATGCCCGAAGATTGGGATGCTCCCCCGAGCTCAGCATCTTCCTGTCGAATGAACATTCACAAGTCTATTAGTGCACGTTCACAAAATTATATGATCATTCACAATTGTAGCTTAAATACGTACAGTCTCGATCCCGCTATGGAGGTTATCGGCCGCCTGATTTCCAACTGCATCAGCGGTGGGCTTCTCTGCCGCCTCGTTCAACTCATCTCTCGTCTCCTGCTCCATGCCCGAAGATTGGGATGCTCCCCCGAGCTCAGCATCTTCCTGTCGAGTGAACATTCACAAGTCTATTAGTGCACGTTCACAAAATTATATGGTCGTTCACAATTGTAGCTTAAATACGTACAGTCTCGATCCCGCTATGGAGGTTATCGGCCGCCTGATTTCCAACTGCATCAGCGGTGGGCTTCTCTGCCGCCTCGTTCAACTCATCTCTCGTCTCGTGCTCCATGCCCGAAGATTGGGATGCTCCCCCGAGCTCAGCATCTTCCTGTCCAATGAACATTCACAAGTCTATTAGTGCACGTTCACAAAATTATATGATCGTTCACAATTGTAGCTTAAATACGTACATTCTCGACCCCTCTGTGGAGGTTCTCGGCCGCCTGATTTCCATCTGCATCCGAGGGGAGCTTCTCTCCCGCCTCGTTCAACTCATCCGATGGGACGTTATCCGGAACGCCTTCGTCAGCAGGGAGCTGTACTGGCGATTCAGACAGAGTAGCATGCTCTCCAGAACGCTTTTTCTTGCTTATCAGAGAATTGGCCTTACGATTCTTCTTCTTGCGAGCCGCCTTAGCGGAGGTTCCTCTAGCAGCATTCCCATCACGTGTTTTGGGACTTTGATCAACAAAATCATCCGACAAAACATCTCTCATACCGGGGCTAAGAGAAGTCTCCTGTACAAATCAAAGGTCAGATCAATAAATAACAACCAATGTACGTTCATAAAGATTTATACGGGTTCACAAAACATTACCGCCTGCTTCTTCCCCTTCTGCTTTTTACTCGTGCTTCCGACTGAGTCAGATATTCTCGAGGAACGCCTAGACCGGGCTCTAGAGTCAACGCTACCACTGCCACGACCCGTTTGGGCCCCCTCCATAATTGGACTATCGACCCCATTCAGCACCTCAGGTTCAAAATGCACCCGTTTTTTTTTCTTCTTTTTCACAATAGGATCAGGGATAGCCATTCCATCGTCTGGAATCACGTGGTCCTGTCTACTTTCCATGACCCGCTTCTTATCCACCCTAACTAAGTGGTAATTTTTTATAAGCGTATCAAGGG
Organism: Orychophragmus violaceus; assembly: GCA_030180135.1. Lineage (NCBI taxonomy): Eukaryota > Viridiplantae > Streptophyta > Magnoliopsida > Brassicales > Brassicaceae > Orychophragmus > Orychophragmus violaceus. Next base: position 42,215,066 of record CM058239.1, read on the forward strand.
CATTCTTGAGCATGCCTTCCACCTCCGGACGCCACTGATGCACCCATGAAGATTTGCTACATCCTACTGATTCTGCTACGGCTTCCCTAATCACCGCCTCCCGCTCATTCACCCACCAACCTTCATCCATTCTCGATAAGCTCCTCTTGGCAGAAGGACCTGCGACACCACCGACATCAGCGCTGCTCCTTGCTCTCTTCTTTCCCTTTCCCTTGGGTTCACTCTTCTTACGTTCTTTCTCTTCTTTGTTCTTCGCATACACTTCCATCTCATCTCGTGTCAGCAACCTAGGCCACGATCTGTCTCCTCCTGGCCAAGACCTCCGATTTAGCTGTATAGACGCATTCCCCTCTTTCAGGATTGCCTCCAAGTAAGCTATGCTCTCATCCTCCTCCTCGTCATCATCACTCCATTCCCACGTTTTAGGATCAACTTCTTCACCGGAAGCATGAAGAATTGAATCTATAGTAAGCTGTAAAAGTAGCATAGCTTTGTCAATTAACATCGCGTACAGCAACAAAAGTAGATATATACGTTCACAGATGTATATTTACGTGTTCTTATATACGTTCATATCCATTATGTAATAAATGTATACGTTCACGCAGCATACTATAACATGTCTAAATGATCATGTATCATACCTCGGGAAGGCTCTCGACGTTGATGAGATCTTTGTAGTCGATAGTCTTCTTTTTGTACAAGCCACTGCATGAACGAGGAGTAAAGTCTAACTCAGCAGATGCACTTGGAAGCTTAGCCTGTAGCTCCAGTATTGCTTCGAGGGCAAGCAGCTGAATTGCTATCGGGAATCCCCGCATGCTTATCGAGGGCATTGTCAACCTATCCTTCATTCCCTTATTCCTTATCATATCCGTGAAATTGAGCATGGTTAGCTCAAACGCCTTACGACCCCATGAGTACGATAAAAACTTGTCCACATCTTTGACAAGCTCAACAGTTTTACGGGAAACCTTTCCGTTCTGATTCTCAACTGCAACCACACCGTCAGCAAGTATGACAAGGGCTAGCTGCAGCCTCGTGTCTCCTTCCATTTGTTCCCCTGACTTCAGACGGTTGATGAGCTGATCGATACTCCCGTCTTTGCCCATCTGCCCCGCCGCAATCAATGTGTCCCAATGACTTGCAGCAACTGTTACAAAGCAGAAAATACAGTTTATTAAATCATCTTACACAACTTACAAGCCAACTTACATATGTATCAAACCAACTGTCAGCAAAATAAGGTTGGTGATGTATCAGATTGACTCTCCACTACTAAATAAGGTTGCTCCCTAATTTACCTTGCGGTGGATCAACTGGCTGCTCCTCAGAAAGGTTCAATGCATCCCCCTCCTGTTCTTCTGATACGCTTCCTGCTGCTTCCGGAGAGCTTTTATCGTAGGGGTCACATTTCAATCCAGTAACTAGGTAAAACTCCCTTAAAGAGAACTTTATCGGCTTAGGGCCGAAGATAAACCAACGCTCGTGACGTCTATAACATTGCAGCTGACGTGTAAGGAGACCATGTACCAATTGGCCCGAAAAAGCCAGTCGCCTCAAAGGCACATCGAATAACTTCCCGAACTGCGAATTCAGGATTTTGTCCATCTCCTCCTTGTGATCTTTCAGGGCAAGAGATAATTCCACTAAATAGTCCGTCTTAGAATAGGAATGAAGTTTCCTCCCTGTTGGATAGTGATTCCGACAAAACCACCTCTCGGGTAGCCGAGTGTCGCAAACATCGTCATCATACTCAAACGGTGGTATGCAATCTTTATCAAGGATATCTGTACATACGAACCATAAAGAAAAAAGTTTCAGTTTTTATGAACGACCATATAGGAAAAGAACGTTCATATCTGATTCGAATCAGATCCGACAAACAATAGTTCCCTTAAAATACATACAACCAAGCGGGAAACCTAAAACCTGCCCAACAATAACATAGAACCCTAATTCCGAATAGAATCATTCACATCAAATTCAAAATTGAACGAATTATCACTTCTCTCAAATTCCTCCAATTGAAAAACCTAAACCCAGAACACAAACGGACACTCCAAGTCGCTACAGAAAAACTTGTTGACTATACATGCACCGAAAATCGATTAAAATTCAAATCAAATTCTAACCGGAATCAGCGAATGCGTCACTGTTGTCTCTGCGGCTCGCCATTGCTTCTTTACCTCTGTTCCCGAAGCTTTCCCCACGAAGAATAATGGAAGGTTGATGAACGGTTTTTGCTTTTCCATTTAAAATTCTAGAGTTAAATTTTAAACGGAATTAATATAAAATATAAAATATAAAACAAAATTCACTATCCCACGCGCAGTCTAATCACCAATAAAATAAAAAGAAATTAATCGGCTGAATAAGGCAACTCCCACTCGCATAAGAAGGATGACGTGTCTCTCTTCAGGGGCATATGAGACAAATCCATGCTGGAAGTGTCACGTGCTTTATGACACCGAAATAAAGTGTTATGCGCCGAATAACAGAGCCAAAAAGTGTCACCGAGCCCAATTGCTCTAAATCTAACCACGTACATGAAATAAAAACGAACGTAGGAATGTTTCTCTAAGAATTATAATTAAATTCTTATTAGCACGTCTTAATCATTCCATCATGGTATACTCTGTCATTGTCGCCAGATAATAACAAATTGAAATATTAACATTCAGATGAGCATGATTTTAATGATTGAAAGAAACCCAACCTGCAGCAAATATTTAATTCGCCAACGACAAATATTGTGTTAAACCAAAAATGTATTATAATTAAGTCGTCCCATTTTCGAAATTTGTATAAATTATTAGAAAGACCAAAGCATTAAATACGAAAAAGACAGAACATAAGAAGAAGGTAGCACATTAAATGGCAAATAAGCCAAAATATTCCAAGGAGTCAAACCAAGTAGAAAGTCAATACCCGAACCAGCTACGCTTTTCTGTTTAACCGGAGATCGGTTCGACTGATTATCCGGTTCACAGAAAAAGTCAAACCATACCTACCTGGTGCGCTCTTGACTTCCTCTGTCTTCTTCTAGTCTTAAATACCATTTTGACCCTTCCAAAAAAAACTTGAAAACATAAACTTGATTTCCCGTCTTACCCTTACCATGAACCGAATATTACATAAAAGCTTATCCTACGTTATTACCAAAATACCCTCAAAGCCATAACCGAATTACCTCTGAACCTCCGTCTTTTAACACGAATTTTACCATTTTGCACCTGCTCGGGACTACTCTGAGATTCAAAAAAGGAGGTTTAGGGGTAATTCGGTCACTGGATGACCTCTTGTTTGGTAACGGCGTCGTCTTCGGCGGCGGAAGATGCGATCGCCGGAGAAACGGTGCTGCTAAGGACGGCAGTGATCTGATTGACGATGGAACAAAGGTGGTTGTTGATGGTTGTGACGGTGGAGAGATTTGGTTTCGCGGTTGGGACGTTACTCGCCAAGACCTGAATCCCGACGGTGAGAAGACACGACGAAGGAGGATGAGAATTGACTGAAATAGCCTCGACATGATCCGGATAGTTCACGGGGACGACAGAGAACCCGATGGGTAAAAGCGGAATACCGGAAGGATCTTCACCATTCATAACGTGCTGGATTGAGTCGACGTCGACGGAAGAGTAGACGATTAAGCTGCCGGAGTTATCGATGCAGCTCTCTTGAAGCATCAGCTCCACGTTGTGCCATGAATTGCTCGCAACCTGTGGGTAAGAGTGTAAAACACAAATCAAAATTCTATTATTTTTTGGGATTCAATCTTTGAACTTACATTGATTCGAAGAAGAGAGATGCAGTTTCCAGGATGTGAACCATTGGCTATATGAGCAACTTCATGAGGTGAATTTCCATTGAACAAAACCTCCAACTGCAGACAAAAAAAAAAATCTGTTAGATAGTGCATCATAAGCAGAGAGAAGAGTCTTAAGGTTTGGTTTTACCAGAGAGTGGTGATGCTGATGACGGAGAAGATCGAAGACTTTAACGTGAGAGAATGGAAGCCAAGTGGTTGAGACAGCAGCAAGAACAACTCCAGTAGGCTGACCAGGCTCGCACACTTTCCTCGTCGTGATTCTCACAGTGTCCTTGGTTGTCTCAGACAGAGCGGTCCAAGATTGTCCGTACGAAGTGCTTATATTCACACAGAATGTTTTTGTCATCCTCTGTGATAACCTCATCATGTTCCTCCTTCCTTCTGCAGATCGAATCACTGTGAAAACGAAACAGAGCTTTAATGATTTTATGGTTAGGGGTTTACGAATTTAGGGGTTTGATTTAGACTAGTAACCTCCAAGGTCAGTTATGTTTCTAGCCATTAGACTAGCGACCCTCTCGCATTGTCTCTCCAAAACGTCGAGCCAACGGGTAGCTCCAAAAGCCATTCCGCTTTTCACATACTCAGCGAATATCTCGTGCACGTGGCTCTCGTCTACTTCCACGTGCTCGACCCACTTGACTTGTGAGTAACCATTAGGCATGTCTTGAATGATGCAGCCTGAAGGTTTTCTCTTATACTGATGAGGAGTATTAGTACTCAATGGCTGGGTTTGGTCGTGAAAGCTATCGATCGGGAAATCTACGATTGCCCAATTCCCGCTTTCACCGTTTTGTTCCACATACCGTAGAAAATAAGCTTCCCGAGTTGGAACCAATGGAGATAGTACGTGCAACTCTGCATACATCTAGTAAAACATAACAACATAGATTCAGTTTGAAAGATCTGTTCTGTTTGGTCTGCAAGTTTCTAAATCGAATTTACTGAATTACCAGTAGAAGAGAACCACTAGCTCCAGAAACTCCAGATGAAATGATCTGAACCGTTTTCGCCCTAGCAACGATTGAGCAGAACATCTCCGACCACTTATCCTACAATACAATAATGTAAATTTTTTTATAGATTCCATCGGTAATGATTAAAATCAACAGTTTACTATACTTACAGCGTTTAGAAACGCGTCAACAAGCGTTATGCTGTTCATGATGACAACTGCGTTTGCCTTTGAAGCTTCTCTACGAAATTCTCCTTTGTTATTATGATTCTCCATTGGCCATGGGAACAACCTCATGTACTCTTCCTCGTTCAGACACAAAATCTCGCTGCCCATCTTGTCGGATTTCTTCTTAGTCCACAAAGGCTCTTCTGTGTTACACATTTTAGTAAGTTCTTGGACACAAGAGACAGCAAATTCCATAGCGATAACCTTTTCTTCATCCCCAAGTAACATGTTGTTATTAATTTGATCAGGAAAGAAACAAGCAGTGTCTTGTGGATGAAGCAACATCAAGTCTGAACAAGGATTTTCTGGGAAGTTTCCAGCGTATACGCTCATATCTAGCTCCAATGAAGGTTGATGATGTGGAAGCTCCTGAGGATGAATGATTAATGGCTGAGATGACTGCATCGGGCGGCCAGTGTATCTTGAAGCTATGCAGCATAGACGATCAAGCTGTTGAATAGACAATCAATGTGTTACATAAACCCAATCAATATGTACCATCTTGTAAATAAATTGGCTGGTACAATTTTCCAAAACTATTAAACCTAATCAAAATTGAATTAAACCAAACCTAAGCAAACACAATAATCGGTTCATATTAAACATGATTAAGAACATTTTTCAATGGGTTTTCAAAAATAAAATAATAAAAATAGAAGAGAAAATGAGATGGGTTTCTCAAATGAGAACTTCTTAGATGTTTTTCTTTTTAATTCGTTTATTTTTTTGTGTTAAATTTTAATTATAAAACTAAATTAAAAATAAAATAATAATACTACATTCACCAATGTAGATTCTCTAACATTATGATTTTAATTTTAAGCTGAGTGCATAGAATACTGATTGTTTTTCTCTCTTTTTATCACATAAACTCAAACTCATAATTCTTTTTAAGCAATCAAAACCAATATATCAAATGGGTGGGAACAACTGGAGTTACCTCTTCACGGAGGCGACAGTTCTCAATGTGGAGTTCGTTGAAAGGAATATCGCCAAGTACGGTGGGGCCACCGCAAGAAGGACACGAGAGGCACCGTAGCTCCGTCTGAAGATGAGAATTTTCCGACTTAAGACTATCGTTCTCTGCCCTTAACATCACATTCTCTGCTCTGTCTTGTTGTGCCTATATATTTCATTCATACATTTAATAAAATCGTTAATCATCATTTCATGAATGTACTTCTACACATACTTTTGATGCTTTACTTTGAGATGTGCCCTACTTAGATGTATATTAATTAGATTATATGGAATAAGTGTTACAAAGTATACACATTGTATTAGTTAAATTAAAGAGAAAATATTAAAGTTAAATATATATATAGTAGTTACCTTCATTTGGGTACGCCTATTTTGGAACCAAAACTTGACTTGCCGAGGCTTGAGACCCAGTTCATGACTTAATCTCTGTCTTTGTTTGTCGTCTGGATGTGGGTTTTCTTTAAACAATCTACACAGATAAATAGAAATCACTTTATAAATCAAAAGGCAATCTCTCCTCAAAAGAGATCGATACACAAAACGTACAAGTTATATATGTGTATTGACTTTGGTAAAATCGAACAAACCAATCTAAGAAATCAAAATCAATTTTTGTTTCGGTTTGGTTGCATGGTTTTGTTTTTCAAGATTCAAAACACTTACCTTGGCCCAAAGACAAATAACCTAAACTTCACCTTCTGAAATTCAGTACTTTTAAAACCAAGAAATTCACAAAACTTAACCCCATATACAATCAAGAAAAACCTTTAAAAAGATATGGTACTATCCCGATTAAAAAACAATCCAATGTTAAACGTCCAAGATTAAATCAAAGCTGTTCCAAAGCATAACTAGTTTCAACTCAGGTCCGGTTTATATATTTTCATATCCTAAATATCCACAAAAGTAATAATAAAAACCAAATACAAACGTTGACCAAAAAAAAAAAACCAAATACAAACCGAAAACCCTATTAATCAAAATAAAAAATCGATTTCAAACCAAAACCACTCTACACCTAGCAGAAATAGTTTCAACTTCGTCGGTTTAGTTCATATCTTTTTGAAACCAGAAACTAGATCACACACACCGAGTGGATAAAATGAAAAATGAAAAAGAAGAAGCAAAACTTACGCTTCCATTTCTTGGATCTGATGGTTAGTATGTCGGTGGTAACGTTTCTTCTTAGCAGGAGGAGGCTGTTCCTCGTCCTGAAGTTCATTAAACTCGTTTCCGGACTTTGGATCTTCTGCTTGTTCACTACCCGACCCAAATGAACCACCGGCCGACCCGTTTTCCATCATTTCCTCTACTCCTCCATCTCCCATCATCATCATCATACGCATACTCATCATCCCATGCTCCTCCTTCTAATCAAACATTTATTAATACGTTGGAAAAATATGTAACACCAAAAGGAGAAAGATTTAAAGGTAGATGTGGAAAAAGTCATGAACAAACCGGTATAATGGAGGAAAATGAGTTGAAAGGGATGAAATTAAAATTAGGGTTTTGGATTGTTGCCGGAGAAGAAGAAGAAGGCGGCGGCGGCGAACCAAATCTGTGGTCTGTAGTCATCACATTTCCTTCGCCCATTGTCAACATCACTTGCAGCCCCTAGTGATGACAAAGATCTCAGTTAGGTTTTTTTTTTGAAAAGCTGGTAGAAGTGAAGATTCATAAGGAAGAATCAGTGCATGGAAAATGCAGAAACACATGAGATGAAATCTTAGAACCAACCTCAGATGTTTTTTTTAAAAAAGAAGAAGAAAAAACTACCCTCAGATGCAAACCAAGATCAAGAAAGAAGCATGAAAGATGAGATTAATTACCAGAGACGACAGCTAGATCGTTTCATAGTTCAGAATCAAAATTAAATTAAATACACAACCCGTAACTGATAAAAAACATTTATTACGGATGAAATATTTTCTGAAAAGAAAACAGGTCCAACTAATAAAAATAATTAAGACACTATCTGAACATTCATGAGAAAAATAAGGATTGTGTAGTTTCTGTTTGTAATATTTTTGGATCGAACTGGGAAAATATATTTATTTAGAAACATGCATCCAAAGACCACACAACACAAACTAAATTATACACTTTTCTTTTTGACTTTTTCTACAAAAAATCCAGATTTTCTTTCACTTTCTATTGTTTTCTTTCATTTTCTTACCTTCTTTAGCTTCAGAGAAAATGAAAGAAAGAAGAAAAAAGGGCCAAGAATGATTTTCTCTCTATAGTCTCTCGAGATTTTGGAGTGTTCTCACTTTCTCTCTCTCTAAGTTTTTTTTCTTCTTCTGCTGAGTTTCTTTCCCGTAGCAATAAATGGGGAGTAAATTTCCCATTAAATACTTACCGGACCAGAAGGGTAAACGGCAGACCTTTTGTTTTAAACGTCGATAATTGACGGAATGTAACGGATGAAAAGAAAACGCTCGTCTATCTCTTTCCGTTAACAGCTCCGTCTTCCGACGTGCGCTTATATTATTGGGACTCCGTACGTTTTCCTCGAAACAAGCGACATCTCAAAGTCAAAATATTACTCACTACGCGTTAACCGCGTGCGTGCTAGACACTGCATTGTGCGTGCCAAAACTGAAGAAAATATATATACAATATACATATATATTATACTTTTTTTTTTGTTAAAAGGATTTTCAAATTAAAGCAGGAGAATAAAAAAGTTTTTACAAGCCCAATCCAAGCTAGTAGCACACACCTTAAAAAGTATTAAGGCGTAGCCAAAAATTATTAGAAATTAAGAAGAAGCAATTTTGAACCCAACTCAAATGAAGCCCAAGACGAAAGCTTGAAGGAGAAAGCCCAAAGCTGAGTGTTGTAGTCGTCGCCGTACAGGTAGTTACTCTGAGGAGAAAGGTTGGTGAGATTCGATTTATGATCCTCCAATCTAGCGAGATTTCAATTCTCAGATACGAGTCCAATACTGAGATGGTTCTTGATAGGTAACCGAGAGAGCTGGCGAAGATTCTATGGAGGAGACGAAGCTGTCCAGATTCCATACATCGCCGAGGCCAGAACTGGATTTGTGTCTCTGAAAGATGCAATTTTGTTCCTCACTGTCCGATCAATCCCGTTTGCCAAGAAATCCACCGATCTATATATCGATCTGTGGAGCCTATTGTTCCTCTCGGACCAGATAGCGTGAACTACGCACTGCCAAGCAAGTAAGCAAAGACGTTTCTTCTCTTTAGTTCCTATAAGGTTTTGTAGGTCCTGCAGTTGAGCATTCCATGTCCTGACAGCTTGAATATCACATCTGCAGGAAGTACTAGACCAGATGCTCCATGAGAAGGCACAATGGAATAGAAGATGATCTCTTGATTCTTCAACAACGCCACAGAGTAAGCATTTGCTATCGGTATTTAGACCCCAATTAAGAAGTCTATCTCTTGTCGGGCATCTATTTAGGACCATCAGCCATGTTAAAAAACAGTGTTTAGGAATACCTCCCTTTATCCAGACGACTTTAGCCCAAGGTTTAAGGGAGCTTCTGTCCCTTAGTTCATTATAAACTTGACCCGTATTAAACCTGCTCTCCACTTTGCCATCAATTACCCAAGTATAGCTATCCTCTACTTCAGTCAGTTGAACCGTAGTTAAGTGTACCTGTAAAATGAGTTGGTTTTCTGTTCTTGTTGCAGGTATTATCCAAGAACCCGAGGGACAAAGCTCAGCTATAGTTGTCTTCGATGATATACCTAGATGAGAGTGGCAGCCTTGTATGAAGTCGTTAAGCGAGCCAAATAGTGACCAGTGGTCCGACCAGAATCTGCAGGACTTACCATTTCCTAGTTGCATTTTTATCCAGGTAAAAGCTTGGCCTCTGACTTTGATAAGCTTGTTTGCTAACCAAGAAAATCGAGCATTAGTTTTTGTTGTCCAGAAATTGTTGACAGAGCCTTTAAGAACTTCCTTTATGTACCATGCCACCCAAATAGACCCAGATTGGAAAAAAAGAAGCCATATAAGCTTGTAAGTGCATGCTCTGTTCCAAGTTATAAGGTCCTTTAGACCCAATCCACCTTCAGCTTTAGGCTTAGTAATTGATTCCCAAGAGACACGAGCACCATAGTGACTATCCAGGTTCCCATTCCACAGGTAAGATGCACATAACGAATTAATTTTCTTTATGAGAGCCTTTGGGATAACAAAAGAAGAGCACCAAAAGTTAGTTATCCCCACAATAACTGTACTTAGAAGTTGTAGTCTACTAGCAAATGATAGGGCTTTAGCACTCCATGAAGTGACTCTTTCTTGTATTTGATGGATCATTGGAGCACAGTTAGCAGCATTTAGTTTCTTAGTGCATAATGGAATACCCAAATATCTGACTGGTAATGTGCCTTGTTGTATACCGGTGCTGAAACTAATCACATCTGTTTCTGCTGTAGTTAAGCCAGCCGCAAAGAAGGACGTTTTTTGATAACTCACAGCTAAGCCCGAGCGAAGTTGAAATTCATGAAGCACTTGAAGAACGTTCTGAACTGAATTCAAGGAGCCATCCACAAAGATGAGGAGGTCGCCAGCGAAGCTAAGGTGAGTGAGCTTGGTATTTTTACATTTAAAATGGTAGTCAAACTTTCCTTCTGCTGCTGCCTTGTCTAGCATAGAGGATAGACAGTTCATAGCCACAACAAAAAGGTAAGGGGAGAGAGGGTCCCCTTGCCTTAATCCACGTTTCCCCTTGAAATACCCATGAACAGACCCATTATAACTGACTGTGAAACTCGTTGTGCAAACACAAGCACGTAGCCAGAAAATATAGGTAGAAGGGATGTTTAGGCTTAGCAGACAGTTGAACAAGAAATCCCAAGAGAGAGTATCGAATGCTTTGGCTATGTCTACCTTTAGTGTAATTCTCTTAGGACCTTTGTTTTGGTGATACCCTGTAACTATCTCGCTAGCTAGAAGAGTGTTTTCAACTAGCAACCTTCCTTGGACAAAAGCAGTTTGATTCGGCATGATTAGTTGAAGCAGAAGAGGCTTTAATCTCTTGACCAGGAGCCTAGATATCACTTTATAGAGAGTATTGAGACAGCTTATAGGACGATATTCTGAGATAGAAGTAACTCATGGTTTCTTTGGAATAAGAGATAGGATAGTAGAATTAGCAGCCAGAGGTAGAAAACCAGAAGTGAAAAATTTGAGAATGCAATTAACCACTTCTTCACCCACAATAGACCAAGCTCCTTTGTAGAAACCTGAGGTTAAACCGTCTGGACCAGGGGCCTTGTTGGGGTTAATTTTGAATAAACCCTTGGTTATCTCCTCAGGTGAAGGTAAGGTAACCATGGCTTGAGCCTGAGCAAGATCACAACGGAAGGAGGTGAGACTTTGAAACCAGGCTGGAGGAGAAGCACAAGGTGGCGACTGGAACGAATTAGGTCCGAGGATGGACTGAAAATGCTGCACGGCCAGTAAGCTCATTTCTATGGGGTCAGAGACCACTCTACCCGAAGGTAAAGTAAATGATCTGATAGCGTTGAAACTCTGTCTTGTCATGGCAACCCGGTAGAAAAAAGCAGTACACAAATCACCTTCCTTAAGCCACTGAATACGAGATTTTTGTTTGAAATAACTCTCCTCAATTGAACGCAGGAAATTCCACTTCTGGTGTAAGTCTCTCTCTTCTTGAAAAGAACTCTCCGAAGGATTCTGAAGCGCAGCAACCTGCACAGATTTTAACAGCTCGTTAGTTTCTAAAACCCTCACTTGAATTTGGGAAAAGTTCTCTCGGTTTAAGTTCTTAAGCTCTCTCTTTAAAAGTCTCAGCTTCCAACATAACGCGGCCAAGTCTAAAGCAGCACTTCCAGAAAGAATCCAAGCATCAGTCACAACTTGAAGGAAATTAGGGTGTTTGGTTAGGTAGTTGAAAAACTTGAAGGGACGGGTACCGGCTTGAGGTAAGGTCACTGCAAGGTCTACTATACTAGGGCTATGATCTGAGAAGGATGGGGGCTGGAAGAAGGTGGCGCTAAGAGGAAAGGAGGCGATCCAACTGCTATTGACCAGAACACGGTCTAGCTTCTTTGCAACCGGGGCACTAGGCCGACAGTTTGACCATGTGAAAAAGGGACCCTGAAATCTCAAGTCAAAACAACCCACTTGGGTGAGACAATCTCTGAACACTAGCATTGTGCTGTTTTGTAGGACAAAATCAGGGATAGAATGCTCCATTGGATGGATGATCTCATTGAAGTCACCACCAATTATCCATGGTCTTGTGTCCGTAGAGAAATTGCTATGGATGTTTAGGATGTCAACCCACAAGTCAGCACGTTGATCACTGTGATTGAGGGCGTAAACCGCAGTATAGATGAACTGAGGTTTTCCAGGGATATTAACTTCACAGGTAACAGATTGGGCAGACTGAAACAGGATCCTGAAAGTAACCGGGTATCTCCATATGACAATAATCCTTCCATCAGGATCAGAAGCATGATTCGACAAAAAATTCCATTCCTTACAAAGCTTGAGCATGATATGGTTCAGATTCTGCTCCTTAATGTGAGTTTCTAGTAAAGATCCAAAAAGAGGTTGGTGGCTAGTCAACCAATTACAAAAAGGTGTGTGCTTGTCCGGTTCGTTTAGTCCACGGACATTCCAAAAAAAGTTCTTGATATTCATAGGGAAGGTTTTTGAGACTCCTCAGAAGGAGGAGCTCTAGATGCAACTGAAGAAGAAAAGATAAAAGGATTAACAGAAACATTTGAGGGAGCAGAACCGAATTCATCAAAAGATAGAGGAATAGAATTCTGAGGTAAAGACAAAAGGGGGAGGAGAAGAGTTTAGAGTGGGGCTGGAGCGTGATCTTTTTAGTGATTTTTTTCTGTGAATTTCTGGTGTAGAGAGGACTTTTTGCCCTCCAGGAGCAAGAAGGAAAACAGGAGGAGCGAAAGAGGGAGGGCCAAAAGAAGAGCTTGTGTTTATGGAACAAGGAGCTAAGTTTTGTTGAGTAGGAAGTTGCAGAGCAGCGAGCAAAGAGTTTTCAAAAGTAGGAGGGCCAAAGGGTTCCTTGGATGGTTCCGTAGGATTAGAGCAAGAAGCTTGATTGACCAAATCAGTCGCAGTGGGGAGTTGAGACTGGGGACCATTTGACTGTTTTACCCATTATTTACCTTTTGCAGGAGCAGTAACAATAGCTTGAACCTTTTTTGATTTGAAATTTTTCTTTTGCAGGAGCAGCTTTAGTATTAACTGGAGCTTTGTGGACAGGAGGCGAAAAAAGGAGGCAGTTCTTAGCCACATGACCAAGTTCTTGACAGTGAGAACAAGTGGGTGGGATCCAAGGGTAATCAACCTCCACTTCTACAACTTGACCATTCTGACGTTGAAATTCAACCACTCGAGGTAAGACTTTTGAAAACTCAACTTCAACCTTGATATGGGACATTGACAAGCTAACAATGTTGAGTGTGAACTCATCAATCTCCTTGGGTTCTCCCACAAGGCCACCTATCAGACTATAGCCGTTGCTATGCCTTAAATCCAGTGGAATATCCTTAAAATGAGCCCATAGATCGAATGAGGTAGGAATGTGAGAACCAGTAGACGGTTTTGTGGACCATTGCTCAGTATGAAACATTGATTCACCCACATACCAAACACCTTTTTCTAGGATCTTTTGGCGGATAAAGTCATTAGGGATTCTCACCAACATAGATCTTGTTAATGGGTTGTTGTGGATTTCTAGTCTTCTGCCTTTTCCCCACATATGGCTTAACACACTTTGTATTTGACTGTAGGGCGGAGGACGACCATTGAAGTAACAAATGATGAAGTCTTTGTGTAATTTAGCGCCTTGATTGAAAACTTCATCAGGAATGAGGACTCGGGGCCTTCCTGTTTCTGATATTATGGCAGGAGCAAGCCTGTGCAAGGTTTTGTTGTTAGAAGCACGCATGCGCTCTACGAAGGTAGGAGGAACGGGTTGAAGCAATGGGTTAACTGGTTTATGATTGTCAGCAGTAGGGTTAGACGGGATGGTTACTACTGGTGGAGTAACAACAGCTAATGGTTGGGTAGGGGTCATAGAAGGAGTGGGATGGGGTCGATTTGCAATAGACCCAGATTTCTTGGATGAGTTAGATGCTTTGTTGGACTCTAAGGGAGAGGTTTGTCTGATTTCAGAATCACACAGTTTTTAGGAACAGTATTCTCAGATCCAGAATGATGAACAGTAAACCCTTCACTTTCTGGAACAGTAGTAGCAGCTTATATCGTGAGAGCATCAGCTATTTGAGAGGACTCTTCAGAAGCCAAAGGAGCAAGTGAAAAGTGGAGCCAAGACTGAATATGCGGCAACAGTAACAGAGGGATTGACAAGCTTAGAGGATAAGGTATGGGGAGAAAGAGGAGGGAAATGACTAGGAGATAGGATGGAGGCTTGGTCGGGGGGGTCTGGCGGGAGGGGGGGGAGGGCGAGCATGCTTGGCACCAGGAGTGACGAGCATGGGATTCAGACCGGAAGACTTCTCAGACGAGAACCAACGATTCTCCGGAGAGCGAGACATTTTTAAATTTCAGTGTTTACTTTATATATTACTTTCATTAACCAGGATAAAATACTTCGTTTGTTTGAAATATAAGACCGGCAAGGAAAAAAATTAAAAGGATGTTATTGGTTTGTCTATTTTAGTGTATTTGCCTTGATTTTAAAATCTAATAGATAAATTTTATTAATACTTGTGAAATTCGTAGGTTTTATTCGGATTTGAGTCTTTGTATTTTAACTTAAAAATCTATCAAAATTCATTCAAATTCATGATTAAATCAAATCCATATGTAAATCTATACTATTGAATAACACTTGATTTTAACTTGGATTTTAAAATCATAGAACCAATAACATAAGATTTAATTAGAATTCTAAAATCATAGAACCAATAACACATGGTTTTGATAAAGATTTTACAATCAATGATCAAATAACACATGATTTTACTTGGATTTAAGAATCCACTCAAATGCATAAAGTTAAACCAATAACCCCTGCTAAGTTTAAAAGAAAAAACTAAACCGACGGAATAACAAAATATCCCCGAAAGAAAATTAAACCTACAACAAAAAAGAATAAATGAGAATCAAAATATAGCAATAACAACTCAAACTTGTAAATCTTAACACCCGCAATGAAAAAGAGCAAAATTTATTAATGTTGTACACGACTCACCAAATGATAACATCAACAATCTGAAAATTCTCAGAGAAACACTCTCTCAAACATATACCAAAAGAACCAAGACTTCATAACCCGATAAGGAAAGACCCACTATTAGATCTCTAAACCTCTTTCGGAAACGGTTGCGATGCAATCTCATCCGCCCGCAAACTACCTTGATAGAAATCCTAACAAACCCAAATCTCCAACGAAGTCTAACCAACCGAAAACCTGATTCCTAGCCGAAACCGAAAAGCAGGATCCTAAGTGACCATTGGACAGACCTGCAGTAGCTATATGACTATTAGAAAATCACACACGGATCAACCTACCAAGAAAACCCATATCAGTTCAGGTATTCAGAGGATCCATAACTAACTTCACCATTTATCTTGACTTAATTTTCTTACCCAGGGGCTTGGTATACATTATATCGGACTCCTTTGACAGTCCTGAAAGGTCTGTAAATCTGTCTGAATATGGTTCCCTTCTCCCTTCCCTTCAAGCAAAGTAAAAAAAAAGGTAATAAATTGCGGATAAGCTAGTAGCTTCGAAGTGATCATGTGAGTGGTAGTTACCTCTATTACCTCATGTGCATTCATGGAATGTGTCCAAAGTAATACCTCAATGAGGGAAGAGCAGCTGATAAAAAAAATGATACCCAGTGGAAAAAATCAGCTGCTGAAGTGAGAAAGGGAGAAGAAAGGAACCAGAAGCTGACAGTCTGCAATTAGGGAACTGCTGAGTAAGAGTCCATCTGTCCTTTGATCAATACCCCCTCGGTAAGACCGCACTTAATTACTTACAGAAGTAAGTGTGCTGAATTTGGATTTCTTTTCTTGATTGTGGTGCTTACTTGGGACAGTTGCTAAGTGTGGGGGAAGTAAATTGTGGTCTTGATTTCTGCAGGAATGTTTTCATGTGGATTACTAAATGAATGTGAATGTGATGCTCTTAGGACGAAATGAGTTTCCGTGTTTTCAAACCTCTTTTTCATACTTTGGTTTTAATGTCTCTTGAGGGCAAGCAAAAGCTAAGTGTGAGGGAGTTGATATATCATGGTTTTCTAGGTTTTCAACCATGATATAAGTGTATATATTGAGTCTTTAACCTTGTATTTCGAGTCTATCGAGTCTTTTACAGGTTAGCATACAAATGGAGCAAAGCTAGGAGTTTTTGGACATTTCTGGAGCATTCTGCAAGAAGCAAAAGTTGGAGCCGTAACCAGACCTTAATGTCGACCGACATCACCTTTAGTGTCGGTCGACACTGAAGCCCAACGAGACTATTACGCGAGTGAAGAACATCTTTTGAAGAATTTCAAGAAAGTCCAGAAGTTTCAATATTTCTAATTCAGCCCCAAACGTGTTTAGACTATTAATTAGGTTTTTGATAGTTGTTTCTCTGGTCTTTTGTTCTTGCTTTAGGATTTTGGAAACTTGAGGAGATTATTTCTATTGGGGCTGATCTGCTACTATGTAACCTTTGAGAGAAGGATTTCGAACTCTGTTATCTATATCTATTCAGTCTTTGGTTTTCTATTCAATATGTGTTGTCTAATTGATATCATGTCTGAGTAGTAACCTTTGTTAGATTTAGGGATTCTCATTGGGTTTTCATGCTTTGTTAGATATCTAAATAGTTAGGATTATAAAACTATTTGTTCATCACCTAAGTTGTGATTAAAACTGAATTCTGGACTGATTACCTAAGGTTTATATTTGACTAGATACAAAGAGATTTGGTTTAGGAGAATTGTGAACTAAAGAACTTGCGACTAATGCTTGTATAGAACTCTAAGATTTCAAAGAGATTTGAATCGTTAGGTTGCTAGACATAGAGAATAACTGCAGCGAGATTTGATTTATTTGACATTTTTTATTCCAGTTCTTGAACATGTGCTTAATCTGAATCCTGATTAGTTAAGTGTCTAGCATTGCATGATTTCTTGAGAACTTCCTAAGTCTAGCGCTTTTTTCCCATCGAAAACACACTTTTAATTACTTGCATATTTACTGCTTCATTTGTCTTAGCTTAATTCAACTACATATAATCTATCACGTGAAACTTGAGTCTTTGTGGATTCGATACCCTTGATATTACATCGTTCGACACTGTACACTTGCAGTTAGAAAATATGGATTAAGATTTGGCCTATCAATAACCAAGCAGTCTCGTCCTCAAGGAGCTTTCTCGAATAGTATTATGCCAATATATTTCTCAACTTAAAATTCAGCTACTGCATCCTAAATTTCTTTCTCATAACGATTCACAAAACTCTCTTCATCTTCATAATTTTTGGCTTGTTATCCTTTACCTTCCACATTTTCAGCTTCTGCATCTTCTTCAATATTATTCTCAGTCCCAGTCTTAGCGAAATCCTGCAAAAAAAAAAAGGTATTTGTTAAGCAGTGCAAGACAAAGCTGAAACTCGAATTTGTTAGTAACATTGATGAAATGAAACCTGTGTTAAAATTTCTTTATGATTCCCATAAATCATAAATCATGTCAGCCTCTGAATGATATTAACATAAGCGAAAGTGTACCTTTTGGATCCATGGTTTGTGTATTGAATTTGGCTATAGCTCTTCCACGACAAACCCAATATAGCTTTAGTTCTCTGTTGAAATGATATAGAGAGTTTCTGTATATCTGATTATGGTTGCCGTGGGGACCATAACCTTCTAATTATAGTAGAACAATTTCTAATTCGTCCCTTCATCAAATTAGAAATTACACAATGTATCCACACATTAATTTTCTATAACACTTATGCCCCATAGTCCTTTATTCTTTACCAAAGTGACAACATAATTTTGATTCTTTAATACAATGACCCTAACACATTAATAATACATGTATGACCCCAAAATGATCCTTACAATCTCACACTGGGTCGCATATGTATTCTGAAAATGTGATATACTTTATAAGCTCAAAATTGTCATTATATAGCAGGCATAAACAATCTCGTCCATTAACTATACAAACATAGGATCATGGCAGCATTCACTATAATAACAAGATAACTAAACCTTCCATGGTCACTGAAATCTATATAGTCAAATAACATAGATCAATTATGAAAAGTGTGGAATGAAAATCATATGAAAAGTGATCAACACATATCGATTTTCAACTGCTCCTAGTTTAGTTGAGATCCCTTTACTTTATTGTACAAAGAGTAAACCTTAAACTTTATTCCGATCAGAAAATGTGCTTCAACACAACTTAAACATATAACCCAAAACCAAATGACAAACTCCCACTAAACCGAATGATCCTCAAACACTGAAACACCCATTCAAGTAGTATTCTCATGAAAGACTTTCGGTGTAATACCTTTTGTAAGAGGATATGCTATCATGGAGTTTGTCTCTAAGTGTTTTATGAAAATCTCTCCACTCTGTACCCTTTCTTGAACAACAAGAAACTTAATTTCAATGAACTTGCATTTTGTTGCACTCCTATTTTTGTTAGAGTACAACACAGCTGATCTATTGTCACAATATAAATTTAGTGGTTTTTCGATCCCTTCGAGAATTCGATGTCCAGTGACAAAATTCCTCAGCCAAAGTCCTTGATCGGATGCCTCATAAATTGCTACGAATTCTGCTGCCATTGTGGAGGAAGCTACGAGTGATTGTTTCGCACTACGCCAAGCAATCGCTCCACCAGCCAACAAAAAAACATAGCCTGAAGTGGAATTTTTTACTATCTTTGCTTCCGCCAAAATCAGAATCAGAATACCCAATGATCTCCAGATTATCTGATCTCTGATACGTGATCATATAGTCCTTTGTTCTCTACAGGTACCTCATGACCCTTTTGGCTGCTTTCCAATGGTCCATACCTGGATTACTTAAGTATATGTCCAAAACTCCAACAATGTACGCAATATCCTTGATGCGTACAAACTTGAGCATACATTAGACTCCCTACGCATAAGGGATCTTTTGCATCTCCTGATTTTCTAATTTTCCTTAAGGGCATTGATCGAGACAGAATTTGTCTCCTTTAGCGACTGGGGTGTCACATTGTTTGCATTCTTGCATGTCAAATCTCTTGAGTACTTTATCGATATAGCTCTTTTGTGACAATCCAAGAATTCCTCGAGATCTATCTCGGTGAATCTGAATTCCTAATACAAAAGATGCCTCACCAAGAGCTTTCATGTCAAAATGACCCTTAATAAATTTCTTGGTCTCATGCAACATGGCTATATTGTTAGTGGCTATCAGTATGTCATCGACATACAACAGCAGGAAAATGCACTTACTCCCACTGAACTTTTGATACACACAATCTTCGACTATATTCACCTCAAAACCAAAGGAGATGATTACCTCATGAAATTTGTGGTACCACTGACGAGAAGCTTGTTTTAGCCCATATATGGATTTATTTAATTTGCAAACCATATTCTTTGAATCACCTAATACAATGTTTTCTGGTTGCTCCATATAAATCCTCTCATCAATGTTTCCATTGAGAAACGATGTCTTAACATCCATCTGATGAAGCTCTAAGTCATAATGTGCAACAAGAGCCATGATTTTCATAAAAGAATCCTTTGATGAAACTGGAGAAAAGGTTTCGTTATAGTCAATCCCTTCTTTCTGAGTATATCCTTTAGCCACTAGACGAGCCATATACCTCTCCACATTACCACTAGAGTCCAATTTGGTCTTAAATATCCATTTGTAACCAATTGGTCTCTTTCCTTCTCGTAATTGGACAAGGTCTCAAACTTTATTGTCTAGCATTGACTGATACTCTTCTTGAGCAGCTTTGACCCACTTATTTGAATTGGAACTACCCATAGCCTTACGGAAGTTGATAGGATGATCTTCCAATTGGGTTTGATTTTCCTCTTGTTCCATAAGAAATACTATATAATCATCCGGAATAGCACTTATTCTTTCTCTAGTGGATCGCCGCAAAGGCACTTGTTCTTGATGCACCGGTTCTTGAGGATTTTGTATTTGACTTTCATATTCGATATGATCGTCATCTTGATTTGGAAGAAGAGCTTCAATATCAACTTGAGGTTCAAAATTTGCTTTATCAAAAGCAACTATATGAATCGGTATAGAAACTGGATCCGATTATTCCTCAAATATGATGTCTCTAACTTCATTTCTCCCCCCCAAATTCAATATCCTCAAAGAATGTAGCGGTTCCCGTTTCAAAAATGTTCTTTTATGTGGGATCATAAAACTTATACCCCTGAGATCGTTCATAATAACCAATAAAGTAACTGCTCACGGTCATGGAGTCCACTTTATTTTCATACGGCCGATAAGGCCTAGCCTCAGCTGGACATCCCTAAATGTGAAAATGCTTTAGACTTGGTTTTTGGCCAGTCCAAAGCCCATAAGGTGTTTGGCAATTACTTTAGTTGGTACCCAATTAAGTCTGTAAGCTGCAGTCTTTAGTGCCTCTCCCGAGAGTGATTCTGGTAAGGTGGAATGACAAATCATACTTTTTACCATGTCGTTAAGAGTGTGATTACGTCTTTCAGATACACCATTCATACTGGGAGACCCATGCATAGTGTATTGTGGGAAAATTCCACACTCCTCTGGGTATTTGGCAAATGGCCCTGGACGTTGTTCACCTGATCCATCATACCGACCGTAATATTCACCACCACGATCAGATCTTACATACTTTATCCTTCGGTCGAGTTGGTTTTCAACCTCAGCCTTACACTTTTTGAACACGTCCAAAGACTCTGACTTTTCATGAACAAGAAACAAGTATGCATAACGAGAGTAGTCATCTATGAAAGATATAAAGTATTGTTGACCATTCCAAGATGCCGTAGGGAAGGTCCACAAATGTCCGTATGTATCAACTCAAGGACTTCTTTAGCTCTGTATGACCTAATTTCTTATGTTTGGTCTGTTTTTCTTTAATGCAATCCACACAGACATCACAATTTGTGAAATCAACAGAACTCAATATACATCTGACACAAGTCGCTCAATTCTATTTCTAGAAATGTGACCAAGACGCTTGTGCCATAGAGTTCCTGAATTTGCATTTTTCAAATTTACGTTTAGTACCCCTTGATTCAATACTTAAATTCTCATCAAGATAAGTTATAGTGTCAAGCATATAAAGATTGTGATTTTCCAAAAGAGTATTGGTTCCAATTAAAACTAAATTCAAAGACAGGGTAACTTTTCCATTATCAGTTAGACAAGAAAAACCAGATTTGTCTAAGTAAGGAACATAAACCAAATTCCATCTAAAAGACGGTGCAACAAAAGTGTCTTTCAAATCCAAATAATGACCGATACTAAATAACAATCTAAAATGCACAATTTCCTCCACATCCACTGGAATCCCATTAGCTATATGAATGCATCTTTCAGCATCAGTTGGTATTCGGTAGCTCAGGCAACTCTGAAGTGAAACACTGATGTTAGTAGTTGCACCTGAGTCTAACCACCAAGTGTTTATGGATACTTCAACTAAGTGCACTTCAGAACAGACCATAGCAAGGAACATACCTTTCTTCACACGCCATGCATGGTACTTTTGGCAGTCCTTCTTCATGTGTCCAACTTTCCTGCAAAAGAAGCATGTATCTTCAACCTTAGTCTGCTTCTTTTGAGTTGGACCCTTAGCAGTCTCATTCTTAACAACCTCAAATTTTCTCTTTTTGCCCTGAACTTTAGAAGTGTTAGCCATATGAGCACTTTCTATCCTTTCCCTTTTCATCATATCCTCCTCATACACACAATATGAAATGATCTCGTTAAGAGACCATTTCTCCTTCTGTGTGTTCTAACTGGATTTCAATTGACTGAATTGAGGAGGAAGAGAATATAAGACAAAGAATATGAGCACTTTTTCCGGAAGCTCAGTCTTGAGTGTCTTAAGTTTTGAAATAATGTTGGACATTTTCAAAATGTACTCCCTTATGTTTCCATTGCCGTGATACCTCATGGTACTAAAGCGATGCAGAAGTGCACTTATGTCTGCTTTATCGCTCTTTGAAAACCGCAAGTCCATTTCAACAAGGAACTGTTTTAGATCATTGATCTCCTCATCACCTCTAAAGGTTTCTGGAATGGTGTCCTTAATGATCATTAAACCAATGCGATTAGAACGTTCCCACTTCTCATAACCGCATTATACTCAGCAGAGCTGGTATCCGTAGGAGAAGTAGGTTGTTCCATCCTTAGCGCAAAGTCAAGATCCATACACCCAAGCATAATCTTAACATTACTTTTCCGTTCCTTATAATTGGAACCAGTAAGAGTTGGAATTGATCCTAAGTTGGCAGATACTGTAGTGAAAATCCCTAAACCATAAAGAGAACAATCCTTAATTACTCACTTTCTGAAACAAATCAATAATAAAATATAAGAGAATACACAATTCATCTCAAGATACCAAGTGCAACATTAATATCAAGTCTTTAGACAGTAATATTAACTGCTAGCGGTACTCTTGTTGTAATAATCAAACATTGACAATAATGCATGATAATAAACAATAAACCAATCTTTGGATATATACACACAATATTTAATATTATTCATGAAAAGTATCCACAAGAGAGGTTACTTTGGCAACATCTTGTATCAATTAATCCAATCCAAATATTAAACTTGTGCAATCAGATTTTATTAATTGATTTAAAACTGAATTTTATTCTTGCGCAGACATATAACTAGAAGTATGAGGACTCTTCATGCAAGAATACTGAAACAGCACAGTAGTTAAAAGCTCTTGCTGGGCGCCAACATCAGTAGGTTCGAATCTCAACTGATGCATTTTTAATTTAATTAAATGATGGACTGAGCCTGATTTAAATTAAAGAAACTGGGTCCAGAAAAATTTATAAGCCTAAAATAATAATTAAATCAGGAAAAACTCAATATGGGCTATAAAATTAAATCATGCCCACTACCCGAAAATCCGAAAGAACCGAATCGAACCCGAACGGGTACCCGAACACCCCCTATATGGAAATATGCTTCTGAATTAAGTTCTCGAGGTTAAAGTAACCGAATGATGTTTGCCTACAACATTCCTCCAGTTAGAACACCTCTCTTCTTTCCTCCTCCTTGGGTTATTTTTGTCGACCATAGCCTTCCATAAAAGAAAATTCTTGCTCCTTGACAATCTCCAGGCAGGATCTTATGAAGGAAACATCAGTGGGCTCTCTTAACTTCCAATTACATAGCAGAGGCCTTTCTTTGGCAAATAAACTCAACGTAGTCTTCATCTTGACCCTAAGGCGACCAGTTGCTTTAACGTCAGAGTACTTTATAGTTCAACAACCTTTGACGAACAGCACACGGACAATATCCCTGGAAGCCTCTACAGGCCTGTCTAATTTCAGTAGCCTAGTCTCGGGAGTCCATAAACCTTGAACTAACCACGCATATTGTTGGAGGAAAATCTTAAAAATTCTCGTCTGAGTCCATGTTGTGATTCAACAAGTTAGTTAGAGGGCTTACACTTATATGCAAGATTCATATGATCCTCATCTGAAAGAACACAAAAATAACGCAACCATTCATTGAAAACATATTGCTTATTATACTAGCTACCAACATGGCAAAGGAACTTTTGCACAATAACAGATTTCAGATTGAAGTCCATGAAACTTGAGTGAAACTCAATTCTGAAAGAAGAAAAAGATAGCAGCATCATAAGTTTACGAAGCCATATATAACAAAGCAACGATAAGAAAGGACCACACAAACCAGTACTTCTCATACTTGTTCAATAGTTGGTTTCTGATCTGCTGACACTTCCTTTGTTCTGCAAAGAAACACATAATTTGAACATGTAAACGCCTAAAGGGTGGCATAAGTTGCCAAACTAATCGTGCTGATCTCTGAAAAAACAGAAAGGTAATATTACGAACGATGAACTTTACAGGAGCAATCATGTTAAATCTTCAGTCTTTATAAATTGAACCAAAATCGTTTTACCTCGATTCTTTTCTGTTTTATTTCTCAGATTTCAACAAATTCCGCAGTAGCTTTGGAAAGGTAAAAGATACTGCATAGACGGTCTGAACTGAGCAACAACATGAACATGATTTAAGTGTAATTGCAAGACAACAACAAGTCCAATCTAATAAGATATCATCCACACTAGGCAATTGTAGGCGCTCGAATTTCCTGAAATGAAATTGCGGGCTAAATCTTTTAAACACATAACAACTATATGGAGATGAGACTTGGTCTCTGTCTTTAACTCAATAAAACGCCGATAGTGTGACCATTCTGTGTGATTCTCAAGTCCTAGGATATAACCGTACCAATTTCTTTTCGCAACACTCAAAATAGAAATCCAACGAATTATATAATACTACGATACTCTCGAATTTAGACTAACGATTTTATACAAAAGAGTCAGAGATAGTTGAGATTTTCGCATATGGAAAAGTGATTATTAGTGAGAGACGAGTTTCAAATATATAGGAAAGAGA
This sequence comes from Orychophragmus violaceus, assembly GCA_030180135.1. Lineage (NCBI taxonomy): Eukaryota > Viridiplantae > Streptophyta > Magnoliopsida > Brassicales > Brassicaceae > Orychophragmus > Orychophragmus violaceus. The sequence goes on from CM058239.1 coordinate 42,239,715, forward strand.
GAGAGAGAGAGAGAGAGAGAGAGAGAGAGAGAGAGAGAGAGAGAGAGAGAGAGAGAGAGAGAGAGAGAGAGAGAGGTCGGTTGTGCGAGGAGAGTATCTCGCAGGCGTTACGAATCTCATAACCCAGCAGAAATATCTAATCAATTAACTCGCATGTTTAGAATATTCGATTGTATATTCATTTAATTTTTCGAACATTGTCTTCGAAATATTTCCTTATTGTGCCACAAAATTTTTTATGAATTCTCCCTAGAAAAGATACGCGCGCAAGAGCTTCTCTAGAAGCTCATTCTACGAACGATCCGGTCAGACAGTGGCGGCGACGCGTGCGTATGGTCCCTACTTTCTTTCTCCATAGCCATTTAAAAAGTGTATGGCTATGTCCATATATATACATACTTCTCCAATTTCTCTAACTTCCAGTGTGAGACAAATCAACTTCCCAATTAAGTTTGGAGAGCAAAAGGTTTTTACCAATTTATTTGGTCAATGCTCAATTTTTTCAACTCATACATTATTTTATAAACCAAGTGTTTATTAAAATATTCACCTAACAACCCCTCCTACCCACATGAATAGAAATGACTCTAAACAATTGAAGATTAAAAAAAAACTCGATGACTTTGACAAACTTGACTAGACTAGACATGACTCAACTAGACTGACAACCTTTCAAGAGTCTGCGAGATGTAACTATTTCTGAAAGGTTGCATGTTTCAGCTTTGAACCACTCAGACTTTAATGTAAACCGAGACAATAGGTATCGCACATCGACATTTTCTCATAGAACTATGTTCTCTATTTCGTTCATTTTGGCCTTTAATATTCTTGGTTTTTCATGAGTGAAATTGGAGAATATAGCCTCACCTTCATTCTCCTAGAAACGGCTCCATTTCACACTCATTTGGTGATCTGTCATGACCATCCTTCCAGAAGTATCTTGTTATACTCCACTATTATGAAACTATGAAATCATTAAAAGTCAATGCTTGTCCTTATTACATATATGTAACACTGTTTATTATCCTAGAAATTGGGCACATACAAGGTTTTAACAATGCTTTTTCCTATTCTGCTTGATTTGTCCTTTGGAACCTATATTTTGGAATCTACAGTTACGTAGGTAAGGTTTCGATCAAACTTCCTCTTTGTAGGATTAAACCTTAATAACCCGACCTGGACTTCCTAGTCCGCTATCAATGAGTTCTCAGATAAGGCCGCTTCCTGGCCTGAACCTCCCTTTTATCTATTTCTAACTTTTAATTTCCCTTTAGGACATGTATTTCTTCGGATCTTTCTAATGAATATCCATCGTTATTTCCTAGCTTAGATCCCTTATCCTTAACATATGCAGCAGACATATTTTTAACCTTGATTTCATTCTAATAAAGAACTATCCCGGTCTGGTCACATTTACCTTTGGTCAGTCCACTTGACTTCCGCTCGGCTCATCGATCGATCTTAAACCATATTCGAGTCATATGTTACTTCAACTTAAGGTTACATTCCTATCAACTATTCTATCTAGAACTAGGCTAGTTATTATTAATTCCTTGCAACAGCTAGTTCGTACCTAGGCCATGTCCGGATTCCGTCTAGTTATGTCTCGTGTCTCTTTGATCCCACATGGCTGTGAATACTCCAAAGTCTGTGAGGAACTCCTGCAATTAACACACTTCTTTTTGGTACTCAGCCAATCAATCAACCATTCCCAAAAGTTCAAGTATTCATTCGAGAAACCCTTGGTATCTTTGCGTCAATGTGTGTATGGCCGTTTTCGGCTTGCGCACCATTTTTTCGCATCCCTCATGCTCCCTAGGCTAGACCACCGAGTCTTCATTTGATCCAACTATCCCATCGTTACCAAGTCACTCAACCAACCGCCCCACTTGATATGGAATCGATGAGAGAGTTTTTTGGTAGTTCCCATCTCACCCCTTCGGAACCGATTGCACCCCTTCGGAACCGATTTCACTCCTTTGGAACTGATCGCACCCCTCCGGAACCGTTCGTACCCTTTCGGAACCGATCTCACCCCTTCAGAACCGGTCGCACCCCTTCGTAATCGATCGCACCCCTTAGGAACCGATCACACCCCTTCATAACCAACCGCACCTCTTCGTGACCAATCACACCATTTTGAAAATGGTCGCACCCTTTCATAAACAGTCGCACCTTTTCATAAATGATCGCACCTCTTGGCGAATAGTTACATCTCTTAGCAATCCATCGGTTTCTTCACGAACCATCGCGTCTCTTGGAAAACGGTCGCATCTCCTCACGAACAATTGTATCTATTGGAAAACTATCACATCCCATCACGATCCGTCATCGTAATATCGATCAACCTCATCGCTGATGGCCTATCACGATCTGTCTGACTGACCCTTGACTCGTCCAATGTGGAATATTGTCTCATGGACGTTTTCTCTTCTCTTTGGGAATTTTCCTTTTTTCTGTGTGTTTGAAAATGAATCCAAGGCCTACTATTTATAGGCCTGGTCTTGGCAAGCTAACCATTGCAACTCTTGCATTGGTGTCCCTTCAAATGGATACATCTTTTTCATTGGTGTCCCTGAGATTGGACTCAAACTTTCGTTGGTATCTCTTCTCAACCCTCAGCTGACCAGCTAGATCTACAAGCTCACCTAGTCTCCCAGCTAATCCAGCTACCACACATTCCGCCCAACTATGTTGAATTGCCTACCAACTCGCCCAATTGGGTCATCAAGTAGTCCATCTGGTTCAATTAGTAGTTTAGCTACTTTAGGTAATCTTACTCCTCTACAAGATCTCATTTCATTCAGATAAGTTATTTGGTCTGTTACCCGACCTTAACAAAATTTCATGATGCTTATTCTCGACCATTTCCCATGAACAGAACCGGCCATTCCTTTTCCCCTTAAACAAAATAGGCCCTATGTGATAGGTAATTAGCGATGCGGTTGATCGATAGTACAATGACCGATCGCAATGGGATGCTGCTATTTTCCAAGCTACGAGACGGTTCGTGAAGGGATCTGATCGTTCGCTTAGAGATGTGACCGTTCGTGAAGAAATGCGATCATTCATGAAAAGGTGCAATTGTTCGTTAAAGGGTACAACCATTTTTGAAAGGATGCGACCGTAAGTGAAGTGATGTGATCTGCCAAGAAGGGGTGCGGTTGGTTTCGAAGGGGTGCGGTTGGTTTCGAAGGGGTACGGTCGGTTCCAAAGGTGTACGACCGGTTCCGAAGGGGAGAGACCAATTCTGAAGGGGTGCAATCAGTCCAGAAGCGGTCCGATCGGTTCCGAAGTGGTACGAAGGGACCTATCAGAAAAATCTTTCATCGAGTCCATGTCAAGTGGGGCGGTTGGTTGAGTGACTTGATAACAATGGGATAATTGGATCAACTGGAGACTCGATGTTCTAACCGAGGGAGCATGATGGATGTGTGTAAAGCCCCTTTCCCATTCTCCGCTGAACGTCGAGCTGACCAGTCAACAATCAAACAAGAACATGACCAAGTCTAACCCGAGCAAGTCGAATAGGAAAGTTTTGCCACAGGACGAAGCCAGAGATAGACCGGTTTGAGACAAAGGCTCAAACTGACCCATCCTTGACTCCGCTATCCTCATTTGCACAGTACGAAGCTTTGCAACTTGTACTGCTTCCATGAGTTGTGTCGGTTCGGACTAAACCAATATACCAGGGAAGCATGTCCATTTTTGAGTAACTAAACGTTTACAAAACGTTTATCATTTTTACAAACATTTGCCATTCCAAACACACAATTAAACCATACACAAAATGGCGCCAAAGCCGAACCAAGAAAAAACAATCAAAACACCGAATCAAAATCTCGCCACAAGCAATCCCGAAACTACACCGAGGACCTCTCGCGTCCGTCGCTGCTAAACCTGAAAAAACACAAAAAGAGTCTAATGAGCGACCTAAGATCACCCAGTGAATCGGCTCCCCACTAACGGCTTCTAATCTATCTAGCGTCTACAGTTTCCTGCCCCAAAACCACAAAATAACAAACAACAAAAACAAATGGTCGATCACGCACTACCTTGTCGTGATAAACCCACAACACATAAGCACTTGCCAAAGATAAAGAGAATTAAGGAAATCGAAGGCACTGCGGCACATGTCCTCGATTAGCCTCGATCTTTCTAACGCGCAACAATACCAAACATAACACTGGGCCCTGCGACCTCGGTATCTTCCACGGGTTTGCATTATCACCGACATGGTAACTAACCCACGACTCCTAGACGTAAACACGAAGTCTCACGACCTAGGACACTGTTCTCAGTCCATCGATATGCAGTGACTCGAGTTACCCCCGGTAACCTGAGTGTCCATGCGATTCGGCCCTAGGACATGACCCCGTTTTCTACGAATCACAAACCTACCAGTGTCACTCAGTAGGTTAACACCATAACTGGAATCACCACCCGAAGGCACACGATCTGATTAGACAACTACCCGAGTATCCATTCGGGTCGGAAGTACCGGAACGTATTCAAAGCCTAGGCTTGCGGAATCTAACGCACCCTAGAGTCCTAGTGTAGGAATGTAAACACGCAGAATCGCTGGGACTCTAACATAGATCACACACTCATCAATAAAACAAAAGACCAACTATTCCGCAAGCCTTCGCACTACCACGCCACCATCCTTACTAGATAAGGCACCTAGTCAGTACTAACAACTTACCCGGTCCCACGACCGGAGTAACTGTCCACAAGAACTGTTCGGCCCAACACTAAAGCAGTCTAACAAGCCTGCACACAAAACTCACAACAACAACCACGCAATAATACAATCACCACGCAAGCAGGCCTATTAGGGTTTCTAAGTCTTTTAATCCATTCTTATCCGCTACCTTGGATTAGCGGATTGCTAACCCGTAGACGGCTTATCCACCACACGCCCATCATTTACTTAACCTTTCCTAAGTATCTTTTAATACTCCTCGATCCGTCGGTTTAGAATTAGTAGCTTACTAAACTCCCCGACGTCTCATAATTAAATTAACTTGGTTCATTTCCCTTACCCCACTATTTACTCTAAACCCAACCCGTTACATATTCTATATGTTCGTTAGGTTTAATTCGTATTTTATTTCCGTCTTAATTCTCGTATATAGATTCATTTATTCTCGTTCTTATTACATATATATGCATATACGGTCCTAACGGCACACAATAGATTAACCTTTTAATTCCTAAAGTCCTAACATGTATTTTTAGATCCTATCCGGTTAATCTTAAATCAAACCATTCAGACAAGGTATGCAATTCCTAAGTCTACGGTTTCTCGGTTTTCGGTCTATATGCATTTATCTAACTAAGAGTTCTGAGCCGACTCACAGTGTGATAGGCGCGGAATGGCGGCTCGGATGCGGATATGAATTCCCGAGACACCCGAATCGAACCCCGAACACATTGGTATAGATCTCGAGCACTTCCAAACTACTTGAACGGTCGTTGACCGAGCGTTGACCGGCGTTGACCGTTGACCAAATCTTGAAACGGTTGACCACCCAAATTGAACCGGTTGAACCACTTAACTAGCTGAACCTATTAAACCACTTCCAATTGAACCGGTTTAACCAAACCGGTTTAGATCAAACCGTTGACCGGGTTGACCGGTTAACCTAAACCGACTCAAATCAAACCAAACCAACTTAAATTCAGTCCCAACCCAATGCTAAACCGACACTATTTAACCGGCAGAAGAGGGAGACAGCGGAGGAGGAACTTCCGGAGGCCGGCTCCGGCATTGACCACGGCGGCGGGAGCGTTGACCGGCCGGTTCACCACCTTTTCCGGCGACTCAGACGACGATCCACCTATCAAACCGATCGCAAAGAGAAGATCTAGCCATCTGTAGCTTCAAAAGTCCAAGCACCGGTGGAGAATGAGAGAGAGAGGAATATCTAGCCGGCGGCCTTCTTCTCACGGCGGCTCCGGCGAGATTCCGGCGACGGCGACGGTGGTGGGTGACTGGCGGTTGTAGAGGAGATCAAAGGGAGTCTACCAGACTTTTCAGAAGGTGATTTGGGTTTGAAATGAAGAAGTTATGAGCTTTCTTGTTTTTCAAGTCATGAAGAACATGCTAGGGTTCTTATGGTTTCTGAAGATTCAAGGAGATTGATGTGTTTTCTGGGTTTAAGCTTGCATGTGTTGATCAGAGAGAGAGATAGAGCCAAGTGGGAGAGGCTAGAGAGTAGGCTGAATGTTTGGTTTGATGAAATGAATGTGATTAGATAGTTTGGTTCTTTGCATGCATAAAGGGTTCAATGCATCTTCTCCATGCATTGCAACCAATAGGAGAGACGTGGCACCATCAAAGGTGTAACACCTGTCCTGGTGAGTCTCTCTGATCCAAAAACACCCATCTAAACCGGCCCAAACCGACCTTAAACCTGTCTTGATCCGTTGCTTCGGTTTCCTCATTTTCGCATTTAATATTTTAAAAACCTTCTAGATATTCCCATAAATCTTCAAATTCCCAAAATTAGATTTTCCATGATATTAGATGAATTTATCAAGTTGAATCACTTCATTTGGACTTACCTAGCTCCGGTTATGAATTTTTAAAGTGTTTTCGGTTTCATCGGTTTCCCTTCCCGATATCCCGAAAAACAAGTTTAAGCCATGTTTCTTCCACTTCTGGTCTTGTAAATATTCTTTATGTTGTCAAATATGAACATTTGGCCCGTTGTAGCTTCCGTCTCGAACTTTGGCAAAATTACCATTTTGCCCCTAACTTTGGCAAAATTACAATTTTGCCCCTGTTGACCACCACACAATCCGTCCTGGGACACCCTGCTGTATGACAGATAATATAAAAATCCTAATTCCCCATCCCAACCCCGGGTTTAACAGATGCGGCTCGGTTTCCTAATGGATGCTTGGGTGACACATTTGACTCGATAAAACACGGAAAACACTCAAAAATAAACTGTTTCGAAACCCATGACGAACCATGCTCTGATACCACCTTTCTGTAATGCCCCTTTCCCATTCTCCGTTGACCATCGAGCTGACCGGTCAACAATCAAACAAGAACATGACCAAGTCGAACCCGAGCAAGTCGAATAGGAAAAGTTTGCCACATGACAAAGCCGGAGATAGATCGGTTCGAGACAAAGGCTCAAACTGACCCATCCTTGACTCTGCTATCCTCATTTCCATAGTACGAAGCTTTGTAACTTGTACTGCTTCCATGAGTTGTGTTGGTTCAGACTAAACCAATATACCAGGGAAGCATGTCCATTTTTGAGTAACTAAACGTTTACAAAACATTTATCATTTTTACAAACATTTGCCATTCCAAACACACATTTAAACCAACACAAAATGGCGCCAGAGCCGAACCGAGAAAAAACAATCAAAACACCGAATCAAAATCTCGCCACAAGCAATCCCGAAACTACACCGAGGACCTCTCGCGTCCGTCGCTGCTAAACCTGAAAAAACAAAAAAAGAGTCTAATGAGCGATCTAAGATCACCCAGTGAATCGGCTCCTCACTAACGGCTTCTAATCTATCTAGCGTCTACAGTTTCCTGCCCCAAAACCCCAAAACAACAAACAACAAAAAAAAATGGTCGATCACGCACTACCACGCCGTGATAAACCCACAACACACAAGCACTTGCCAAAGATAAAGAGAATTAAGGAATTGTAACTAACCCACGACTCCTAGACGTAAACACGAAGTCTCATGACGTAGGACACTGTTCTCAGTCCATCGATACGCAGTGACTCGAGTTACCCTCGGTAACCTGAGTTTCCATGCAATTCGGCCCTAGGACATGATCCCATGTTCTCCGAATCACACACCCACCGGCGTCACTCAGTAGATTAATACCATAACCAGAATCACCACCCGAAGGCACACGATCCGATTAGGCAACTATGCGAGGATCCATTCGGGTCGGAAGTACCGGAATGTATTCAAAACCTAGGCTTGCCGAATCTAACGCACCCTAGAGTCCTAGTGTAGGAATGTAAACACGCAGACTCGCTGGGACTCTAACATAGATCACACACTCATCAATAAAACAAAAGACCAACTATTCTGCAAGCCTTCACACTACTGATATATCATGGTTTTTACCCAGTTTAGACCATGATATAGTTGTGTTTTTAGTGTCTTTTGTCTTTGTTTAGAGTCTTTTACAGGTTTAATCAAGTTTGGAGCTAATTGGAGATATTTGGAGCATTATGGGACTTTTGGGACATTTTGGCCGAGAGATTTATTCACTGTCCGATTTATTGATCATGCATCGACCGACACACATTGTGCATCGGTCGACACACTAGCGAGATGGGCCGTACGCGTCGGTTTAACAAGTTATGAAGATTTGCAAAGAGGCCCAGAATAGTTCCAGTATTTACACAGAAGCCCCATCCGAGATTATGCCTATATATACTAGTTTTTGGTGTTTATTTTACCTACGCTTTACATTACGCTTTGATACTAATAGCTAAGAGATTTCTAGAGCTTTTGGGGGCTGATCTATTTCCTATATTCACTTATTTTGGAGAAGATTTCGAACCCCTTTTATCTATTTAATTTCTTATATGCAATCTATTATTTCTTTGATTATGTTTTCATTAATCATGTCTGAGTAGATCCATAGTTGAGTTTAGGGTTTCTCACATAGGATTTCATGACTTGCTAGACTTGTTCAAATTCAGTTAAGGATTCATAACTATATCTGTTCTTCAATTTAATTGTGCTTAAAGCTAGTTCTAACCTGATCAATTAGAATCTAGATCTTAGGTTGCTAAATACGTCACGGAAGTGGGGTTTAGGAATCTGAACTAATTAAATTGGGTAATTAAACTATTCGCAAACGGAAGTTTGGTTTAGGATAATTGTGAACATATCAAACTTGGGATTAATGCTAGTTTAATCTGTTAGTTCTCGCAAACGAAAGTTTGGTTTGCTGCACTTAGGCTTAGAGAATTATCGCAAAGGAATTTGGTTAATTCTATATCTGTGTTTTGAGTTCTAGAACTGTGCTTAATTAGATCCTTGCTGAATGAACTGTCTGCTTGTCTGATTTCCTGAGAATACCCTAGGCTTGACGCTTTTAGTTTATTGCTTCTCAACCGTTAATCTCTGCTACTGTTTACTTTCTTGCTTCGCAATTTATTTACTTCACCATCTGCTTATTTCTAGTTTAATCTCTACGTTTCTGTTTCTATTGAGACCAAGTGTCCCTGTGGATTCGATAGCCCTATATACTATTTTGACATTGTTGTTCACTTGCAGTTTAGAATAGGGTAAAACTTAGAAGCCTATCAAGTTTTTGGCGCCGTTGCCGGGGACTCTTTGAGTCTTCGATAGGACCGAACTTAGGGTTTTTGCTAGAAAATTTTCTTTTTGTTTTTGTTCTTTTTCGTTTTTTTATTTTTGATTTTGCTAACTTTTTCTCTGATTTCTCTCTGTCGCAGGTACGAATTTCGCCTTGCGTCGATCGTTGCATACCTTGCGTCGATCGTCACTAGGCGATTCTGAGAATTGAATCGATCGTTGCACTGATAGCATCGATCGTTGCTGGACGATTACAGACAGTTTATGCCAACGCAGAAAACTCGAAGTAATCCGAACTCGAGCTTGCTTAATCTCGGACTAGAGGAACTTGGACGTCTAGAAAGGACTAACAGAAGAGAAAGAAGAGAAAGAATGGTACGAGAACATTTGATCTTGATACCAGATGCTGAAGGTACCCTAAGGGACCAAGATGACAACCCGTACAATGCTGCTGGGCATCGGGTTGATGCTGAAGGGAATGTCATCCCTGATCCTCCTGAGCAACAGCAACATGAGCTGAACCGAAACCAGGGTCAAGGACAAGACCAAGGTAGAGAGATGGTGGTTCATGAGAGGACACTAGCTGATTACAACAGACCTGATGAGTTTCATGCAAACCGAGCAGCTCTAGTGCTTCCTTCTTTTGAGAGGAATGATTTTGAGGTAAAAACCATCTACTACCAGCTGATGAGACAGATTGCTTTTCATGGTCTTCAAGCAGAGCAGCCTATGGATCACATTGACAAGTTTGAATACATAGTCACTGGCATGAAGTATGAAGGAGTATGCCCGGACTATCTGTTCCTTAAGCTATTTCCGCACAGTCTTGCTGGAGACGCTAGTGCATGGCTGAGACAACTGGCACCTGGTCAGTATACTACTTGGGCAGCCTTAAAGAGTGAGTTCTTGCGTCAATTTTATGATGATGCGCGCTCGGATCAGTCCAGACAGGACATACTCACCTTTTCCCAAGGAGCTGTGGAGCCCTTGAAGACTGCCTGGATGAGATTTAAGCAGTATCAGCGTGACTGTCCACACCATGGATTCACAGAAGTACAGCTGATTGGAATTTTCTTCAGAGGCATAGATCTCCCTTATCAGACTGCGCTGGATAATTCCAGTAATGCTAATTTTAACACCAGGACTCCTACACAAGCTAAGCAGTTGATTGAGAACCTGATTGGCAGCAACAGTTGCAAGACAATGGATGAAAGGAGGAAGAAATCTGGTGGAACTGTAGAGAATTCTGATATAGCTAATATAAGATCCAGATTGGACACAGTCTACAATCTCCTGACTAGTAAGAAATCTGTCCACTTTGCCCAAGATGTAGAGGTGATTCAGGCTGAGGAGGAAACTCAGGAAGAAGATGTGAATTTCATAGGAGGTTCTGGTTTCCAAGGTAATAGATTTGGTAATCAACAGGGGAACAGATTCTCCAATGGTGGACAGACTGGTGGTTTTCAGAAGACCTATGGACAAGGTACTCAGAGAACCTATGGATCTACATCCTATCAGACTCATCCTGCGCCTACAGCCCATGAGAGCAAAATGGAGGCTATGATGGAACAGCTGATTGAGAGTCAGACCAAGATTTCTGTGGACTGCAACAAGAAGTTGGACGCTGTCTATGAAGACCTCAATGGGAAATTTGAGTCTCTGAGCACTCACATGAAGCAGTTGGACACTCAGGTAAACCAGATGTCCAGCTCACTGAAGGGAAAAGGAGTGGCAGACACTCATGTTAAGGCCTGGTCTGTGTGCATTAATGATGGATCTCACCTAGGTGAAAGATTTGAGCTAAGTACAGCTGAGTTGGTGACAGAACAGGAATTTTCGGATATTTGTGAAAAACTCTCGGGTGAAATATGCTGCAGTGCGTCGATCGATGCAACATCTGTGCCGATCGATACACCCGTCGGGATGGCAACGATTGACACACTCTTAGTGTCGGTCGTTGCAGGGCGTGAACAGACAGAACCTTCGGATGATAATAGCATAAATGATGATTTGGAGCTTGATCGCCTATTCAATGGAGCCTCTGAGATTTCTCAACAGGAGATCTACGAGCAGATCTTTAGACAACACTCCTCAGTGTATGAAGTGATTAGGCAAGAGATTGAAGAGCTGAAGAAATTAGAAGGTATTGGTGAAGAATTGGAAGAAATTCCAACTTCTGATGATCCACCTTATCATCCATGTGTGCAAAGGTACCTGAACAAGATGTTGCCCCTGGATGATGATCTGAAAGACTGGGTGATAATAGTTCCTCAGCATATCAGTGATGTTCTGCTAACTAAGGTCCCGAAGAAGCTATCTGATCCTGGAGTCTTTGTGCTGGATTGTTCTATCTTTGAGGATAGTTTTAGACGCTCTCTGTGTGATTTAGGAGCTGATGGAAGTTTGATGCCTTATTCTGTGGCAGAGAAGCTGGGTATGCTGGATTTTACTCCCACTAGGACTTCTCTTGTTCTAGCTGATCAGTCCATACGAGTTCCTGAAGGACTCCTTATAGACATTCCGGTGAGAGTTGGAAACTACTTAGTTCCAACGGACTTCCTTGTTCTGAAATATGATTGTGATCCGGATGAAGAATTATTGCTTGGGAGACCCTTTTTGGCTACATCAGGAGCGTTGATTGATGTTAGGAACAGCCTGATAGACCTCCATCTGGGAGATGAACCACTGCACTATGAGATGGATAAGCTGCGAAAGCCACTGATAGATGGGCAGACATTCACCATAAGGAACGCAGATTTTGAGCAGCCTGATCATACCATGGTTATAGATCCTGGAGCACATTTCACTCCATCTTTTCTTGGACATGAGCATTCCGCAACAGCCTACTCACCACCTTGGATGAGGAGACTTGAACAGAGACGGAAAAAGTCTCTGTCAAGACCTCCTGGTACTTGAAAATTCCCATCCGTCCGGTCAAGCTATTGACCTTAAACAAGCGCTGGGTGGGAGGCAACCCACCATTAGGTACTGGTGTTTTTCTACTTAATTTTTGGTATTTTTGTTAGGATTTTACGTTTGTTTTTGTTTCTGGTGAGTTTATGTTTGCAGGTCTCGGATAAATCGCAGTGCGACACAACACGAAAGGAATCGCATTGCAGCGATCGTTGCGGTCCTGAGCAACGATCGACTATACACGAAAATCGCCAAGTAACGGTCGATGCACTTAGTGCAACGATCGATGCTCAGCGACAGAGGTAACCCGACAGACATAATTTCACCTTTTCAATTTTTATTTTCTTTTTACCGATCCTTCGCTGGACACTACTGGGGACAGTGTGTCTTAAGTGTGGGGGAGGTGCTACTGACTTTTGTTTTCTGTTTTCTTAAGAGTCAGTCCGTTTTTCAAAAAAAATTTATTTTATTGAGTCAAAATTGTTTAAGTAAGAAACTATGATTTTCTGAGAAGATTTACAAGACTTACAGGAACTTAAGTAACCATTGGGATGAAGTTGCAGGATCTTTCTATGACTATTAGAAAACCCCATCACAGATCAACCTACTGGGAACACCCACATCACTTCAGGTATCAGAGGATCCTTTTACTGACTTCAACTTAATACTGACTTAGATTTCTCACCTAAGGGCTTGGTATACTTTGTGTCGGATTCCCTTGTTAGTTCTGACACAGCCTGTAAACCTGTCCTATTTAGTTCCCTTCTCCCCTTCTGTAAAGTAAAAAAAAATATATATATAAAAAACTGAGGATGAGTTAGTAACTCCGAAGTGGTCATGGGAATGGTAGCTGAAACTCTCATATCCTGTGTACCATGGAATGTGTCCAAAGTACACCCCATAACGGGAAGAACACTGATAAAAAAAATAAAATGATACCCAGTGGGGAAAAATCAGTTGTTAAAGAAGGGAAAGAGAAGAAAGGGACTAGAGAAAGATAGTATGGTGGTCTAGAGCTGATAAGGTAAGAATCCATGTGCCCTTTGATCGATAATCCTTAGGTGAGACCGCACTTAAATACTTGCAGAAGTCAGTAGGGAGAATTTGAATGCTTGAATGTGATTGTGGAGTTTACCTAGGACAGTTGCTAAGTGTGGGGGAAGTACATTGTGGTCTTGATATCCTGTGATTGATTCTTGCAGTGGTTTACTAAGGGGAATCTGAGTATTGTAGCTTCTAGGATGAAATGAGTTTCTGAAGAGTTTTCAAACCTCTTCACCATGTTTTAGTTCTATGTTTTGCTTGAGGGCAAGCAAAGGCTAAGTGTGGGGGAGTTGATATATCATGGTTTTTACCCAGTTTAGACCATGATATAGTTGTGTTTTTAGTGTCTTTTGTCTTTGTTTAGAGTCTTTTACAGGTTTAATCAAGTTTGGAGCTAATTGGAGATATTTGGAGCATTATGGGACTTTTGGGACGTTTTGGCCGAGAGATTTATTCACTGTCCGATTTATTGATCATGCATCGACCGACACACATTGTGCATCGGTCGACACACTAGCGAGATGGGCCGTACGCGTCGGTTTAACAAGTTATGAAGATTTGCAAAGAGGCCCAGAATAGTTCCAGTATTTACACAGAAGCCCCATCCGAGATTATGCCTATATATACTAGTTTTTGGTGTTTATTTTACCTACGCTTTACATTACGCTTTGATACTAATAGCTAAGAGATTTCTAGAGCTTTTGGGGGCTGATCTATTTCCTGTATTCACTTATTTTGGAGAAGATTTCGAACCCCTTTTATCTATTTAATTTCTTATATGCAATCTATTATTTCTTTGATTATGTTTTCATTAATCATGTCTGAGTAGATCCATAGTTGAGTTTAGGGTTTCTCACATAGGATTTCATGACTTGCTAGACTTGTTCAAATTCAGTTAAGGATTCATAACTATATCTGTTCTTCAATTTAATTGTGCTTAAAGCTAGTTCTAACCTGATCAATTAGAATCTAGATCTTAGGTTGCTAAATACGTCACGGAAGTGGGGTTTAGGAATCTGAACTAATTAAATTGGGTAATTAAACTATTCGCAAACGGAAGTTTGGTTTAGGATAATTGTGAACATATCAAACTTGGGATTAATGCTAGTTTAATCTGTTAGTTCTCGCAAACGAAAGTTTGGTTTGCTGCACTTAGGCTTAGAGAATTATCGCAAAGGAATTTGGTTAATTCTATATCTGTGTTTTGAGTTCTAGAACTGTGCTTAATTAGATCCTTGCTGAATGAACTGTCTGCTTGTCTGATTTCCTGAGAATACCCTAGGCTTGACGCTTTTAGTTTATTGCTTCTCAACCGTTAATCTCTGCTACTGTTTACTTTCTTGCTTCGCAATTTATTTACTTCACCATCTGCTTATTTCTAGTTTAATCTCTACGTTTCTGTTTCTATTGAGACCAAGTGTCCCTGTGGATTCGATAGCCCTATATACTACTTTGACATTGCTGTTCACTTGCAGTTTAGAATAGGGTAAAACTTAGAAGCCTATCAACTACCACGCCACCATCCTGACTAGATAAGGCACCTAGTCAGTACTAACAAACTTACCCGGTCCCATGACCGGAGTAAGTGTCCACAAGAACTGTTCGGCCCAACACCGGAGCATTCTAACAAGTCTGCACACAAAACTGACAACAACAACCACGCAATAATACAATCACAACAATCACCACGCAAGCAGGCCTATTAGGGTTTCTAAGTCTTTTAACCCATTCTTATCTGCTACCTTGGATTAGCGGATTGCTAACCCGTAGACGGCTTATCCACCACAAGCCCATCATTTACTTAACCTTTCCTAAGTATCTTTTAATACTCCTCGATCCGTTGGTTTAGAGTTAGTAGCTTACTAAACACCCCGACGTCTCATAATTAAATTTAACTTGGTTCGTTGCGCTTACCCCACTATTTAACCTAAACCCAACCCATTACATATTCTATATGTTCGTTAGGTTTAATTTGTATTTTATTTCCGTCTTAATTCCCGTATATAGATTCATTCATTCTCGTTCTTATTACATATATATGCATATACGGTCCTAGCCATGCAAACGTCTATATGAATGCAACACTCAAATAATACTAACAACCTAACGGCACACAATAGATTAACCATTTAATTCCTAAAGTCCTAACATGTATTTTTAGATCCTATCCGGTTAATCTTAAATCAAACCATTCAGACAAGGTATGCAATTCCTAAGTCTACAGTTTCTCGGTTTTCGGTCTATATGCATTTATCTAACTAAGAGTTCTGAACTGACTCACAGTGAGATAGGCGCGGAATGGCGGCTCGGATGCGGATATGAATTCCCGAGACACCCGAATCGAACCCCGAACACACTGGTATAGATCTCGAGCACTTCCAAACTACTTGGACGACTGTTGACCGAGCGTTGACTGGCTCAGTTTCTGGCGTTGACCGGCGTTGACCGTTGACCAAAGCTTGAACCGGTTGACCACCAGAATTGAACCGGTTGAACCACTGAACCAGCTGAACCGATTAAACCACTTCCAATTGAACCGGTTTGGTTAAACCGGTTTAGGTCAAACCGTTGACCGGTTAAACTAAACCGACTCAAAT
The DNA here is from genome assembly GCA_030180135.1 of Orychophragmus violaceus. NCBI lineage: Eukaryota > Viridiplantae > Streptophyta > Magnoliopsida > Brassicales > Brassicaceae > Orychophragmus > Orychophragmus violaceus. The sequence continues at coordinate 42,255,593 of CM058239.1, forward strand.
CAAACAAAACCAACTTCAATTCAGTCCCAACCCAATGCTAAACCGACACTATTTAACTGGCGGAAGAGGGAGACTGCGGAGGAGGAGCTTCCGGTGGCCGGCTCCGGCGTTGACCACGGCGGCGGGAGCGTTGACCGGCCAGTTCACCACCTTTTCCGGTGACTCATACGACGATCCACTTATCAAACAGATCGCAAAAAGAAGATCTAGCCATCTGTAGCTTCAAAAGTCCAAGAACCGGTGGAGAATGAGAGAGAGAGGAAGATATAGCCGGTGGCCTTCTTCTCACGGCGGCTCCGGCGAGATTCCGGCAACGGCGACGGTGGTGGGTGACTGGCGGTTGTAGAGGAGATCAAGGGGAGTCTACCAGACTTTTCAGAAGGTGATTTGGGTTTGAAATGAAGAAGTTATGAGCTTTCTTGTTCTTCAAGTCATGAAGAACATGATAGGGTTCTTATGGTTTCTTTGAAGATTCAAAGAGATTGATGTGTTTTCTGGGTTTTAGCTTGCATGTTGATCATAGAGAGAGAGAGCCGAGTGGAAGAGGCTAGAGAGTAGGCTGAGTGTTTGGTTTGATGAAATGAATGTGATTAGATAGTTTGGTTCTTTGGATGCATAAAGGGTTCAATGCATCTTCTCCATGCATCGCAACCAATAGGAGAGACGTGGCACCATCAAAGGTGTAACACCTGTCCTGGTGAGTCTCTCTAATCCAAAAACACCCATCTAAACCGGCCCAAACCGACCTTAAACCTGTCTTGACCCGTTGCTTCGGTTTCCTCATTTTCGCATTTAATATTTTAAAAACCTTCTAGATGTTTCCATAAATCTTCAAATTCCCAAAATAAGATTCACCATGATATTAGATGAATTTAGCAAGTTGAATCACTTCATTTGGACTTACGTAGCTCCGGTTATGAATTTTTAAAGTTTCTTCGGTTTCATCGGTTTCCCTTCCCGATATCCCGAAAACTAGTTTAAGCCTTGTTTCTTCTACTTCTGGTCTTGTAAATATTCTTTATATTGTCAAACATGAACATTTGGCCCGTTGTAGCTTCCGTCTCGAACTTTGGCAAAATTACCATTTTGCCCCTAACTTTGGCAAAATTACCATTTTGCCCCTAACTTTGGCAAAATTATAATTTTGCCCCTGTTGACTTTTTTTCTGCCCGTTGACCAAATTTTTGGATACTGGGTATTACAATGTGGAAATGGTGCATGAGCCAGAAAGGGTCATACACGCATTGACGCACCGATACCAAGGATTTCTCCAATGGATACTTGGCCGTGTGAGGATGGTTGGTTGAATGGCTTAGTACCAAATAGAAGCATGTTATTTCACGCAATGACTTAGGAGGATTCCTCACCTAAGTGTGATCAAATATACACACGACAGAACTAGACAGAATCCGGACATGGCCAAGGTACGAACTAGCTGTTACAAGGAATTACTAGTACTCGATAGAATGGTTTAAGAGAATGGAACCTTAAGTATGTAGGAACACATGACTTGAATATGGTCTAAGATCGATCGATAAGCCAAGCAGAAGGTAAGTGAAATGACCGAAGGTAAAGGTGATCAGACCGGGATAGTTATTTATTGGAATGGAATCAAGATTAGAAATATTCTCGATGTGTATGTTAAGGATAATGTATCTCAGCTAGAAAAGTACTATGGAAAGTCATTAGAAAGATTCGAGTAAATACCTGCCCTAGAGGGTAAATTAGAGTTCAAGACATGAAGTTTCTTGATCCGGGAACACATCATCTACGGTCTAGGAAGGCCGGATCGGGGTGATTCAAGTTGGTATTAGAGCATTCTTGGTTCTAGGGCAGTGCAATTCACTTCATGGAAGAGGACGCATAACTGGTGGCTTGCGGTAGACAAGCACACCACTTGACGCATTAAGTCTTGGGTGGAATTTGAGATCGAGTTCAACCGGTAGTACTTTCTAGCTGAGTATGTGATTGGTTGGACGGTCGTACTTTCCAGCCAAGTATGGGATCAGTTGGAAGGTCAATTTATGGACTTGGCTCAAGGTCGTAAGATGGTGAAAGAGCCTGTTGCAGGGTTCCATCGGCTAAGGTGTTACATGGGACATGAACTTGAGGACGAAGGGACGCAAGTGTGTCGTTCCTTCCGCGGACTGCATATTTAACTTCGTACCCACTGTTTGGTTTATACCTTTAGCTCCGTTTCAGTGTTGGTTAACAGGTTTCCACATTGGAGGCAGATTTAGATGAGTAAAACCGGATGAGGGTGCAATCACCAGAGAAGATGGTTGGACGAACCAGGAGGGACGTAAAGAGAAAATGGGACCAAGAGGATGGTAACCAGACCTATGGAATCCACACCGAATAAGCTACATGTGGGGAAAAACACACCATGGAGTGTTGGAAGGCAAGTAGAGTATGTGCGAAATGCAGCAGTAAGGACCACAATATCGGAGGATATCCGCAAGATAAATGGCAAGGAAAAGTGAGGAGTGATACCCCAAAGATATGCTTCCTCTTGCAGGAGAGAATTCTCGAGGCTGCAAGAGGAAGTACAGGAATGGGCAGGAGTGAACCGCGGCGAGTAATACGGTAAAGGCTACCGGCGAAGCCGAGGTACCGTTGGGTTTCGAGCTGGTGAAGGACTCCAGCGGGGGATGGTACCTTCAATGTCATCACGGGTACGTCACTAGGCCCAAGCTTTTTCTTTTCCTGCATTGAATCACATGTGGAAAAAGTCTCAATTCCTACATAACATTGCATGGGGAAAAGGGTTCAATTCTTGCATAGCATCGCATGAGGAAAATGTTTATTTTCCTGCATAGCATCACATAGGAATTGGGGGTTAGATACTTAGCATTCTTGGGTGAATGTGTAGGGACCATAACCATTGGTGGTGTGAAGACACACACACTGTTTGACTTCAGGCTACACACAGTTTTGTGAATCCAAAGATGATTGGAAAGGGTAGAGTCTGGGAGGGATCAGGGATCAGGGCCAGGATAAAGGTCGAGTCTGGTAAAGTGATCTACTTGCATTTTGATGCATTTAGGGATATGTTTAGTTCATGTTTTGGTTTCATTTAGCCCTCATTCTTTTCATTTCCTTGTTCTTTGTTACATTCGTAGTTAAATGCATCTAGAGTTGTAGGCTTGCATGTTTAGGAGCATTTTGCACTTGCATTGATCCTTTTCAGGTGTTGGAAGGCTACTAGGATGACTTGGGAGCATTTGGAGCTGTTTGAAATGGAGAAACATGAAGAAATGGCGATATGGTCCAGCTCGCGGTTCGTGTAGCGGCTGAAGTGAGACCGCGAGCATCTTAAGAAGTTCGGGACGTTTTTGCGGCTTGACCGCGGTTCGACCAGCGGTTGGATCCAGACCGCAAGCCCTATAGCGGTTCACCTCGCGGTCCTTCACAAACCGCGAGCCTTTTTCACTTTATCCGTTGATCATTTTGCGAGTCCACCACGGTTCTCATTACAGCCAAAACCAAAACCGCTAGCTCCTGAAGATGTTTCGAGACAAGTTTTGCGGCTCAACCGCGGATGGCATAGCGGTCAATATGAAACCACGAGCTTCCTTGCGGTTCAGGTTGCGGCCAGATCAAAACCGCAAGCTACCCAGTTTCTGTTGACCTTTGAACTTTGACCAGACTTTTTGCATTATGTCTCTGGGTTGACCCAGGTTGTTGGGTCGACCAGCTCGTGATTAGACCCCTTTAAATAGATTTTTGGGACAAAAACCCTAAATCTATCTCTTCTCTTTCACCAAGTTGTAAACATCTGAACCTTTTTGGATTTTGCCATTTTAGTGCAAGTTTGCTGATTTCTATTTGCTTATTTCTCTTAATCTCTCTTAACATATGATTCTTATGGGTTGTTGTGTTGAGAGCATGATTAGTGAGTAGTTTCATCTAGGTTTATGGGTTAGGTAGGATTAGGGTAATTAGGGGTGATTCATGGATGCTTAAGGCTTGTTTAACTTTAATCCTTCCTATCTTAGTGTTCTTAATGCTTGGTTGACCTTGATCATGTTGATTATGATGATATGGCTTTGTTGCACACCATGTGTTCGATGAAATGCTAGAAATAGCTTTGATAGGGATTTTCACATTCTAGCTCATGAGAATGATTGTTTAGCTTGATTATTAGCTTAATGAAACTTGATCTTTATGCTTGCTTAGTCTTAACTCACAAATGGGAATTTGTTCTTGATTTATGATTAAGGAAAGTGATTAGTACCAAGACATTGGATTGGTCAATTGTTTAGTGTTCCTTGCTTAAGGATTAGCATCTTTGATGTGTGTTTAGCATCCTTGCTAGCCCCAAATCATTATATCCATTTACCTTAACCCATGAACCTTATCTTTAATCTTTGATCTCTTAAGTTTGGTAATTGCTTGCTTGATTTACTTAGTTTCTTTTACTTGTTTGCTTGAATTGCAATTAGGTTGTTAGAACTTGAATCTGGATAATTAGCTTGTCTTTATTGGTTTAGTGCATTCTTGATCGGTCTAATCCTATCTCAATTATGGATTCATACCTCTTGATACGCGATAAGCAAAGAGGAATTGATATCTCTCAAGGGATAAAAAATCCTGTTATCATAAAGGACCAAAGCCGAGATAATATTTCAAGTCCTACGGGACCAGGGCCTTATTATGATATAGTATGAGACTTAATAAGATCGGGATATTAAGATCAAGTCTGGGAAGGACAAGGATCAAGTGGGGATAAGGTCCGTGAGGATTTTGATCAGGATTTGACTGAATCCAGGACAAGAAAAAATCTGGGAAAGGAATACGTCTCGATGGACCAAATTTAATGGAAAATGGTTATGAATAACTTAAATCAGAAGTGGCAAAGGCTTATCGGGGTTGATGAAAATCATGATAGGGTCGATGGGAGTCAATTTTCTCGCTAGGCCTTGACTGATAACCAACACAAGACTCGAAAGTCAAGCAAATACACATGATGATTTGATGGGGTCACAGCTGAAGCCTCGCGGTTGCATGGGTCGGGTCTCGGGTGGGAACTGACTGATATGTTTGGGAGGTTGTATCGAAGTTTACAGCAGAAACAATCACGAACTTGTCATTTTGTTGTTCGAGCCTCAGAAAGAGCTTGATCTGCGGTTGGTAACGGTTTGCGGGTCACAACACGGTTCATGCATGTGACTGGATCACATTACCAACTGATATGATGGTTTTGATCAGTATGACAATTATATCCAGAACTGTTCATGATAGTTAAATGCGGATCTTGGTGGATAGGATGCCGATACCGGCTAATGCTCGGTTATGGCTATCGACTGCCTTAGACGCGTTTTAGCGAAAATATTTGGGGTCTGGTAAGACTACGATCGAAGAGATAAAGCATGGGGTAACCACCACCGAATTCAAGAACAAATTCTCATTTGGTGGGGGAGACTTGTAACATCCCTATCTCGGGAATATTACATAGGGCCTTTTCGGTTTGAGGGAAAAAGGAATAGCCAGTCTGATCATGGGATACAGCCGAGAATAAGCATCAGGAAGGATTCGTTAAGGTCGTAGAACGGACCAAATGACTTAGTTGAATTAAATTGGAGCTTTTAGAGGAGTTGGGTGAGCTAAAGTAGCTAAAATACTAGCAGAACCAGTTGGACTACTTGCTGACCCAACTGGGCGAGCAGCTAGGAAGCTCAACACAGATGGGTGGAGTGTGAGGTAGCTGGATCAGTTGGGCGACTAGGTGAGCTAGTAGACCTATCTGGTCAACTGAGTATTGAGAAAAGCTACCAACGAAATTTTGTCTCCATTCGCAGGGACACCAATGTAAGATGTGTCCATTCGCAGGGACAGCAATGCAAGAGTTGCAATATTTCTCTGGCCAAGTCCAAGCCTATAAATAGGAGGCCTTGAATTCATTTTCGCAAGGGGTGCGATCGTTTCCGAAGTGGTGCGATGGGACCTGTCAACAAAATCTCTCTTCGATTCCATGTTAGGTGGGGCAGTTGGTTGAGTGACTTGGTAACGATGGGATAGTTGGATCAAATGGAGACTCGATGGTCTATCCGAGGGAGCATGAGGGATGCGGAAATACTGCATGAGCCAGAAAGGGTCATATACGCATTGACGCACCGGTACCAAGGGTTTCTCGAATGGATACTTAGCCTTGTGATTATGGTTGGTTAAATGGCTTAGTATCGAAGCGAAGCGTGTTAATTTCAGGAGTTGACACAACGACTTAGGAGGATTCGTCAGCTAAGCGCGATCTAAGATACATGCGATAAAACTAGACAGAATTCGGACATGGCCAAGGTACGAACTAGCTGTTACAAGGAATTAATAGTAACTAGCCTAGTTCTAGATAGAATGGTTTAGGGGAATGGAACCTTAAGTGTGCAGGAACGCATGACTTGAATATGGTCTAAGATCGATCGATAAGCCGAGCAGAAGTTAAGTGGAATGACCGAAGGTAAAGGTGATCAGACCGTGATAGTTCTTTATTGGAATGGAATCAAGGTTAGAAATATTTCCGCTTTGTATGGTAAGTAAAATGTATCTCAGCTAGGAAAGTAAAATGTATCTCAGCTAGGAAAGTACTATGGAAAGTCATTAGAAAGATCTAAAGAAATACCTTTCATAGAGGGAAAATTAGAGTAGAAATGAATATAAGGGAGGTTCATGCCAGGAAGTAGCTTGATCTGGGAACGCATCGACTGCAGCCTAGGAAGGCTGGTTCGGGGTGTTTCAAAACCCATTCCTATTGATTATTTTACAACTTTATCTCTTTACATACCTTTTGTAAATAGATCTGCTAGGTTGTCATTCCATTTGTTGTAATCCATGGTGATTACTCCCGTAAAGATCAAGTATCTAATGGTTTTATGAGGTCTTCTAATATGAGGAGATTTACCATTATAGAGATTATTTAGTTCTATAGCTATAGATGTGATTCTATCACAGTGTATATGAAGAGCTTGCCTTGATTTCTCCCACATCGGTATATCTTCTAGAAAATTTTGAAGCCATTTTGCTTCCTCTCCCAAATTTTCTAGCGCTATAAAATCAAATCTCATGGTCGATCTGGCCAACAGAGATTGTTTGGAAGATTTTCATGACATTGTTGCACCTACAATCGTAAAGACATATCCACTAGTGGATTTTGAGTTCCCAGAGTCGGATATCCAGTTTGCATCGCTATATCCTGCCAAATTTGTCAGTTCTTTACCATAGTGAAGACCATAATTTTGCGTATAACTTTACTAGTTTAATACTCTATTTATTGCTTTTCAATTGTTATGTCATGGATTTATGGTGTAGCGACTAAATACATTTACTGAGTGCGCTAAATTGGGTATAGTACATTTTTTAAGTATATCAGACTTCTGATCACCTTTGCATATTCCACTTGTGACATCATTTCACGTGCATTTTTAGTCAAGTGAAGTTGTGAGTCAACTGGAGTTTTTGTTGTTCTGTTTAGGTATGCTTTAAACCTCTCAAGTATCTTTTCAGCATAATAAGATTGAAATAGGACGATTCCTACAAATTCTCTAGTGATATTGATCCTTAAATTTATGTCTGCAAGTCTCATATCTTTCATTCCAAATTTATGACTAAGTATAGTCTTAGTCTAATTGATCATGTCTTTATTACTCTTAATAATGAGCATATCATCTACATATAATAATAGAAAGACACACCCACTTGGGGTATTTTTGGCATAGAGACACTTGTCACATTCATTTATGCCGAATCCGTTGACAATCATTATTTTGTCATATTTCTCATGGCATTTTTCAGAGCTTCTTTAACTCAATACAAACATTTCACAAGTCGGCATATTTTTTGTTCTTGTCCATGAATAACAAACCCCTCAGGTTTTTTCATATAGATTTCCTATTATAATTCTCCGTTTAGAAAAATAGTTTTAATATCCATTTGATGTATTTTTGGGTCTATTAATGCTGTTGTTCCATTGAAAAATCTTATTGAGGTTATATTCGCTACTGGAGAATATGTGTCAAAGAAATTCAAACTTTTTTTTGCTGGAGTCCTTGCACTACAAGCCTAACCTTGTACTTATCGACTGAGCAATCGGTTTTCAATTTTTTCCCCTGAAAAATCCACTTACACCCTAATGCTTTAAACCCTTGCAATAAATCGGTTATAAACCATGTTTGACTCTGCATAATGGCTTCTTTCCAGGAAGGTCCGTTTGCTGTAGACATAGCTTCTGCAAATGTTCTTGGTTCTTTCACTAAAAGAAAGACCATCATGAAATCATCACCAAAATAGATTTCCTTACGAGCTCTTTTACTATGTTTAGGTTCATCTTCATTATCTTTTGCGTCCTCATGGACTGAAGTACCATAGGTACTTGTCTCATTTTCGTCTCTTTGATCGTGTGTCCTTTTTGGATATAAGTTATCCTTGCAAGGAAATATTTTTTCGAAGAATGAAGCATTGCGTGATTCCATTGTTGTATTAACATGGATATGTGGTATGTCTGATTTATATACCAAAAACCGATAAGCACTACTATTGTGTGCATATCTGATGAAAATATAATCCACAGTTTTTGGTCCTATTGTGGCATTTTTCAGATACTACTACTTTTGCTAGGCACCCCCACATTTTGATGTATTTGTACGAAGGTCAACAGTTTCCAAATTTCATAAAATGTTTTACCCGTAACTTTGTGTGAAATTTTATTAAGGATATAATTCATGGTTAGCAATGCTTCCCCCCACCCCCACCCCCACATGTACTAGGCTAACCCAGATTCTTGCAATATTGCATTCAACATTTCTTTTAGAGTTTGGTTCTTTTGTTATGAAACTCCATTAGATTCTGGTGAATAAGGAGCAGTTGTTTGGTGGATAATCCCATGTTCTTTACAAAAGGAATTAAACCGACCATCATAATTCCCTCCTATGTTGCTTCTGAATATTTTAATAGTCTTACTAAGTTGATTATCAACTTCCAATTTATATTCCTGAAACTTCTCCAGAGTTTCGTCTTTGCTTTTTTAGCAAATAGACATAACAATATTTCGTATGATAATCTATAAATATCAAAAAATACTTTTTCCCACCTCTAATTGGTACAAAATTTAAGTAACATAAATCAGTATGAATTAAATCAAAAGGTGTGGTTGTCCTTTCGACTTTGGGTGATGGTGCTTTGTGATTTTGGTTTGTACGCACACTTCACAGTTTTCTTTACTCATTTTGCATTTCGAAATTAGGTTCATATTTATCAACTGATTTATTATTCACATGTCGTAATTGTTCATACCAAATATTAAAAGATTCAAGTAAGTAAGAAACTTTTTATTAATTTCGTCAACAATTACAACAGTTCTTTAATCAACATCTAAAACAACATTTGCAACAATCTTATTCTTACAACTACTTGCTTCATCTTTTTCACCCTTGATGACAGCCTGGACTCACATCTTCACAAGTCCTCCCTTGGCGTATCCCCTTCCAAGTTACATTCCATACTTATGAGGTTGTCGGCCTCGATGATCATAGCAAATTTGGCATTGCTCTCAGGAAGGTACCAAAGATAAGGTTCTTCCTCATGTACGGTACATGCTTCACATTATTGAGTGTGAGCTCTTCCCCAAATCACGCGTAACACCACCTTCCCTTTCCATAAATCTTGTAGAACGATGTGTTTCCTATGAAGAGTTATTCCTCTGAATTACTATTCTTATAGGTGTTGAACATTGTCCTATCATTGCAGATGTCTATTGTGGCACTAGTGTCGTACCACCATTCGCTTGGGTTGTCATCGACCATGTTGAACTTTGTCCTTGCTGCGACATTCATTGGCCTCGTGACCATTCTTACCATAATGGTGGCATTTTCCCTTAGAGACATTCTTTTCAGATGGTTCTAGGGCACCTTGCTTCTTAAAGCTCCTGGAAGTCGGCTTCAATGGAGACTCGGCAATTTCCTTGCCCTTTATTTTGTCATTCAGATTCCCTTTGTGAATGGCCACATTCACATTGTGCTCACGAGTATGAATCGTGTTTGCCTTACGATTTTTATCTTCAGTGTTCAACATCAGGATCAGGTCCTCCAGAGTCATCACCTTCCTCTTGTGCTTGAGGTAGTTCTTGAAGTCAATCCAACCTGGAGAGAGCTTCTCAATGAACTGTTCACCGTGAAGATTTCACAGATGGACATTCCCTCAGTAGCAACTTCTTGAAAAAAATACGTTGGAATGCTTCCACTTGGTCCATGATGGGTTTAGAGTCTACCATCATGAAGTCATGGAACTTTTCTGTCGCAATTGACAGCCACCATCATCATCTTTGTACATCTTTTCCAGCTAACCACAAGGATTTTAAGGTCTTGTGCTCGCATTATAGTGCATATAAATCTTTCACGGGCCTCCCTAAGATCCTACTTTTGGTCATGAAATATCCTTGATTACATTCCCTCATTGTTCCAACAATGTGCACATCCACATTCCCTTCAGGAATGATGGGCTGATTTTCCGTCAAATACCTAGACATGTGCATCGCATGTAGAAAAAGTGCATCTTCTTCTGCCATTTCTTAATGCCCTTGCTATCAAACTTCTTAGGTTGCAGTCATTGGCACGAGAATTGAGACTGAGGTGGAGCAGGCGACCCAACAGCATGTACCACATTCACTGCCGCCATATTTGTAGGAGGTGCAACAAACAAAGCTTTGTGAGCAATCTCCTCAACATCAACAGTTTGGTTCGTATGAGGATTCATGATTGTTTTTTCATCATTCACATTAACGTTGTTACCATTGGTCGCCATGTTCCTGATAAACACACAAAAAAGCGTATCAAATAATTGATAAACTGAAATGTTTAATGCACAATTAATAATTCGGAATATTATTTTAAAAAGATACGCCAAAAACATTTTAGTAACCGAAATTGCTTATCCAAAACTCGGATATAAAACGTGATTTAAATAATCCAATTTTTAAAAGCACGATTTCAAATTGTTTTGTATAAATGCTATGAAGCGAATCAAAAAAACCAAATCATTAATCCCAAAAGTGACTGTATATGCTATTTAATAAATTTCTTTGTGGAAACGCCCAAAAGTGAATAGCAAAACCAAAGTTTTTATTGTTTTTGAAATGATTTGCGTAAACGCTATAAAGTGTATCGCAGATCCACAAAACTTTTAGATCGAACGGTGGTGAAATAAAACTTTGGTGAAGTGGTGCCAACAACGATTTAAATATTGAAATGGCTAGCATTTAACCGCAATGTCAAAGCCGATTAGATCGATACGATAAAAACGGATTTTATTGTGTTAAGATTGTAGGGTCTCTATTTTCCGAAAATGAAATTGTGGGCTAAATCTTATAAACACGTAATCGCTATACGAAGGTAAAACTTGGTTTATGTCCTTAACTCAATAAATCGCATGTAGTATGATTTTTTTGTGCGATTCTCAAGTCCTAGGATACAACCGTATCAATTCCTTTTTACAACACTCGAAATAGGAATTCGACTGACGATATAATCCTACGTTACTCTCGAATTTAGACTTATGATTTTAGAAAGAATATAAAGAAATAGCTGGGATTTTATTGTAAATAGAAAATTGATTATGAGTGAGAGACGAGTTTCAAATATATAGGAAAGAGAGATCGAGGTCGGTTTTACGAGGAGAGTATCTTGGAGATGTTACGAAAAAATCTCCTAACCGCAGCGGAAATATCTCAACCATTAACTCGCACATTTAGAATATTCAAATGGATATTCATTTAATTTTCGAACATATTCTTCAAAATATTTTCTTATTGAGCCACAAAGATTCTTATGAATTTTCTCCAAAAAGATATGAGCGTGGGAGCCTCTCTAGAGGCGCTCATTCCATGAGCCGGACGGCGGCGGAAACGAACGCGTGTAGTCCTTCCTTTCTTTCTCCATTTCCTTTAAAAATGTATTGCTATTTCTACATATATACTCCTCCAAAATTTCTCAAATTTCCAATGTGAGACAAATTAACTTTCCACTTAAGTTGAAGAGTAAAAAGCTTTACTAATTTAATTGGTCCATACTCATTTCTTTTCAACGTATACATTATTTTATAAACCCAAATGATTATTAAAATATTGACCCATCAACAACAATCAACTTGAAAAAGAGAAAATCAAAATACCTTATGACCTTATCACCTGAAAGAACAATAATTCAAGGGTTCGGAGAAAGTTGCTTCCTTATTGTTGCCAAGGTCAACCAAATGCAAAGAAAATTAATGTTGCATAAAAATACTGTGAAAAAGACATCATATGAAGAAGTTTGAAGAAACTATTCAAATCTTACTCTATTTCGTACTTCAAAATGTAGTTTGGAGTAAAGTTTTCTACAACTTTAAAAATTGAGTAAAACATGAGATTACTCTATTTTTTGTTTAGTGCTTCATTTTTTACTCCAAGATATAATAATACTGGAGTGAAATTTAACTACATTTTGGAATGACTCTATTTTGAAGTAGAAAAATGCAGTTTTACATTGGAGATTTCCTAACCATTTTCTCTTTTAATACAATGTAGCAAATGAAATGATGAGCTAACTCCAATGGCAACTTTATCAGGTGAAACACTGAATCTTTTTTCTTACAGAGAATTGCATCATTTCTCTGTATATAATTAAACCACTAGTGTGTTCAACCAAGATCTGTTTCTCTTAATTTATTGGTTAGAGGTTTTACTAGAACAAGAAATGGCATATTCCTCTTGTTATTAACAAAGCAATTAGGGACAATCATTACTGAATAATGCTTATACTATCAGTGCAGAAGATACACCACCAAAAACTTCAATTCTTAAGCTTCCCAGAACTTCAAGCACAAACTGTCGTCAAATCTTATCTGAAGGTATTATGCAGGATAATAATCTTAGGCCAAGATGCTGGAATTGGCTTATCACTACACAAAAAAATGGACAACAAATTTTAAGGAACAATATTCATGGAATATTTGTCCTTGAAGCCAATTCTCAGCCCACTTAAAGAAGAAGAACTAACATCAAATAAGGGTAAGCCTACTTGGTGTCATCTCACTTATCCTACTACATACATTAAACACGTTATGCTTCACCCACAAACATGTTAGTAGAACAGCTAATACAACAGCCGATAATTTATTAAAATCAGCCAGAAAGAACATTCTATTGATCATGTATGTTTCAATAATGTGAAGTCTGCTTCACAAGTCTGATTCACAAGTCTGCTTCACAAGTCTGCTTCACAAGTCTGCTTCACAAGTCTGCTTCACAAGTCTGCTCACAAGTCTGCTTCACAAGTCTGCTATGTTCATTTCGGACCAAAATGACAAAATGTCTAATTTGTCCTCTATCTAATTAGGTTTAGGGTTATTCTTGTGTACCCATCCTATATAACTTGTGTAGCCACCAAATATCAAAAGTTAAGTCATTTTTGTGACTATTCTCTCTTCTTCTCTTGAGCAAACAATTCTCCCATTTCTGAACCTTCAAATCTTTCTTAAAACTATCATGGTATCAGAGCAATAGAGTTATTGTTCTTTGATTCTCTCTATTCTCTTATTGATTCTACTCATTCTTAGTTCTAAATCTGTGTTTTTCTCTTCATTTCTGCTCTTCCAATTGTTTCTCTTTTCTGAAACCTTCAAGCTTCTTCAATGGAAGACACTGTCCAAGTAAACTCAAGCCTCAAGCCTACTGTCATTCCTGTGGTTCTCAAGGGTTTAAACTACAGGACATGGCAGAGAACAACCAAGACCGCAATCTGTGGCAGAGGACTTTGGGAGCACATTCTTGAGGACAAGACACCGCCTGATGAAGATCCAAAGGAGAAGAAAGATGAGGCAACAAAGAAGGAGGAGGCAAGGTGGTTTCAAGAAGACCAATCAGTTCTGGGTTTTCTTCAAAACTCACTAGATCCATCCATCCTTGAAGCTTACTCCCATTGCGAAACTGCTAAATCACTTTGGGACACTCTGAAGAAGGTGTATGGTGATGTCTCTAACCTCAGCCGTGTGTATGAAGTGAAGAAGACAATCAGTGACCTTCACCAAGAGGATTGTGAGTTCACCAAGTATCTTGGGAAGTTCTCATCTGCTTGGTCTGAGCTTGACATGTTAAGGCCAAGCACCATGGACCCAAAGGTTCTTAATGAAAGGAAGGAGCAAGACAAGATCTTTGGACTCCTCCTCAATCTGAATCCGGTCTACAATGATGTTATCAAGTCCATTCTAATGGAAACTACTCTTCCTGACTTTGAAGAAGTGTGCTCAAGGATCCAAAAGGAACAAGGGAACATTGGGCTGTTTGGAGGAAAGGGGGAGCTTGTCACCGCCAACAAGAGTGTGTTCAAGCATGAGGACAGAAGCGTGTTCAAGCAAGAGGACAGGAAGCACATCTCCTGTGATCATTGCAAGAAGAAGGGACATGCCAAGGAAAAATGCTGGATCCTCCATCCACACCTCAAGCCATCCAAGTTCAGGGATTCAAAAGCCAACATCTCTCAAGAAGTGGCTGAGCAGGCGACTTCATCTACTCAAGGAGGAGAGCTTGCCTTGTTCACTAACACTGAGTATGTGAGGAGAAGTGATCTGGAGGATCTCATCAAGGCTTATGCCTCTAAACTCTCTGGTATCACACTTTTGTCTCATAAATTGCTTGCTCAATCTGATCATAAAATGGTAGTAGACTCAGGAGCTTCTCACCATATGATTAGTGACGCTAAGTGGTTAAAAGATATTAAACCGGCTCTAGGTAGAGTAACTATTGCTGATGGTCAAAGTATTCCCATTGTAGGAACAGGAAAGTTAAGACTCTTTAACAAGGATATTGATGCTTTCTTTGTGCCTAAGTTTAAATCTAATCTTCTGTCTGTGAAAAGGATTACAAATGATCTGAATTGCAATGTTATATTTGGGCCTAATGAAGTTTGCTTTCAGGATATTAAGAATGGCAAGGTACTTGGAAGAGGTGGAACACAAGATGAGCTTTACCTCCTTGAAAACACTTCTCCAAGCAATTCGGATTCCTTAGCTTTCAATTCCTGTTTTTCTGTTAATCAAAATGTTTTGTGGCATGCTAGACTTGGACATCCTCATGCTCGTGCTCTCAGTTTAATGTTTCCTAATGCTAACTTTGATCATTCAACTTGTGAAGCTTGCATCCTTGGCAAACATTGTAGAACTATATTTCCTAAATCTACTACTATCTATGAAAATTGCTTTGATCTAGTGCATTCTGATGTTTGGACTTCACCATGTCTGTCCAGAGATAGGAACAAGTATTTTGTGACATTTATAGATGAAAAATCAAAGTATACTTGGGTCACCTTGCTTCCATCTAAAGATAGAGTTTATGAAGCATTCATTCATTTTCAGAATTACATTACTAATCAGTTTAATGCCAAGATCAAAGTGTTTAGATCAGATAATGGAGGAGAGTATACAAGTCAAAGATTCAAAGCAAATCTGAACAAACATGGAATCCTACATCAAACAAGCTGTCCACATACACCCCAACAAAATGGAGTGGCTGAGAGAAAGAACAGACATCTTATGGAGGTGGCTAGATCCATGATGTTCCATGCAAATGTGCCTAAAAGCTTTTGGGGAGATGCAGTCTTGGCAGCTTGCTACCTCATTAATAGGATTCCAACCAAAGTTCTACAAGACATCTCACCATTTGAGGTATTAAACAAAACTAAACCCTTTATTGAACACTTACGTGTGTTTGGGTGTGTGTGTTTTGTCCATATCTCAGGTGATCAAAGAAACAAGCTAGAGGCTAAGAGCATCAAGTGCATGTTCCTTGGATATTCAACTACTCAAAAGGGATACAAATGCTATGATCCAATCAACAACCGCACATATGTGTCAAGAGATGTTAAGTTCATTGAGGGGCAGGGGTACTATGATAAAAGGGATTGGGAAGGACTGAAGGATCTTTCAAGATCACCGTCTGACCTTGCTACAAGTCTGAGGTTTCTCTTGAATCATTTGGGAAATGGCCCTCATAAAGTACCAAGACAAGGGGAAACAAAAACAGGAAGGCATCAAGAAGAGTTGCAAGAAGAAGAACCAGTGACAGCTAATCAAGAACCCACTCAAACTCAAGAGGAAGTTCTACCTCAGAATCAAGATCAAGACAACTTGAATATTAATGATGAGGAGATTATTCATCATGAAGAAGAAGAGATGGGTGTAGAGGAAGTTGCTCAACCGGTCCAACAACTCAGAAGAAGCACTAGAGAAAAGA
Organism: Orychophragmus violaceus; assembly: GCA_030180135.1. Classification (NCBI taxonomy): domain Eukaryota; kingdom Viridiplantae; phylum Streptophyta; class Magnoliopsida; order Brassicales; family Brassicaceae; genus Orychophragmus; species Orychophragmus violaceus. Next base: position 42,271,842 of record CM058239.1, read on the forward strand.
CGGATCTATCAAGCTACATCAACAAGAAGTTCTACTTCAACAATCAGGCTGTTGCTCATCCCAACCAGTCCATGTGTTCTATTGACTTGTTGCCATCAAGTCATTGTGCTTTTCTTGGGAAGATAGAGATGAATCATGTTCCTAAAACTTATGAAGAGGCTAAAGACACCAAGGAGTGGATGGATGCTGTGATTGATGAGAAGGGAGCTATGGAAAAGAATCACACTTGGAATGTGGAGAAGCTGCCAAAGGGAAAAAAGACTGTCAGCTCAAAATGGGTCTTCACAATCAAGTATAAGAGCAATGGAGACATTGAGAGGTACAAGGCAAGGTTGGTTGCAAGAGGGTTCACGCAAACTTATGGAGAAGACTACACTGATACCTTTGCACCGGTAGCTAAACTCCATACAGTAAGAGTCACACTATCCCTGGCCACAAACCTTTCATGGAACCTATGGCAAATGGATGTTAAGAATGCCTTTTTACAAGGAGAGCTTGAAGAGGAAATGTACATGACTCCACCACCGGGACTAGAGCATTTGTGTAAACCTGGTGAAGTATTGAGACTAAGGAGAGCAATCTATGGTTTGAAGCAATCACCAAGAGCATGGTACCATAAGCTAAGCCATACACTCATGGACTATGGATTCAAGAAGTCTCAATCTGATCACACATTGTTTACTCTTCAAAGCCCTTTAGGAGTGGTGGTGGTTCTGATCTATGTGGATGATTTAATCATTACTGGAAGTGATAATGAGGGAATTCAGTCCACAAAGGCTTTTCTCAAAAGTTCGTTTGACATCAAAGACCTTGGAGAGTTGAAGTATTTCTTGGGTATTGAAGTATGCAGATTCAATGATGGGTTGTTTCTGTCTCAAAGGAAGTATGTTAAAGACTTGCTGACAGAAACAAGAATGCATGATTGCAAGATAGCAAAGACTCCTCTTGAAGATGGCTACCAAGTCAATAGAAAGGGGGAGAAATCAGATGAGGAGAAGTTCAAGGATGTCTCCTTGTATAGAAGACTGGTTGGGAAGCTTATCTATTTAACTCTCACTAGACCAGACCTATGTTTTGCTGTGAATCAAGTCAGCCAGCATATGCAATCACCCACGGTTTATCATTGGAGTTTGATTGAGAGGATCCTTAGATATCTCAAAGGCTCAACAGGACAAGGAATTTGGATGGGTAAGAATGATAGCACTGAGATTGTCGGCTACTGTGATGCAGATTGGGCTGGTGATAAGAGTGACAGGAGATCCACAACCGGTTATTGCACCTTCATTGGAGGTAACTTAGTGACTTGGAAGACAAAGAAGCAGAAAGTGGTCTCATGTTCAAGTGCTGAAGCTGAGTATAGAGCTATGAGGAAGCTTACAACAGAGTTAACTTGGTTGAAGGCTCTACTAAAGGACTTTGGCATTGAGCAATCAAGTCCCATTACATTTCATTGTGACAATCAGGCTGCAATACATATTGCTACCAACTCTATGTTTCATGAAAGGACTAAACATATTGAGATAGATTGTCACAAGGTAAGGGAGAAGATTGAAGATGGGACGGTTTTACCTTGCTACACAAAGAGCGAAGATCAACTAGCAGACATCTTCACCAAGGCTGCAAGTCTCAAGGTTTGCGATCATATTTTCAGCAAACTAGGACTTGTAGACCTTCCTACCCATGATTAGAACTTCCCTGATCATGTGCAGCATACTCTTTTTCCCTTGATGTGGTTTTGTCCCAAGTGGTTTTCTACATCAAGGTTTTTAATGAGGTGTTGCCATGATCATTCCAAGTCCAGACTTTAGGGTGATTCCAAAGTCTGAACTTGAGGGGGAGTATTGATCATGTATGTTTCAATAATGTGAAGTCTGCTTCACAAGTCTGATTCACAAGTCTGCTTCACAAGTCTGCTTCACAAGTCTGCTTCACAAGTCTGCTTCACAAGTCTGCTCACAAGTCTGCTTCACAAGTCTGCTTCACAAGTCTGCTATGTTCATTTCGGACCAAAATGACAAAATGTCTAATTTGTCCTCTATCTAATTAGGTTTAGGGTTATTCTTGTGTACCCATCCTATATAACTTGTGTAGCCACCAAATATCAAAAGTTAAGTCATTTTTGTGACTATTCTCTCTTCTTCTCTTGAGCAAACAATTCTCCCATTTCTGAACCTTCAAATCTTTCTTAAAACTATCACATTCTCCTCTTTTTGTTGTATCTTGAGAAATATAATCGTTGTACAAACTCTGTAACATATTTACCTAATATCTAATGGATAATTAAATTGATGACAAAGAAATAAAAGGTTTGGGAAATTTCTGGCGACTTTTTTTAAGAGAACGATACTATTTTAAATATTTATTTTATTCAACATTTGCAAATTATATTGTTATTACATTTTATCTTATTTGTCGCCACAAATGCAGTTAGAATCATGGAGGTTCATAACTTTTTCCCCGGAATACGCACATTTGATTCGACAAGGTGAGAGTGTAGAGTGACTTTTCCAGGGACAAACGCAGCTACCAAATAGACATGCGAGAGGCACCGGACATGGTTGCTTCACGTATTTGCAGTCTAGGTTTTGGTGGCACTTGCTTTCTATCATAGTTATACCTTCATATATATTATCCAAAAGAAAATTAACTAACAGAAGTTAGATGTTTAATTAATTCGGATTAAACATAAACAATATATGACATGAACCATCCCCCCACCTAAAATGTTATAGATAAAATCAAAATCGACTTCAGAGTAATAGATGATTCTGATCTAAAACTAAAATCTTAACCAATTGGATCCAAATGATATGACTGATTTTATTTTGCTTACTGTTTTTCCGAAATCTATGAACCCACAACAAATAAACTGAAACTGAAACTGAACCCTGCTAATTAACATAATTCATTGGATAAAAAGAGGTAAATTTTAATCTAAATTTTATATTATTTCAAAGTAAAATGAAATTAGCATTTACTTGAAACAACATTAAAATTTTGTCGTTAATATATGTATACAAGCGAAGGACTTACAGAAGGCAGATACAAGAGACAGGACCAAGAAGAAGGTTGTTTTGTTGGAGTTCATCTCTATACTTCTGTTACTATATTCAATTAGTCCACAAAATATAGGCAATATTGTCTTACCTATCTAGTTATATATATATGACTTGTGAGTATGAGGGTACCATGGATTATATGGTTTTAAATTTATGATAAAGTTCAAAAAAAAAAATTATGATAAAGATAAAGAAAATTGCACATGAGATTAATTACCATGACTTATTTGATTTTTTTATAAGAAGTCTAGTTAATCAGATCAGTGGTTAGACACATGGAGTTTTGTTTTGTTTTCATGGATTACATTCCTAATATACATATAGAGTATTTATCATCATGGATCACTTTTTCAAAATATTCTCAAAAATAATAAATTATATAAAGATATATATCTAGGTAGATAATGATAAGTTAATTAAGATATAAAGATAGGGATTGTTCTTTTGTGCGTTACATGCAGTTACGAGATGTTGTTCATATAGTGGTACTTAAGAATTGCGTACATATGCAAAAGTTATAGGCGTTTAGAAACTGCATCTAAAATAATTAGAATTTTTTTTGACAAAATTGCAAATTAGTGTTTTGAACAAAAACCGTAAAATAATGTTTTGGCACCAAAATCAGAAATTAGCGTTTTTCACCATCGCGGTTTTCCGCCAAAACGAAAAGTTGTGTTTTCCTGCCAAAACGCAAACTTGTGGTTTCTCGCCAAAACCACAAATCGCGCTCTCCCGCCAAAACGCAACATCGCGGTTTCCCTCCAAACGTTAGACTACAGTTTTCCACCAAAGCTACAAAATCGAGGTTTTTCGCTAAAATCGTAAAAATCGCGGTTTTCTGCCAAAATTGCAAAATTGTGATTTCCATTAAAAATAGTGGTTTTCAACCAAAACCGTAAAATATCGGTTTCCGCAAAATAGCGTTTTCCGCCAATATCGTGGTTTTTCTAAAAATATCATGATTTTCAACCAAAACTGAAAGTATTGATTTTCAAGAAATAGTGTTTTCTGCCAAAACCGCAAAATAATGTTTTCCCACCAAAACGGTAAAATAGTGGTTCTCCGTGAAAACTGAAAAATGATGTCTCCGCCAAAAACATAAAATCGGTTCTTTATGACAAAACTGAAAAATCGCGGTTTCCTCCAAAACCGCAAACTAACAGTTTACCGCAAATAGCTCTTTTCCATCATAACCGCAAGTAACGTTTCCCCGCCAAAATTACAAAATAGAGGTTTTCCGTCAAAATCGCAAAATAACGTTTTTTCGCCAAAATCGAAAAATCGTTTTTCGACAAACCCGCAAAAATACCGGGTTTCTCCAAAACGAAAAACAATTGTTAACCCAAATCATATTTAGTTACAAAATGCATCGAACTGGTATATACAAACACACAAAGAAAAATAATTGCATTTAGACGCAATATCCCACGTGATTTCCAAATGCACAAAAGAACTGCATCTGAATCTTGCTTCTGGAAACTGCGTTTTGATGCAGTTTACAACGAGTAAAAGAACTTCACCATATATATCTAGGATAATGGTAACAACGAGATTTGTGGTTATCTATTAGGAATCTTATATATAATAAGAAACCAATTCTATCCTGGTGATGCCACGTGTCCTCCTTCCTTTTGTTATCGGGCCTATAAAGTACAATCGAACAAACTCTTTTACATCAAACAAACTTAAGGCTTTATCTACTATTTTTCAGGCTCACAAATGTCAAAATGCACTAAAAAGATTTCAGCCCACAAACTATGAACTCTTCATCTCCGTCCTCTCATTAAAATTGATTCGCCTCTGCCTTCACATCCAGATCGTGGGCGGACGTTCCAGAAGCTTAGCAACTCCCCATCTCAATTCATGCCCCTTCAAATTCAGCTAATGCTTCCCTAATTTGATTAAATCTCATTCAATCACTGTAACCTTACACCTCCCGTCGTTCGATTACGGGTCACCAGGGGTTCCTATAATACAACAGCTTCTAATCCCTCGCACCTCCTCGCAAATCTAGAGCTCCCAGGTATATTTCCTAAACGATTTTGATCGCACGCAACTCGACCACCCATCGAATCATGTAAACATGTGTTGTTATTAACCTTACTCTCTCGCAGATGCTGACAGCATCGAAGGTACAATGATTAGTTTGCCGGACTCATTAGAGGAAGCCAAGATCTCGGTCTCTCGCGTCTTAGAGTTCCTGGTTCTCCAAGAGCTTTCGTGCATCCAATAACATCTGGATCGCCACGTCTCGAGTCACCCACGAGTCCTGCTTTGACCGACACTGCTGCACAGTTCGAATCCGTCAAGGAAGAAGTTTCCAAGTTGGAAAGCCAATAAAATCCAGACAATAGAGGTAAAAATAAAGCTATTGGTTTCATTACTTTTTTCAACTTTTGTAGATGCATGGCCGAGTCCTCTACACGCTCTTGGTTGTTTATGTTCATTATACTTAAGTCTTGGATTTATGTGATTGTTTCTAGAGACGTAAGACGGTGGATCAAGAGCTTAAGAAGATACAAGAGGATATCCCTGAGTACAAGAAACATGCGGTTGTAGTGGAAGAGGTGAAACATCAGGTGGTAATGGAGCTTGAAAGGACAAAGAATCGAGCTAGAAAAGCCTGAGAAAGAGGAGCAACAAGCGAAACAAGAATCTGATCTTGCAAAGCTGCGAGTGGAAGAAATGGAGCAAGGGATAGCTGACGAGTCAAGCATCACAGCCAAAGCGCAGCTCATGGTGGAAAAAGCGAGGCATTTGTCAGCGTTTTCTGAGCTAGGAAATGCAAGAGAAGAGATAGAAATGGTCTCTAATGAGTATGAATCTCTATTGAAAGAAAAAGAATTGGCTGCGGAAAAAGCAGAGGACTCTGTTTTGGTAGCTAAAGATGTAGAGAGACAGATGACAGGTTCGACAATAGAGGTGACTGCCACTAAGGAGTTATTGGAGTCTGCACATGCGGCTCATCTCGAAGCTAAAGAAAATAAATTCGAAGCAGCCATGGCTCGGGACCAGGACGTTTATAACCGGGAGAAGGAACTCAAAATGCTGGACAATTAGATCGATAGGCTTAGACAAGAGATACATGCGGCAGATGACGTGAAAATCAAACTAGAGACTGCTTATGTACTTCAACAAGACTTGAGGGCCGAAATAGCGGCTTACAAAGACTCAAACAATAACATTGTGATGGGAAAGAGAAAACAATGAGATACAAGCAGCTGGTTAATTCGGCAAGGGAGGAGCTTGAAGAAGTTAAAGCCAACAATGAGAAAGCAAATTCTGAGGTAAAAATGTTGAAGATCATCGTCGGATCATTGCCGTTTGAATTTGAAAGAGAGAAGAAAGATCTCTCAGAAACCAAACAGCGAGAGGCTTAATCGGTTCAGAGAGACAGCGAAGAAGCAAGAGAGGAGTGATGCATAGAAATAGCCAACGAGTTGCGAGGAGCTAACAAGGAAGCAGAGGAGGCAAAGTCACTTGCCATAGCTAATCGAGAGGAGCTGAGAAAGGCAAAGGAAGAGTCAGATGAAGAAAAACCAGGAGTCTCTAAAATAGAGAGTAAGTTAACTGATGCAAAAAGGGAAATGGAAGCTGCAAAAGCTTCTGAGAAGTTGGCCTAGCTGCAGTGAAAGCATTGCAAGAGACTGCATATGCTAAAAATATTGAAGACATTAGTAGTTCACCAAGAAGTATAATAATTTCCGTGGAGGAATATTATGAGCTAAGCAAGCAGGCACATGACGTAGAGGAAGCAGCCAATAGAAAGCTAGCAGAGATCGTCTCTCAGATCGAAGGGGCTAAGGAAGAAGAATCAATAGTCTTGGAAAAGCTTGTGGAAGTAAATAGAGAAACAGCTTCGCAAAGGGAGAAGCTAAAAGAAGCATTGGGGAAAGTATCAAGGTAAATATATAAGTCAATATATGTTGTATCCAACTAACAACATTTTAAAAAAGAAACATACAATAATTACTACATCATATTATGAGAAACATCATTCACAGAATAGAGAAGAGACCGCACAAAATGAACATAAAAGCAATTCTAGCAATGCCACAAACCCCCCGCGCGTGCGCGGGGGTAGAAAGTCCCCTAGTCTAATATATAATGGGAAACCACTTTCTCCATCTGTGCGCCACGTGTCCTCTTTTTTTTCCTAAAGTCATTGGGCCAACTAATATAAAAGCCCATATGGGCAATCTAAGACACATGCCTTCATTTGGCCCAATGGTCACCCCTAATTATAGAAACTCCACCTCCTTCATCTTCCTTCGACTCTTCCATGGCGTCTCTCTGTCGAAGTAATCGCTTGACCTCCCCAGCTCTTTTACTGCTCATCAAACGATTCAAACCCCATCGTATCCGTTACAGCCCGAAATTACGCCCATTGAATTCTCCAGCCCTCCGCCTCTCACCGTCTCAGATCGATGCATTTGTACCCTATAAATATGATCCAACCACCCTCGCCAAACCTACACGCAAATTTCGTCAAGCTTTAAAACAATCGCCTTCTGCTAAGATACCGAGCGCTCCTACATTTATCAATGGCTTCCTTCGATCTCAGAGCCAAGTTCTTCAAACCCTATAAATATGCACCTCGCTCCTGGAAAAAACCCACCACCACACCGCTTCTTCGTATACTCACCCGTCGATCACCCCTTCTCTTATGATTTCAGCCATGGCTTCGCACGATGTTGTTTCTATTCTGGCCTTCACCTCGGGCGATCTGCGCAAAATATTGTTGACCGGCTCCTCTGCTTTTGGAATGCACGAAAGATCATGGGGATGGTTCTCCTTCGTCTCGATGAAAACGTATCGGCTTTCACTTCTTCCACATATATTAATTTCAACTGCCCTTTCTAGCTGCTCACTCATAAAACTCCAGCCTGTTTGATGTACATAATACTGTGTTAAACGGTTTTATCCCATCGGCTATAGCAGTTTTTATGTTCAGAATTCTGAGAAAATCTCACTTTTTTCGAAATTTATTTGGTTAATTTGTTACAATCAACTATTCGAACAACACTATATCCAGATTTTGGGGATTCAAAAGAGACTAACTTTGACAGATTCTCGATATCAGTTTTTATCTCACCGTATTCGTGATATTTCTGATTTGTGTTTTTTTCCCCTTTGTCGTTCTCTTTTTGATGGGTGGCTTAGGATGAAGGACATTTGAATTTGAAGCTTGAGAGTGGAATGAAAAATGGCTGCGTTAAGCTTCCCTACCAGCAAAAACCAGAGACTTCAACGATCCAAGACGCTGACAAGCTTCTCTTGCAAGGTTTTCTCGAGGATATCTATAGACAAGGCATCTAAAGACTCCTTTTCGTGTTGCTAAGGCCGTTCAAGAAGGCACCAGAGGTATGCCACATGCGTAATTGCTTCTTTTCTTCTTCCTCTACTTAGAATATGATCATCTCTACACTGGCTAATAATTAGCTGCTCTTGAGTTATTGGTACAAGTTTGTTTATGTTCCTTTCTACAAATGAACCTTTATGTTACATAACTGATGTTTGGTTGAGTTTCTGTTTGTTCTGTAAACACTTAGGATTTACCTTTCCTTGGATTGAACTGGTAAAATAAGTTGGAACTAATAGCACTCAGACCTTATAAGAGTTGTGTGAGTCAGACCTCACAACGAGGGTTTAGTGTAGAAGCAAATGAATCACTCTCGAAATTGTTGCGGATAAGGGATGACGTATAGTAGGAAAGATTTGAAATGCATTATGTAAATCATGTACTGTACTGTGAAAATTCTTATTTGAAGCTTCTAATACTAACTATTAATCTCAGTTTACTTATTTTATTGACCCATGTTTTGTAGAGAAAGTTATTATTGGAAGCTTACATCATCCCGGACAAAACCAACAACACCTTCACCATTATTGACATTGGTATTGGGATGAACAAGGCTGGTAAGTGGTATTAAGGACTTGAGAATTTTACTGTTATATCTAAGATTACATTACAATGGCTGACGCGTTAGTGTTCTGTTTTACAGATTTGGTCAACATATTGGTTACAATTGCCAGATCTGGCACCAAGGAGTTCATGGAGGCTTTGGCCTCTGGTGCCAATGTCAGCATGATTGGACTAATCTAAAACTAATAAATTTTTATCTCAAGTAGAAGCCAAAAACTCATTGTTCATACTTATTGCTATTGTTTTATAACAATCCAAACAAATATACAGAAACATACATTCTAGATTCTATAGTTACCACATGAAGCATTGTCTTATGATTCATGAATCTATATAATGTTCTTTCGGTTGTCTAACTTTTCTACACCCATCGCTTTTTCTGCTTTTCCTTCATCAACTATATATATATATATATATATATATATATATATATATATATATATATATATATATATATATATATATTATTCGCTTTCTTCAAGACCACGAACCGCAATTCATCTACAAATGTTCAGATTCAAAGAAAAACTACATGTATTTATTATTGTGATAACAAAACAACTTATACTATTTATTAAGAAAATATGAGGAAGAACAACAACAAATGTAGTATAAAGAATAAAGAGTTTTCAGATATTTCGCTGCATTTGATACATCTGCATCTCGACAAGAAACATTAGAATGTATTCCCAAACAAAAAAAAACTCTGCTCAGTAGTTCAAGAGTTGTCAATCATAACTATAATTCCGTATATGACGTATACTATGCTATATGGCTACAAATAGATCTTTACAGCGAAGAAACAGTAAATCATAATTTCCTTACATAGAAAGCAACCACAACCCCAGAGGCAAATTCAGCAGGAATCTTAAACCTTGCAGAAAATAGACCATAGTGGTAGGTATTTTTTCACACCAAAAGAGCTCCTGCAAACATGTCTATGAAAATATATTAATAATGGCATATATTTTTGTATATGAGACGGGAAAATGGAAATTGAAAATGCACCAGACCCAGACCTCCGCGCGTGCGTGGGAGTAGTCAATCAACTAGTATAACTTAACAGATAAGCATAAATCTCTTTGTTATCATTATCCTAAATATATTATCTCATTTATCTCTATACCTATTGCATTATTTAGTATTGTTATAACATCATTATATATGATAAGATGTAACACTAATAGATATATGTAAAGGTAGTGATCAGCTATGATTGTAGAATCACTGCATCTCTATTCCAGATTCACTAAATCTCTTTCAAATTTGTAACCAACTCATATATATATATATATATATATATATATATATATATATATATATATATATATATATATATATATATATATATATATATATATATATACGAGATTTTTACATTGGGATACATAATAACTATCAGAAATCTACGTCCTTCAATGAACCTAGATCTAGTCAACTCTTATGTCTCAATATTTTTTATTTGAGAAAGAAATAAATTATTATTTAAATTTGATAAAATAATAATTATTTATATATTTTAATATTTGAAATTATTATTTTAAATTTTCTGAGTTTTTTATATATTTAGTTGATTTTATGGTCATATATCAAAATGTCTGGATTTTGATAATGACGTTATAGAATTCTCACAGAGGATCTTTAAAGCAAGCCTTGGATCATCTTACTTAGGGAAGCATGTTCATGGGCATTTCTGCAAATTTGGGCATATGTTCGATGATGTAATAGAGAATCCTCTTATAGATATAATTATTTATTTGTTATATTATGTCTTCGGAGAAGTTAATTTGCAGTAGAGACAAGATGTTTGGAAATCACTTGGGAAGGAAACAACATGTTATCATGTTTGGGAGGGGAAGATAATTGTCATTATCATAAACTTTATGAGTTGGGCAAGAAGTGTTTACAGAAGAAGAAACATTAGCACAAAGAGTTCTCAATATATGCATCAAATATTTTGGTTTCAACAGGAAGACAAGATTCAAAGACATCCCCAACAACATTTCAAGTAATTTTTTTTTAAAAGTAATGTTGAACGCATTTTGAAGTTTCATCCGAAAGATGATAGCCAATGACGAGTATGTGAAGGGGGAGATAACAAAGATATTATATTAGCCTATAAGATTTCCATAAGAAAAGTTTGGTTAATCTCCACTCCTTCACAGAAATTGTTTCAATTTCCTATAATTGGTTTAATGGTTGTATTCAGATTGTGTTTGTATTTTGTAATTTCTTTATGATATCAATATAAGATTTGTCAGAAAAAACTTCATTTTATCTCATTATTATAATATTATTTTCTATTCTTAATAATTATTTTCGTTATTTATATTTTTGTTCTATGGTTTCTTCTAAGTTTTCAATTATTAAAAACATTTTTATTAAGTTATTTTTACTTTTAATCTTATAATTTTATATTTTACTGAGATTTATTTATTTTTATTTATTTATTTCATAAAAATATAGAAACTGTATTTAAAATTTATAATTATAATATTTATAGATTTATGAAATTCTAAATTAAATTCAAGTTTAAAATTTATGTTTTAATAATTTTAACTAATTATATTTTAATTAAATGAGTTTATTAAATAATATATTTATTTTAGTTTAAATGATGATGTGAATAATTTGATTTGAAATTGATTAATCAAAACGGGTGGCTGATGTGGCAGTTGGAGAAAACTCTCTCCAACCATTATAGTATAGATGATTTATCTCACTATAGTAAAACTTTACTAATGAATTTTTGGATTATGTGTCTACTGAGATGTACAGTCAAGATGGGATTAATCTCGCGAAATTCGTAAAATCCTGTTCTCGCTTTTTAATTCATTAAACTATGAGTTCTGAGATGATTTTGTGTGATCGATTACAAGGAGATTTTTCAGCATTTTCTATTAAATTTGAGTTTTGGTTATGGATTTACGGCTTAAAATCTTTAAGCAAATCTTATAATATTTGACCAAAAAAATTTCTTTTAATCTAATATTCCTAACCCCAAAAATCCAGTATATGCTTTTCAAATTTGAGTATGTCACATACCCTGAGGGCTACGTCTAAGTCCAGTTATAGGTACGGATTTTTATTTATTCCAACGTATCTTTTAAAACAAGATAAACAAGAAATGTATTTTGAAGGATACATATAGAGAATCTTAATCATATTCAATTATCCAAATTGGAAGAACTAGCCGTCGTTGGGAGGTCTTCATCGGTTGAAGGAGGAGGTTTACAGTCGCAAATGTGGTTAATACATTTCGGTTCAGGGACATATTGCTTGCACCATACTTCACAATCTTTGTAGTCGTGACAATGGTCCTCGTGATAATCAACTGCCGTTGTCACCGATGATGAACCTGTAATTGAATCATATGTGCTTTATAACTGAAATCTTATTTCAAGATTGAATATGCTTTATAATTGAAATCATTTCATAAGATTGATTTGTTATTACTTACATGATAGAATGAGCAGTGCAGCAAAAAAGAAAATTGAGACCTTCATGGTTTTTCTGTCTTCTTTGGATTCACGAAATGCTTACACCAAAAGCTTGTTTTGAGTTATTGAATTGATTGAAGATCATTCACTAATTTATACTAGTAAAGAACTTTCGATACTATCAATGAATATTTATTATAATGTAAGTGGTCTAGTCAATTAAGTATCTCAGAAGATTTTCAATTAATGACAACATTTTTAGGAAAATAATAAAGATGAATTTTTGTTTCTCAGATAGGAAATGAAATATTACTTCTCTAATAATATACCAAATTACCAATTAAGAGCAAATTTTTATACATGGACCCCAAACAATTCCTATTTTCCTTATGTATTGAGAAATCAATGAATACATATTTTCTCTTCCTAAATTGAAGAGAACAAATATTAACAAAATTTCATTTTTCTTTATTCAATTCTTCAAATCAAATTTTGTTCATTTGTTTATTTTTTTATTCTTCAAACCATAACTTAGCAATACCTTAAAGATTTTTTTCTTTAAAAAACCTTAAAAATATTTATATAATAATTGTTAAAGTGAATTTAGAGTAGTTAGAGAAATTGTATAATTTCTATAGTATTATAGAGTATTATGTATAATATTACCTAAAATCATTAGATTTAAACTTTTAATATGTGTAACTAAGAAACTTTATCAAAATATTTTAAAATCATAAAAATCTCATAAACATTAAATATTAATATATTTAAAATAATAATAAATTTAAGTCTAAATTTAAATTACTAATCCTATAGTACTAAAATTTAAAAGATCTTTAATCCATGTTTAAATAAGAAGAAATTTGTCATTTGAATATAAATATTTATTTTGACTTTATTTATATTTCTTGTCATTTAAATGTTCGTGCGGATGTCTTTACGAAAAAAGATCACAAACAGATGCAAATTTTTTCCCCAAATAAACTAGATATCCAATAGAAGAAGTTTTTCGGAAAGAAATTTTCAGCAAATAAAAATAGCTAGGAAGATGCCAAAAAAATATATAAATTGATATAAATTATAGACTGAATAATAAAATCTTGTAATTTAGTTTATTTATTAATGTTGACCCGGAAGCTATATGGATTTCTAGGTCAACTATAACCAATTACCCATATAAACCAGTAAAACATACATTTACTGAATTCTCTCTCGCTTCTCTCTTCAAAGCTTCGATCTTAAGCTTTTACTCCGGTTGTCGGTTCACGACGGTTTCGCCGAAATAACGGCTGGGTTACTTTTGTTGTTCATATTTTGTTATTTTCTTTCCCGTTTTCAATAAATTCGGACCACTTCCGAATATTTTTGGTTTTCGCCCTTTCGGCGACTTTTGGCTTTCGATTCAATCGTATTTTTGCTGTCTAGGTTGGTATGGACCTTCGACGACCTATTTCTAAGGTAGTTTTCACTCGTTCGGATCTAGGCCACTCACGCTTTTACTTCTCTTGCCTGTTTGGGTATAAGTTTCAAAGCCGCAGCCTCCTCATCATGTTTTCTCTGCGTGGGTTGTAGGAGCCATATATAATCGGAACATATTTCGGTCAATAAATTGGGCCACATAGGAGATCGGTATATCCCAGGTGCCTGCGGAGTTGATAGAGGTGTGAAGCGTTTTGATTGATTTCTAGTATTTTTCGGCGTTTTCATCCTTCGATCTAGGTCAACAGAGCAGCTGAGTCGATTCCAAGACCATACACCGTCGCCGGAGCTCCGCATTTCTCTCCGGTGCTGCGGTGCATGACGGAGAAGCTGTATTCGCGACGCGTGTCCGTGAGTCGTGTAAAACGTGGCAGTCGCGTGACCCCTACGAGTTGTTCGGGACGGGTTTGGGCGACACCATATCCGTTTTTCTTTCGTTTCACTTGCTCTGTTCCTTGTAAAATAATGCCTATTGGACCTTAATGAATGATATTGTTGTTGACTAAAAAAAACCAGTATAACAATATTAGCCATTGGTTGTAAATATTAGACTTTGATTTTTTTTTTCCCGACAAATATTAGACCTTGATAAAAAAATTACAAGTTGGATTAACGTACTGTCTTTTTGCCTTGGTTAAAGGAATTAATGTATTGCTTATTTTAATAATATATTACTAGTATACGTCTGAATTAATGTAATGTCTATCTTTGACCCCAGAAAGGTTTTCTAATGTTCTTTTAACCGTTTTCACATATCAGTTATCATCATCATGGTCATCGACTCATCGTCTCGTTGTCATCACATCATATGTATCCAATGTTTTAAAAATCGGCATAGGCGCCGCTTAGGCGCTACAAAAATTAAACCGTGGCGATTAATCTATAATCGGTAATTAAAATCGTTGGTCCGATTCAGTCGGGACAAATCGGTTAAAATCGGCCAACTCGGTTCAAATCGGCCAATTCGGTTCAAATCGGCCAACTCGGTACAAATCGGCCAACTCGGTAGAAATCGGTTAAAATCGGCCAATTCGGTTCAAATCGGCTAACTCGGTGTTATTAAAACGCTGTCGTTTTAATAATAGAAAAACAAAACTAAAAAAAAAGAGGAAAAAAATCGTTCAATTTCGTTAGTTTTTTTTTTCCTGTGCAACTATTCTTCTTCCTCTCTGCCTCTACGTCTCTTCTACCTCTCTGCCTCTTCGTTGCGTCTTTGTTCTTCTTCCATTCAATAGGTGTTGTGGATCTTGAGTTCTGATGAAGAGCATGACATTACTAGAGATATTGAATTTGAAGATGATAGTGAGCACATGGTGAACATGGATTAGCTTGGAGAAGAAAAAATTGTTTGCTTCTTAAAATTGTTGAATTTTTAGAATATGGTTTACTTTTTACTTTTAACTTTGATTTAAAATTGGATTTTGAATTGGATTGTTTGGATTTTGTAATTATCTTATTCATTGTTTGACGTTTTAGTTTTTTAAAAGTTATGTTTTATGAAATTTTTACAAATGTTTTAACACAGAAAACCTTAATCTCAGGACAATATCTTCTTGAACATGCTCTTAGAACGACGATGAGTAAATCACATTTCATCTTCTTAATCTTATGATATTTATCCTCCCCACCAGTTGATTCCATCCTGATTCCATCTTCTTGAGATTATTATAGTAGCTTGGATCGCTTAAGACTTATTGCCCACTGTAGAGAAATCAGAGGCTCTAAAGGCGTCACCTTTAACCAAGAGCATGACTCTCCACACCCAAGATAGAAGTAGTTTGATGTCAAAACCAGAAACAGAGTAACACAATGCGTCAGTCTGTGTAAAACCGAAAGTTGCAGAGAAACATAAACAGAAGAACGAAAGAAGGAGGGAGCACACACACAAATTTAGGAGTTCACGCCCATTAACGAGGGTCACTACATCTCCCCGAGACTCTCTGCTCGGAATCCACTAGAAGAACATACATAGATACACAGATACAAGTGTTTCCCTCATCAACTCACTAATGAACACTCTCTGTGTAACCCTCTATGTATACATGAGAAATTGCTAAAGGTTTATGCCTTCAACAATGGCTTCTCTCACCCATCTAGCTACATTTCGGTTGGCTCATCTTCTCTCTCACGCCTAGGGCTTCCTTTTATAGTGGAGACACCACTAACTTAAATCACAAGAAGACAAATTGGAGAGGCTCCTCTTGTGGTCCCAAAAGCAACTTGACCCAACCCTTAACTCGTCTTACACAGACTCACGGGTTGTGTTACTTTTGCACTGCATTTGCTTGACAACAAGTTCTCATCTTCACAAATCTCCACCTGAGAACATGTTGATCATGCCAAGCAACTTGCACACCCTTGAGAGATAGTTTCTTCTTCTAGTTTCCTGGATTCCAGTCTCGGTTCCTGAGTCCTTACTCAGCCTTGATACCTTGCAGATTAAGCACCATGAATCTGCTGCATCATCCTGCATTTCACATACTGTGCAATGCACCTCAGCTGTGCTTACACACTAACTGAACCTGAGCCATCAGCGCATCTTCATATTACTTGAGTTGTGAAAACCAGCATCAATACAAACTTGTATCTAGCTCAACTCTCCTGTGACACTCCCTGATGCATTCAACACCTGAATACCTGATGTAACCGCTCATCATACTCCATTAACAAGTTGAAACACCTCCAGCTTGTTAACACAACAGAAATCCCCATAAGCTTCACCGCTTATGACTTCTCCAATCACACAGTATCCTCTGTGGCTTCTGTCCATTCCACAGACCTGTTCCAGTGACTGAGACACCTCTGCAAATCCATATTTCCCTTGTCGACCATTTGATTCTCCTCATGTGCACTGAGTCTTGAATCAAATTCCCTGAAATCTTATGCAGAAATCCTGAATCATATCAGCTCCTGACCTGAAGCTCCTTTGATTCAACCTGTGATTAACCTCTAAACAGCTTATACCATATGAGATTCACCACAACATCCTGTCTAACACAAGACAACCCAGAACATAACCCATGTTCAACCATCTTGCTCAAACAGAACACACCAGCAGCTTGAACCAACTACCAGCAACCTTTGACACATCTCTTATCAGAAAAAACTTCTGATGTCCCTGAGACACGTCCCTGAACAGCTTACACATCAACACTTGAACATGTGATGTGACTCCTGCTGTAACAACACCCTGCACAACACTTGCTTTTGTGCAAGCTCCACCAAATGACTTGAACCCTTGCTTCATTCAATACCCAGACTTAAACCAAAGTCTTGATCTTCTTATCATCACCTGATACCTGAAGATACTTCACCTGAATGACCCGCAATAGTCGTTCCCTGAGAAGTTACTTACATAAACTCCTCACTTGTGCAGCCAAGACAACTCATACTCCTGAGTTAGTCTCCCAAATGCAGTTTGCTTCTCTGCATTTGCATCCTCTCTAGGACTCCTCTTCCGTTGCTAACACCAGCTTGAGATGTGTTGTTTATCAGACTTGATACACAACACTGTCACATCCTTGAAGTGAACAACCTTGAGACAAACCCATGCATCTTCTGCACTTGTCTCCCTTCAGTAAAACCTACCGAACCACTTCAATGACCCCATCTCAGCCAACCTGTGCCTTGTCTGAACACCTTCAGAAAACCCGCAACCATTCTCCAGAAACCTGCAACCCGTTTCTGAGAAACCATATCAACAATCAGCTTCAAACAAATCTGCAAACTGCCTGTTACACAGATTATTCCATGTTCAGCTGAACACCTGCTGATACCACATGTTCTTGACTTTCCATCTCCTTTGCATACCGAACATCCATGAATCTGATACAACCCTGAGATATTCTTCCCTTTAACTCTTCCCTTTTCAGCTAACCACCTGAGACAACCTCCAAGAATAGCTCCACCCGGATTGAAGTACCAACAATACTCCACCTAGAACCATTACCACTCGTATCTACCGTGCCTCTGTAACCTCAGCTTCACCTTTCAGAGTCAAAACTATCTCCACTGTATCCTGATTCACTCCCACGTTCTTATAGATCGGACTGAGTAACCATGGCTTCCTGCTTTAGAAAGTGTGCCAAAACCTGTAACACATCCCCTTTCTTTGTGCAACCACCTCAACTGATCCATTTGCAATTCCAGAAAATCATCAAGAACACTTTTTTTTTTTTCAGTAGCACCGTCTCCTTCCTTAGAGCATTCTCCATTTTTTGATAATGCACAACTTAGGCTGAT
Source organism: Orychophragmus violaceus (assembly GCA_030180135.1). NCBI lineage: Eukaryota > Viridiplantae > Streptophyta > Magnoliopsida > Brassicales > Brassicaceae > Orychophragmus > Orychophragmus violaceus. Next base: position 42,289,988 of record CM058239.1, read on the forward strand.
ACACCACCAAACCATGCCTTCATCCCATACATCAGAAATCTTGTACCCTCTTGTAGCCAACATACATCCAATCCTTTTTCGGTACCGCTGTTGAACAACAGGACACGCCGCCTAACTCCTCTTGCTAGGAAGACTATCGATACCCGATTGTAGTATCCCTTTGCATAATGACATTGTGGAATAACCCTCCAATGATGTCTCCAATGCCTTCAGCTACTAGACCATCAAATGCTTCCTTGTGTGAAGATCTGAACCAATACAAGATGTCTTCTGAGAAAATCTTGCTCCACCTGAGACAAGAACTCTGGGTTCTTTAAGATTCAAAACCTGCACAATCTCCCTGTGTTGCACACAACACACACCTGTGCGAAACCTGAATCTTGCTACTGCCATCTTGTCAAGAGCTTACACTTCTTAACAAGACCCAAACACTCCAGCTCACAAGAGCACAACCTGTTGGGAATGTCCTGAAATCTATTTGTACTTACTCTGAGAGAAAGTCGTGTTGTCGAGATGAGACAATCATATGACACTAGGTACTCGTAATGCTTTGCTAGAAGCCACTTATGATCAATGAGTTTAGAACTCATTGCTAGTGTTATATGATCCTACAGGGTAACACACCTAAGAAAACTGGACATTGAATGTGAGGTTGATCATTAATGTAATGATCGGATGAGTGCATATTTGATATGCATTCGATGTCATCTTTTCTGGGCAGTGTCGATCGACGCACTATGTGTATCGGTCGACACGGATCGACTGTGTCGATCGACACAAAGAGTGTGTCGGTCGACACAACTCGCGGATTAGCAGATTAAATCGGTTTAATCATTAGTTAATCCCGTTGCGGTTTAAGTCGACATATATAAGATATATGGTCGACCTAAACTCTATACTAACCGATTTTGATAGCCACCAGAAACAGAAAAGAAACCTCTCTGGAGATCAGATCTCTGATAGGCACTAGCATCCCTGCTGTCCAGTTCTGTGTGCGTGTGGATACCAGTAGAGGCGCAGCACTTGAGGCGCTCTAGATCTCGATTATCTGCAAATCTTCCGCTGCTAATCACCAGGTAATCACTAGATCTGATAGATTCAATTACATGAACATGTAGATCCTAGGCTCGGAATTCAGACTAGGATTGCCTAATTGGATTAGGAATCTGCTAGAAATTCCTTCAGTGGTATCAGAGCTTTAGGGTTCCATTGAATCTGTAGCATGTTGATTAGATTGGTTGAATCTCGATCTCTGTATAATTGATACAAACATGCTAAAACTCGTTTTGATCAAAGTATCCTAGTTTAGGGTTTTGCTCGAAAAACGTTTTAGGGTTCTTCGCATGGTGTCGATCGATGCCAATCCGGCATCGATCGACACAGGGCGAAAACCCGAATAAATTTTAGGGTTTTTCGCATGGTGTCGATCGATGCCAATCCGGCATCGATCGACACAGGGCGAAAACCCGAATAAAACTTAGTTTTCGCCGAGTGTCGATCGACACAAGTGTTGTGTCGGTCGACACAAACCTCGCGAGATTGATGAATCGTTTCAATTGGATTGGACCGGTTATCGAGCTCGGTTAATAATGGTTGAACACTGTGAATGGTTTAATTGCGATTTCTTTGATTAGGTTGGCATCGACCGATGCTAATGTAGCATCGATCAACACTGACCGGTATTCAGAACCGGATCAATTGGATTGATCGGTTATCGTGGATTGCCTTTGGTTATTCTGTATCGATCGACACTATAGTAATGTCGGTCGACATCAGATTCGATGATTAGGTTATGGAACCTGAAATCACAGAACCAAAGCAAGATAAATCAATTAATTAGAAGAATTAAAACATAATAAAACTTAACGTTTTAAAGGTTCCGTTCCTCAACCAAATATCAAGTGATACTTGATGTCTTTCCAATCTTGTCAACTGTCAAGACCCATTTAATTATGTGATAGACTTGCAGTGCAAGATATCCACAATTTCATGAGTAAGACAGGAAGTAATCGTGTTGATGGGCTTGCAGTGCAAGGCATCAACAATTACATGACTGAAGAGATTGGTTTACTTGACTGGGCCATCAAAATCGTTTTGGGCTCAGAGACATCAGGTGGATTGGGCATGAGATGTCGATCCACAACCAAGAGTTATATTGGATATAACTAGCAAAGTTGTTGCTTACCTAGATAGCTAAATTTGGGTGATAGCCAGTGGCTCACTCAAGTTTAGTGAAGTATGGGTCTTGGATCATTATATTCATTTGAGGAAACATTGTTTGAATATAATGCGAGTTTTCTTAATTGTTAAGACTTCTCATTTCTTGAACATAATAACTAAACCTCCCTTGTTTTTCAGCTATGTCTAGCACAAACCATCGTAACAATTTCTCCCTGCGATCCGTCCTTGAGAAGGACAAGTTAAATGGATCAAACTTTCTTGAATGGTATCGGAACTTGAGAATTGTTCTCAAACAGGAGAAGAAGGACTATGTCCTTGAGAAAGTTCTCCCCAAGAAGTACCGAGCCAATGCCTGGCAGTCAGAAAAGGATGCTTGGGACAAGCATTCTAATGATGTGGTGGATGTGAGTTGTCTCATGTTGGCTACCATGAACTCGAAATTGCAGAAGCAATATGAGTATGTGGAGTCGCCAAAAGAGATGATCACTGGCCTGAAAAGTATGTTTCAGGAGCAGGCACGAACTCAGAGATACCAGACGGTTAGGTCTCTGATTGAGTGCAAGCTACCAATGGGCGAACCAGTTAGTCCTCATGTCATTAAGATGATGGGTTATATTGATAACCTGGGGAAACTGGATTGTCCCATTAGCCAAGAGTTGGCTACTGACATCATTCTGCAGTCACTGCCGTCAAGCTATGATCAATTTGTTATGAACTATAACATGAACAACTTGACGAAGACGTTGACTGAATTGCATGGGATGCTTAAGACTGCTGAACCTAACATCAAGAAGGACACCCCAGATGTCCTTATGGTACAAAAGGGTAAAAAGTTTAAGAAACTTGGTAAGAACAAAGGTGATGGCAAGACGAGCTCGATTGTGAATCCAAGCGAGTCTGGCCATGCTCCTGAGGTTAAAACCAGTCCTTCTGAAGATGTTAAGTGCCGTTATTGTAACGGTTATGGGCATTTGAAAAGAAACTGCAATAAATTCTTGGAAGATTATGAGAAGCTGAAGAAGACGTACGAGACTTCTTCTTCAGGTATTATGTTATAGAAGTAAATGTTACTTCTAATAGTCCTACTTATTGGGTATTTGATACCAGCTGTGGTACTCATATTTTGTGAAAATGTGCAGGGCCTGAGCAAAAGTAGGATTATGGAGAAAGGACAAGTGGATCTACGCGTGGAAATGAAGCAAGAGTTGCTGCATTAACCGTAGGAGTATTTCATTTGTTTTTCCTTTTATGGCATGTTTTGAACTTAAAACTGCTACTATGTATCTGCTATGAGCAGAAAGATTATTTCTAATCCTTGTTTGGATATGAAAGGATATCAGTTTTTCAAATTAAGAATAAGTGTTATTCATTTGATTACAATGATATATTTTATAGTAGCAATCCATTAGAGAATGGATTTTATGTTATAAACCAGAATGTGCCTAACTATAACATTAATATCAAACTTCTCTCTGGCATTGTCATTTTGGGCCACGTAAATGAGAAACAGATTCAAAAGCTCCATAGTGATGGGCTTTTGGGCTCATCTGATTATGAATCACAATGAGTAAAGTGAATCTTGTTTATTGGGTAAAATGACAAAGGCCCCTTTCGAAAAAAAGGGTAGTGTCGATCGACACAAACGGTGCATCGGTCGACACAGGTCGCGAACGGATAAAATGAAAGGGCCAGAGGCTTGTTGGGCTTTATGCATACGGATGTATATAGGCCGATGAGCAGTAATGCTAGAGGAAATTTTCAGTACTTCATTACCTTTACTGATATTTTAGTAGGTACGGTTATGTCTTGTTAATAAGACATAAATCAGAATCTTTTGAAAAGTTCAAAGAGTTCCAGAATGAAGTATAGAATCAATTTGGCAAAAGTGTTGAAGCTCTATGATGAGATCATGGAGGTGAATACTTAAGTCGATAATTAAGTGATCATCTAATAGATTGTGAAAGTGTTTCACAATTCAATCCTCATGAATCGAACTTTATTAGATATAGTTTGATCAATGATGAATCACTTAGATCTTCCATTATCCTTCTAAGAATAAGCTTTAGGAAAGGTCTGAGTTTACATTAAATAGTGTTCCATCAAAATCAGTTACAGAGATTTCACATGAGATGTGGAATGGAAAATGTTACTGATTTATCCATCATGGAGATTTGGAGTTGTGAGGCTTATATAAAACGTTTAATCTCTGATAAGCTCACACCCAAATCCGGTAAGTACTGCTTCATTGGTTGTCCTGACGAAACCAAGGCGTGCTACTTTTACAACCAGTTTGAGAACAAATTGTTTGTTGCTCGGAACTATGTTTTCTTGAGAAAGACTTTCTTTCCAAGAAGAACAGTGGGAGTAAAGTACAACTCGAAGAAATTCGAGAATCACAGGAGACTGTTCAACCCAATGAGGAAGAGCAGCAGTTGGATCTACAAAGAGTTGTAGAACCTGCAACTGTGGTGCCTGAGGTTTGCAAGGATCTGATGAATGAATATTAGATATACATTCAAAAGCGAGTTTTAAAGATGTGTCGATCGACGCAAAAGTTGCATCGATCGACACAGGTCGCGAACCAAAATATTTTGGTTTATGATTTAATTAACTACGGTTTAAATCTTGGTTAATTAGATCGTGGTAAAAGTCTACATATGAGATATGTGCGTGACTTTTAACACAAGACTGAAGCTTGTAGATCCAATATGATCCGTCACGAACCCGAGAAATGGGGATTTCTCGTAACCAATTGCCGTGATCTACTGATCATTGAAAGTGACGGGCCTACGAATTTTGAAGTAGCAATGATGGGCCTTGACTCTGAAAGTGGCTGAAAGCCGCTGAATCCGGAATGGCGATGTCCAAAGCTGGATTGGTGGAAAAGGTTTCAAGTAAATTCATGGTATTAACTGTGAAGAAACCTAATCCCAGACACCATGCTTATGTCCATTCGGATTCTCCTAGCAACCGCCACTCATAATGGTTATGAGATCTGGCAGATGGATGTGAAAACAGTTTTCCTTAATGGAATTATGGAAAAGGATGTGTACCTGACACAACCTGAAGTTTTCATTGATCCTAATGAAGCTAGGAAGATATGCAAGCTTCATCGATCCATTTATGGATTGAAGCAAGCATCTCAGAGTTGGAATCTTCGTTTTGATGAAGTAGTCAAAAGGTTTGACTTCTTCAGGAACGAAGAGGAACCGTGTGTTTACAAGAGACTAGTGGGAGCGCAGTTGCATTTCTAGTATTGTATGTTGATAACATACTACTTCTCGGAAATAAAGTTCCATTGTTTTAGTCTGTTAAAGACTTGATTCGAAAGTTGTTTTTCGATAAAATTAAGGGAGAAACCGTGTACATTCTTGGAATAAGAATCTATGAAGATAAATTGGATAAGCTAATTGGATTGTGCCAAGATACTTATAGTGATAAGGCCTTGCACATGTCCAATATGCAGGATTCCAAGAAGGGCTTCGTGAAAATGACTCTTGGTATTACTCTTAGCAAGACGCAGTGTATTTCGACACACGCTGAGCAAGAGAAAATAAGGGTCAGACTACTGCTAAAGGCATTAGATGTCTTAAGATGTGATCTTAATTTTAGTGGGAGTCATTGTTATTAATTTTAGTTATGATATGATGTTCGTAGAAACATAATTCGATTATGTTATTGAAATCTGACATCTATGTTATTTAATAATGGTTATTAAATAATAGTCCCAAAGTAATTTATGACATTTTATAGGTCATCAAGTATGTGACTTGATCATGAAACCCTATAGATAATAAATGACATAAATTATGTTGGTCCCTGGTCGAGGTTGTTAAAGTGGGACATTAACAACCACGTGAGACTAGTGTGTGAGGTGACTGATGACTAAGTTTCATGGAGTCATTAATAAGAGTATTAAAGTCAATCACATAGATATGTGTTAGAGAACACATGATCGGACATGACCCACTGATGAGAACTCTACGGGATAGTTATATAAGTGTCATGAGAGTTTTCATTACGACTATAGAGTATAGTCCTTAGACCTGAGTTCATCATGTTTTCTTGCATGTGAATTGGTCCGCTTTGACTTTGTCAAACGTCAGCCGTAACTGGTGATCATAAAGACATTGATTGGGCGTATCATGAAGCGTGTGAAGGAACAGGGATGGAACAAGATGGGAATTGTCCCTCCTATATAACAGGAGATAAATATCTCAGGGCCCATCGAAGATTTGATACTGAGAAATGTGTGGCCTCACTCAAACGAGGTGATTGTCAGTCGTTTGTCTTGTCAGTATAAATCGGAATTCGATGAACATGATTTTGGCTTAATAAGGATGACACGGATCTTGCCTTATGCCGGATCGAGATATAGTGACGAAGGGATTATAGGAATAGATGATTCCAGTACAAGTGGGAGATTGTTGGGAATGTCCTGAAATCTATTTGTACTTACTCTGAGAGAAAGTCGTGTTGTCGAGATAAGACAATCATATGACACTAGGTACTCGTAATGCTTTGCTAGAAGCCACTTATGATCAATGAGTTTAGAACTCATTTCTAGTGTTATATGATCCTACAGGGTCACACACCTAAGCAAACTGGACATTGAATGTGAGGTTGATCATTAATGTAATGATCGGATGAATGCATATTTGATATGCATTCGATGTCATCTTTTCTGGGCAATGTCGATCGACGCACTATGTGTATCGGTCGACACGGATCGACTGTGTCGATCGACACAAAGAGTGTGTCGGTCGACACAACTCGCGGATTAGCATATTAAATCGGTTTAATCATTAGTTAATCCCGTTGCGGTTTAAGTCGACATATATAAGATATATGGTCGACCTAAACTCGATACTAACCGATTTTGATAGCCACCAGAAACAGAAAAGAAACCTCTCTGGAGATCAGATCTCTGATAGGCACTAGCATCCCTGCTGTCCAGTTCTGTGTGCGTGTGGATACCAGTAGAGGCGCAGCACTTGAGACGCTCTAGATCTCGATTATCTGCAAATCTTCCGCTGCTAATCACCAGGTAATCACTAGATATGATAGATTCAATTACATGAACATGTAGATCCTAGGCTCGGAATTCAGACTAGGATTGCCTAATTGGATTAGGAATCTGCTAGAAATTCCTTCACAACCTTCACTGCATTCCCTTTTAAACTAGCAATGAAGTTGAGTGTTTCCCCTTCTGCTTACACAGAAGAACATTTCAGACTGCAATAGAAAACACCCTCATTGCATCCATCTGAAACAACCTTGTAGCTCCATGTTCTCTAATGACAAGTCACCTCCTGACTCTCATGTTACCAAGAACTACCAGCTACCCACATGAACAAACCCTGAGATAGAACCTGCAGCAGAAACCCCATCAAAGACTCCCCGAAGTCACTCAAACCATCAGACCTGTTTCTGTCCTTGACTAGACAGAAACTCTGACCTGCTCCATAACCGTCCTGCAACCACCCTTTAGACTGAACCCAGAATACCCTTACTGATACTCTTACAGTCATAAACCACCCACCAAATCCAAGGCTTTAAGGCGTCCCCTAGTTCCCTGAATTTCTGTGAGATACCGGGCTGGAAACATCAAAGAATGAACACCACCTGCAGCTGTCTTAACACTGTTTGAACCTCTGTGTAACCTGAGAAAACCCAACACAGAATCCCGGCCAAACCCTTTGCAAAAAACCGCGCAGAACCTTGGTGTTACGACCAGCTTCCAATTCCAAACCAATGCAGAACTTGAGCAATCTTGAGACTTCCCTTCAGAGCATCACAAACACCTTGTGACTGCAGCGGAATCAGACTTTGAAGTCTCCCTGAACTTGAGTCTTGAAGTTGATGTTCTGATTCTGACAACACCCTTGAGTCACACAACCTGAACTCGTGTGTTACAGAATCACACCCAGCTGATTCTTGTGAAAGACCTTCAGCTTACACCAACCTTCAACCGGCTTCTTCAGCACTGATCAAGAACATCCATCTTCAATCAAATGCCTCCTGCTTCTATCTCTGATTTCTTCTTGTGCTTGCACAACATCAACCCGTGAGTGATCTACCTTCTCACAATATTGTACATCCATGTACCTCAGAGGAAACCTGATCTCATGACCCATGAAATCACCTCACTTGATCCACTCTTCTACCATGAATCATTTCTGAAGGTACACCTTGATCGCATCTCCCTATCACACTCAGTTACAAACATAACATGAGCTAACCACATTCTCAACTGCTTAAGCTTCTCAAGAACCTTCTGTTACTCCACCTAAGATCTAACCCGATTCTATACCAAGCTGAAATAACATCTTACCGAAGCTTCCCTGTTGCTGCACAGAAAACCCTGCTGTGTCACGAAACCTACAACTTTCCCAGAAACCCTGTAGTTGCACAGACACCCAGCACGTGCAACAGAACACCTGAAACTTCTTGGCTCTTCTTAACATTTGAGATGTTGTGATTGAGATGTTTCCTGAGACACCAGAACGAGTCTTATAACTCCTTCTCCTCAGATATGTGCTGATTACCAAGACAAAACCCTGTCTTTCAGCAAGAGACACTCTTGTCTCCATAACCATTCTCTAAACCGAGAATCACCATGATGCTAACCAAGAAGGAGTCTTATGGCTTCTTCCTCTCTTATGCACCATTGACCGCTACTGCCTTGTTGCTTCTCCTGAGACATAAACTCGTCTCTCCACAACCAGCTCGCCAAAGAGAAGAACTTGGATGCAAAAAGATCCAACATTTTCCACTTCTCTTCACTCTCCTTCTTCCTATAGATCTAGTTTCCTTTAGATCTGATTCTTCTTTCTCACTTTCCTCCTCTGTTTCTCCTGGATTTGAGACTTTCTCTACCGAAATCTCAACCATCCACAAAGCTTCTCCCAGGCCTAGAAACTCCTCATAAGCCATCAGCTTTTGCTGTCCTAAAACAGCTCCATGACCTTCAAACCTTCCACTTCCCTTCTTGACAAACGTGGTTCTTGACATGAGAGAACCACTGACCAAAGAACCAATGCTCTGATACCACTTGTAGAGAAATCAGAGGCTCTAAAGGCGTCACCTTTAACCAAGAGCATGACTCTCCACACCCAAGATAGAAGTAGTTTGATGTCAAAACCAGAAACAGAGTAACACAGTGCGTCAGTCTGTGTAAAACCGAAAGTTGCAGAGAAACATAAATAGAAGAACGAAAGAAGGAGGGAGCACACACACAATTTTAGGAGTTCACGCCCATTAACAAGGGTCGCTACATCTCCCCGAGACTCTCTGCTCGGAATCCACTAGAAGAACATACATAGATACACAGATACACAGATACAAGTGTTTCCCTCATCAACTAACTAATGAACACTCTCTGTGTAACCCTCTATGTATACATGAGAAATTGCTAAAGGTTTATGCCTTCAACAATGGCTTCTCTCACCCATCTAGCTACATTGCGGCTGGCTCATCTTCTCTCTCACGCCTAGGGCTTCCTTTTATAGTGGAGACACCACTAACCTAACTCACAAGAATACAAATTGGAGAGGCTCCTCTTGTGGTCCCAAAAGCAACTTGACCCAACCCTTAACTCGTCTTACACAGACTCACGGGTTGTGTTACTTTTGCACTGCATTTGCTTGACAACAAGTTCTCATCTTCACACCCACAACATTCCTTTCACTCAATGCTCTTCGTTATGTGGTCAGACATTGTTCCGATCATAGACATTTGCAAAATACCCGTAAACCCCTAGTATAAGGAGATAACACTAAGACTAATCGATAATTTATGAATAAGAATAGTATCGGTCACATATGAATTAGACAGCTAAAGTTCAGAGAACAACAGATGAAAAAAAAATCAAAGCAACCTATTCCAATTAATTGTCACATGTTGTTCTGATGAGATGGTTAGGATCAAGATTGACAGGTCTGAAGTTGAGCATCCAAAGTAATTCAGTCATTATGCTTTATCAAAACATTACATCATGTGGTAAGAAAATGAACGAAACCACAAATGATGATAAAAAAATATGATGGAAACTGAAAATTCCATACCTTATTCAAACTAAATTTGAAAAGTATTCAAATAAAGTTTTTCCGGGATGACAACAAAACATGCTGCTACTATAACAACAGCTGAACAAACGACAAAGCAAATTGGGATGAAGATCATGATCTATAAAACTCGTCACATTATGTTTTAAATGTTGGAAGAAGATTGTATGTGTTTCCTGACCTCGCGTGTAGTAGCAAGAACATTTGTCTATAAACCTTAGAGTTTTAGTTTGGCTTTTATGTGCTTCTTCTACGAGCTTAGTCATTTTCGCAACTACACAACTGTTTTTTATCTTTATGTAACCTTAAGATACAAAACAATTGTGTAAATGAGCTGAAAGTAAAACATCATTTAAAGACTAAGAGAAGGACTATGTTTTGGTACCATCTATACTATTAAAACAGAAGTACGTTTTAGAAAATGCCATTGATTAATCTTATAATTGCATGATATGCCATTATCATTTAATTAAATTAATTAGATCATAAGGATATTTGGGTATTAGAAGAATATGCAAATCGGGTAACGTTCAGATCTCCCAAAGATTTTCCCAAAACACAGGCAAATTTTATGATAAAATCTTAACTATCCGATTTAAATTTTATCCTTTTTATCCTTTTTCCTCTTAACCCTAATTATAATTGTTCTATGAAAAAAATCAAAGCAAGAGTTACGGCAATGCCAATTCCTGATCTTTCTTCTCTCACTTCGTTTTTATAGTACTACATTTTATCTTTCTCCATTATCTCTCTGTTTTTTCAATCTGATTGGGATTGGTTTCGATAGCACGTTGGTAAAGAGTTTCTATGATGTTGTTACATATTTTCTTCCTCCGTTTGTATGTCTGTTTCTCCAACCTGTTTGGGAGTACATTTCTTTGATCTCAACTGGCACTCGTGGGCAGTGGCGGAGGTACGCTTAAGGGAGGGGGGTCACCTGACCCCTATGAATTTTATGATTTTTTTTTACTTTTATTTTGAAGAACAAAAAATGTTAAATGTTGCAAAATCATCATATTGACCCCCATAAGATTTGTTATCAATTAATCTGACCCCATGACTTAAAAAAAAAATCTGTTACCATTTATAACTTCTGGTCAATGCCCATTACCCTAATAATCATTTTATTATCTTTTATCTTGCCGCTATTTTTAGAGTTGCCTAACATATTTATTTCAATAAATACCTTGCTATGCTTCAAATACATATATTTAATATTTATTATAATTTTTACATTTTAACCGTTTTGGAATACTAATTAGCGGGTGTATTTAATGTATGATTTGAAGTGATTTATATTAAAATGACAAATCATGTGTTATTCAAACATCAATTTTCCAAAAGTGTTTCAAAATCATATGTTCTTGAATTTGTGATTTTAAAATGTACTTTAAACATACTATTATTGAAAATATTTTAATTAGTAGATTTTAAAAAAAATATTGTGATTTTAATATTTTTTTGAAGAATATTTTAGCTAAAATTTTAAAAATTCAAATTTCATGTTTTAAGATGAAATTCTAAAGTACTTTAATCAAAATTATAGCAACTTCCGTAAATAATCTATAAAAATCTAAAAACTTACTAAATATCATTTTTTCAAATCCTCTCAAATTCAATACACCTCTTCTCAATCGTGAATTGAATACACCCCCCCCCCCCCCTTTAAGTATTAGTAATTAGTAAATACTAACTATTTTGTAAGTTAATATTAAGTATAAAACTAAATTATTTAAATATACTCAATAATTTTACATTATTTAATTAATTATTTTAATAATTAATTAATTTTTAATATTTAATAAGTTTTTTACGATTCGAATTGACCCCGGTCAAAAATTTGGCTGGCTCCGCCACTGCTCGTGGGTCACTGTGCAACTGGTACTACCAAACATCTCTGCATATGAAAAAGACTTTGAAAATCGGAACCACAGTAATTTTGGTTCTTTTTATTCTGATATTTTAATGTTTCATATGCAAAGATGTTTGGGTATTTCTCCTAACTTGCAAGTATCACAGTCTTTTTTGACCAGGGGTACGAGTCCTCCCCATAGTTTCAATTTAAAAATGCGTTCTTAGTTTCCCATTCGTCTTATATTGTGTCTCATCTCTGACTATACATGTAATACCCTGGATTATAAAACTGATCAACCAGAAGTCAACGAGGGACATTTTCGTAATTCAAGGAGTTCAAGAGCATTTTGGTAATTTTATTAAAATGCGAGCCAGAAGTGGAGACGGGCCAAATGTTTTTCTTTTTGGTCATAAAGAACAGTAGAAGACCAAACGCGGAAGAAACGGAGATTAAACTAGTTTTTTTAGACTATCGGGAAAAAAAACCGATAGAACCGACAAAACTCGTAAAATTCATAACGAGAGCTACGCGTGCGCGATGGAGGTGAAACCAATTTTTAAATTCATATAAAAGAGTCTAGTATTTTAAAAAGAATCTTGGAGAATTTATTTTAGAGGCTGCAGAGTTTTAATGATTTTAACGGTTTGTAGGGAATGGAAACCGACAAACACCGAAACAACTTGTAAAATCCATAACCAGAGCTACGAGTATCCAAATGAGGTGATTCAAATTTCTAAATTCATCTAAGAGCATTTAAAATCTGAAAATAAGTCTTGGTTGATTTATAGAAGCATCCAAGGAGTTTTTAAAATATTAAACACAAAACCGGTTAAACTGAAGCATCAGAATGAGTCGGGAATATGAGCTTCTACGAAATATTTGGAGCAATCTAATTGGTCATAAAACACTTCTAAATTACATTTGGCATCTCCCTGATGGCGCAACCTATCCCTTTTAGATTCATGAATATTGGAAACATGATAACTTGGAGAAGAAGTAAGAAGGACAATAGATGCATGAAACCTTCTCATTTCATAGCATATAAACGTGTCAGGAGGAAAGAGTTACAAAGATGCATTGAACATTGGTTTATGGACGTGGAAATATTAGAGGAGGTGGAGAGGTACAATGAATCTCACTTGGTTGTGTGATTCACGTACGAGCAAGAAAATGGAGAGAAGCATTGAACCTTCTCATGTTTTTGGGAGTTGGCGTGTCACAGGAGGAGAAAGGGAGGTGACACTTGGCTCTCATCTAGAGCATGACTCTTCACTATATAAAGGAGCTGAAGCCTCACATTTTTCATAACAAAATCAACGAGAGCAAGAAGAAGAAGAAGAAGCGTGAGGGAAGAGAGAGAGAAGAAGAATTATGAGAAGAAGAAGAAGAGAGAGATAAGAAGAAGCTTGAATAAGAAGAAGAGGGAGAGAAGAAGAAGCGTGAAAGAGAGAGAGAGAGGATGAAGCTTGAAGAGGAAGAAGAAGAAGCGTGAGAGAAGAAGAAGAGAGAGAGAGAGAGATGGAGGAGAACCGAATAAGAAGAGAGAGAGATGGAGGAGAACCGGAAGAGAGAGAGAGAGATAACCAGAAGAGAAAGAGAGAGAGAGAACCGTAGGAGAAAGAAAACTGGAGGAGAGGGAAAGAAGAGAGAGAAGATGAGTATGGTCCTGAGGCTCGATCATAATCACTAAGGTCAACGTTGCGGTCAAGTACAGGTCAAGGTCAGGTCAAGCAACATAGGTTCGGGGAAGGTTTGGGATAGCGTCGGGTTCATGCCGGGTCTTGTTGTTCCGCTAGTCCGTCAATCCGTCCGTCCGTTGTCATAATAGCACTGTGAGTCGGCTAAATTATGTGTTGCATTTATTTAGAATCATATAGATCCAGAATTGATAAACCGTAGTTTAAGTTGCATACCCGATTGATTGAATTGATTAGAATGGCTAGGTTGATTAATAACTCGGTTAATTAATTAAATAGTTAGGTTAAGGGATGCATGCTAGTTAGCTTATATCCATAAGCGTTGATAGTTCGTTGATTGCTTGATTGGGTGTTGCATTAATTGATTGATTGGGTGATGCATACATATAGAACGGCATGCTAGGGCATATATGCATATATAAGTATTTAAGAACGTATCTAAAGGAATCTATATACGGGAAATTATGAGTTGATTAAAATACGGTTAAATGACATAACACACTTAGAATATAATAACGGGGTGGATTAATGAATGAAAGTTAATGAATAATGAGATGTCGGGGAGTTAGTAATCTTCCTAACTCTAAACCGACAGAACGATGACTTATTAAAAGATACGTAGGAATGGATAAGTAAAAGAAGTGGTGTGACTGATGGGCCATCTATGGGATTAGTAATCCACTAATCCCAAGGTAGCAGATTAAATGAGTAAAGCTTAAGAAATATTAAAGGACTAATAAACCTAAATAATTGTTTGTGTGGTGTTGTAATTATTGATTGTATGATTGTTTATCTACTTCGGTGTTGGGCCGAGTAGACTGTTGATTGCTTGGTTGTTTATCTTCTTCGGTGTTGGACCGGGTAGACTGTTCTGGTAGATACTTACTCTGGTGCGGAACTGGGTAAGTCCGGATAAGGTCGGGTGATGTGGAGATTGGTGATAGGACTTGCGGGATAGAATAGGGATTGAGATAGTAGTTCTATTTGACTTTATTGGTATTGCGTGATAGAGTCCCAGCGATTCTGCTTGTTTGCATTACTGTTATTAGGACTCTATAGGGTGCGTTAGATCCGACAAGTCTAAAGATGGCGTTCCGGTACTTCCTGCCCGATTGGATCCTAGGGAGTTGAGAACCTGGTCAGTTCACGTACCTTTGGTAGTGGTTCTGACAGGTGTTAACCTATGGAGTGACGCATGTAGGTGTGTGGTCCGGAGAATACGGGGTCGCGTCCTAGGGCCGGACTGCATGGAAACTCGGGTTTCCTGGGGTAACTTGAGTCACCGCGTATCGATGGACAGAGAACTGTGTCCTAGCCATAGGACTTTGTGTTTTTGTCTAGGAGTCGTGGGAGGTTTTAGTTACCGTAGGGTAGCTAAGTGTTCCCGTGGAAGTTACCGAGTTCGCATAGTGGGCCCAGATGGTGTGGAGTTGTGTAGAGATGCGATAGATAGATCGAGTTTAACCGAGAACATGTGCCGCAGTGTTCTCGATTCCCTTGGTTCTTTTGTGTTGTTGTGTTGTTATTCGAATGCTTGTGGAGCTTGTCATGTCTTGGTAGCACGTGACCAGCTATTTGTACTTGGTTGTTATTTTGGGTTTGGACGGGATTATTAGATTATTAGCAGCCTTTAGTTAGGAGCCGTCTCACTGGGTAATCTTAGATTGCTCATTAGACTCTTTTGTGTTTTTCAGGTTTGGCGTAGCTTGGCGGACGCGTAGGACACTCAGAGTAGTCTCGGGTTGGCATTTGGCTAGGGTTGTAAGCATTTTAACATTATTTTCGGTTGCGGATTTTGTTGGGTACCCGCTAAATGATTTGTATTAGACCGTATATTGTTATGAATAAAGTTTATGATTTTAAAGTAATAAAAACGGAATAATTCCATGATATACGGTTTAGTCCGAACCGAACACAAATCGTGGAAGCGGTATGGGTTGAAAAGCCTCGTATCGTGAAAACGAGGTAAACGGAGTCAAAAGTGGTTTGGTTCGAGCCTTTGTCTCAAACCGGACTGTCTCTGGCTTTCGTATTGTGACAAACTCTTCTCGTATGACTGCTCGGGTTCGATCGGTCTTGTTCTTGTTTGATTGTTGGCCGGCCAACTCGTCGGTTAGCGGAAAACGGGAAGGGGGCATTACAATACATATATACATCACTCGGGAGTATTCATGATAATGTTTGTTGGGGTCAAAAACCACCTCAGCGAAAACAATAGCCGAAGACAAAATCAGACAATTGGACACAGACGAATGTCCGTATCGGACAATCACTGTTTCGTATGAATAACCATTTTATACGAAGTATCGCCAGCTTCGCTTGAACAACTTATTGAACAAATGGATTCAACGGATACGTTTCAGACGACATTTCATATACAACGGACCAATCGGACAAACATACCTTCCAACAGGGATTGCGGATCAACGAAACAACCAAATAGACAAAGAACAAGCTGATTCAGCTCAGAACCGAGCCAAACCAGCTCGGACCGAGCTGAACCAAATTCCGAGCTAAACCGGCTCGGATCCGAACCTTTCCTTTCTCTTTTTCCAAACGTGGTTTATCCCTTCGGGAATTCCAAGCTGAATGCACGTCTTGTAAACTTCCGAGCTGAACTTTCCGAACGGATAACCAAACATTTGCCGATATGCACAACTTATCGCAGTCCATCGTCGGAAACATCGGCATGTACCTTCTTGGCCTATAACTTGGGTTGATGGATCAAGTTAAACGAAATAAGAACTTAGGCCCAAACATGAAACGTTTGGACGCCCAAGACTTTGGGCCGAATAAGTAAGTTTGTACGCGAATGGCCTCGGATCGTCCGTTCTCGGCCCATCCGGCAAATAGATCAAGCCGCAAAAAATTGGTTGTCAAAGAAAGGAGATAGATGCAAAGAAGTAAAGAAGGAGATATCTCTGAGCTAAAGAGAAAAATCCGAGATAAAAATGTAAATCTTAACGGAAAAGGAAGGAGATAACAACAGGAAGATTTTCGTAAATCTTGCAGAAATATTCTCGAAGCCGACTTGTCGTAGCTATATAAGAAGATGGAAGTCATACGATTGAGGCAGAGCGAAAAGCCCTAGCATCTAGACTTAAGAACTTAGCAGTTTTCTTAACCGATTCCTTTCTTTTTATTCTCGTTTCCATTCTTTGTACTCTTTTCCGACCTCTTATCAATAAAATATCCTCCGGGTTTACTAGTTTGGTGCGTTTATCTTTGAAGTTTTTGTTCCCTAAAAATTTTGCTCTACAAGTTTTGACCGTGCGAGTTCCGACTCTCACAGTTTGGCACCGTCTGTGGGGAACTTAGAAACTTTTGACACTTAAAAACCACCAACTAGCAGATCCGAAGACATGGTTACCATCGGAAACGGAGACGAGACAGATCAGCAGCTGCCGATCGACAACAACACACCCAACATTACCACATGTAACACTTCGGAAAGCGGCAACGTTACAAGCACGGTAGCGCCGGATGCGACAATCAACGCGACACTCTCCGAGCTGAAAGAGATGGTGGCCGCGTTAAGACAAAGG
Source organism: Orychophragmus violaceus (assembly GCA_030180135.1). Lineage (NCBI taxonomy): Eukaryota > Viridiplantae > Streptophyta > Magnoliopsida > Brassicales > Brassicaceae > Orychophragmus > Orychophragmus violaceus. The sequence continues at coordinate 42,307,332 of CM058239.1, forward strand.
GCAGAAGAACAGGAAAAGGCAAACAACACTCTCACGGAGCAGATTGAAAGGCTGAAAATTGGGAACCGTACTCGGACGACCCGAACGGTGAACTTCGTCCCGCCTGAACGAAGGCGTCTAGATTTCTCGATGTCCGGTGAGTCGGCGAGAAATCCATCGCAACACCGTCAGCAAACCGCATGCGAACAAACTGCTCCGGCGATTAGACCCAATATCACGGATCCTCCTCCCATAATCCGAGGGCGAAAGTCTGTGACGGCAAGCGCTGCGGAAGACCGCGAAAATGAAGACTCTATTCCGCATGACGGTCGGACCAAACTGTCCTCCGACGAGGAAGAAAGGATCGATGCAGACCAGTACGCCCCCAGCTAAGCGACAACAAACTGTCGGAAGAAGAGGACGCCGAACGAACCCGCCCAAGCGAGCCACAAGAAGCAACAAACGGAGCGAACTCGATGAGCTCAGGGACGCGCTAGCTCAGACAACCGCGGAGATCAAAAATGTACGTTTGCAGGTTCACGGGCGACAAGCGCCGCACCGGAGATCGATCGAGTCCTGGAAGAAACGCGGAAAACACCATTCAAAGCGCGAATCACTAGAACTCGGATTTACAATCCGGACAAGCTCAAAATCCCATTTTACGACGGAACGACTAACCCAAAAGCTCATATGATGGCTTTCCGGATAACAATGGGAAGAGAAAATCTTAGTCGAAAAGAAAAGGATGCCGGTTTCTATCTCTTGTTCGTAGAACATCTAAAAGGAGAGTCCCTCGAATGGTTTTCCAGATTGGAACGCGACTCCATCGGAAATTTCCAACAGCTGTCGGAGGAATTCTTGAAAAATACTCGATTTTCATGGACAGAGACACCTCTGACGTCGACTTGTGGACCTTGAGCCAGGGCAAAACAGAGAGTTTGAAAAAATTCATCGAACGGTTCAAAAGAGTCGCCACCAGAATCAAAGGTCTGAACGATAAAGTGGGTATCGACGCACTGAAGAAAGCACTTTGGTACAAGTCTGACTTTAGGAAGGAAATCTCACTAAACCGACCGCAAACAATGGCAGACGCTTTGCACAAAGCAATAGACTTCATTGTCGACGAAGAGGAGATGAAGGTATTATCTGAGAAGCATAAGTCTAAAAAGCAATCAAGTAAGGAAACCCATCTATCAACAACCACCAACAGCGAGAAATGAATCTCGAAGCCGTTCAGAACTTCACGGTCTGAGAGAACAATTGGGGCGCATAATTACCAGATCGGCTTGAATGGGCAAGAAGAACGACAGTCAGAGCGAAGGAAGAGTTTGTGGAACACGTGGACAAGGAACCCCAATGCCTACGACTAAAAGGCATTCTGCTTTCACCACCAATCTTACGGCTATAATACTGCCGATTGTCGCAGGCTAGGCATTAAACTCGCGGAAAAACTTGTGGTCGGAGAATTGGGAGATACAATAGCTCTGAAGGACCTCGGCGACGGAAAGACCGGGAATCAGCCAAATAAGATAAACAAGAACGGCAACCCAAACAGGTTAGACCGAGAACGAAACCATCAAGAAGGGCAGGCCGCGACAGGCAATAACAAACGAAAACGAAGCAAAGAAGACCTTAAAGCAAGCGGCCGTCAAAGGGTAAATATGATCAAGTAAAGGCCGCAACATCACCCAAATCCAAGACCATCGGCCGATCCTTACCCTCGGCGACCATGGGGAGCAATCACACCAAGAAGAAACGCCAGGCAAAGCACGCTGAATCAACGCACGGATCACAGGATAACATTCGACGATGTGTGGATCTTAAAGACCAATCGTCCAGACAATGTACCCTTAGTCGTGGAGTTGAACATCAAGAATCGTCACGTGCAAGACATACTCGTCCACACCGGAAGCTTTGTGAACGTAATCGTCTGTGAAACTCGGAAGATGATGGACATAAACTTAAATCTGGTAACGCCTTCTCAGTCACCCTTACCAGGATTCGCCGGAGATACCATAGCCACCTTCGGAAAGATCGAGCTGCCGATACTCGCAGGGGGAATCTTAAAAGTCGTCGAATTCTCGGTGGTAGATCGCCCAACAATCTACGAAGCAATCCTAGGGATCCCATGGATAAACTCAATAAAAGCCGTTCCCTCAACCTATCATCTATGAATCAAGTTCCCTACCCATTCCAGAATCAAGACAATTTGGGGAAATCAAGGGCAGCGGATCCCTGGCAGTTTCCGGGATAATGAGTAAAGCCATCGGATGAGCGCATCAGAAATAAGCTATCCACCTCGCCAAATGGACGGTCATCCTCAATCTTTATCCACGGGAGATCTTGTCCTAAGAAGAGTATGCCGAAACTCGGCGCTTCAAAATACCGGATCAGATTGGGAAGGACATTATATGATCACAAGAGAGATCCGCCCAGAAGTGTACGAACTCGAAACCATGAACAACACCATGATTGTTAGAGGATGGAACGCGATGCATCTAAGAAGATTCCGCTACTTAAGACTTTGAAACGTTAAAAAAAAGATTCTGTTACGAAGCATTTTGAACTACAAGACGGCTTGATCCCCGAAAGGGGTACGTAGGCAGCCGGTCGTTTGATCGGTTCAGCTGTCCCCCCTCTCAAAAAGGGAGGGGGAAGTGGGTCCGTATATATCTATACTTTCATATCGGATCTCGGAAATTTTAAAGCAATTCTCGAAACTCAAAACTACTTGGAAAACTAAAAAAAACTATCTCGGAAATTTCTAGCACACCAGCTAGGAAAATCCGAGCTAATCAAACAAGTCAGCTCGGAACGAACAAATTGTTGGAATTATATTGTCCAGTAATCTCTGTACTGTCTCTAGAAAGTAAGAGTATGTCAATGATCAGACATAAGTCATATAATACTGGGGGTCATGATGGCTTGCTAGAGTCCGCTCATGATCTATAAATCTCGGATTTATTGCCTTTATTATATGATCCCATATGGGTCACACGCCTAAGCTAACGGGAAAATACGAAGGAACGGTTTAGCAAAAGTACGGTAAAAGTGCTAGGCATTTACTGTACTAAGAGAGAGATTAAAGGGCCTGATTAAATCTAAGGGATTTAATCAGACTGGGAATTGGGCCCAAAAGGCCCAACAAGACTGGACAAGGGTTTTTAATTAAAAACTTGACCTAGCTCTTATTTCCCTAAGCCTCTTCTGCGCCTCTGATCTCTCTCTCTGCGCCTCCTCTCTTTTGGTCTAGCAGCCTCTCTTCCCGAAGTGTGCGTGTGTGAGCCTTTGGAGGAACAACCTCTTGGTGGTTCTGCTGATCTCTGACCCGTACCTCCATTCCGCTGCATAAACAAGGTAACAAGTGAGATCCTTTATGTTTCTAGCAAGAGAACCTAGATCTGGCATGTTTAGGAGTTTAACCTGAAGAATTGAATCAGGATTAACACTAAACGATCCTTCAGTGGTATCAGAGCCATTGGTTCTGTTAGTTTTTCTTGTTTAGAATCATGTTTAGGATTGTTTAAGAAGTGTTTTGAATCAATCTACTGATAAGAGAAAACACTTAAGAAACAAAGAATTAAAACCTAAACAAACAAGAAATCGCATGATCCAATCTATATGAATTGGTTTGCGTCGGAGTGTTGATCAGTTTCGGATCACACGTCCGGATCGTTTGATGCACAAACCGATCATGGATCGGCTTGTGTCGACGACACAATCGCGGCAGTTGGACCGGACGACCGAGCGGATCGGATCGATCGATCGCGATCGCTTCCTGCCTCGTCCCGGCGTGTCCAGCCTGCTGTCCCGCGTGACCGAGAGCCGAGCTTCGTCCCGGTAGCGTCTCGGCCAGCATCGTCCCGTCCCGAACGATCGTCCCGTCCAACAGCCGTCCCGATCGTGGATCGCTCGCGTGCTGGCTTGCGGCTAGGTCACGGCCGTGAATGGTTCGTGACCAATTCGGTTCGGTTCGGTTTAAAAATTTATTAAAACTTAAATCGTCTTGGTTTAATAAACAGACTTAATAAATTTATTAAGTTCTGGTTAAACCGGGATAAGAAATCCAAAGTCGAAAAATTGGATTTTGTGCCTAAACCAGTGATTTTCTAATTTGATTTGGTTGGACCAAATAAATTGAGAAAAACCGGTTTAGTAAATAACCGGTTGACAATTGTGGTCATCGTAGTAATTAATTTTGGTTAGACCAATTTTAATGAACCAGACCGGTTATGTCAGTTAATTGGGCAATTGGGTTATGTCTTGGACATAGACCAATTCTTGGGCCTCGGGCCAAGAAGTTAAAACAATTGGGCCAATTATTTGAGTCTTATTCTTCAGATTATTTTAAAATTCATTTAATTATTAAAATTCGATTTTAAAATTAATCTGTGTTTCCAAAATCTGAAATTAGAAAGTTTCTTAAATTAGAAGTTTCTAGATTTGCATGTTTTGGATTTTAGGAAATTTCTATATTTAGAAAGTTTCCAATTTTAGAAAGTTTCCAAAATTAGTAGGTTTCCAAAAATGGAAAGTTTCCCAAAATAGTAATCTTCTATTTTGGGAATGAAATTTTAAAATAAACCTACAAACCTCAAACAATATCAAGCGTTGGATGTCTTGTCCAGTCTATGTCAGCTGTCGAAGCCCATTCAATTGTACTCATGGCCTTACAGTGTGAGGGTGTATACTTTTGCGTGGGTAAGACGGTTTGTGATTCATAAATGTCATTGGGAGTCCCAGACATTAGTGATTACATGACTGTATAGTCTGGTTTTCTTGACTAGGCCATCGGGAGTCACGGGCCTTGAGACATCAGAGTGGATTGGGCCTCGGGCCCAGATTCACAACCAAGAGTTATATCACGGATATAATTAGCCGAGATAGGGCTTACCGATATAAGCTAAGGTTGGGTGACGGCCAGTGGCCCACTTTAATCTTAGTTATATGTGGATCTTGGAATCATTATATTCTATTGAGGGTAACTGATGTTATTGAATATAATGCGAGATTAATCATATTGAACATATTAACTAAAATCCTTTTATCTTAATTTGCAGTTATGACTAGCACAAACAATCAAAACACTTTCTCGATCCGGTCTGTCCTTGAGATGGACAAGCTGAACGGATCAAATTTCTTGACTTGGTTGCGGAACCTGAGGCTAGTCCTCAGACAGGAGAGAAAGGACTATGTCCTTGAGAGAGCTCTCCCCGTGAGGATCGGGTCCAATGCTTCTCATGCAGTATATGATGCTTGGAATAAGCATTATAATGATGCGGTAGATGTGCGTGGTCTGATATTGGCTACCATGGACTCAGACTTGCGGAAGCAATATGAGAACATGGAGTCGCCAATAGAGATGATCAGCAGCCTGAAATTGAAATTTCAGGAGCAGATAAGAGTGGAGAGATACCAGTTGGTTAAGTCTCTCACTAGCTGCAAGCTACCAAATGATCATCCAGTGAGTCCTCATGTCAGTAAAATGATGGGTTACATTGATAACCTGAGGAAACTGGATTATCCAGTTAGCCAAGAATTGGCAACTGAGATCATTCTGCAGTCACTGCCGTCAAGCTATGATAAGTTCAGAAGGAACTATATCAAGAAAGGCTTAACGAAGACGCTGACTGAACTGCATGATATGCTCAAGACAGTTGAGCCAAACGTGAAGAGTACCCAGTATAATCTCATAATGGAGAAGGGTGGGTTTATTAAACCTAGTGCTGACAAGGGTGAAGACAAAGTTGTCCAGATTTTGAATCATGGCAAGCGTGTGTCTTCTGAGCCCAAGTCAGATACCTCTTACGTTGGTAAGTGCTGCTACTGTAAAGAGACTGGGCATTGGAAGAGAGATTGCATTAAATTCATGGAAGATGATGAGGAGTTGAAGTTGATGTATGAGACTACTTCCTCAGGTATTCATGTTATTACTTCAAGTTCTACCTTATAGGTATTGGATACTGGTTGTGGCACTGATATTTGTTGTAATATGCAGAGCCTAAGCAACAGTAGAACGTTGAAGGAAGGGCAAGTGGAACTGCATGTCTGGAAGGAGCTATGGATGCTGCCTCAGCCGTAGGGTTTTCACTTGTAGATGCCTTTGAGGCTTGGTTTTATTAAGTAATTGCTACAATGTACCTGCTTAAGCAGAGTTGTTTTTCATTTTCTTGTAAGAATTTGAATGTTTTTCATTTTGATAAAAGACAAGTTTTTGTTCTTTTGATCTTAATGAAATATTAATTGTAGCACCCTATTCAAGGAATGGGTTTTATATCTTAAACCAAAGAGTGCCTAAATGTAACATAAATACCAAATTGGTTTAAATCTGATGAATTAAACCTGATTTTTCTTGGCATAAAAGTCTTGGTCACATAGAGTAAGTCGGATTCAGAAATCCCATAGTTATGCACTATTGGGCTCATTTGATCGGATATCTTATGAGACTTGAATTCTGTTTACTGGACCAAAAGACAAAGGGGCCTATCTTAGCCGAGCTAGAGAAAGGCCCAAAGGCTTATTGGAGATTGAACATACTCATGTATGTGGTCCGATGAGCAGTAATGCCAGAGAAAAATTTCCTGTACTTCATTGTTTCTACTGATTAATTCAGTGAGTAAGACTGTGTTCATTTGATGAGACACAAGTCGGAATTCTTTGACATGGTCGAAAGAATTCCGGAATGAGGCATAGAATCTGAGTGACAGAAGTATTAAGACTCTGAATTAAATCACGAGTAAGAATACTTGAGTCATTAATGGTGTGATCATCTGATTGAGTGTGAAGTAGTTTCACAGCTCATTTCTCCTGAAAACCTGGAGGTGTTTCTGTGAGAAAGAGTCAGATCTTATCAGAAATGATTAAAGATGAGTCACACGAATCTTCCATGATATTTTTAAAATAAAATAACGCTCTAGAAATATCTAAGTTTACGCTGAAATAGTTCCACCAATATCAGTTGAAAGACACCACGTAAATGTGGATTGGAATCGATCCAAATTCGTCTTTACTGAGTATTTGTAGTTGAGCTACTTCGCTGGTTGTCCTAGGGAAACCAAGGCTTGTTATCTTTTACGTCCATTCTGTTTTCAAGAAGGGAAGTTACTTTCCAAGAAGAACAGTGGGAGTAAAAGTATGACTCGAAGAAATTCGACATATACAGGTGGCTGCTCAACCTGTTGAGGGAGAGCAGCGGAAGGATTTACAGATTTCTGTAGAATCTACACCTGTGGAGCCTGAAGTTCGCAGATATGAAAGAATCAGTCACTAATCCGAGAGTGAATTCTCGTCATTAGTTGAACCTGATGATCATTGAAAGTTCGCATGATCTGATGATCATTGAAAGCGACGAATCTGCGAAACTCAAAGAAGCAAAAGTGAGCCCGGACTCCGAAAAATTACATTTTGTGTAAGTTGGCTTCATCGATCCATTCATGGATGGAAGCAAACATATCGGAGTTGGAATCTTCGTTCTGTTGAAGTAGTCAAGGTTTTGACTTGAACAGGAACGAAATGGAACTATGCGTTTACTAAAAGATAAGTGGGAGCCATATTGCATTTCTCATAGTGTATGTCGAAGACATACTGATTCTCGGATATAACGTCCCAATGCTGCAGTCGGTAAAGGACTGGCTTGGGAGTGGGTTTTATGATTGACATGGGTAAAGCCACGTAGTTCTTGGATTTTGGATCTAAAGATAGAGATCCGAAAGAGCTGGTAGGACAAAGTCAGGATTCTTAAATTGACAGTCATACACGTTTTCAGCATTCCAAGAAGGGTTTTATGCCAATGTCACATGGCATTACGTTAAGCAAGACACAGTGTCCTACGATAACTGCTGAGCTTAAATGCATGGATGAGATTCCATATGCGTCGGCAATTGGATCTATCATGTATGCCATGAAACATACTTGTTTGATGTTGTTTTAATGTTAAGCAAGACAAGTAAAGACCAGTTAAATCCAGCAAAGAATCACTGGATTGCCGTAAAGAATATCCTAATGTATTCAAGGAATACTAAGGAAAAATTCTTGATTTACGGAGAAAGTGAGGTGCTATAAGTCGATAGAGTCTGAAAGGCAAGTTTCCAACGGACAAAGATGATTTCCGGTCACAGTCCGGTTATATCTTGTGTCTATCTGGCGGTGCAAGGCACTGTTGCTGACTCCATGACTTAAGCTAAACATTTCGCAGCTTGGGAAGCGGCGAAAGAGGTTGTTTGGAAAGAAGAGTTCGTCACTGAACTTGATGTGATTCCCAGCATAGATGAGACTAGCTGCACATCAGAGGACCAAACACCTTGAGAGTAGGTATAACCTATTCCGTGAGATAAATGACAGAGATGTTAAGTAGATCAGCAAGTTTCAATGAATGAGAACGTTGCTAATCTATTAACGAAGCCACTCCTTAGGCCTAAGCACGAGTCGCGGACTGTTGCTGTAGGATAAGTGAAATTAAGATGCAGTCTTAATTTCAGTGGGAGTTATTAAAGGGCTTTATTTAGTTATTTGTTATGTTCTTGTAAAACATTTAAGATGTTTAATGAAATTATTATTTCAAGATTATTTTAACTGTGATGAAATAATCGTTCCAAAAATGATATGAACCATTTTATAGGTCATCGAAGTAAGTGACTTGATCTTGAGTTATCAAAGTCATTTAGCTTGATCATGAGACCCTATATTTGATAGATGGTTTATATCATCCTGTCCCTAGTCGAAGGTTGTTGAAATTGGAACACCAACAACCATGTGAGACTAGATTGGTATGTGACTTATGACAAAGTCTCAGTGTGTCATAGATGCGCGGCATCAAAGTCAGTACATAGGTGTATGTTGGGTACATACGACCGGACATGACCCGATTATAAGAACTCTTCAGGATATTTATATCTGTGTCATAAGAGATTCTTACTACGACTATAGAGTATAGTCCTTAGACCTGAGTTCGCATACATGTGACTACACATGAACTAATGCGCTTTGATCATTGTCTAATGCTGTCGTTAAGCGATAGTTATAAGGACCTTGTTTGGGTGTATTATGAAATGAGTAGTTTACAGTGATGGACCAAGACAGGATTTGTCCCTCCAATATAAATGGAGTGAATATCTCTAGGCCAATCGGAGATTTGAATACTGGAAAATGCATGGCCATGCTCAAACGGACTGTCCCGAGTCGTTTGGATTGTCAGTATCAAATCAGAGTCCGATGAACAAGATTAGGCTTTATAAGGATGACACTAATCTTGCCTTATGACTAATCGAGATATTGAGACAAAAGGATTATGAATACAGAGATTCCAGTTCAAGTGGAAGATTGTTGGAATTATGTCCAGTAATCTCTGTACTCTCTCTAGAAAGTAAGAGTATGTCAATGATCAGACATAAGTCATATAATACTGGGGGTCATGATGGCTTGCTAGAGTCCGCTCATGATCTATAAATCTCGGATTTATTGCCTTTATTATATGATCCCATATGGGTCACACGCCTAAGCTAACGGGAAAATACGAAGGAACGGTTTAGCAAAAGTACGGTAAAAGTGCTAGGCATTTACTGTACTAAGAGAGAGATTAAAGGGCCTGATTAAATCTAAGGGATTTAATCAGACTGGAAATTGGGCCGAAAAGGCCCAACAAGACTGGACAAGGGTTTTTAATTAAAAACTTGACCTAGCTCTTATTTCCCTAAGCCTCTTCTGCGCCTCTGATCTCTCTCTCTGCGCCTCCTCTCTTTTGGTCTAGCAGCCTCTCTTCCCGAAGTGTGCGTGTGTGAGCCTTTGGAGGAACAACCTCTTGGTGGTTCTGCTGATCTCTGACCCGTACCTCCATTCCGCTGCATAAACAAGGTAACAGGTGAGATCCTTTATGTTTCTAGCAAGAGAACCTAGATCTGGCATGTTTAGGAGTTTAACCTGAAGAATTGAATCAGGATTAACACTAAACGATCCTTCACAAATCAGCTAGGAACTTTCTTGCAAACCAGCTAGAAAAATTCGAGCAACCCAACTAGGAAAGTCCGAGCCGGCGAGACCAGCCCGGAACCACCAAACAGAACCAGCTCGGATTTCCGAGCTAAACCAGCTCGGAATTTCTGAGCTAAACCAGCTCGGATCCGAGCCAAACCAGCTCTGAATTTCAGAGCTTAACCAGCTCGGATCCGAGCCAAACCAGATCGGAATTTCCAAGCAGAACCAGCTCAGGGTCGAGCTGAACTAACTCGAAATTCCGAGCTTACTATTCTCTGCGGAAACTCCGAGCAGACCACTCTCCTTGAGAATTCCTAGCAACTTACTCAAACGACTCCGGAGAACGAATCTCTTAGTTGGAAGCACAGCGCGTCCGCAAAAGTTCAACTCTCCGACCATACTCTTGAAGTTATCCGGTAACAAAAATAAACTCCTTTCCTCATTGTCATGTAGATTATTTCTCTTAGATAAAAATTAGGATATGAACTCTAGAATCCACCCACTGTTACATCGCATGCATAGTTGTTAGGAATAACTTACCTTGTCCGCTGACGGCCGCAGTGGACAAACACATGCATCCTTTATGGATATTAACCAACACGTCTTATATGGATTGAGGCTCTATACATCCATCAAACGGATAAAAGCGCGCTATATATATTTTAGATACCGCCAAGGTATGTTTATTATCAGCAAAAGGAACATAAGTCGAAAGGTCGACGTAAGATCCCGAATACAGGTTGTTGGCAGATCTCCAAATCCGCCACACTATTACTGGAGTTGATAATAGACCCCGAAAACCCAGTACGACGCTACTCGGCACACTGGTAAAAATGACGTTCTAATCAAGTACATCTTGGTTTGGTATCTTTGAAAGGTGGTCCTGCGGATACCGGTTTATTTTCAGTGAACAAAAGACGCGAAGCGAGAGTTCCGCGGAAAATCGAGATCGAAAATCCAAACCCAGTAAAATACAATACAGTGGTCCCGACAACGTCATTATCGAGTAGACGACCGACTTGGGAATATAAGATGGCAGACCCCCGCACTAGTACTAAAGTCAACTGTAAAACTCCTAAAACCCAGTAGGACGCTTCCGAGCACACTGGTCTATACATTATAAGTCCGCAAGAGAAAAACGTATTGTTATCCCTCGGACTCGAAACCCAGTAAAGACGCTTCCAAACACACTGGTCTAGTCATTACAAATCCGTAAGAGAAAAACGTATTGTTATCTCTCGGACTCGAAACCCAGTAAAAACGCTTCCGAGCACACTGGTCTAGTCATTACAAGTCTGCAAAAGAAAAACGTGCTGTTATTTCTTGGAATCAAGATCCAGTAAGACGCTTCCGAGCACACTGGTCTAATCATCGCGAAACCTGGTAAAAAACGCTTCCAAGCACACCGGTCCGAACATTATAAAAGGCACATCCCGCAAACTCCCGAGCCAAACCAGCTTGGAATCACCGAGCTGAATTCAGCTTTGACCGAGCTAAACCAGCTCGGATTTCTGAGCTGAACCAGCTCGTATCCGAGCTAAACCAGCTCGGATCCGAGCTAAACCAGCTCGGGCCTGAGCTAAACCAGCTCGGAAATTCCGAGCTAAACCAGCTCGGAAATTCCAAGTTGAACCAGCTCGGGTCTGAGCTAGACCAGCTCGGAAATTCCGAGCTGAATCAGCTCAGATACGAGCCAAACCAGCTCGGAAGTTCCGAACTGAACCAGCTTGAATCCGAGCCAACCCAGCTCGGAAATTCCAAGCTGAATCGGTTCGGATCCAAGCCAAACCAGCTCGAAAGTTTCAAGCTGAACCAACTCGAAACCCGGCCAAGCCAGCTCGGATTCCCAAAACTAAACCAATTTGAACTTTCCGAATCAATCAAGCCAATACGGTCTATAAAACGGGTTCCGAGCTCTTTCAGAAAAAACAAATCAAACATAATATATTAAAAGACTTTTCACTTCAAAATACAGAAAGGGACTTAAAGCGCTTAAATCTTATGAATATTCAAAGATAAGCTAGTACGACGACCTACCGTCTTAAGGAAATTATCAAACAAAAAACACAATTCATATCCGCAATCTTAAAACCAGGCATCTCCTTGGGATACACTGGCGACATCGCCTTGAAACAAAGATGGATCAACCCAGTCCTTGGCTTCGGCAATCAACCGATTGTATTCAAAGACGTCTCCCTCACGCGGATGGATCCTCGACATTAGAACCGCCTCTTCGGATTCAAACGCAGGAGTATCCTCAGATCTCAAGTCGGCGATCAAATCCAGGTTACTCCTCGCCGCGACGAATTGACTTTGCCTCTCTATAGACGAAGGCAGTTTCGAGAAAATCTTTCAAAACTTGGAAAATCGAGATGCAATTTTCTTCAGCATGCCCATTTTCCCTCGCTCAGCTGCAGTTCGAAGAGAGACCTCACGGGAAACCTCTCTCGGCGAGTTGGGCTCTCAAAGCCTCAACTTCAGTAAGGGCCGCAGTCCTCTCGACATCAAGGGAAAACCTCGCCGTCTCAAACTCATCTCTTCCATCTTCGATGGAAGCTCTCATAGCGGCAACTGACTCCACCAAGCACACATTGTCAACAGAATGCCTCGCAAAGCGGTCCCGAATTCCTCGTAGCTTCATATCAGAATCAGCAGCATGGTGGTTAACCGAAGCCCACGCCTGAAACAAGCTCAGACAAATTAGCAATGTAGCAAGATAAGATCGCGTGCCTTATAGCAAAGTGAAGAAACTAACCCTTAACATATCTTGCCCAGCGGTAACAAGGGATTCACCACAAATCATATCCTTGTATTGCGTGGGGAGATCTCCTTGATGACGAACATCCGCACAAAAGCTAGCGACCGCGGCAGCATTGGTGTACATGGTGGAACCGCCGCCATCATGGCCAAACTGGGCCGGATCAAAATCAGGTTGCAGAACCTCAAAATCCTTCCCATGTCTCTTCTTGGACCTTCGACTGGATTCGAGCGCAACAACCCGATCCGACGACTCCGATAGAGGAACTTGCGGAACATTTATTCCTTCACCATTATCAGCATCGACACAAGCTCCAGGAATGCCTTCGCCCAATGTAGGATCTTGACCAATCCAATCATTGAAGCCACGAAAATCGAACTCGGGAAGCTCAACCCCTTCCGCGAGCCACAGGGAGATTAAACCATAATATTGGATAACAACATCATCCGGACGCTCGTCATCAGCAGCCGCTTTGCCGTCAGTCCTCGCCGCTCGACGAGTCGCGTCCATCTGACTAGCACGGATAACACGCTCAAACGAAAAGTGCTGATTCAAATTTGTATCCCCATCCTGAAGCGCCCAAATGAGAGGAACCAACTGCGGCGGACACCTCAAGCAGATATCTCTTGTTGAAAGTTTAAAAATTTTAGTTAGAAGATCGGCAAGATATAAGTTTAAACGGCGAAAACAACTAAGTCCGCTACCAAGCTTCCCCCATTTCGATTTCATCAATGGAATACAAACCTCTCCAACGAACACCTCTTCAATCAAGACATAAAAGAAGTGGTGCCTCCATTGGCGGTCATGATTAGCAAAATCCGATATAACTGCCCGATGTTGAGAGGGCTTAAGGTAGTGCTCGGGACCACGCTTTATCGGAACCACATGCAGCATGTTCCGAAGGTGTTGCACTCGGAGCTCGACTTCGCATTTGAAACTACAGACCAGTATGCCTATCAAATGCCTCAGGCTCTGAGGAGTGATTTGCGTCAGAGCCAATCCGTGACGTCGAAGGTAACATACGATAAGTTCGTGAATCGGAAACAAAAGAAAGCACGATTCAGAGAAGATATCATACACCGAGAAGTACCCCTTCGGCAGAGACTCGACTAGGTCGCTGGGAGACGGTATCATGATCATCACATTCTCTGGAATTTTAGCATCGCGTCGAAGCTTCGCGATCGACTTTGCAGAAGACGATGTCGAACCAACATGATTCAGGGTCAGCTTCTTTTTCCTCGAACGGGTCTTCTTCAGCGCATCTGGAGGGAGATCCCAATAACGCAGGAATTCCTCCCGACTAATGTGAGCGTCCTCAAACTCATCGTTAATTGTAGCATCTGATGTGGCCGAGGGAAAGAGGTCGACTAGCATGAGACCTGGTCGCATGCCAAACCCCGTAAGACTCTTCTTCGGACGAATTAGCGTGACCACGTTCTGGTTCACGATCCACCATCTTTACCAAGAACGCCGTCGAACAGGAAGTTCAAACTTGGAAAAGATCCAAAACTTCTAAACTCACAAGAACGGAGCATGGAATCTTGACAAAACTCACAAAAAACTAAGAATAAGTTAGAGAGAGAAGTTACTTTTGGGTTATTTTCTTTGAGAGTGAAATGAAAGATTAAGAATGAAGGGGTGAATATTTATAGAATTCACCAAGGCATGGGACTTTGAAATAATTACTTTTTAATCATATTGTCACAAGCATGCCTGAGCAAATCATGATAGAGCGGATCATGAGTAGGCATGGTGTCGGATTGTCTCAGCGTGGGAAAATCAATTGCGGCCGAAAAATGATGTTTCAGACAGTCTGTTGTCACAAGGACATTAGCATGAAAATTGATCGGTTGACGTTCTTTCGGACAATTGTTTTCACCTCGAACACAAAATAACCTCGTCATCACCGCATTCGAGTCTGACGAGCTGGGGGGCTAATTGTTGGGGTCAAAAACCTCCTCGACGAAAACAATAGCCGAAGACAAGATCAGACAATTGGACACAGACGAATGTCCGCATCGGACAAACAAAGTTTCGTATGAGTAACCAAGTTATACGAAGTATCGCCAGCTTCGCTTGAACAACTTATTGAACAAATGGATTCAACTGATACGTTTCAGACGACATTTCATATACAGCGGACCAATCAGACAAACATACCTTCCAGCAAGGATTGCGGATCAACAAAACAACCAATCAGACATAGAACGAGCTGATTCAGCTCGGAACCGAGCCAAACCAACTCGAAATCACAGAGCTGAACAAGCTCGGAACTTCTGAGCTAAACCAGCTCGGGTTTTCCAAGCTGAACCAGCTCGGAAATTCCGAGCTAAACCGGCTCGGACCAAGCTGGTTGCAACTAACTCGGACTCTCCGAGCTAAACCAGCTCAGGTTTTCTGAGCTGAACCAGCTCGGATCCGAACCTTTCCTTTCTCTTTTTCCAAACATGGTTTATCTCTTCGGGGATTTCGAGCTGAATGCACCTCTTGTAAAATTCTTAGTTGGACTTCGCTGAACTTTCCGAACGGATAACCAAACATTTGCTGATATGCACAACTTTTCGCAGTCTATCGTCGGAAACATTGGCCTGCACCTTCTTGGCCGATAATTTGGGTTGACGGATCAAGTTAAAAGAAATAAGAACTTAGGCCCAGATATACAACGTTTGGACGCCCAAGACTTTGGGCCGAATAAGTAAGTTTGTACGCGAATGGACTCGGATCGTCCGTTCTCCGCCCATCCGGCAAATAGTCAAGCCGCAGAAAGATGGTTGTTAAAGAAAGGAGATAGAGACAAAGAAGTAAAGAAGGACATATCTCCGAGCTAAAGAGGAAAATCCGAGGTAAAAATGTAAATCTTAACGGAAAAAGGAAGGACATAACAACAGGAAGATTTCTGTAAATCTTGCGGAAATATTCTTGAAGCCGACTTGCCGTAGCTATATAAGGAGATGGAAGTCATACGATTGAGGCAGAGCGAAAAGTCTTAGCATCTAGACGTAAGAACTTAGCAGTTTTCTTAGCCGATTCATTTCTTTGTATTCTCATTTCCATTCTTTGTACTCTTTTCTGACCTCCTATCAATAAAATATCCTCCGGGTTTACTAGTTTGGTGCGTTTATCTTTGAAGTTTATGTTCCCTAAAAAGTTTGCTCTACAAATTTTGACCGTGCGAATTCCGACTCTCACAATGTTCCCAACGCGTTATTGTCTGTTAACGACACCAATAATAAGAGATATTCAAAACCTGTTTATTTGCTTTCTGATGGGAGGTAAGAGAGGGCAATCAGAGTTAATAAAAATGCTTCAATCAAGAATTATGTAGATAGTGATTCACAAAAACAGGAGGTGCTTTTGGCCTCAGTCATTGCTGTTGGCGATGAGATTATGTCATTAATTTTTATTATAAGGCTCTTTATTGGTAATTATTTTGTTAATAGGACAATATGAAAATGGAGTTAGGCCAATTACAAGTTGCAAAGGGTCCTGCTTATTCTACTTGGGGCAATGAAATTCTTCCAACCCCATTTATATGTTTCATAGCTCAGGTCTGTCACTGTTGAAGACCAGTTAGGATTGTATCTATTTACAAAGCTGACTTATGTTGGTTGGTTGGTTGGTTGGTTGGTGCGACAAACTTTTGTTCTTCGGAATGATGTGACTGATATTTACTCATTGTCTTTGTTGCATCAACCAAAGAAAGTAAATTGTTTCTTATCTATCTTAACGCTTCATTGTGTCTCTTTAATCAGATAGATTTTGTATCTGAGGAAGTTGACATGCAGAGGTCTATATGTGATATGATAAGTTTATTAAACACATGGCATAAAATCAAAGAGAGGTTTTGTCTTGGTAATGTATAAATGACAAAGTTCATGTGTTTGATGCTCTTGGAGGTATTCATTTATGGAGGAGTTTGTCCTTTGCATTCAGATGTTACTCTTTCTGTTGTTGCTAAGGCATTTGGAGTTCGCCCGGTACATATCTCTTTCATTTAACAGACGCTCATGTTTAAGATAGTTTGATAAATGCCATAACATCTCATTGTATCTGAAAGTCAATACGTGAAAATAATTACCACTCAATTGTAATGTAAGAAGCTAATAAAGTCGTTTATTTAAATGGCACCTGATGAAGAGTTTGAGGAATAACTTAGGCATCTTATCAGCGAGAAATGCACATGTGATAGGAATGAAGTGAGTCTTGAGAATAACCTTTTAAATGGATTTATATATCTTCAGGCAAAATAGCTAAGAACGTATAACATCAGAGAGTCGCTTTTCTATGGTTCATCCATACATTGTTGTTACGTAGATGGTTTCTCACCATGTTGATTGCTTTTGTTTCTTCCAGATGGCTCATTTACCAGAAGGAATTACTGAACTACTGCCTATGAAAATATTTCGGTAGGTGCTCTCACAAAGCCATTTGAATTGTTTTCAGTATCCTCCTCCTTCAATACCCACTCGATCACTGATCACCGATCAATTTATGTAGATCAAGTGCTGAAATGTGATTGTTCTTGCTTCTCAAACACTGAGGAGCTCAAGGAGTGGGGATGTCTGAAAAAGCTAACTAAATTGGGTGGAAGTACATCACTCAAGGAGCTATACGGTCAAGGCGCTTGATGACATCTTTGACAGCTGTATGTTTTGCTTTCCCTTCCACTTTTTTTCCCATTGCTTTGCTACTTCTTTGATTTTAATGCAAGAATATGTGTTTAACCAAGACTCATAGTTCTGATAGATCCATGGAGATATGTGTAGTAAAATGTTTCTACTGTTTCATTTTGGTTTTGAGATGATTGCAATTCATATTGGACCAAATTTATATACAGATATAGGAGAGAACTCTTAGAAGTAAACCAGCGGCAGAAATTTTTTATTTCCATGTCCTTATCCTGATTTTGAATTTTAAGAAAATGTTTTTAGCAAGGTGAACATCTGTCTCTATTGAATCAGATCAAAAAGTTTAATGAAGAGACAAGTAGCTTAAGACATCTCAAAAGAGAGGTTGTAAATGGATGGAAATGCAAGGATGAAATTGAAAAAGGTAGAACATCCTCACTCTGGATCGTTAGAATAATGCTTTTAAGTTTTCTTTCTCTCCTCGAATGAACAATTGTGTTTATTTTCATGCATTAACTCTCTACTTCAAAATTTATCTTGACCGTTCAGCTTCCTTATCTAAAGAAGTAAATCCTTGCAAGCTTGAACTAAATGGAGCCGCCTGGTTTATATATTACTGTCATTACTTACAAACTCTCTTATCTGAATGCAGGAAGTATGTTCGTAGTTTACTGATTTACGATCTTATTTGATAGGAGAGGTAATGTATTATAACAAACTCTGCATCCCCATCCCAAGCAGATACCAAAGCATAATCAAAGAATTTGAATTTGAAGTCAAGGACACCAAAGTAGGTCTTTAAACCCTTGAACAAGTTTATTATTTAGTGAAATAATAAACAGTTCATGATGATGTCTTCTTTCTCTCATTTTCAGTCTTTTTTAGCTTTCTCTGCTAAGTAAAAATAGTTTAATTTGTCCGTGAATAAAAATTTAAGAACTCAGATTATATGGTGGGACAAGTTAGGATTGACAGGGTTAATGAAATGTATTATGATCATACGGTGAAACAGATTAAATGAGACTTAGACACTTCTAAAGACTCAGTTTAAGTGTGACGGATGTGAGTGTCGGAGTGGAAGTTTGGGAAACAAACAATTGCGGTTTTATTTGCTTTAATAATTTGTTTATTATGGAACATATTTTTTTGGTCAAACATGGAATACATATATATATATATATATATATATATATATATATATATATATATCAAAAGATTTTATTTTTGTTTTATAGATTAAAAGATAACAAAAATAATTTATAATACATTTTAATATTCATTACGAATATAATTAATTATTTTTTAAAATTGAATATTTAAAGAGAATTTATAAAAATTTACTATAATACAATACGTTTAAAACAAAAGAAGATATTTAAAGATGTTATATATATATATATATATATATATTGAATAAGCTCATAAATTAGATAATATTTAGTATGATCACGCATTTGTCTAATTTAAAAAATCCAAAAGGTTCTTAATGAAATAACTAGATTTTTACTTTAAGTCAATGATATATGTCATAATATTCCACCTAAAATCAATGTTATTTTGTAATAATGCTTCAATAGTATTGATGCAAGTCCCATGAGAGATGATATTTTTATTAAGTCTAATGATATTTAAAACAACATTTGCTGGTCTTATATTCCCTATAATCACAAATATATATTCTTCAATGGCAAAAAAATTGTTATTATCCATTTTATTGGCCAAACATCTCAAACTTCGATATACTTTTAAATCTACCAGATTAATTTTGACTATGAACTTGATTTTTTTTGTATTTATTATTCCTTTTAATTTTGGATTAACCAAGCATCCGCATTTGGTATGAACTTTTCCTTTTAATTCTAACAATTATTCGTACTACTTCAGTAAAACATCTAAAACAATTATTCTTTTTTATTTTTTGGATTAATTTTTAAGCATCCATCTTTGGTATGATTTTTTGTGGTAAACTCTAACACGAAGCCACCAAATCTGATCGGAAGCTGTGTGAATATGATTTGATGGCTATTTTAAAGTTGTTCATTATGACAATATACATTTAAGCATCGAGCCTACAACAACAACATCAAACATATTCGGCCGGTGATATTTTTTTGTCTTGTGGTTGTCAAACTTTTAAAACAATTGACTTTGATTCTCCATATTCTGTATTTGCATGTTTTAATATTTTTCCCACTGAAGAAACCTCTTGAAATTAACACTTCTACTCCAATAGAAGTTAGCTTAGAGTCTCACTGATTCATAACACCAACGAAAGTTCATAACACCAGAAATACACCAGATGATAAGCCTCGACAGACGTTCTATAGGAAGAAGGTCCGAGCTAAAGAAGCAGAATAATATAATTGAAGAGTTGACCAGAAATAAAGGAAGTCAAAGCTGAGAGTCTCTGGTTGGATTAGAAGCTTTGATGTTATATTGTTTAGTCCTTTAAATACTTTTCGGGAAACATTTTGAAAGGTATCTCGTATTTTGTTCTGGAAAGATAAATTGAGTTGAGCTCTTCTCTCTGGCGATCTGGTGATCGAATTGCTCAGGTGATTGGTGTCATCCTGTAGCTCTTGTAATTCGGATTTGGTGATACGAATTACTTGATTGAATAAAGTTACGTTTCTTTTCATAGTTTGGATCTTTTTTCTTAACAAACTGGTGCGGTGACTGGCTTGATTGATTCACGCGAAGCTTTTGCCGATGATCCTGGTGATTCCGGGTGGAGGAGAAGAATATGTGACGGAATCCGATGCAAAATACAGTAATCAATAGATTTGCAGTGTTCACATAACGAATCAGGAAAGATTCTGGTGATTCTTGAAGACGTTGAAGAATTTATCGACGCATCTGGAACAATTCCGGTGTTCATTCTCTTCGTACGAACTAGTCTGATTTATCGAGTGCAATGGGGTCGATAACAAGTCCATAACAACAACTACTCGAGCTTAAAGGATTGATGGGGGATTTATCGGAGCAAGTGAATTTCATCCACCGTGGATGGGAGCGATTAACGAAGGAGTACAAGGTTTTGGAAGGGTGATTATCCTCCATTGAACAAGGATTACAACTGGTTTTGAGCCGATTGGACCAAGTTTATTATACGGAGAAAGCTCAGGGCAAGAAACCGGAAGGTTCGTTTCAGGTACGATCGCCGTCTCAGGAACAAACCGGAAGTGATGAACCATAAGGTTATCAAACTGTGGCTGATGCTTTAGTTACTCGTCATAATCTGTTAAAAAAGTGGATTTGCCAACTTTCGATGGTACTCACCCATACAGCTGGATCTCCAGAGTTGAAATATTTTTCCATCTGGGAAATTATGTGGGGGTTGATCTATTACAGCTGATCTCATTGAGCTTTGAAGGACCGGTTCTCAATTGGTTCAATAGTGAGATGGAGACTGATCCGTTTACAGACTGGCCATAATTTAAGAGAAGGATGGTTGGTCGTTTCAGTGTTAGTATGGAGGAAGAACCGCGTAAAAGGCTGTTTGGAATCAAAAAAAATGGAACTATAACAGAATATATGAAAGAGTTTGAAGATTTAACATCTATTGTGACGAATGTGGATGAACAGAATTTGGTGGATGTATTCTATAATGGTCTCAAGCCCGAAATGCAGAAGGTGATCAAACTCAAAGAGCCACAATGGATAAAGCAACATAAACAGGCTGTGATAAAAATGGAGTCGAGTGCTTTGTGTCAGTTACTGAGCTCGCCTGGCCAGGATATGACAAAGAAAAACACGAATGATGTAGGTTGGCGTAAACCTTATAATCCAGGGGATAGAGGGGCAGTAAGGTTTGACCCAAAACTGGGAAATTCTGAAGCTCAGACTGCACACAACATAACAGTGGGTGTGCAACAACAAGTTAGGCCGCAGCAAACTTACACTAAAGAACATATAAAAGAAAGGAACCGGTTGGGGTTATGTTTTAAATGTCCTGAGAAGTATTCACCGACGCATGATTAATTTAAGTCATTAGACCGAAACGTCATTTTCGGTCTGTGCCTTGTGTCGATCGACACATCAATAGTGTCGATCGATACACCTCTTAAAACTCGAATTCAATGTATATCCAATACACACTGACCAGACCATTTGCCAATGATCAATCCCATACAAAGTGTATCCAGCTTGCTTAGGTGTGTGACCCTGTAGGTTCACATAATACTAGCAATGAGTTACAACTCATTTGTCATAAGCGGCTTCTAGCAAAACATTATGACCACCTAGTATCACATGAATTGTCCGATCTCGACGATACAACTATCATCAGAGTAAGTACAATATGATTTCAGGACATAATCTCAACAATCTCCCACTTGTACTGGAATCATCTATTCCCATAATCCCTTTATCGCTATATCTCGGTATGGCATAAGGCAAGAAATTGTGTCATCCTTATTATAGCCAACATCATGTTCATCGAACTCCTGATTTATACTGATAAAACAAACGACTGACAATCACCTCGTTTGAGCACGGCCATGCATTTTTCTCAGTATCAAATCTTCGATGGGCCCTGAGATATTTATCTCCTGTTATATAGGAGGGACAAATCCCTTCTTGTTCCATCCCTGTTTCTACACACACTTCATGATACGCCTAAGCAATGCCTTTATAGCCGCCAGTTACGGAACGACGTTTGACAAGGTCAAAGCGTACCAATTCACATGCTAGAAAGCATGATGAACACAGGTCTAAGGACTATAATCTATAGTCGTAATGAGAACCTATCATGACACTGATATAACTATCCTGTAGAGTTCTCATTAGCGGGTCATGTCCGATCATATGTTCACCAACATATATCTATGTCATTGACGTTGATACTCATATTAATGACTCCATGAAACTTAGTCATACGTCACCTCACATACTAGTCTTAACGGTTGTTAGTGTCCCACTTTAACAACCTATGACCAGGGACAAACATAATTTTATGTCATCTTTCACTTATAGGGTTTCCTGATCAAGGCCTCAACTTGATGACCTATAAAATGAACATAAAATACTTTGGGACTATTATTTAATTATCCAATAATCAAATAATGCTGATGTCAGTTTTTCATAAACATGACCATAGCATGTCTATGTGAACATCATAACTAACATAACTCCCACTAGAATCAAGACCACGTCTTCAGATATCTAGTACCTACAGCAACAATACAAAACTCGTGCTTAGGTTCTGAGAGAGGTTGCGGTGTTCTTGCTTGGAACCATTCCGACAAACCACACCGCTATTCATTAATAAGCACTATTCTACGGTCCCCTGCTTGGAGCCCTTTCAACAGATAGCACCGCTACACAGACAAAGAGACATAACCAGGTGGGAACCGGGAATCGTCTTTGTCCGTCTAACTACTCATAACAGATTTGTCACTTTCTCAGTTGAACAAGAACCTATCCTTAGTGTTCCTCAAACATTTGGGGATATTTCTTACAACTGTCCAGTGACTTTTACCGGAACATATTGGTATCTTCTCGTCATGCTTTATGCGTAAGCTGCATCTAGACGAGCGCAAAGTGTGGCATTCATGATGGATTCTATTGCAGAAGCATAAGGAATCACACTCATAGATACTAGCTCAGCCAGTGTCCAAGACACTTCTTCTTGTTAAGATTATTGCCACAAGACCTTTGGTGTGAAGCCATTCTTGGAATCATGCATACTGAAACTGTCCAATACCTTATCAACATAAGGATTCTGACACGATCCAATTAGCCTACCCCAATCTATTTTAATAGATCCTTATTCCAAGAACTCACGCGGCTTCTCCCATGTCTATTGTTGAAATTGACTTCCGACCCAAGTCCTGATAAGACTTAAGCGACGAAACGTCGTTTATGAGATTACGTATGTTATACACATACTGTGTGAGAAATGCAACTACGCTCCCACTAGTCTACTTGTAAACGCACGGTTCTTATTCGTTCCTGATTAAGTCAAAACTTTTGACCGTTTTAAAAGAACGTAGATTCCAACTCCAAGATGTTTGCTTCAATCCAGAAATAGATTGGTGAAGCTAACATGCATACCTAGCAAATTTTCGGAGTTGGGGCTCACCATCGCTCCTTTGAATTTCGCAGGCTCGTCACTTTTCAAAGATCAACAGATCACGGTAATTGGTTACGAGAAATCACTCTCGGGTTAGTGACGGATCCATTCGGATCTGCGAAATTCAGGCTCCACAGGTGTAGTTCCTACAGCACTTTGTAGATCCCATCGCTGCTCTCCCTCAACAGGTTGAGCAGCCTCCTGTGTTTCTCGAATTTCTTCGAGCTGTACTTCTACTCCCACTGTTCTTCTTGGAAAGAGACTTTCTTTCTAGAAAAACAGAGTTCCGAACAACAAAACTTTGTTCTTGGATTGATTGCAAAAGTAATAAGCCTTGGTTTCCATAGGACAACCAGCAAAGCAGCCCTTATCAGATTTGGGTTCAAGCTTGTCAGTTGACAACAGCTTTACATAAACCTTGCAATCCCAATTAATCAGGAAAACATACTTAGAAAACTCCCAGTCCACATCCAATGTGGTGTCTTTCAACTGATTCTGATAGAAAACTATTTGGCGTAACTACATACATTTCTAGAGCGTGTTACAAAAAGGATAATGGAAGATTCATGTGACTCATCATTAATAGGAGCATATCCAATAAGGTCCGATTCTTTCTCTCAGAAACACCATTTAGGTTTTCCAGGAGAAATGAGCTGTGAGACGACTTCACACTCACTTAGATGATCACTCAATTCTTGACTCAAGTATTCTCCTCCGCGATCTAATCGAGGATCTTTAATACTTCTGTCATATCGGTTCTATACATCATTCTGGAACTCCTTTGACCATTTCAAAGGATTCCGACTCGTGTCTCATCAAATGAACACAACCATACTTACTGAAGTCATCAATAAAGGTAATGATGTACTGAAGTTTTCCTCTGGCACTAATGCTCACCGGGCCACATAAATCAGTATGAGCAAGGCCCAATAAGCCTCTGGCCCTTTTCTTTAGCTCTGCTAAAGAAGCCTTAGTCATTTGGCCCAGTAAGCAGAATTCATATCTCATATGATTTATAATCAAATGAGCCCAAAGGCCCATAACTATGGATCTTCTGAATTCGCTTCACTCCATGTGGTTTAAACGACTATGCTAAGGAAAAATCGAGTTCGAGTCTTCAGACTTAAACTGTTTGGTATTTATGTTATTTACAGGCGTACATTGGTTTAAGATATAAAACCCATTTCAAAAAAGGGGTGCTACTATAGAATATTTCATCAAGATCAAAAGAGCAAAACTTGTCTTTTATCAAAATGAAAAACATCCAAATTCTTATAAGAAAATGAAAGACATCTCTGCTTAAAGCAGGTACATAGTAGCAATTACTTAATTCTAAAACCAAGCTTGAAAGGCTCCTACAAGTGGAGAATCTCTACGGCTAATGCAGCAACCATTGCTCCATTCCAGACGCGCAGTTCCACTTGTCCTTTCTTCAATGTTCTACTGTTGCTTAGGCCCTGCATATTTCAAAAATATCAGTACCACAACTAGTATCCAATACCTACGTAGAACTTGAAGTAATAACACAATACCTGAAGAAGAAGTCTCGTACATCTCCTTCATCTCTTGTGAATCTTCCAAGAATTTAATGCAATTTCTCTTCCAATGCCCAAGCTCTTCACAGTAGCAGCACTTACCAACATCAGATGGGCCAGACTTGGGCTTATAAGATGACACAGGCTTATCCTGATTCCAAATCTGGACGACCTTGCCTCCACCCTTGTCTACACAAGATTTCTCAAACCTTTTACCCTTTATGATGTTTTGCTCAGCTGTCTTGAGCATGCCATTCAGCTCAGTCAACGTCTTCGTCAAGCCATTCTTGATATAGCTCTTGATAAACTTATCATAACTTGACGGCAGTGACTGCAGGATGATTTCAGTAGCCAACTCTAGGCTAACAGGACAATCCAGTTTCCCCAGGTTATCAATGTAACCCATCATTTTAATGACATGAGGACTCACTGGAGCATCCTTTGGTAGCTTGCACCCAATGAGAGACTTGACCATCTGGTATCTCTCAACTCGTGCCTGATCCTGAAACATCAGTTTCAGGCTGGTGATCATCTCGATTGGCGACTCCATGTTCTCGTGTTGACTCTTTAAGTCCGAGTACATGGTAGCCAACATCAGACCACACACATCTACCACATCAATATAATGCTTATTCCAAGCATAATATACTGCATGCGAGGCATTGGTCCCAAGCCTCTCGGGGAGAGCTTTCTCAAGGACATAGTCCTTATTCTCTTGCTTGAGAATAAATCTCAAGTTCCGATACCAATCCAGGAAATTTGATCCATTTAACTTGTCCTTCTCAAGGACGGATCGCAACGAGAAAGTAGTTTTAGACATAGGCTGAAAACTAAGAAAAGAAAAGTTTTAGTTATGAAGTTCAGGAAATGAGAAATCTTATCTAATAAGAAAACTCGCATTATATTCAAACTATGTTTCCTCTATGAATATAATTATACAAGACCCATACTTCACCAAAATCTGAGTGGGCGACTCGCCATCACCCAAACTTCAGTTATCTAGGTAAGCAAATCATTGCTAATTGTACCCAGTACAACTCTTGGTCGCAGATAAGACAATCCATGTCTCATCCACTCTGATGTCTCTGGGCCTAGAACTTCTGATATCCCAGTCAAGTAAACCAATCTCTTCAGTCTTGTGATCATTGACAGTCGCACTGCAAGTCTATCAATGATCACCTGCCTTACTCATGTAATTGTAGATACCAAGGACTCCAAGTCTATCCAACAACGAAACGAGTCTTGACAGTAGACAAGATTGGGCAAGACATCAAGGTCACTTGATATTTAGTTGAGGAACCAGAACTCTAAAAAGTTAGTAAATCAATCTCTTAGGCCATGTAATTGTTGATGTCAAGCACTGCAAGTCCATCAACACGATTACCTGCCTTACTCATGTAATTGTGGACACCAAGCTCTTGGCGAGAGTATCACCACAACGAAATGAGTCTTGACAGTTGACCATATTGAAAACTAAGCTTTGATCTAATACACATCCAATGTGTATTCAATAGGTTTAGAACATGTTTATGAAGGAACTTCGAGCCAATTCTACCCGTTCAGAATTGCTGTCATGTTCCAGATAGCCTAGGATCTAGGGTCTAGTTAATTGAATCAAGGATCTGATCTCGTGTTTACTTGGAGATTGGCAACGGAAGATGGTCAGATAAACGAGATCTCTGGAGCGCCTCAGATGCTGCGTCTCTACTGCAGTCCACACGCACACAAGCTGGAATCCGCCGGGATGCTAGTACCGGTGCTCGGATCTCCTGGGAACTGAGTTTCTTGAGGTTTCTGTGTTTTCTCTCTGAGAAAACCGTCTGGGCGGCGCACTTCTATCTAGGTCGAAAATCCATAAGCTCACTTATATATGTCGACCTTGACATAAACCAAAACATCAGTTTCGGTTTCGGCCTTGTTTCGACCGACACTTAGTGGTGTCGATCGACACACATCTTGTGTCGACCGACGCACCCAATGGTGTCGATCGACACACCTCATTAAAACTCGTATTCGATGTGTATCCAATACACATCGACCAGACCATGTGCCAATGATCAATCCCATACGAAGTATGTCCAGCTTGCTTAGGTGTGTGACCCTGTAGGTTCACACGATACTGGAAATGAGTTACAACTCATTTGTCATAAGCGGTTTCTAGCAAAACATTATGATTACCCAGTATCACATGAATTGTCCGATCTCGACAATACAACTATCTCTAGAGTGAGTACAATGTGATTTCAGGACATAATCCCAACAATCTCCCACTTGTACTGGAATCACCTATTCCTACAATCCCTTCGTCACTATATCTCGATATGGCATAAGGAAAGAAACTGTGTCATCCTTATTCTAGCCAACATCATATTCATCGAACTCCTGATCTATACTGATAAAACAAACGACTGACAATCACCTCGTTTGAGCACGGCCATGCATTTTCTCAGTATCAAATCTTCGATGGGCCCTAAGATATTTATCTCCCGTAATAGGAGGGACAAATCCCATCTTGTTCCATCCCTGTTTCTATACACACTTCATGATACGCCTAAGTAATGCCGTTATAGCCGCCATTTACGGATCGACGTTTGACAAGGTCAAAGTGCACCAATTCATATGCTAGAAAGCATGATGAACTCAGGTCTAAGGACTATACTCTATAGTCGTAATGAGAAACTCCCATGACACTGATATAACTATCCTGTGGGGTTCTCATTAGGCGGTCATGTCCGATCATATGTTCACCAACATATATCCATGTGATAATCATATCATTGACTCCATGAAACTTAGTCCAACAGTCACCTCACATACCAGTATCGCGCGGTTATTGGTGCCCCACTTCAATAACCTCGACTAGGGACAATCATAATTTATGTCATCTTTTACTTATAGGGTTTCATGATCAAGTCCTCAACTTGATGACCTATATGATGACCATAAAGTACTTTGGGACCATTATTTAATTATCCAATAATTAAATAATACCGATGTCAGTTTTAACTTACATAAACACTACCATAGCATGTCTATGTAAAGATTATAACATAACTAAAATAACTCCCACTAGAATCAAGATCATCTCTTCAGATATCTTATACCTACAGCAACAGAATGAATTTCGTGCTTAGGTTGTGGGAGAGACTGCGGTGTTATTGCTTGAAACAATTCCAACAAACCACACCGCCATTCAGATAAAAGCACTATTCTACGGTCCACTGCTTGGAGCCTTTCCAACAGATAGCACCGCTATTCAGACAAAGAGACATAACCAGGTGGGAACCGGGAATCGTCTTTGTCCGTCTAACTACTTTCAACTGGTTCGTCACTTTATC
Source organism: Orychophragmus violaceus (assembly GCA_030180135.1). NCBI lineage: Eukaryota > Viridiplantae > Streptophyta > Magnoliopsida > Brassicales > Brassicaceae > Orychophragmus > Orychophragmus violaceus. The sequence goes on from CM058239.1 coordinate 42,335,612, forward strand.
AGTTCACCACGAATTCATCCTGAGTGTTTCTCAAACACTTGGGATGTTTCTGGTAACTGTTCAGTGACTATTACCGGAACATATTGGTATTTTCTCGTCATGCTTTATGCGTAAGCTGCATCTAGACGAGCGCAAAACATGGCATTCATGATGGATTCTATTGCAGCAGCATTAGCAATCACACTCATTAATAATAGCTCAGCTAGTGTCCAAAACACTTCATCTTGCTAAGATTATTGCCATAAGACCTTTGGTATGAAACCATTCTTGGAATCAAGCACATATGAACTGTCCAATACCTTATCAACATAAGGATTTTGACACGATCCAATTAGCCTTTCTGATCCATTCCAATGGATCCTCATTCCAAGAACACACGTGGCTACTCCCATGTTTTTTGGTTAAATTTGACTTCCGACCCAAATCTTGACAAGACTTTTAGCGTCGGAACGTCATTTATGAGATTTAAATATGTTATCAACGTACAGTGTGAGAATTTGCAGTTACGCTCCCACTAGTCTTCTTGTAAACGCATGGTTTCTTTTTCTTTTTGATCAAGTCAAAACTTTTGACCACATTATCAGAATGTTGATTCTAACTCCAAGATGTTTGCTTCAATCCAGAAATGGATCGGTGAAGCTAACATGCATACCCAGCCAGTTTTCGGAGTTGGGGCTTACCATCGCTTCTTTGAATTTCGCATGCTCGTCACTTTTCAATGATCAACAGATCACGACAATTGGTTACAAGAAATCACTCTCGAGTTAGTGACTGATCCTTTCAGATCTTCGAATTTCAGGCTCCACAGGTGTAGATTTTACAGCACTTTGTAGATCTCACCGCTGCTCTTCCTCAACAGGTTGAGCAGCCTCCTGTGTTTATCGAATTTCTTCGATGTGTACTTTTACTCCCACTGTTCCTTTTGGAAAGTATGATCTTTCAAAAAGACACAGTTCCGAACAACAAAACTTTGTCCTCGGATTGGTCATAAAAGTAGTAAGCCTCGGTTTTCCTAGGACAACCAGCGAGGTAGAACTTATCAGATATGGGTTCAAGTTTGTTTGTTGACTACTGTCTTACCCAAACCTTGCAATCCCAATTAATCAGAAAAACAAATTTGGAAATCACCCAGTCCACATCCAATGTGGTGTTTTTCACTGATTCTGATAGAAACTTATTTAGCGTAAACATAGACATTTTAGAACGTATTCTTAAATGATTATGGAAGATTCCTGTGACTCATCATTAATCGGAGCATATCTAATAAGATCCGATTCATTCTGTTAGATGATCACCCAATTCTTGACTCAAGTATTTTCCTCCGCGATTCAATCGAGGATCTCAATACTTCTGTCAAATCGGTTCTACACTTCATCTTGGAATTCCTCAAGGGGTTCCTGCTCGTGTCGCATCAAATGAACACAGCCATACTTATTGATGTTATCAATAAGGTAATGAAGTACAGAAGATTTGCTTTTGCACTAATGCTCATCGGGCCGCATACATCAGTATGTGTAAGGCCCAACAAGCCTATGGCCCGTTTTCTTTAGCTCTGCTAAAAGGGCCTTAGTCATTTGGCCCAGTGAGCAGAATTCATATCTCAAATGATTAATAATCAAATGAGTCCAAAACTATGGAACTTCTAAATCCGCTTCACTTTGTGTGGTTAAATGACTATGCTAAGGAAAAATCGACTTCAAGTCATCAGACTTAAAGTATATGGTATTTATGTTATGTGTACAAGCGTACATTGGTTTAAGATATAAAACCCATTCCAAATGGGGTGCTACCATATGATATTTCATTAAGATCTAAAGAACAAAACTTGTCTTTTATCAAAATGAGAAACATCCAAATTCTTTACTAGAAGATGAAAGACATTTCTGCACAAGGAAGATACATAGTAGCAATTACTTAATTTCAAAAAACCAAGTATGAAAGGCTCCTACAAGTGGAGAATCTCTACGGCTCATGCAGCAACCATTGCTTCATACCAGACACGCAGTTCCACTTGCCCTTTCTTCAACGTTCTACAGTCGCTTAGGTTCTGCATATTTCAAAAAATATCAGTACCACAACTAGTATTCAATACTTACGTAGAACTTGAATTAATAACACAATACCTGAAGAAGAAGTACCATACATCTCCTTCATCTCTTGTGAATCTTCCAAGAATTTAATGCAATCTCTCTTCCAATGCCCTGACTCATTGCAGTATAAGCATTTTCTTACACCAGATGGGCCTGACTTGGGCTTATAAGATGACACAGGCTTATCCTGATTCCAAATCTGGACGGCCCTGCCTTCACCCTTGTCTTTACAAGATTTCTCAAATCTTTTACCCCTTTTGATGTTTTGCTCTGCTGTCTTGATCATGTCATGCAGCTCAGTCAACGTCTTCGTCAAGCCTTTCTTGATATAGTTCTTAATGAACTTATCATAGCTTGACGGCAGTGACTGCAAAATGATGTCAGTGGCCAACTCTAAGCTGACAGGACATTCCAGTTTCCCCAGGTTATCAATGTAACCCATCATTTTAATGACATGAGGACTTACTGGAGCATCCTCTGGTAGCTTGCATTCAGTGAGAGACTTCACCATCTGGAATCTCTCAACTCGTGCCAGATCCTAAAACTTCAGTTTCAGGCTGGTGATCATCTCTATTGGCGACTCCATGTTCTCGTATTGACTCTTCAAGTCCGAGTTCATGGTAGCCAACATCAGATCACACACATCTACCACATCAATATAATGCTTATTCCAAGCATTATATGCTGCATGCGAGCGATTGGTCCCAAGCCTTTCTGGAAGAGCCTTTTCAAGGACATAGTCCTTGCTTTCCTGCTTGAGAATAAATCTCAGATTCCGATACCAATCCAGGAAGTTGGATCCATTTAACATGTCCTTCTTAAGGACGGATCGCAACGAGAAAGTAGTCATAGACATAAGCTGAAATCCAAGAAAAACAAAGATTTAGTTATGTATATGATGAGAAATCTTATCTAATAAGAGAACTCGCATTATATTCAAACAATGTTTCCTCTATGAATATAATGATCCAAGATCCATACTTCACCAAAATCTGAGTGGGCGACTCGCCATCACTCAAACTTTAGTTATCTAGGTAAGCAAATCATTGCTAATTTTACCCAGTACAACTCTTGGTCGCAGATAAGACAATCCATGTCTCATATACTCTGACGTCTCTGGGCCCAGAACTTCTGATAGCCCAGTCAAGTAAACCAATCTCTTCTGTCTTGTGATCATTGACAGTCGCACATCGAGTCTATCAATGATCATCTGCCTTGATCAGATCACTGTGGATACCAAGGACTCCAAGACTATCCAACAATGAACCGAGTCTTGACACTAGACGAGATTGGGTAAGACATCAAGGTCACTTGATGTTTAGTTGAGGAAACTAAACTCTGAAAGGTTAGCAAATCAATCTATTAGGTCATGTAATTTTTTTTTTGATGTCAAGCACCGCAAGTCCATCAACATAATTACCTGCCTTACTCACCTAATTGTGGACACCAAGCTCTTGGCTAGACCATCACACAACTAAATGAGTCTTGACAGTTGACCATATTGAAGCTAAACTTTGATCAAGGTTTAAGTCTAGTTTGGTTTCTGCAAATTCAAGGTTCAATAACTAGAATTTCGAGCACTGTATCGATCGACGCAGACTATATCTGTCGATCGACACCAACAAACAAAACCGGACTTCAATAACCGGTTAATCCAATTAACCTGGTTCATCGAACCGGTCATGTCGATCGACACAACCCGTGTGTGACGGTCGACATAGACCTAATTGAACCGACTATCAGATCAAACTGATCTTAACCATTCAAATTGGTTTATACTAATTGCGATGATCAGTTCAATCCAATTGAACCAATTCATCCAATTTAAGTTGTTTTAATCAGTTTCATCTAATTGCGATAACCGATCCAATTCAATTGAGTCGACTTATCCAATCAAACCGATTCAACTCATCGGTTCATTCTAATTGAGATAATCAGTTCAATCCAATTGAACCAATTCATCCAATTTAAACCGATCTGCTCGGACTTAACCAAGCATGATAACCGGTCCAATCCAATTGAACCAGTTAACCATTCGCTAGGTGTGTGTCGACCGACACTAACCTGTGTCGATCGACACTGGACCGAATCTGTTCTGTGTCGACCGACACTAAACCTGTACCTGTGTCGATCGACACAGTAGGCTTTCGGTTTTTCTTCGCGAAAAACCCTAGCCGCCGAATCTGTCGTTTTCGCTGTTCTGTGTCGACCGACACACCTAGTGTGTCGATCGACACTGTGCGAAAACACAGACTCGATCTTGATCGAAATCGATCTGACCTGTTCTAACCAAACAACCTAGTTTGCGAATCTAAATCATCAAATTCAATAAACAGGTCTGATTCAATGATAAAGGCTCTGATACCACTGAAGGAAATTCGAGCCAATTCTACCAGTTCAGAATTGCTGTCATGTTCCAGATAGCCTAGGATCTAGGGTCTAGTTAATTGAATCAAGGATTTGATCTCGTGTTTACCTGGAGATTGGCAGCGGAAGATGGTCAGATAAACGAGATCTCTAGAGCGCCTCAGATGCTGCGCCTCTACTGCAGTCCACACGCACACAAGCTGGAATCCGCCGGGATGCTAGTACCGGTGCTCGGATCTCCTGGGAACTGAGTTTCTTGAGGTTTCTGTGTTTTCTCTCTGAGAAAACCGTCTGGGCGGCGCACTTCTATCTAGGTCAAAAATCCATAAGCTCACTTATATATGTCGACCTTGACATAAACCGAAACATCAGTTTCGGTTTTGGCCTTGTGTCGACCGACACACTTAGTGGTGTCGATCGACACACATCTTGTGTCGACCGACGCACCCAATGGTGTCGATCGACACACCTCATTAAAACTCGTATTCGATGTGTATCCAATACACATCGACCAGACCATGTGCCAATGATCAATCCCATACGAAGTATGTCCAACTTGCTTAGGTGTGTGACCCTGTAGGTTCACACGATACTGGAAATGAGTTACAACTCATTTGTCATAAGCGGTTTCTAGCAAAACATTATGATTACCCAGTATCACATGAATTGTCCGATCTCGACAATACAACTATCTCTAGAGTGAGTACAATGTGATTTCAGGACATAATCCCAACAGTTTAACTTTTAATTTTAATTGAGTTTTAATTGTTCTAACAAAAGTGGGTTAGGTCATTTGGTTCGGTTTCTCAATCATTTGGTTCAATTACCAAATGATTACGGTTCGCATCCAACCTTAACAAAACCCGATAACCGGTCAATCCAATTGAACCGGTAATTGACCAAATGAACCGGTTTTAGACCAATTGAGATACCGGTCAAATCTAATTCAACCGGTCCATCCAATTGAACCGATTCAATCAGTTTTAACTAATTGTGATAACCGGTCCAATCCAATTGAACAGAATTATCCAATCAAACTGATCTTATCCAATCAAATCGGTTTATACTAATTGAGATAACCAGTCCAATCCAATTGAACCAATTCATCCAATTTAAACCGATCTGATCTACCTTAACCAAGCATGATAACCAGTTCAATCCAATTGAACCGATCAACCAATCGCAAGGCCTGTGTTGACCGACACTTATCCTGTGTCGATCGACACAGTAGGGTATCAGGAAATTTTAACCATGCGTGATAACCGGTTCAATCCAATTGAACCGATCTATCCTATCGCACAGCCTGTGTCGATCGATGCACCCAGTGTTTCGATCGACACAGTGTGATCTCTAAGATCAATACCCAAAATTTAATAAGCGTATTCGCGGTGCATCGACCGACACAAGCTTAGTGTCGATCGACATTGTGCGAAAACCCTAAAGTTTTATGATCGTTTTCGCGGTGTGTTGACCGACACAAACTTGTGTCGATCGACACTGTGCGAAAACACAGGTTCTTCGTTTTCGATAAGAAACAAAATCCGAGATTATTTTCATCAAAACGAAAACTAGCATGCATCAACCTATTCAAATACATCATTATTCGAATTCCATGCATCAGATTCAATGATTAAAACCCTAAGGCTCTGATACCACTGAAGGATCTTGGGCCAATTCTAACAGTTTCAGAATTGCATCAAGTTCCTGAAGCCTAGGATCTAGGGTTTAGTTAATTGAATCCTTACCGAAGATCTCGTGTTTACATGGAGATTTGCAGCGGAATGATGAACAGGTAATTGAGATCAAGAGCGCCTCAATTGCTGCGCCTCTACTTCAGTCCACACGCACACAAGCTGGAATCCGCCGGGATGCTAGTGCCGGGAATCGGATCTCCTGTGAATCCCTGTGTCTAGAGAGGTGGCTCGGTTGTTCTATCAAGAACCTCTCACTCTCTCAAATTCGTGCCTCATATTCTATATATAGGCCTTTGAGTCGACCTAATTACCCAGTAAATAAACCGGGTCAATTTAAGTCATTAGACCAAAATGTCAGTTTCGGGACATTTCGGTCTGCGCCTTGTGTCGATCGACACATCAATAGTGTCGATCGACACACCTCTTAAAACTCGAATTCAATGTGTATCCAAGACACACTGACCAGACCATTTGCCAATGATCAATCTCATACAAAGTGTATCCAGCTTGCTTAGGTGTGTGACCCTGTAGGTTCACAAAATACTAGCAATGAGTTACAACTCATTTGTCATAAGCGGCTTCTAGCAAAACATTATAACCACCTAGTATCACATGAATTGTCCAATCTCGACGATACAACTATCATCAGAGTAAGTACAATATGATTTCAGGACATAATCTCAACATATGAAGGCTCAGATTCAAAAATATGTGGTTGAATGTGTGATTTGTCAGACTCATAAATACTCCACACTTTCACCGGCATGACTTCTTCAACCGCTACCCATTCCTAATCAGATATGGGAGGATATTAGCATGGATTTTGTGGAAGGATTACCATCATCATCAGGAGTGAATGTCATATTTGGTTGATAGACTGAGCAAGTATGTCCATTTCATAGGCTTGTGAAACCCTTTTTCAGCTGCGGATGTAGCCAAGAAGTTTGTACAGGAGATTGTGCGATTACATGGGTATCTTGCGACAACAGTATTTGATCGGGACAGCATCTTCCTGAGTAATTTTTGGAAGGATGCATTCAAGTTGGCAGGAACACATTTGAAATACTATTCGGCCTTTCACCCACAAAGAGATGGGCAAACTGAAGTGCTCAATCGTTGGTTGGAAACATATCTTCGTTGTTATGCATCTGCTCACCTAAAGACGTGGGCGAAGTCCTTACCATGGGCTGAGTATTCTTACAATACATCCTTCCATACAGCTTTAAATACAACCCCATTCATGGTAATATACGGCCGTGAACCACCAGCGATGATGCGTTTTGTGTTTGGATCCACAAACAATTTTGAGCTGGAAGAATTGTTGATAGAACGAGATTGTATGTTGTTGGATACCAAGAGTTAATTAGCTCGAGCTCAATCTAAGATGACAGCCTCAGCGAATAAGCATAGAAGAGACGTGACATTTGAGGTATGGGCTTTGGTTTTCTTGAAGCTTCAACCCCTATAGACAACATTCGGTTACACGATGAGTGTGTCAGAAGCTTGCAGCACGATTTTATGGTCCTTATGAAGAGTTGGAAAGGAATGGCAATGCAGCTTACCATTTAAAGCTACATGATGGATCACGGATTCACTCGGTATTTCATGTGTCTCAGTTGCGTGCTGCGATCGGCTCAAACTTACAGGAAACACCGTTACCAGACACTTTATCGAATGCGGGACAGTTTGTGCTAACACCAGCTCAAGTGTTGGAGAATCGATATGATAAAGCTGGTCAGTTAGAAGTGTTGGTTGAGTGGAAAGGGCTATCTAAGCATGAGTGTTCCTGGATGTTAGCTCGAGATATGGAGTTGAAATTTCCAGAGTTCGAACTTGAGGATAAGCTTCGTCTTATTGTGGCGGGTATTGGTAAGCCTCGACAGACGTTCTATAGGAAGAAGGTCCGAGCTAAAGAAGAATAACAATGTAATTGAAGAGTTGACCGGAAATTAAGGAGGTCAAAGCTGAGAGTCTTTGGTTGGATTAGAAGTTTTGTTGTTATATTGTTTAGTCCTTTAAATAATTTCGAGAAACATTTTGAAAGGTATCTCGTATTTTGTTCTGGGAAAGATAGATTGAGATGAGCTCATCTCTCTGGTGATTGAATTGCCCAGGTGATTGGTGTCATCATGTAGCTCTTGTAATTCGGTTTTGGTGATATGAATTACTTGATTGAATAAAGTTACGTTTCTTTTCATAGTTTGGATCTTTGTTCTTAACCCCAGAAACCAATGCGAAAGGGCTTTGACATGGACTCTTGAAGCTTGTCATTATGTCTTGTCTCTAGCTTGCATCTAGTCTTGCTTCATTCAAAGCCTTCACTTTCAAGATATCGATTTCACCCCCCCCCCCCAAACACAAAATTTATATGTTAAAATCCAAGCATATATCACAGAAACACATTCTGATTTCAGTCAGTCACATAAAAAGGTTTTCGTTTTGTTTTGAGAACAAAATTTTGACTTCATCGATGGAGCCTCTAGAACGATGAGAGGAAAAAGCGATGCAATTTAGGTGAGATATGATAAGAATAATTTTTTTAAAAAATTGTTAACCGATTTGGAGCGTAGAAATCAAGGTGGTGGCACGGGCTATAATGAAGGTTCTAGAAGGGACGATGGCGGAAAATTAAGTGATGCCATCAAGCGGATGGAAAACGTCTCTGGAAAGAGAAACCTCCAATGAACAGAAGATTCCGACCACATCGAAGTAGCTTGTATATAAATTCTTCTTTGCCGACTCTTCACCATATGCCATTGTTGGATACTGTTATATATGGGTTTAGCACACCCATCCAATTAGCTCGGCCCATATTTGTTCTTTGTACAAAAGGGTCGGCCCAACAGAATCAAACTCTGACCGTTAGCAAAGATGGATCGGTCACACCAAGCCCGTCACGTTCAGCCCGGCTTCGCTCCGCTAACAGACAAAGACGAGTTCAGCTCGGCCATTTCGTCACCGAAAGTACGGCCCATACGCACGAACTTGACAAAGAGTCAACGGCCCGTACAAAGTACGACCGGATTTTACTATAAATAGGAGTGATCACTGTAAATTAATGTAACTTTTTGGGATTTGTGCACTTACTACTTTATCTCTCTAGAATTAACATGTCCCGAACTGTAACCTGAGCTCGTCTCTTGACTTGCTCGGAACCCTTTCTTATTTCAATACAAACACGCTCGCCTCCCACACGATTTCCATACTTTCATGTTCGTTTCCGATTGTAGTTAGTTCTCTCTTAAGATAAACTTTGATCCTCGGACCCCGAGCACACCAGCACTCTCGAGCAAGATGAGCATATGGCCTTTGTGACGAACTCGGTTATCACAATTGGCGCCGTCTGTGGGGACTAAAGTTTTTGCTTCACTAACGGACAAGTTCAACAATGACAGGACCTCCAACAAGCAAAGATTTTATCATCATCCCATAAAAATCAAGCTCGGGGACGACCTCGCAAACAAAGGGTCAACCTGGATAAGCACACCACGTCTCTCAGGTCGCCGATCCGATCATCCAACCCGCGAACACAGAAACACTCGCGAATACCGAGCAGGATCGGCGGGTTACAAGCTTCCAACCCAACGAACAGGACCATGTGTCATGTTGAAGGCTCTCATGACCCAATTGGAAGAGCTTTCCCGAGGGAGAAACACTCGTTTTGACCAGCTCGCCACAACACAAGCTTTGTGCCAAGGACAGATCAGCGATTTGCAAGCGTCAGGTCAACAAATGACAACGCCTCAGACGACCAAATTCATTCCACGCCTTCAATGCGTCTTATTCGAAGGATCACTGAGCCCGAACATCGTCCAAGGCCGCCTAACCGCCTCGCATTCTTCAGCGGAGCAAACCGAGGAAACCACCGGTCAACCTCTCAACACCGAAGTTCCGAGCGGATCAGCAGCAAACGCTCATAGAGACATCGAGATCGAGGATCTAAAATTAATGCTACGAAGCATGCCGCCAAAATTCCACCAAGCGATCAGCTCGGTACCCGAGATCGACCGCATGCTCGAGGAAACCAAAATATTCCTTTCACCCGACATCTCACGGATATCCAAGTCGAGCATCCAGGGAGGATCAAGATGATAACATATGATGGAAAATCCGACCCAAGACAGTTCCGCATTGCAATGGGCCGAACAAAGTTCAACCCGGAGAGCGCGATGCAGGATATTTCCAGCTGTTCATCGAGCATCTGACCGGATCCGCATTAGATTGGTTCTCTAGATTAGAGCCAAACTCAATCGACGGATACCAATATCTTACGCACGCATTTCTCAAGCATTACTCGATGTACATCCAGGATGAAGTATCCAACGCTGACCTCTGGGCCATCGCACAAGGACAAAAAGAGAGCCTCCGATCATACATCACCCGTTTCAAGAACATTCTAGAAAAGATATCAATTACCGACCGTGAGGGCCTACTTGCATTGCAAAATGGTTTATGGTACAAGTCCAGCTTCCGCGAAGAATTAAAGAAAAACAAGCCTAGCTCGCTCGAAGACGCTCTTCACCAAGCAACAATCTTCATCGACCTCAAAGAAGAAAAGGAGACCCTTGCGAAGAAGTTTGGACCAAAAGGCTCCAACTCGAAAGAAAAAGCAGAGAAAAGCACTGAGCAATACGAACTACACCAACAACACGACCAAGATTATAAGAAGATAAGGGAGGAAGATATCACAAGAAAGGGGAAGTCGGCATACTACGTAAGCGACCAATCACAGGACTACCAGCAAGAAGATGAGCGACAAAACCCAAACTATCACCATGCTCATCGGTCCCATGGCTACCAGCACGATCATTGCCCGACCCAAGGCTACCAGCAAGATCATCGCCCGACACAGGGTTATCACCAAGATCAACACCAGGGCAAGCCTTGGACCAATAAGTTTTTTCAAGAAGGCGACAAGAGTAAGCTCCTCTGCGACTATCATCAACGAGTAGGTCATAGCACGGCCGATTGCACAAACATACAAGCTCTCCTTTACGCTGACTACCAAAAGGACGACAAAAATTGGTGGCAAACCGCAACCAATCTCACCTGAAGCAAGACAATCAAGCGACGCAGCCAAAGAACGAAGCCAAGCGTTTCAAGCTCGTCCAGAAAGATAAAAAGAAACAAGTGGCCTTCACAAAAGAGATCGAGCAGATAGACTTGAACACAGCAGCAATAAACAAACTAGCTCGTGACGAAGAGAACAAGGAAGGAACGCCCCCCACCAACAAGGCGTATCAACATGATAATGGGGGATTACCATTGGCCAACGATTCAGTACGGTCAATCAAGGAGTATGAACGCCGAGCATCCATTCAACAACAATGAAACAGAAACAGCAATGACGATCTCAATATTGGCAGCGATATCACCTTCACTAAGCAAGATGGAGAAGGGCTCGATCGACCACACAATGATCTGCTCGTCATCGCACTCCAAATAGGGTACTGCAAAGTCTCTAAGATTCTAGTCGACACTGAAAGCTCGGTCGACTTAATCTTAAAAGAAACGTTGCAGCGCATGGAACTCAGCAACTACCGGGTAAAGCCGTCTGTGAAACCCCTGATAGGCTTCTAAGGATATTCAATCACCACAGTCAGAACGATCAAGCTCCTGTCTATGTCGGTTGAATATCCAAACTTATCAAGTTCGTGGTCGTCGACTGACCAACCAGCTATAATATCATTCTGGGCACACAATGGATACGTGAGATGAAAGATGTCCCATCCACGTATCACCAATGCGTCAAGTTCCCTACGCCGTTTAGAATCTTTACTCCCCGAGGAGCTTAGAGAATCTCCCGAACATGATTCCGGATCGAGCACAAACTACGTCATAAGTCGCAAGCTTACCTGGTTGCCGAACCAAGGATTGAGCTGCCACCACCCGACAATCCACAAAAGATGATGTTGTTCAAGTCAATATCGACATCAGTGATCCCGAGCGTTGAGTGGGAATAGGCGCCGAACTTCGTGAAGATCTGCGAGACAAGCTCATCGACTTCCTCAAGCAGAACGCCACGGTATTTTCATGTACCACCAGTGATATGACCGGAGTTGATCCATCAGTCACATGCCACGAGCTACACGTCGATCCAGTGTTCAAACCGATCAAGCAAAAAAAGGAGAAAGCTCGGTCCCAAGCGCGCAAAATCCGTAAATGACGAAGTGGAAAGACTTTCCAAAGCAGTGTCGATCACCGAAGTCAAGTACTTGGACTGGTTGGCGAACCCCGTAGTCGTGAAGAAAAAGAACGGAAAATGGCGAGTTTACGTTGATTTTACCGATCTCAACAAGGCGTGTCCCAAAGACAGATTCCCTTTGCCACATATCGACCGGCTCGTTGAAGCAACTGCCGAACATGATCGGCTATCGTTCATGGACGCCTTCGCTGGATACAACCAAATCATGATGCATCCCGACAATCGCGAGAAGACCTCATTCATCACTGACTGTGGCACCTACTACTATAAAGTGATGCCATTCGGGCTCAAGAACGCAGGAGCAACATATCAACGACTGGTCAATAGCATGTTCTCGGATCAGCTCGGTAAAACCATGGAGGTGTACAATGATGACATGCTCGTTAAGTCCACCTCGGCCGACGATCATATCAATCATCTAAACACTTGCTTTGAAAGCTTAAACAAGTACGGGATGAAGCTAAACCCGACCAAATGAACTTTCGCAGTAACGTTAGGAGAATTCCTCGGCTACATTGTAACGAGAAGAGGAATTGAGGAAAACCCCAAGAAGATAACGGCAATCACCAAGCTCCCCTCGCCAAAGAACACTCGGGAATTCCAAAGTTTGACCGGACGAGTCGCAGCACTAAACATTTTCATCTTCCGATCAACCGACAAATGTCTCCCTTTCCACAACTTACTCCGAGCAAACAAGAAGTTTGAATGGGATGCAAAATGCGAAGATGCATTCCAGCATCTGAAAACCTACTTGTCCACCCCGCCAATAATGGCCAAGCTCGAGGAGGGAGAGACGCTATACTTGTACATCTCGGTATCCACTTCAGCAATAAGCACCGTGCTCGTTCGAGACGACCGAGGCGACCGGAAGCCCATCTCTTACACAAGTAAAATCTTCGACGACGAAGAGACACACTATAACATGCTTGAAAATCTCGCACTGGCTGTTTCGTTTAAGCAAGAAAGCTCCGACCCTACTTTCAGTCACACTCGGTTGTGGTACTAACGAACCAGCAAATTAAGACAATCTTGCACAGCCCGACCCAATCCAACAGAATTGCTAAGTGGGCAGTCGAGTTAAGCGAGTATGATATCGAGTATAAACCAAGGACCAGCACCAAATCTCAAGTCCTAGCTGACTTTCAGATCGAGCTACCACCCAAGTCACTATGAACGAAGACCATGTTCAAAAGGAAAAGTGGATCCTCTTCGTTGACGGTTCCTCGTCAAGAAATGGTTCGGGGGTAGGAGTTAAACTGAAATCCTCAACAAGAGATATAATCAATAAGTCATTATGCCTCTCCTTCCCAGCCTTCAACAACGAGGCCGAGTACGAAGCACTACTAGCCGTTCTACGATTAGCCGAAGTGGTCGGAGCAAAGCAAGTAGAAGTATTCGCCGACTCCCAGCTCGTTGTAAACCAATACAACGGAGAGTATGGGGCAAAGAACGAACGTATGAACGCATATTTAAAGCTCGTCCAGCAAATCGTCACCAGGATCAGCTCAGTAACACTGACCAAAATTCCCCGAAGTGAAAATTCATCCGCAGATGCCTTGACTGCATTAGCATCGACATCCGATCCCGATCTCCGAAGAATCATATCAGTCAAATGTATAGCCCGACCAAGCATCTCCCAGGACGAAGAGGTGCTCATCATCACCGAAGAGGAAGAAAGAATGGATGATGCTTACAAGAGCAACAAATAAATCACTAAGGTCGCAGCACTCGAACCAAACGAAGCGGTCGATTGGAGGGACAAGATCAAGCAGTACATTCTCAACGGAAAGGTTCCCGAAGATCGATGGACAGCTCACGGACTAAAAGTCCGATGCGCGCAGTACGTGATGATGAAGGATGAACTATTCTGGTGGAGTGCATCCAAGGCCCTTCTGCGATGCATACACGGAAAAGAAATGAAGTGGGTCACCGAGGAGATCCACGAAGGCGCATGAGGAAACCACACAAGTGGCCGAACTCTCGCCGCCAAAATTAAGCGACATGGGCACTTTTGGCCGACCATGATCGCCGATTGCGAAAAGTAAGTATTAAGGTGCGAGAAATGCCAAAGGCATGCACCGAGCATTCATCAGCCAACAGAACTTCTCACAATTTCGGCCACATCCTACCCTTTCATGCGGTGGACAATGGATATTGTTGGATCGCTCCCGACCTCGCATCTGAAAAGTTCATCTTAATCATGACCGACTACTTTACGAAATGGGTCGAAGCATAATCTTAAGCTGAAATCCACGACCTCGATATCCAGAAATTCGTATGGAAATACATCATTTTCCACCACGGCCTCCCGTACGAGATCCTCACTGACAACGGATCTCAATTCATATCCAACATGTTCGAAAGATTCTGCGCAAGATGGAAAATTTGCCTTAGCAAGTCCACCCGAGGTACCCGCAAGGAAACGGGCAGGCTGAAGCAACGAACAAGACAATCATTGATGAACTTAAAAAACGAATGGAGAGCAAGAAAGGCCTCTGGGTCGACGAGCTTGACAGCGTCCTATGGTCCCACCGTACAACGCCAAGAAATATAACCGGTCAGACACCTTTCTCCCTCTCTCATGGAATGGAAGCAATGTCTCCCGCCGAGTTAAGCGCCCCAACAATCTGACTAAGTGTTTCACCCGAGCACGAAGAGCTGAACAAAAACATGATCATCGATCTTCTCGACCAAGTGGAAGAACTTTGCGACCGAGCGCTGCTACATCTTCAAAACTACCAACAGCAAATCACTCGTCACTACAACAAGAACGTCAAGGGACGATGCTTCGTCGAAGGTGACCTCGTACTTCGGAAGGTATTCGAAAATACTCGCGAATACCTCGCAGGCAAGCTTGGCGCTAACTGGGAAGGCCCCTACATCATCTCCAAGGTGGTGAAACCTGGCGTATACGAGCTCGTCACGATGAAGGGAGAAGCCATTCCACGCTCGTGGAATGCGAACAAACTCAAGCGGTACTACTACTAGCCCGAACAAACACCATGGAGCTGAAGACAGAAGATACCGATCATACGCCAAAAAAACAAAAAAACAAGCATACGGTCAAATATGTAATGTGAACGACGATCGGCTTGATCCCTTATTTGGGGTACGTAGGCAACCTCTCACAAGGCTCAGCTATATCAATAAATAAATTTTATCAAGTATTTTATAGTGTCTACTTTACTCATCAAGTACTATATACACCAATAACCCAAACAATTGACATTCTGGCCAAATGCTCGATACAGCTGTTGGGAATGTCCTGAAATCTATTGTATTTGCTCTGAGTGAAAGTCGTATAGTCGAGATGAGACAATCACATAACACTAGGTAGTCATAACGCTTTGCTAGAAGCCACTTATTATCAATGAGTTTAGAACTCATTGCTAGTGTTATATGATCCTACAGGGTCACACACCTAAGCAAACTGGACGTCAAAGACGAGGTTGATCATTAATGTAATGATCTAGTGAATGCATATTTGATATGCATTTGGTATCATAATTCTGGGGCCGTGTCGATCGACACAGAGAGTGTGTCGGTCGACACAACTCGCGGATTAATCAGATTAATACGGTTTAATCGTTGGTTAATTCCGTTGTGGTTTAAACCGACATATATAAGATGTATGGTCGACCTAAACTCGTAGCTAACCTAATTCACAGCCACCAGAACGAAAAACAAACCTCTCTAGAGATTAGATCTCTTACAGGCACTAGCATCCCTCCTGTTCAGTTTGTGTGCGTGTGGATACCAGTAGAGGCACAGCGTTTGAGGTGCTTCGTGATCTCGATTATCTGCAAATCTTCCGCTGCTAATCACCAAGTAATTATGAGATCCCATAGATTCAATTACATGAACCTTAGATTCTAGGCTCGGAATTCAGACTAGGGTTGCTAATCCTGATTAGAACTGCTAGAAATTCCTTCAGTGGTATCAGAGCTTTAGGGTTCCATTGAATCTGTAGCATGTTGATTAGATTAGTTGAATCTGAATCTGTGTATGGTTGATACAAACATGCTAAAATTCGTTTTCATGAAAACCTAGTTTTAGGATTTTTTTACTTGAAAACGATTAGGGTTTATCGCCCTGTGTCGATCGACACCAATCCGGTGTCGGTCGACACAGAAGGATAACCCGAACAAATTAGGTTTCGCCTAGTGTCGATCGACACAATAGTTGTGTCGGTCGACACAAACCTCGCTAGATTGATAAATCGGTTCAATTGGATTAGACCGGTTATCGAGCTTGGTTAATGATGGTTAAACGCTAAGATTGGTTTGATGCGATTGGGTTGGTATCGACCGATGATAATGTAGCATCGATCGACACTGACCGGTATTCAAAACCGGATCAATTGGATTGGTCGGTTATCGCGGATTGTTTTTGGTTATTCTGTATCGATCGACACTATGGTAGTGTCGGTCGACATCAGACTCAATGATTAGGTTATTGAACCTGAAATCACAGAACCAAAGCAAGATGAATCAATTAATTATAATAATTAAACACATAATAAAACTGAACGTTTTGAATGATTCCGTTCCTCAATCAAATATCAAGTGATACTTGATGTCTTTCCAATCTTGTCAACTGTCAAGACCCATTTAATTGTGCGATAGACTTGCAGTGCAAGATGTCCACAATTTCATGAGTAAGACAGAGGTAATCATGTTGATGGACTTGCAGTGCAAGACGTCAACAATTACATGACTGAAAGGATTGGTTTACTTGACTGGGCCATCAAAATAGTTTTGGGCTCAGAGACATCAGGTGGATTGGACATAAGATGTCAATCCACAACCAAGAGTTATATTGGATATAACTAGCAAAGTTGTTGCTTACCTAGATAGCTAAAGTTGAGTGATAGCCAGTGGCTCACTTGAATTTAGTGAAGTATGGGTCTTGGATCATTATATTCATCTGAGGGAACATTGTTTGAATATAATGCGAGTTTCTTAAAAGTTAAGACTTCTCATTTCTTGAACATCATAACTAAACCTTTTACCTTTCTTTGTTCTCAGCTATGACTAACACTCATAATAACTCTTTCTCCATGCGATCCGTCTTTGAGAAGGACAAGTTAACTGGATCGAATTTTCTCGAATGGTATCGGAACTTGAGAATTGTTCTCAAGCAGGAGAAAAGGGACTATGTCCTGGAAACTGTTCTCCCTGGAAAACCGAGAGCCAATGCTCCACATGCAGAAAGGAGTGCTTTGGATAAGCACTCTAATGATGTGGTCGATGTGAATTGTCTCATGTTGGCTACCATGAACTCGGATTTGCAAAAGCAATACGAGAACGTGGAGTCGCCAGTGGAGATGATCACTAGCCTGAAAAGTATGTTTCAGGAGCAAGCACGAACTGAGAGGTACCAGACGGTTAAATCTCTCATTGAATGCAAGCTACCAAAGGACGGCCCAGTCAGTCCTCAT
Organism: Orychophragmus violaceus; assembly: GCA_030180135.1. Taxonomy (NCBI): domain Eukaryota; kingdom Viridiplantae; phylum Streptophyta; class Magnoliopsida; order Brassicales; family Brassicaceae; genus Orychophragmus; species Orychophragmus violaceus. The sequence continues at coordinate 42,353,408 of CM058239.1, forward strand.
GTCATAAAGATGATGGGTTATATTGATAACCTGGGGAGGCTGGATTGTCCCATTATCCAAGAGTTGGCTACTGACATCATTCTGCAGTCGCTGCCGTCAAGCTATGATCAGTTTGTTATGAACTATAACATGAACAACTTGACGAAGACGTTGACTGAGCTGCATGGCATGCTCAAGACAGCTGAGCCTAATATCAAGAAGGGCACTCCTAATGTACTTATGGTACAATGGGGTAAGAAGTTTAAGAAACTTGGCAAAGGCAAGGAAAAGGGCAAGGCAGTCCAGGTTGAGAACCAGGACACGCCTGCGCCAGCCCCGAAGCCCAAGTCGGGCCCATCTGAGACTGATAAGTGCCATTACTGTAAAGAGCTTGGGCATTGGAAGAGAAATTGCAACAAATTCTTGGAAGAGAAGAAGAAGAAGAAGACTTTCGAGACTTCATCTTCAGGTATTTATGTTATAGAAGTAAATGTTACTACTTCTGGTTCTACTTCTTGGGTATTGGATACCGGCTGTGGTGCTCATATTTGTACAAATATGCAGGGCCTAAGCAACAGTAGGAAGTTGGAAAAGGGACAAGTGGACCTGCGCGTGGGGAATGGAGCAAGAGTTGCTGCATTAGCCGTAGGAACGTATAACTTGTCTTTACCTTCTGGTTTGGTTTAAAGCTTAATAATTGCTACTATGTACCTGCTATAAGCAGAAATATTATTTCCATTCCTGTTTTGGATGTGGAAGGATATCAGTTTTCAATTAAGAATAAATGTTGTTCTTTTGATTACAATGATATATTTTATGGTAGCAGCCCATTAGAGAATGGGCTTTATGTTTTAAACCAGACTACACCAATCTATAACATTAACACCAAGAGATTCAAATCAAATGACACGAATCAGACTTTTCTTTGGCATTGTCGTTTGGGCCACATAAACGAGAAACGGATCCAAAAGCTCCATAGTGATGGGCTTCTGGGCTCATTTGATTATGAATCATGTGAGAAATGTGAATCTTGTTTACTAGGCAAAATGACTAAGGCCCCTTTCAACAAATCAAATGAAAGGGCCAGTGACCTATTGGGCCTGATACATACAGATGTGTGTGGCCCAATGAGCACAAGTGCCAGAGGAAATTTTCGATACTTCATTACCTTCACTGATGATTTCAGCAGGTATGGCTATGTCTATTTAATGAGACACAAGTCAGAATCTTTTGAAAGGTTCAAAGAATTCCAAAATGAAGTACAGAATCAACTTGGCAAAAGTATTAAGGCTCTTCGATCAGATCGTGGAGGAGAATACTTAAGCCAAGAATTCAGTGATCATTTGAGAGATTGTGGAATTGTTTCACAACTCACTCCTCCTGGAACACCACAATGGAATAGGGTGTCCGAGAGGAGGAATCGAACTTTATTAGATATGGTTCGATCAATGATGAGTCTCTCAACTCTTCCATTATCCTTTTGGGGATACGCTCTAGAAATGTCTGCGTTTACACTTAATAGGGTTCCGTCAAAATCAGTTGCAAAGACACCACATGAGATGTGGACTGGAAATGTTCCAAGTTTGTCTTTCCTGGAGATTTGGGGTTGCGAAGCTTATGTTAAGCGATTAATTACAGATAAGCTCGAACCCAAATCTGATAAGTGTACTTCGTTGGTTATCCTAATGAAACCAAGGCATACTACTTTTACAACCAATCCGAGAACAAAGTGTTTGTTGCTCGGAACTGTGTTTTTCTTGAGAGAGAGTTTCTTTCCAAGAGAAACAGTGGGAGTAAAGTACAACTCGAAGAAGTTCGAGAGCCACAGGAAACCGCCCAGCCCATTGTGGAGGAGCAACAGTTGGATCTACAAAGAGTTGTAGAGCCAACGCCTGTGGAGCCTGAAATTCGCAGATCCGAAAGGATCCGTCACGAACCCGAGAGATATGGATTTCTCGTAACCAATTGTCATGATTTGTTGATCATTGACAGTGACGAGCCAGCGAATTTTGAAGAAGCGATGATGAGCCCTGACTCCGAAAAGTGGCTGAAAGCCGCTGAATCCGAAATGGGATCCATGTCACAGAACCAAGTATGGACTTTGGTTGATTTACCCGATGGTGCAAGACCCATTGAGTGTAAATGGATTTTCAAGAAGAAAATTGATGTGGATGGAAATATTCAGATATATAAAGCAAGGCTAGTGGCAAAAGGTTTCAAACAAATTCATGGTATTGACTATGAAGAAACCTATTCACCTGTCGCCATGCTTAAATCCATTCGGATTCTCCTAGCAACAGCTGCTCATTATGATTATGAGATCTGGCAGATGGACGTGAAAACAGCTTTCCTTAATGGAATACTGGAAGAGGATGTGTACATGACACAGCCCGAAGGTTTCATCGATCCTAATGCAGCTAAGAAAGTATGCAAGTTTCATCGATCCATTTATGGATTGAAGCAAGCATCTCGGAGTTGGAATCTTCGTTTTGATGAAGCAGTCAAAAAGTTTGATTTCATCAGAAGCGAAGAAGAACCATGTGTTTACAAGAAGACTAGTGGGAGCGCAGTTGCATTTCTCATGTTGTATGTAGATGACATACTTCTTCTCGGAAATGACGTTCTGTTGTTACAGTCTGTTAAGACTTGGCTCGGAAGTTGTTTTTCAATGAAAGACATGGGAGAAGCCGCGTATATTCTTGGAATAAGAATCTATAGAGATAGATTAAACAAGTTGATTGGACTGTGTCAAGACACTTATATCGATAAAGTCTTACACAGGTTCAGAATGCAAGATTCCAAGAAGGGCTTCATACCAATGTCTTATGGCATAAGTCTCAGCAAGAAGCAGTGTCCTGAGACACCTGCTGAGCGAGATCGCATGAGTCGGATTCCCTATGCCTCGGCGTTGGGATCCATCATGTATGCCATGCTCTGTACTCGTCGAGATGTTGCTTGTGCTTTAAGCATGATGAGTAGATACCAATCGGATCCAGGTGAAAGTCACTGGACAGCAGTCAAGAATATTCTGAAGTATTTGAGAAATACTAAGGATAAATTCTTGGTGTATGGAGGAAGTGATGAGCTGGTAGTAAGTGGTTACACAGACGCAAGTTTTCAGACAGACAAAGATGATTTCCGATCGCAATCTGGTTACATCTTCTGCCTGAATGGCGGTGCAGTCAGCTTGAAGAGTTCCAAGCAGGACACTATAGCAGATTCCACAACCGAAGCTGAGTACCTCGCTGCTTCTGAAGCGGCAAAGGAGGTTGTTTGGATCAAGAAGTTCATTACTGAACTTGGTGTGATTCCTAGCATTTCTGAGCCGGTGGCTTTGTATTGTGACAACAATGGAGCCATTGCGCAAGCAAAGGAACCTAGATCACACCAGAAATCCAAACACATAGAAAGGAGATATCACCTTATCCGTGATATTGTGAATAGAGGAGATGTGAAGATCAGCAGAGTCCCGACGGATGAGAATGTTGCTGATCCACTGACCAAGCCCCTCCCAAGGCCTAAGCATGAGTTTCATACTACTGCTGTAGGCATTAGATTTCTTAAGATATGATCTTGTTTTCAGTGGGAGTTATATTTGGTTTTTTAGTTATGACTTGATGTTCGTAAAACATAATTTGGTTATGTTATTTTAATGAAATTGTTTCAGCATTATTTAATTGTGTTATTAAATAATTGTCCCAAAGTAATTTATGGCATTTTATAGGTCATCAAGTATGTGACTTGATCATGAAACCCTATAAGCAATAAATGATATAAATTATAAATGGTCCCTAGTCGAGGTTGTTAAAATGGGACACTAACAACCACGTGAGACTAGTATGTGAGGTGACTGATGACTATGTTTCATGGAGTCATTTAATAAGTGTATTAAGGTCAATCACATAGATATGTGTTAGAGAACACATGATCGGACATGACCCGTTAATGAGAACTCTACAAGATGTTATATGAGTGTCATAAGAGTTTCTCATTACGACTAAAGAGAGTAGTCCTTAGACCTGAGTCCATCATGTCCTCTCTTATATGGATTGGTTCGTCTTGACTTTGTCAAACGTCAGCCGTAACGGGTGATCATAAAGACACTGATTAGGCGTATCATGAGATATAAAAGAGACATGGATGGAACAAGATGGGATTTGTACCTTCTATATAACAGGAGTTAAATATCTCTGGGCCTATCGAAGATTTGATACTGGAAATGCGTGGCCGCGCTCAAACGAGGTGATTGTCAGTCGTTTGTTTTATCAGTACAAATCGGGATTCGATAAACGTGATCTGGCTTAATAAGGATGACACAGTTCTTGCCTTATGCTAGATTGAGATATAGCTACAAAGGGATTAAAGGAATAGATGATTCCAGTACAAGTGGGAGATTGTTGGGAATGTCCTGAAATCTATTGTACTTGCTCTGAGTGAAAGTCGTATAGTCGAGATGAGACAATCACATAACACTAGGTAGTCATAACGCTTTGCTAGAAGCCACTTATGATCAATGAGTTTAGAACTCATTGCTAGTGTTATATGATCCTACAGGGTCACACACCTAAGCAAACTGGACGTCAAAGACGAGGTTGATCATTAATGTAATGATCTAGTGAATGCATATTTGATATGCATTCGGTATCATAATTCTGGGGCCGTGTCGATCGACACAGAGAGTGTCGGTCGACACAACTCGCGGATTAATCAGATTAATACGGTTTAATCGTTGGTTAATTCCGTTGTGGTTTAAGCCGACATATATAAGATGTATGGTCGACCTAAACTCGTAGCTAACCTAATTCACAGCCACCAGAAAGAAAAACAAACCTCTCTAGAGATTAGATCTCTTACAGGCACTAGCATCCCTCCTGTTCAGTTTGTGTGCGTGTGGATACCAGTAGAGGCACAGCGTTTGAGGTGCTTCGTGATCTCGATTATCTGCAAATCTTCCGCTGCTAATCACCAGGTAATTATGAGATCCCATAGATTCAATTACATGAACCTTAGATTCTAGGCTCGGAATTCAGACTAGGGTTGCTAATCCTGATTAGAACTGCTAGAAATTCCTTCAACAGCGTGTCCAAAACACGCAAGCCGGGCCCAGTTCCCGCACAAGGCTGATCGACAGGAAATAAGCCGAACCTAGTTTTCGCATAACTGTCCCGATCAGACCTTAAGGATAAGCCGAACACTCCACTCGCCCCTTCTCCCTAACACCCAAATTAATCCCAGCATAACACTCATAACCAAACATGAGAATATTGTAAAAGTAAGTATGCAGAAAAGCAAAACTAAGTACGCGGAAAAGTCCTAGCAAATTCCATAAAAGAGCAAGGTGCGTATAGCACCGATCCGAGCATACAAAAATATAAAAAGAAACAAGTTACAAAAATAAAACTAAGGAGCTTCAGAAGAACTCTTCTCAGCTTGACCATCCGTCGGATCCTCGGGCTGATCAGGGACACAATCCTCGGTTCTACCCTCAGTCCCCTCAGCCAACCCTTCTGCTCGGAGGCCATCCGCCACTCCGGAAGTCACAACACCTTGGTTAAAACCATAAGGATCTGGGATAAACGCTAGCAAACTTTCCTCGCGACCATGATCCACTAGCGGAGTCATGAAAAAATCTGTTGGATCTCCTAGGATCTAGGGTTTGATATATTGAATTTACCAACCTCGTTCTTACCTTGAACTGGCAGCGGAATTGGTGAACGAGATCAGTGAGCAACGCAGATGCCTTGCCTCTACCAGATACACACGCACACAAGCTGGAAACGGGATGCTAGTGCCGGATCTGTGGGATCTAAGAGTTTCTGGTGTTTCTGCTTTTCTGTCAGAGAGAAGAGAAGACGGCTAGGGTTCAGGTCGACCATATAAGCCTTTATATATCGACCTGTAAATGACATCACAAACCGTCAGACAAATCCGACTCGGTTGCGTCATTAATCCGAAACATCAGTTTCGAAACCCGATATGCAACGATCGACACACTTAATGTGTCGATCGACACACCTCCACGAAAAGCCTGCATCGATCGACACACTCATGCATCGATCGACACACACATTGTAAAACTCTATGTAAATGTGTATCCAATACACATAATTATGATCATTACCATAATGATCATTCCCACTTTCATGCTTCCAGTTTGCTTAGGTGTGTGACCCTATAAGATCATATAATACTGGCAGTAAGTCTACAACTTACAGACTGCAAGAGGCTTCTAGCAAAACATTGCAACCACCCAGTATTATACGAATGTCTGATCTCGACACACAACTATCATCAGGAGTGAGTACAAGTGTGATTTCAGGACACTATCCCAACAATCTCCCACTTGTACTTGAATCATCAATTCCTATAATCCTTTTGTCTCTGTATCTCGATTTGGCAAAAGGCAAGATTGGTGTCATCCTTATTAAGCCAACATCGTGTTTATCGAACTCCTGATCTCATACTGAACATTACAAACAACTGAACTACTGTTCGTTTGAGTGCGGCCACACATTCTCTCAGTATTCAATCTTCGATAGGCCCTGAGATATTTATCTCTCGTTATACAGGAGGGACAAATCCCATCTTGTTCCATCCCTGTTTCAACGCACACTTCATGATATACTTGAACAGTGCCGTTATAGTCGCCAGTTACGGGTCGACGTTTGACAAAGTCAAAGTGTACCAATTCATATGCAAGAAAGCATGATGAACTCAGGTCTAAGGACTATACTCTATAGTCGTAATGAGAACCTCTTATGACACAGATATAACTATCTTGTAGACTTCTCATTAGCGGGTCATGTCCGATCATATGTTCACTAACATATATCTATGTGACTGACTGCGATAAACATATCATTGGCTCCATGAAACTTAGCCAACAGTCACCTCACAATCTAGTCTCTAACGGTTGTCAGTGTCCCAATTCTACAACCTTGACTAGGGACAAAACATAATTTATTAACTTATAGGGTTTCATGATCAAGTCCTCAACTTGATGACTTATAATATGTCATAAACTTATTTTGGGACCATTATTTAGATCACAATAAATAATGCTGAAATCAAATTTCATTAAACACTTCTAAAAGAATGTTTACAAGAGCATCTTATTATAACTAAAATAAAACTAAAACTCCCACTAGAATCAAGATTACATCTTAAGATCTCTAATGCCTACAGCAGTCGTATGACTCTCATGCTTAGGCCTTGGGAGTGACTTAGTTAGAGGATCAGCGACATTCTCGTCTGTCGGAACTCGGTTGATCTTCACATCACCTCTATTGACGATATCTCGAATCAGGTGATATCTCCTTTCCACGTGTTTGGACTTCTGGTGTGACCTTGGTTCTTTTGCCTGAGCAATGGCTCCGTTGTTATCGCAAAACAAAGCCACTGGCTCCAAGATACTAGGAACCACACCAAGTTCAGTCATGAACTTCTTGATCCAAACAGCTTCCTTTGCCGCTTCTGAAGCAGCAACATATTCAACTTCCGTTGTGGAATCAGCTACGGTATTCTGCTTAGAGCTCTTCCAGCTCACTGCACCGCCATTTAGACAGAAGACATATCCATATTGTGATCGGAAATCGTCTCTGTCTGTCTAAAAACTCGCATCGGTGAATCCATTCACCACAAGTTCTTCACTTCCTCCATACATAAGGAATTTATCCTTAGTATGTCTCAAATACTTGAGAATATTCTTGACAGCTGTCCAGTGAACTTCACCTGGATCAGATTGGTATCTACTCGTCATGCATAACGCGTAAGCTACATCTGGATGGGTGCAGAGCATGGCATACATAATAGATCCTATTGCAGAAGCATAAGGAATCCTATTCATGCGTTCTCGCTCAGCATGTGTCGCCGGACACTGCTTCTTGATGAGACTGGTGCCATGAGACATCGGTATGAAGCCCTTCTTGGAATCATGCATCCTGAATCTGTGCAGTACCTTATCAATATAAGTGTCCTGGCACAATCCAATCAGCCTGTTCATTCTATCTCTGTAGATTCTGATTCCAAGAATGTACGCGGCTTCTCCCATGTCTTTCATGGAAAAACAACTTCCGAGCCAAGTCTTGACAGACTGAAGCAACGGAACGTCATTACCGAGGAGGAGTATGTCATCGACATACAGTACAAGAAACGCAATTTTGCTCCCAGTAGTCTTCTTGTAAACACATGGTTCCTCTTCGTTCTTGATGAAACCAAATTGTTTAACTGATTCATCAAAACGAAGATTCCAACTCTGTGATGCTTGCTTCAATCCATAAATAGATTTATGAAGCTTGCATACCTTCCCAGCGCTCTTAGGATCGACAAAACCTTCAGGCTGTGTCATATACACATCCTCTTCCAGAATACCATTCAGGAATGCGGTTTTGACATCCATTTGCCAAATCTCATAATCATAATGAGCGGCAATTGCTAGAAGAATCCGAATGGATTTAAGCATAGCGACTGGGGAATAGGTTTCATCATAGTCAATACCATGAATTTGCTTGAAACCTTTAGCCACCAACCTCGCTTTGTAAATCTGTACATTGCCATCCACGTCAATCTTCTTCTTGAATATCCATTTACACTCAATGGCTTTTGCACCATTAGGTAAATCGACCAAGGACCATACTTGGTTTTCTGACATGGATCCCATTTCGGACTTAGAGGCTCCAAGCTATTTTTCGGAGTCCGGGCCCATCATTGCTTCCGCGAAGGTCGCTGGTTCGTCACTTTCAATGATCATCAGATCATTTGAATCGGTCACGAGAAATCCATAGTATCTCTCGGGTTCGTGACGGATCCTTCCGGATCTGCGAACTTCAGGCTCCACAGGCGCCGGTTCCACAAAACTTTGTGGATCCAACTGCTGCTCTTCCTTAGCAGGTTGAGCAGTCTCCTGTGCATCTCGAATTTCTTCAAGATGTACTTTACTCCCACTGTTTTTCTTAGAGAGTAACTCCCTCTCAAGAAAAGAACAGTCCCGAACAACAAATACTTTGTTCTCAGATTGGTTGTAAAAGTAGTATGCCTTGGTTTCCCTAGGATAACCAACGAAGTAGCATTTATCTGATTTGGGTGTAAGCTTGTCAGAGATTAAACGTTTTACATAAGCTTCACAACCCCAAATCCTCAGGAAAGACAGACTAGGAACATTCCCAGTCCACAGTTCATGTGGTGTCTTTTCCACTGATTTAGATGGTACCCTATTTAGTGTAAACGCAGACGTTTCTAGAGCGTATCCCCAAAAGGATATTGGAAGATTTGAATGACTCATCATAGACCGAACCATATCCAATAAGGTTTGATTCCTCCTCTCCGACACTCCATTCCATTGGGGTGTTCCAGGAGGAGTGAGTTGTGAAATAATTCCACACTCGCTCAGATAGTCACTGAATTATTGGCTCAAGTATTCTCCTCCGCGAACCGATCGCAGAACTTTGATACTTTTGCCAAGTTGATTCTGTACTTCATTCTTGAATTCCTTGAATCTATCAAAGGATTCTGACTTGTGTCTCATCAAATAGACATAGCCATACCTATTGAAATCATCAGTAAAGGTAATGAAGTACTTGTAATTTCCTCTGGCAACAGTACTCATCGGCCCACATACATCAGTATGAACAAGGCCCAATAAGTCACTGGCCCTTTCATTTGGTTTGTTGAAAGGGGCTCTAGCCATTTTGCCTATCAAACAAGATTCACATTTCTCACATGATTCAAAATCAAATGAGCCCAGAAGCCCATTTCTATGGAGCCTTTGGATTCGTTTCTCATTTATGTGGCCCAAACCACAATGCTATAAGAAAGTTGGGTTTTCGTCATTGGACTTAAACCGCTTTGTATTTATGTTAAAGACAGGCATTTCTTGGTTTAAAACATATAACCCATTATCTAATGGGGCGCTACCATAAAACGTACCATCACGATTAAAAGAACAAACTTTATTCTTAACAGCAAAATCAAAACCTTCCAAATCCAAAACGGAAACTGAAATTATGTTTCTGCTTATCGCAGGTACAAAGTAGCAATTATTTAAAATTAAAACCATGCTTGATGGTAAGGACAACTCGTAGGTGCCTACGGCCAGTGCAGCAACCTTAGCTCCATTCACGACCCATAGCTCCACTTGTCCTTTCTTCAGCGTCCTACTGTTTCTTAGTGCCTGCACATCAGTGCAAATATGAGCACCGCAGCCGGTATCCAATACCCACGAAGTAGAACTAGAAGACATAACATTAAGTTCGATAACATAAATACCTGAGTCAGACGCATCATACGTCTTCTTCAGCTTCTTGTAATCTTCCATGAACTTCTTGCAGTCTCTCTTCCAATGCCCTAACTGCTTGCAGTAGTTGCATTTATCCTCAGGAGAAGGCCCGGATTTGGGCTTCGGCTTGGGCTTGTACTGACTTTCAGTCTAGACAACTTGGGCCTTTCCCTTATCCTTCTTAGGTTTCTTAAACCTTTTACCCCTTGTACCATCAGTACACTAGGAGTTGCCTTCTTGAGATTCGGCTCTGCTGTCTTCAGCATGCCGTGCAACTCAGTCAATGTCTTAGTCATGTTTTGCATGTTGTAGTTCATGATGAACTGATCAAAACACGACGGCAAAGACTGCAGAATCATGTCAGTGGCTAGCTCCTGGCTAATAGCACAGTCCAGTTTCCCCAGGTTATCAATGTAACCCATCATTTTAAGGACATGAGGACTTACTGGACTGTCCTTAGCCAGCTTGCAATCCATGAGAGATTTAACCGTCTGGTATCTCTCTGTGCGAGCTTGCTCCTGAAACAAAGCTTTCAGGCTGTTAATCATCTCAATGGGTGACATCACGTTCTCATATTTCTTCTGCAGCTCAGAGTTCATAGTCACCAGCATTAGACAATTAACATCTTTGACATCAGCTGAATGCTTATCCCAAGCATTCTTTTCTGTCTGCGGGGCATTGGAACGTGGCCTCTCGGTGAGAACTCTTTCAAGGACATATTCCTTGTTCTCCTGCCTGAGAACTATTCTCAGGTTCCGATACCATTCCAAGAAATTAGATCCATTTAACTTGTCCTTCTCAAGGACGGATCTTAGTGAGAAAGTGTTGATGTGATTTGAGACAGACATAGCTGTAATTCAAAAGAGGTAGATTTTAGTTATAATGCTCAAGAAATGAGAATTCTTATCTAATAAGAAAACTCGTATTGTATTCAAAACTATGTTTCCTCGGATGAATACAATGAGCCAAGATCCTCAGATTACTAAAATTCGAGTGGGTGACTCGCCGTTACTCAAACTTTAGCTATCTAGGTAAGCAAATCATTGCTAATTGTACTCAGTACAACTCTTGGTCGTGGATAAGACAAACTATGTCCAATCCACTCTGATGTCTCTGGGCCCAGAACTTCTGACAGCCCAGTCAAGTAAAACCAATCCATTTTCTGTCTTGTGATCACTGACAGTTGCACTGCAAGTCTGTCAATGATCACCTGCCGTACTCACGTTGCAGTGGATACCGAGGACTCCAAGATTATCCAACAAACGACACGAGTCTTGACAGTAGACAAGATCGGGCAAGACATCAAGATCACTTGATATTTAGTTGAGGAAAGGAACTATTTTATCTTGATGTATATCCAATACACATCCAAGAAGTTATTAATTCAATTAAAACATTTAGTTTTATTAAGTTAAGGTTCATTTTGATTTGGTATTCGCAACTAGAAGTCCAACCCCTGAGTCTGCGAGTTGTGTGTCGATCGACACATCCTTTGCATCGATCGACACATCTTAACCACAATCAAATTGGTTTCCGGTTCAATCCAATCCAACCGAAACCAACCAACTGAATCGATCGATGCACCCAGTGCGTCGATCGATACAGTGCGAGTTTTCGCGGTGCATCGATCGACACAAGCTTAGTGTCGATCGACGCTATGCGAACAACCCTAAAGATTTTTACGAGTTTTCGCTCTGTGTCGATCGACGCACGCTTTGAACCGATCGACACGCTGCGACAAACCCTAAAATTATTTACGTGTTTTCGCTCTGCATCGATCGACACACGCTTTGTGTCGATCGACACACTGCGAGAACACAGGTATCAAATTTTCAACAAATGCTTTAATCCGAGATTAACACTTGAAAACACGATTTTCACAGGCAATAATCAATTCAACAAACTCAGTTTTCGAATTAATTGCATCAGATTCAATAGCTAAACCCTAACAACGCTCTGATACCACTGTTGGATCTCCTAGGATCTAGGGTTTGATATATTGAATTTACCAACCTCGTTCTTACCTTGAACTGGCAGCGGAATTGGTGAACGAGATCAGTGAGCAACGCAGATGCCTTGCCTCTACCAGATACACACGCACACAAGCTGGAAACGGGATGCTAGTGCCGGATCTGTGGGATCTAAGAGTTTCTGGTGTTTCTGCTTTTCTGTCAGAGAGAAGAGAAGACGGCTAGGGTTCAGGTCGACCATATAAGCCTTTATATATCGACCTGTAAATGACATCACAAACCGTCAGACAAATCCGACTCGGTTGCGTCATTAATCCGAAACATCAGTTTCGAAACCCGATATGCAACGATCGACACACTTAATGTGTCGATCGACACACCTCCACGAAAAGCCTGCATCGATCGACACACTCATGCATCGATCGACACACACATTGTAAAACTCTATGTAAATGTGTATCCAATACACATAAGTATGATCATTACCATAATGATCATTCCCACTTTCATGCTTCCAGTTTGCTTAGGTGTGTGACCCTATAGGATCATATAATACTGGCACTAAGTCTACAACTTACAGACTGCAAGAGGCTTCTAGCAAAACATTGCAACCGCCCAGTATTATACGAATGTCTGATCTCGACACACAACTATCATCAGGAGTGAGTACAAGTGTGATTTCAGAACACTATCCCAACAAAATCCCCTTCACTCAAGTCCTTAAACTGGACCTCAAGAAGCTCGCGCTTGAGGTTGACCACATCAGTATCAGCCATCCTTGACAAGAATCTTCAGCATCAAGGCAACCGCGGCAGCCTGGTTAATCTTTACATGTTGCCTCTTCCCGAGAGCTTCCTCCTCCCTTGCCTGCTTGATCTTCAACAGCCGAGCTTGGGCCTTCCCGAACATTCGATCCCTCTCCTTGAGAACCTCATGATTGCGAGACGCCTTCAAACGAGCACACTCAGCGTTCAGCTTATCCTCCAGCTAGGTCGCACGCTTGGCCAGATGATCAGCCTCACCCTGAGCGTTGGAGCAGTTTGCAAGACATTCTCTGTTCTCGGCATCCAGTCGAGCGTTCTCAGCAACAAGCTCTTCTACCTTCTTCTCCAACATGGCGACCTTGTCTTCCTCGGCCTTAAGGGAGGATCGAAGCTCCTCTACGGTCTTCAGTTGCTCTCGAAAACCCTCGAGCTCGGTAACAGCCCTCTGGGCTTTGATAAGGACCACTTCAACTCCTTGATCTTGTTCCTGCACGCGACCGTTCCCTCTCATAATGCTCAAAGAGCATATTATAGTTGAAGAACCATTAAAGAAAAAAAAGGTCAGAAACATAAAACCCATGTTCAACGAACGCATATATCAGAAGAAAACTCACCCGAGCAAAGTCAGCCGCAACCTGCTTATGGAACTCATGTATAAAAGAGTCATTGACCAAAGGAAGTTCCCTCGGTGGAGTATCCATAAATTCACGGAACAGATTCGCACAGGCCGTCCCGTTAAGAACGATCGATCTTTCCCTATTATACTCAAAAGTTAATGAATTGTCGGGTTCAACCGCCTCGGGAAGAGATCCAGCAACCTCATTATCAGCTTCAGTTTGATCGACAAGGCATCCTCGACCTCAAGTCAATCAGCAGAATTTGCAACCTCCCGAACATCAGCATATTCGGTAACATCGACCTCGACCCGATCAGTCAAAGCCTCATCTACACTCTCTACGATAGCATCAGAGGCTATCCACTTCTTCTTCTTTCTCTTAAGGGGCGGAACCTCAGAAGCATCCTCGGCCTCCTGATGTTGGGCCTCCACCTGAGCCCCTACCACCTCGGTAGCTGTCGCATCATAATGCTGCGACCTCTTTTTCTTCTTCTTCTTCTTCTTCTTCTTCTTCTTCTTCTTCTTCTTCTTCTTCTTCTTCTTCTTCTTCTTCTTCTTCTTCTTCTTCTTCTTCTTCTTCTTCTTCTTCTTCTTCTTCTTCTTCTTCTTCTTATTCTTCTGAGAATCGGCCTCGTCAACCGCCTCGCTCAATTCACGATTCCGATGGCTCTCTGGAGGAAGCTGACTGAGCGAACCCTCCTGATCAGAACGTCGATTGGCAGCATTGATTTGCTCCTCATTAAGATTCTCCCCGACATAATCGACAACCTCTATGTCGATTCGACCCATGTTTTTCTTCGCCAGACTTCTCTTTTGATACTGGCGAGCCGGCTCGTTGTTCAATTCGACCAGAGACTCGACCGAACGAAGTCTACAACCTGTAAAAAAGAATCTCGATCAAGATAACGACTAAATCAGAATACGTACCAAGGGAAGGTAAGGAATACATTCGCCAAGACGCTCAATAGCTCTTCTTACTCGTTCGACTCGCTCTTCTTACTTAAACGGTTTCCCGATGACAACCTTAAGACCGTTTCGGACTCTCATACTGACATAGCGAGTCCCCACGGTCATACTGCTCGTGGATATCAACGAAATTTCCTCGAAAAATCAAAGACTCGTGTCGACACCACATTCGGCGGCCAAAATCATAAAGCCGGCAGGTTCTGAATCGCCGCAGGATAGAGCTGAAAGAACGCAATTCTCCTATCCTCGTAATAGGCGATAAGCAACTTCGGCAAAGGGAATCACTGGTGAATATCCCTGAATCAGAAATTGTACATGCATATCCACCCCTTCGGACAATGCTAGGGCCTTTCGTTCAGCTCGGGTTTGCAGAACAGGACGTGGAAGAACAGTTGCTCACGACCCACTTCAGATCATTATCGGTGCACTTTGTTTGCAGAAAAGGACGCGTAGGACGAGTCTTCTTCGCCCATTCAGGATCACCCGAAGCCTGTTTTCCTTTCTTATTCCGAGCCTTTTTAGGTATGCTCGGGACTGGCGGAAGAGAAGGGAGCATCCCCTGATCGTGGAGATATACTTCCTCTTCTTTCACTGGAACAAGCGTCTAGGATGTCGCCTCGCCGTCGTCGTCCATATCTATGAGATACGGAACCTGGATACTCGGAAAACGATCTGAAGTTGGGATTGAACGACCTTGATCGCTTTGCGAGCTCGGACAAACTATTTCCGTCCACTCCGAGCTTGCCGCAAAGTCAGATTGCCCAACAGACGAGTTGGACTGATCGGAATTCCCCTTCAACAACCTTACCGAGTGAAGATCGTCATGTTCGGAAGCCGATTGGGAATGAGATTAAATTTTCATCGCTAATATTACAATAACAAATCTATAGAGAGAGAATTCTATAGAGAAGGGAGAGCAAAATACTTGCGGAAGGAGAGAAATTAAGAATGAAGAGGACCGGAGAGAAGTATTTATAGGCAAAGTGGGAGTTCTTCGAGGAGAGTGCAATCATTGCACCTAAGGCGACTCTTCAGTGTCCAACGATTATAGGCATCATCATTACATCCAAGCGGCCTTTCAACTTCCAGCATCTTCCCAAGAAACTCTTGACTTTCCCGAGGATAAAAACGACAAAACAAACAGGCCGACCAAGCCTCCGGCGAACATGTATCAGCCCAACTAAAAACTTGGCAATCCGCCGACTTCAGTGGCCTCAAAGATCGATAAACTGGGGGGCTTACTGTTATATATGGGTTTGGCACACCCATTCAGTTAGCTCGGCCCATATATGTTCTTTGGACAAAAGGGTCGGCCCAACAGAAGCAAACTCGGCCCATCAACAAAGATTAATCGGTCACACCAAGCCCGTCATGTTTGGCTCGGCCCATTTCGTCATCGAAAGTACGGCCCCATACGCACGAACTCGACAAAGAGTCAACGGTCCATATAAAGTACGACCGGATTGTACTATAAATAGGAGTGATCACTGTACATTAATGTAATTTTTTTAGATTTGTGCACTTACTGTCTATCTCTAGAATTAACACGTCCCGAATTGTAACTCGAGCTCGTCTCTTGACTTGCTCAGACCCTTTCTTATTTCAATACAAACACGTTCGTCTCCCGAACGATTTCCGTACTTTCCTGTTCATTTCTGATCTTAGTCAGTTCCCTCTTAAGATAAACTTTGACCCTTGGACCCCGAGCACGTCAGCTCTCCCGAGCAAGACGAGTATCTGGCCTTTGTGACGAACTCGGTTATTACAGATACCCGAAAGGTATTCAAACAGAAATGACAGAAGTGCATAACATAATTAAAAAGAGAGAAGCTTAAAATTGTTGAACTCAGATCTCTGATCTCTAGTCTCGTTGAAGAATTTTTCTTTATTTTCAAAGTGTGAAAGGCATGTTGTGGACATACGTCTTAAATGATTCAGCTTCTATGAGAATCTTAAGAGTGAAGTTTTTTTTCTGTCATCAGTTAATTATCAATTATCCTTATAGATTTGCGAGAAAAGAAGCTTTGTTTTATAAAGATTCTTATTATGTGGATGGCTCCTGGCATAATTTTTTGTTTTATATTTATTTAAAATACATTTACTTTTTGGCAATAAACTTACAATAGTATAATAGTTGAACTGAATACAAATCATGATTTTACAACAACAAAAAGTACATCTAATTGATCAACTCAAGTTGAATCGTCACTTTGCCATTGTGCAAAGTACCAAACGAAATCTAGTGTTTTATGGATATTGTAAACAAGAACATAACTTTTTATAGTACCTTAAGCATTAAAAAAAAAAAGGGTTTTTCAGGCAGCATTATCACCACTTTTGGAAGGGAGCACAACAACGGCAAAAGATTTTCAAACAAATAAGCAGTGTCCTAAAAAGTCAGCTTCCATGTTCAAAATAAGGTGGGAGAAAAACTCTTATATGTATCTCAAGACTGTCCTGAAGCAACAATAGGAGTAGACTCCTGCTGTTTCTGCGGTTGCGGTTGCACCGGTTGGGATTGCGATTCAGGGAGTTTTAAATCTTGTCCTGGTTGGTCTGAAGCCTTTGGTGATTCAGACAAATGAACACTAGCTACTTCATCAACAGCTTTCTTCTTCTCTTCTTCCTCCTCAACCATTCCAACTTTCTCTTTCGCCTTTTGTCCAACTTCTTCTGCAGCTTTACTCACTTTGTTAAACGCACCAGTAACCCACGTGGTGCCGGTTAAAACATACCGGTTATTCATTATAGTCGAACCAGCATTGCTCACTGTTTGCTCGGCTGCAGCGATGGCTGATCTGGTTTTCTCTGTGACTTGAAACTTGTGATCAACTTCTTTGACTTTTTCGCTCACAACCGTTGTCCCGGTGTTGACTTTCTCTGTGAATCCGATTCTCTTGTCGAAGGATGCGACTTTAGCTGAAGCTGTTGATGTTAGCTGATGCTTCTCATCAAGGCTTTTTGCTTTAGCTATGACGTCTTTACCTAGAATAAACCCTTTTGAAATCATACTGGTTACAACATCTTCAGCTTTTCTGAATACTGATACATCTTCCTTTGGAGGAGATGAAGATTTTTCGCTCTCTTTCGATGACTCCTGAGTAGAAAAAAAATTAAAGTCAGACAAAGAGATTCTCAAGAGAGTTTGCTGAGGTTTAAGATTTTGATTTTTTTTTCTCCAACAACAAAAAACTTTCATTATAAGCAAGAGGAAGTGACAGAATGTGAATAACAATGACTAAGCCATTGAGGCACCACTGGGAAGCAAACAAGAATGTAACCCCTTTTGAGCAACAAGATGAGCTGCTTGATTGAGATGACAAACTTATAGATGTCTTTGGATAGATTGTGGATATCCCAAACAATATACTCATGTTTCACATGTCAAATGAGTATTTCAATCAGAAAATGATTTCTTAAGGGCTTACAATGGATGCTAAAGCATCAGGGGGTAGCTGGTAATCAGGTGACATTGTGACCGTGACCGCGGAATCAACAATGGTTGCTCCCTGGAAGCAAAATGGACGTTATAACAGAGCGGTCTGAAACTATTTGTGCAAATTATTGAACATCAAAATGTATGTTGAAATATTTGGTTAGGGATACTACTCATTGCATAAGGTGTGAATCTTACAGTGAGGAGAATAGCAGTTTCAGCTCCTTGTAAATCTTTGAATGTAACATATGCTAGTTTAGAACCTCCCTCATTCTCACTGTAGAAACCAAACTCAAAAGAATGTCACATAATTAAGAGTCTTAGAAAAATAAAAAAGAAGCGACCTTTGTATGTCGAGGTAAACAATCTCGCCGGAAAAGGAGAAAAATTCTCTGAGTTCTCCTTCTGTTGCTCCTAAAGAAACATTGCTGACTTTGACAGTTACCATCTGCAATAGAAACAATGAAATCTTTTGATTATGAAATCATCTTTGGTTTGCTTATTCTACAAGTATGAATGATTAAACCTAATTCCAAGAATGAACTCCAAAAATTAAATAGTTTCATCATAATTATACTTCAAATTAATCAAACAAATTAGCGATTCCCAACGACATTTTCAACAGATCTATTATTCGCATCAGGCGATCACGATTATACATAATTAGAGAAGAGAAGGAAGATTCGGATATGTAAAAATCACCGACATTGGGAATTATAGATTTAACGGAAGATTTTCTCTTTTCACCAGCGACGAACGTATTTGAAACGCAAAAAAAAAAAAAAAAAAAAAAAGACTCGAATGAAGAAAAAATATTTTGGATAGAGAAACCAAAATGCGAATTTGAATTTATATGAGAAAATGGCACGTGTAACCGTCCGGACCGCCAACCTCATACGGTGTGAATGGGGGAGAGGGAGATCGTCGTGCTTAGAGCTATTTCATTGTCGGGAACGATTCTATTTTTATTACAAAGACGTGAGTGACATAATCACGTCACCCACCAATTATTACCATCCACGTTGGACGTGGCCGAACCGTTACTTGAAACAGATAATCTCATCATTGAAAATTTTCACATTTATTAAAATTTGCCCTTTGAATTTATAGATAGTTAACCTATGACCTTTCCATTAGGTAAGAAACCTTTTCTCGGTTATCTGTGTTTGATTTTGGTTTTGGATACAATAACATCGGTTTCATTAATCGTTTTGTTCTTCTGGTTTAAATCCGTTGATGTTATTGTATCCAAAACCAAAATCAAACACAGATAACCGAGGAAAAGGTGTGTAAACCGGTTTGATTGTTCACTGTTTAAATAAAGAAATAATAAAATGAGGAGAGATTAGTAAATAAATAAAAATGAAAGGATCAGAAAAGAAAAAAAAAACTACGCTTTTCAATTTCTGTCTCACTCCTCCACGATTCACGCCTGGACCCTAATAATTTCCTTTCTCAGCAAAAAAAAATCTAATTACTAATTTCTTCGTTGGAGATCGGTTCTGATTTCGTCGATCAATTTTCTGGGAAAAACAAGATAAGATTTCGGGTGATTTGTTCATCTTAAGAAGATGAGTTTTCAAGATTTAGAAGCTGGAAAAGGACGATCGAGGAAGAACAATGGTGGTCGGCAAGATTTGACGCAAGCCGTCGCTTCCGGAATATTCCAGATCAATACCGGAGTCTCCACATTTCAGCGACTCGTTAACACACTCGGTACTCCCAAAGATACGCCGGAGCTCCGGGATAAGCTGTAAGTTTGAAATTCTAAATTCTTTTAATCTCAATTGAAAAAATCAATTTGGATATTGATTTTGTGGAATTTGATTTGATTCCGAATTGAAATTTGTTTGTATGTTAATATGCATATAGGCACAAGACACGATTGCATATTGGACAGCTTGTGAAGGACACTTCTGCTAAACTCAAAGAAGCTAGTGAAACTGATCATCGAAGTGATGTTAATGTAAAAGTGAAATCTTTCTTCTTTGTTTTTGTTTTATGTCAATCTTCTTAATTGTTTTCTTTTGATTGTTTTGTGTAGCCAAGTAAGAAGATTGCAGATGCTAAGCTTGCAAAGGACTTTCAAGCTGTCTTAAAAGAGTTTCAGAAAGCTCAACAAACTGCTGCTGAAAGAGAAACCACTTATACTCCTTTCGTTCCTCAATCTGCTCAACCCTCTAGGTATGTGACTTTGTCTATGTTGAAACTCAAATTTGGAATCAACAATTGGAATTTGGAATGTGATGATCAGAAGCAAAAGCAAATCCATCAAATTTGTTATCAGAGTCAGATGATGAAGACGGTTTATGTTGTTCTTGATGATCTAAAGCATAAAGTTTCACTTTTTGTTAGTCTGGTTTTAATGAACTTTGTTTCTTGTTTGTGTTTGCTCGATACGTAGCTATACAGCGAGTGAAGTAGATAGGATCCCGGAACAGCGGGCACAAGTTGTGGAGTCAAAAAGGTTGGTGATACCGAAAAAGAAAAATCTTGTACACGTCTCTATGCTTTTTTTGATACAACTTACCGTCCTCTTGTTGGATTGCTTGCAGGCAAGAACTTGTATTGCTAGACAACGAGATTGCATTCAACGAGGCTGTGATCGAAGAAAGAGAGCAAGGGATACAAGAAATCCATCATCACATTGGCGAGGTTAACGAAATATTCAAAGATCTTGCGGTTCTGGTTAACGATCAAGGGGTCATGATAGGTAAAGAACCTATACAAACTCATTAAGAACATGCCCCTCAATTCTACAGTTTATATAGAGCTCATTTTCTTTCTGTTTTGGCAGATGATATCGGTACTCACATTGACAACTCTCGAGCTGCAACTGCACAAGGAAAGTCTCAGCTCGCACAAGCCTCAAAAACACAAAGATCAAACTCGTCTCTGGTAAATACACTCAAAACTTTTTGGATAACAGTGAATGAATGAATGGTTTTCAGGAAACCTTAGTGATGGGTTTAGGCTACACTCTAATGTCTTGGTATTGTTTACACGCAGGCATGCTTGCTCTTGGTGATATTTGGCATCGTACTCCTGATCGTGATTATCGTACTAGCAGCATGATTTTGGAAACTTTCGAATGTGTTCGTTAATCTTAAAGCATCAATGAGTGGAAAACTACTTCGTATATAACTTAATTTGCATACAAAAACTTAGAAGTTGGGTTTCGGTTTGGTTTGGAGGGTCTATTGGTTAATGTAATAGAGTGCGCGTGTGTGGTTCTTTTTTGTTGTGCAAACTATTTGTTGGAGATGAGTGGAAAGTCTGTTGCTTTTGTCTAAAAGCTGATTCATGACTGCTTTAGGTTCTTACAAGATTCAACCTTTTGAGTACAAGATAGATGCCACAAGGATTGAAAATGCGGACAAAACCGCAGCCACAAATGTAACAGCAGAAACATACTCTGTATGATTCCTGATTCCGGCAGGGATATCCCAGACAACGGATCTGGTTGCGGTGTTCCATCCGCTAATCGACAAAACCAAACATCTTCTCTGTTCTTGTCCCTTGTTCGGTACATGTCTCGAGCACATGAACAAGTCTGGCTCTCCAAACTCCACTCTAGAGTATCCACTCTCTTCGAGAGGCTGGAGAGATCAGCAAAAAATGATCTTATTGATATTGATCAAAACAAGATAAACACAAGTGTCCTTGTCAATCTGATATTGAGTGATAAATTAATCACCTGATACCGAGCATGTAAAGGAAGTTTAACGCTGATTTCACCATTTTCATCCTCATAATCTCTAGAACTGATATCGACATGAACCTCAATGACAGACCTGTTTGATCTGAAGGAAGGCTGCTCGAGATCCGTGTCTCCAAACACAGAAACGTCTCTGAAGGCTGCAATATATTGAAAACTCAATCAGAAATATTATCATCAGAAGATTGAAAGCTAAAGCTTTTTTTAACGAGATTGATCTGTCTTTCTTCTTGATCTTCACCTCTGCGTTGCTGAAGACTCCGAAGCTCAAAAGGATCAGCAAAAACTCCCAAAGGCAAACGTTCAACAATCACGAGCTCGTGAAGCTGAGATTGTGAGGGACGAAGAAGAAGCTTGATGGATGTAAGTAGATGACAATGCAAACCTTCACCTGTTATGCTTCTGTCTTGTAAAAAAGATACAGCAGGAACAATGTTATGATCTTCAGAAGGAATCTTATCAGAACATTGTTGAAGAAGCAGGAAGTTTCTAAACTCTGAGTCGTTCACGGAAGTTTGTGTAGTGAAATAAGACTGCATAACGTATTGATCGGAGATACAAAACGAATCGGAATTGAACATTTCATCAGAATCTCTGTAACTTTTTTCAACCTGTAAGAAAAAAAATCATTCATCGAGTAAATCATAGACCGAAGTTATCCTAAATCGCTACACGAATGGGAACATTTAGTTATATAGAATTTCGAGCTAATCTGAACCAGTTTCTCTCAAAATCATTGACAGAGATTTCTAACCTGATCAGTTGAGACAGGATTCAAGCAGCACATCGCCCAGAAGATGAAGACCACGGCTATTACCGGTCTCTGGCGTTTGTTACCCATTACAGATCGTGAAACGTAATTGGCGAATGAGAGAGAGATTAGTTGACTTTCGATTCCATTTGTTTCATAGCTCTTCTCCAAGCTCGACTACACGGACCATTGTTTTTGTTTGTTCCGGTGAGGGTCAAGTCCGTTTTGCTCGCCGGCTATTAATTGGATAAGTTGCCGGTTAAACCAATCTCGGCCCGGTTTTGTTGGTTCGAAATGGGCCGGTTTAGTTCTTAAGTACAAACGACACTTTAATCTGAAAAGAATAAAATAAAACAACTCAGATGAGTTGGCCGCAAGATATTAGGTCAGGGGAAAGAACTTACTTTTTTGTTTAAAACCAAAAAAAAGGAAAAAAAAAGTGTCTTTATTGTGAAAAAGCGAAAGCCAGAGAACCCACAAAACCCATGAAAATTCAATTAAAAACGAAAAGACAGAGAAAATCTAATTTTACAAAAGAAGAATCGAATGAAGCTTTATAGACTTTGAAATTGAATTCTCTTCGTTATACTATAATATAACATATGATACCCAATTTCTATTTCTTTTTCAACATCTAAACACTGTTCATTCAATAGCTTTGACACATTTTCAATGCTAACAGAAAAAAATACGAGAGAATTTGAAAAAATGAAATTACATGATATATATATATATATATATACTAGGTGGGGTGTCCGCACCCTGTATACTAGTGCGGACATAGCGGTATTTTGTTAAAGTAAAAAAAATTGGAAATTATTTTCATTATGAAATATTTTATCGCGAAAACATTATAATTAGCAATCGTCGGAGCTCTATAGCTACTTGTTGTTTGGCTTTTTTGGAACATTATTGTCACAATTCTTCTTCTGGTCGGAGCTAGAGTTCTCTAACCATTGTTATTCATACTCTTCCACTCTCTCTCTCTCTCTCTCTCTCTCTCTCTCTCTCTCTCTCTCTCTCTCTCTCTCTCTCTCTCTCTCTCTCTCTCTCTCTCTCTCTTCATTCTCTTCTTATCTTACCCTATAAATAATACGATTTTATTATATAAAATATTATTATTTACAACAATCATATTTATTAATAACTAAATCTATAACTCAAACAATATTTTTGTATTTATCTTCTTATTTTTTTTAATTAGATTGTATTTATCTTTAAAATAAATTAACCTAACAATATAAAATAAGGTTAATGTTGTAATTAACTTAATTTCATTAATGGTAAATTTGTAATCAACCATTTTGAGAGTGAATATAAGGCCAAAGACACTTCCCAATTAATATAAAGATTGGTCAAAATATTTCCGTTTAAAACTTAAGCATTCTGAGATATATTATTCAACCGAGCTAAAGTTGATCTTGCTAACAAGTCGGCATAACTATTTTCCAACCGAGGAATGAAATAAAACGATAAAGAAGAAAATCGTCTAACAAAACTTCTTATGTCAAACCAGATACCAGCAATCTCAATTAACTCCGTCCATGAGCGAAAGGTAGTAATGCCGAGAAATCTGGATATGGTTAATACCATCTAGTATGCAAGTTCAAAAACCTGAGTGCATTGCCAAAGCTTATGTAGTCATGATCGGGTGCATGTAACGACGATTTGTGAGTCCTAAAAACCCGTTGCGCCATCACCATCCTAAATCACCCAGCCCATTCCTCCGCCTCTCATATCATCCTTCGAGGCTCCATCATAGAAGCAAGAGAGAGAAGTTGGGTTTATGGTGTGCACAAACGGACGTTGATGGTTGGCTTGGATTTTCGAATGGCCATAGCTGCTTCCCATACCTTGGCGTCTGTAGTAGCTTTTGTTATGACCTCCTTTGCTGTAAACTCTTTACCGTCGAAAATCAACGTGTTCCTTGTTGTCCATATGTTCCAAAGGAGCCAAGACTACAAAAGTGTTAAAGATAAGCGAGATGGAGAAAGTTTATGCGCGTCTTATACCATGTCAAGAGCTGATGAGCATTTCTGGTATCATTCAACAAGCAGGGACTAATATCCAAAGGAGCAACATTCCAAATTGATTTGGCAAAAGCGCAGGGTGAATAAGTGTGGTAAGGTTTCCAGTGTCCCACATCGTCTACATGGAGAGTTTGAATGTAAACCTCTATTCTGTAGTAAATTTCCCACCAGTAGGGCATTTTTGGCTTCTCTCCATATAAAATGGTATATTTTCAGAGTTGTATTTACAACCTAGAGACATTTTTTCCAATTAAACGGGATGGACGGTAATTGAGGACATGATTACCTTAAGAATTTATAGCATCACTTGAAAGATAAGCTTCATATTTTTCCAATAGCCAAACATGCTTGTCCGGTGGTTTAAGAGCACTTGGGGTTATGCTTCAGATAGAATCATAAAGAGGTAAGTGCAGCCGAATAACATCAATTTTCCAGCCATTTGAAGTGGGATTCACTAGGTCTGAAACTTTGAGAGAGAAATTTTGCATAGATTGGGGACCTATGGGAGTTATCGGCATGTTTGGCAAGAGCCACGCATTATTCCAGACTTCCACCGACTCTCCATTTCAGATAACCCAGCCAAGACCACGTTTCAGTAGTTCCTTCCCAGCCATGATACCGTGCCACCCGTGGGAAGCGTTTTGGACAAGTTCACAGGTTAAGAAGGGCTTATCATGTGCATATTTCCCCAAAACAACTCTAGTTAGCAAAGACTTGATATTTTTGAGGATCCTCCAACTTAATTTTTCAAGAAGAGCGATATTGAAATATTAAATGTCTCTAAAGCCTAGTCCGCCCAAGAACTTTGGTTGAGAGATTTTCTTCCAAGAAACCCATGCCATATTCTTTTTGTTCAGGTTAGTGTCCCACCATAAGCGGGCAAGGATAGACTAGATTCACTTACACAAGGAAAGCGGGAATTTGAATCATGGCATGGTGTATGTTGGAATAGCGGAGATGACTGATTTAAGTAGAATTTTCTTTCCAACTCCTGAAATCGTAGTCCAACTATGTGAGCGTTGGTGAATCCAGTCCACTAGACTCGTGAAATTGTCTCTTTTTCTTCTTCCAAATTTTTTTGGCAATCCCAATTATTTGACAACACCACCTTCTTTCTCCTTACCAAGAGTTGCTTCACTCTATCTTTCATTTCCTGTGGGGTTCAACGAGAGAACGTCACTGATGATTTGGCCACATTGATGTGTTTTCCCGAGAAGCTCTCATATGTCTTTAAGATATCTAGAAGGGACTGGCAGAAAGTCTCATTTGTTCTCCCGAAGAACATAGTGTCATCGGTGAATAGAAAATGGTTAATAAAGAGGGAGCGTCTCGCAACCTGCAAACCCTTAAGATTACCGGGCGTTTTTCCCTTGAGCAAAGCCCCGAGAGTAGTTTAGTGCATAGTATAAAGAGATAGGGAGTTAGTAGGTCTCCTTGTCTTAATCCTCTCGAAGGGATTGTGGAACCGTGAGGAGCTCCGGTTATGAGGTAAGAGTATCTCACTGAGGTTATACATTCAGTGATCCAGCTGATCCAAATGTGATGGAAACCGAGTTGAAGCATCATCTTCTTCAGGAAGCTCCACTCTATACGATCATAAGCCTTACTCATGTTAGTTTTCACTGCCATGAAGCATCTCTTTGGATTTTCCGTAGCTATTTTTTTCCAGCTACGAATTAGCTACGACTACAAATCGTAACTATTGTATCTATTTGTAGCTATATAGCTATGCAATAACATCGTCACCATTTGTACCTAGTTAACTATGAATAGCTACGACAAAGTCATAGAAAACTATGGTTGTGATAAGCTACGTAAATTGTTGTAGCTAAATAGCTACGAGAACAGTTTGTGGCTATTTGCAGCTAAATGACTACGAATAGCTATGAAGCTGTCGTAGAAACAAATAGCTATGATTAGCGACAAATTTGGTCGTAGACATATAGCTACGAACAACTCCGTGACTATTCATAGCTAATATAGCTGCAATTAGCTATGAAATATCCGTAGAAACATATAGTTAGGAATATATACGATCAGTTCCATGCCAATTCAGCTACGATTTACATCGTCGAAACCGTAGACATGGCTACAACTATTGGCATATCGATCCGTAGCTAACTACACAAATAATAGAGTTCATGGGTTGTATGTATATATGGTCATTCATATTTCAATTCAATCATTCAGCATGTGGTGATAAGAGAATATATTCTCTTTAGCTACGACCATAATCGTAGCAATCCGCAACTATGTAGATATATCACGTTTTTATACTATTGCAACTACTTTTTTGTCGGAAAAGCTAAGATCTTTTATAAAAGCATGAGAACTCATATGCTTCTCACTCACAAACATTCATAGACATATTTCATACATACGACTGAAAAAATATATTCGATTTCGTTTTTTCTATCATTATGTAATATGAGTGATATTTATTTATTGGAAAAATGGATGTATAAACGTTTAATATGTATTTATCATTCTGTGTCTTAGAAATTTGAGGAGGGATTAAATTATTTTATTTCGTTTGCGTGATCAAGATTGTTATCTTGAACACGAGGTCTTGTTCTGTCCGTGTCAGAGGTTCTAAAATCAAAAGTGCCATGATGTTGCTACTATGACGACCCATCATCTGTTAAAAGGCTATACCAAAAAATATTTTGTGTGGACGCACCACAGAGAACACGGTTACTATGGCGGCAAATCATCTACAATTTATTATGGCGGCGAAGCTTCCACAAGTCATCACGTGGCTGGACAAGGACTTGATATCTTATTCAAGTTCCGATAGATGAGTTTCGTGATCCCAATGAAGATTTCAACATGTTACCTGACGATGCCGAAAATATCTAAGAACCAATCTACCATGATTTCGTTTAGCAAGCTTTAGAAGCTGCAAATCAACCTTTATGATGGGTGCGCTGTTGGGAGAACTCAATTGTACTTGACGTCAAAAGTGATGAATTGGAAGACCAATTTCAATATCTCGGAGGAATGCCTAGACGATTTCACACAGACAATTAATTATGTTTTTCCATCGCCTAATACAACTCCGACATCATATTACGATACAAAGAAGCTGATGCGGTCTCTTGGGTTGTCATTTCATAAGATTGATGTGTGCGAGAAGAATTGTATGTTATTTTGGAAGGGAGCTAATCGTGATTTGTCACATTGTCGGTTTTGTGGAAAAGTTTGGTATGAACCAAATGTAAGTCGACCGGGGAAGAAGATACCAAAATAACGGATGTTTTATCTACCATTTGTTGATCGGCTAAAGCGACTATACCAATCAAAGACGACTGCATCACAGGTGAGATGGCATGCTTAACATGTGTCATCGGAAGGAGAAATGCATCATCCCTCAGACGAAAGAGCATGTAAGCATTTTAAAGAGGTATATCCTACATTTACTTTTGAGAGTCGCAATGTTTATCTTGATTTATCAATAGATGGATTTACCCGATTGGTATGAAAAGACAATCATACTCAGTTTGGCCCGTCATTTTGACGCCATATAATTTACCCCTGGCTATGTGCATGAAAAGAGAATATTTCTTCCTCCCTATATTAGTGCCAGGGCCAAACCATCCAAAAATCTTGGATATTTTCTTGCAACCTTTGATTGAAGAGGTACAAAATTTTGTGGAGTGACGAAGTGGAGGCTTATGATGTGTCGCGTCAATAAATTTTCACGATGCGAGCTGCTTTAATGTAGACGATCAGCGATTTCCCAGCCTACGACATGCTAGGATGGATGACACATGGGAGGTTGGCTTGTCCATATTTTATGGATGAGACAAAATCATTTTGGTTGCCTCATGGAAGAAAGCACATGTTGTTTGATTCTCACATGAGCTCTTTGGTTAGAGGACATCCTTACAGGCGGAATGATTAATCTTTCTTGAATAACAAAATGGTGCATGGCGATCCTCAACCATGGCTAAATGGAGAAGAAATATTACACGAAAGGATAAATAAAATATTTGGGCTACGCAACACAGTGGAATACGGAGGCCTCTGACACGACAATCGTTCTTGAACCATAGATGATTATGGTGTTAACCTACTTCTTCGACACAACCTGGATTTTATGCATGTCGAGAAAATTTTCTTCGACAATTTCATCAATGCGGTGCTTAATGTTCCATGGAAGACAAAAGATGGCATAAAATCGAGGCAAGTCTCCCTTCGTTTTGAAAAAGGCTTGATTTAGAGGTACCCAAGATGGAAGAGTGCCTATTAAAATCTTTAGATTGTCGAAAGAAGGCAAATATTTTTTTTTTAACATGGTTGAAGACCGTGATTAGATTTCCAGATGGGTGTGTATCAAAGTTGAGAGTGGAAAATATCAGGTCTAAAAAGCCGTGACTGTCATGTCATTATGCAACAACTTCTTCCCATTGCATTCTTGGAACTACTTCTGAAAGATGTTCATGTGGAAATTTCAGGTAATAGTTATTTAAGATTATTTATTTGTTATTTCACATATTAATTTTATTTTATTTTATTATATGAACTAATTATCTATTCAATTTATGCAAATATTGCTCTTTTCCGAGATATATCGACAAATTAAGGACCGAAGATGTTGCCACATTGAAAGAAAAGATCGCTATGAAGCTTTACAATTTGGAAAAAATCTTTTCACCAACTTTTTTGATGTGATGGAACATCTTCCATTGCATCTACCCGATGAAGCTGCACCAGACGGGCCGGTCCAGTATAAGTGGATCCTTTTAAAAGGTACATGTATCACCTGCAAAAGAAGGTTAAAAACAAAGCTCGAATTGGAGGATCAATAGTAGCTCAGTGTGTAAACGAAAAGATTTCCTACGTGACAGCCAATTACATTACACATCCACTAGTTGCGGATCCCGAAGAAGAAGTGAGGGAAATTCGGTTCGCCTAGAATTTTCCTGATGTCCTGACCATGTTCCAACAAGTAGGAAGAATCAGTTACAAATCAGCAACAACATGGTTAAATGATGATGATTATAACGTGCTTCAGACATTTTATTGCTCAACTGAAAAAATTTTGAACCGTATGAAAGGTATGATGTATCTTGTTATATATATATATAATATTTCTATTTCACGTTCAGCACTAAAACTATATGTACAAAATGTTTGAAGAAAAGATGACGTTTGATTTTCCAAACATTTCTTCAGTGCATTGACAAAAGCAAAAGATGCTCAGTTTGCAGCGTGGTGTAAAGAATACGTAAGTTTTTAAAATGAAATACACTTGTCATATATTTATATAATGTGCATATTGCGTATGTCTTAACTCATTTTAAAAAAGTATATGGGCAAATTAACAACGCTAACAAGTCATATGAATTTCCGTTGTGGATGTTAGAATTCGGACAAGGTACAAAGCATAAAATCACGTCATGGTCTATGTTTTATTCGAGGGTATATCATTACCGTACAGAAAGCCATGAAAAAAAGACAATGAATGATGGTGTTTGCGTTCCGGTAACCGCTGAGACCGAGTACTTTGGATTGATCGAAGATATTTTCATGATAGAGTATCAAGGAGCAGTTGAACTAAAAACAATGATTTTCAAATGCCATGGCTCAACATCGTACAAGGAATATGAATACATCCATCTGGTATTGTTGATATGTGCCCGCAGATGCACTATGACAAGTACGATCCTTTCATATTACCAGAGCAATGTGATCAAGTGACCTATATTATTTATCCACGGTAACGACCAATCAGAGAAGAATGGTGGGCAATAACGAAGATTATGCCGAGAGGGTTTCCTGAAACTCAAGAAGTCTCGCTTACAACAGTACAAAATGACAAAATTGATCATTTTATATCATCCACTGCTATTGTACAAGTCGAGGAACATGCAGTCGAAGATATTTCAGGGTATGAGCCAATATCGATGGTTAATCCAGATGAAAAATATGTTTGTGAAGATAATTTGGAAGATCAATATAGCAAGTATTTAGATTCAGACGATTCAGAAGCATAATGTGTTTGTATGATTAAATAACTATTTATGTTTAATAAAGATAATGTGTTTGTATGATTAAATAATTAATTATATTTAATAAAGATAATTGTGTTTGTATGATTAAATAAATTATTATGTTTAATGAAGATAATGTATGTAATCAACATATTTTTATAAAAAGATTAACTTAGAAATGTAATTATTTTCTAATCTTAAAATTGAAATCTAACAATAAAACTTAGATAATCTAACTTAATCTAATTATTTAAAGAAATCTATAAACTAAATGACATGTCTCTAATTCATAGTTTAATATAATTGTATTTTATAATCTATCCTATTAAAAAATGAATCTGATTACTCTAAACTCAATTATATTTTAATCAGGTAGATATGACTAGCTACGAGAAAATCTATAGCTAATAAGATAATTAACCCAACAACGATAACCGTACTAACCGCCTAATTAACAGGTTTAAAGTTGGTTTTCTAAATGATTTTAAGATTTTAAGCAGTTTAAATATCATATTCGCCACAGACAGCCACGATTAATGCCGTAGCTAAGTGGAAATGAAAAAAGGTTTGGCGGGTTGAACGCCCAAATATATTTGAAACCTGCCAATTTTAATTTGGTTTAGCGTTTAACCGTGAAATCAATTTATTTAACGGAAAAAAAAATTTTGGTTTTCACCAAACATATTTGGCTTCGCGGGTTAACCGCAAAATTATTTCGGTTTGCTACCCACCCGGTTTAGCCGAAGCCCTAATACCCTAATTCCCAAACACTTCTCCCTTAGCCGAAAAAACTGTTTCTCTCTCGAACTTTCTCGATCTTCTCTCTCGAACTCTCTCGATCTTCTCTGAATCTCCATCTCTTCCTCTCTTCCTCTCCTTATCTCTCTATCTTTCTCTCTTCCTCTCTTCTTTCTGAAGAGGTATTTGATGTGTCAGTCAAGGCGTAGTACAAGTGGTAGTACAAGACGTGACTCAGGACGTGAATATGTTTGATTGATGAGATATGAACGAATCTTTATGATGTGATTCGGTTTATTGGTTGTGTGCTGAGCTAGATGAAGATCTTGGAGTGAAGATTGCAGCTTGGAGTTGTTTACTTATTCTTTGAATAAGTTTCAAGAAAAAAGGAAAAGTTACAAAAAGGTGGAATAGGAAATATCAAAACAAAAAGGATATTTTCTATGTCTTTATTTAGGTAAACTTGAGGAGCAAGTTTAGCCTATATAAAGAGGAGAGGCGTGGCCTTATGGAGATGCAAGAGCTGAGAGAATAAAAACTCAAGAGGGCTTTTGTATCTTTGGGGAAAAGTCTAGGTTCTAGGGGGAGCTTAGCTCAGGTGTTTGATCCTGAAGAATTCTTGTATTGGGTAGAGCAATAGATCAATAGGGTTTGTTCTATTCGTCTGTAATTGGTGGGATTACTTTCTATTCAAGTGAATTCGAAAGCTGGACGAGGTCCCGGGGAGTAGGAAAAACCGAACCCCGTTAACAAACTTTGTGTGTCTTACTTTCTGCTTTATATACTGCCTCACCTGCACTTTCAATTGGTATCAGAGTGGGTGCTTGATAGAGATTCAGTCTTGTTTCGAGCAGATCTAAGGTGAGGATCAGAAGGTAGCTCAGGAAGTAGCACAGAGTTCGGTTCGATGGAGTCTCATAAGGAAGGAACGTCTATGACCAGACCACCACGGCTTGACTCTTCAAATTATGGATATTGGAAGGTACGAATGCAAGCTTTCATTAGTGGTCTTGATGAGGATTGTTGGAATTCGATTGAGACTGGTTGGAATCCCCCGATGATGGTTAATGATAAAGGAGTTGAAGTTCTTAAGCCTAGAGATCAATGGAATGCTGAAGAGAAGAAGACATCAAGTTGCAATTCTAAGACCAAGACTGCAATTTATAATGCAATTGATGCAAGTTACTTCAAGTTGATTTCTCAATGTGTGTCAGCTCAAAAGGCATGGAAAACATTGGAGAACATGTTTGAAGGTACCACAAGTGTCAAGAGGACTAAGCTGGATATGTTAGCATCTAAATTTGAGAATCTAAGGATGGATGAAGGAGAAACCGTGGCTCAATTTAGTGCTAAGTTGTGTGACATATCTAATGAGTCATTCGCTCTTGGAAAGACTTACAAGGACAAGAAGCTTGTGAAGAAGCTGAAGAGATCTCTTCCATTAAAGTTTGATTCAAAGATGTCTGCTGTTGAAGAAGCTCATAATCTGGATGAGATGGCGTTTGATGAATTTGTTGGGATCCTTCAAGCTTTTGAGTTGAATAAAGCGTATGAAGAACTAGCTCAGAAGAAGGATGTTGATGTTGGAGTTGCTCTACAAGTTTCATCTTCTGAAGATTCTATGGCGATGCTGTCAAGACAGTTTTCTAAGTATTTTAAGATGAAGGAAGACAAGAAAAGTAAAAGCGAGAAGTTGGACAGCTCATCATCGAAGATACAATGCTATGAATGTCATGGATTTGGTCATGTTAGCCGTGATTGTGCAAATTTACAGCATAATAAGAAGAAGAGGAACGTCAAGGATGATTCTGGAAGTGATTCAGATGATGGTGAAGAAATAAAGAACTTTGTGGCATTCACAACCTTTGAGTCTAGTTCTGCTACGAAGTCTGCAACAGGATCCGCATCAGCGTCTGCGACGGAACCTGCATCAGCGTCTGCAACAGGGTGTGCAATTGATAGTGACAATGATGAAAGTGATGACGATCCTGTAAGTGATGATGATGATTTTGCTGAGAATTACAAAGCCTTGTATGAGCATTGGTGTAAGATGGTTGAGGAGAATGCATCATTGACCAAGGAGAAAGTTAAGCTAGAAGCTGAAGTTGCTGAAGTACGAAAGTATGCAACAGAGAAAGAAGAAGAAGCACAGCAAGCCAGAGCTCAACTTGAAGAGACTCAAAAAGGTGTGAGGATGCTGAATAATGGCACAAAGAAGCTGGATCATCTTCTCACCATTGGCAAAAGTGATCGATGTGGCCTTGGATTCAATGGAGAATCTTCAAAAGCTAATAGTGTTTTTGTGTCTGGTGGAAAGACGAATGTTGCATCAACAGCTGCTACAAAGACTGCCACTGTTATGAAGTCTGCAACTGGTACGTCGACTGGTACGACAGCTAGTACGAGAGCTGGTACAGGAACTGCTACAGCGACTGCAACAAGGAAAATCCCGGAAGTGAAGAGTGCACCTAAACAAATTTGGCGTCCTGTCTGTCATCATTGTGGAGTTGTTGGGCATATTAGGCCAAGATGCTTCAAGTTATTGAAGGAGAAGAAACGAATGGAGCAAGCTCGTGGAGAGAGATTTCATGGTCCAATATGTTATCATTGTGAAGGTAAAGGACATGTTCAAAGGGCTAATTATGGAGGGACAAGGCCCATGAAGATTTGGAGGAAGAAAGTTAATCACTTCGGAGATAGTGCAGTAGGATTTCATCCTCAATATGGAGGAGGACGGTTCATGTGTTAGTTTTTGACCATGATGTGACTCAAGTAAGGGGAGATTGGTGTTGCTAGTTTTGATGATGTTGGATGTTGCTAGTGACGAAGCCTTTGATGCTAGGGTTGTTGAGATTACATACATAGTCAAAAAGGGGGAGATTGAAGAGGTATTTGATGTGTCAGTCACGGCGTAGTACAAGTGGTAGTACAAGACGTGACTCAGGACGTGAATATGTTTGATTGATGAGATATGAACGAATCTTTATGATGTGATTCGGTTTATTGGTTGTGTGCTGAGCTGGATGAAGATCTTGGAGTGAAGATTGCAGCTCGGAGTTGTTTACTTATTCTTTGAATAAGTTTCAAGAAAAAAGGAAAAGTTACAAAAAGGTGGAATAGGAAATATCAAAACAAAAAGGATATTTTCTATGTCTTTATTTAGGTAAACTTGAGGAGCAAGTTTAGCCTATATAAAGAGGAGAGGCGTGGCCTTATGGAGATGCAAGAGCTGAGAGAATAAAAACTCAAGAGGGCTTTTGTATCTTTGGGGAAAAGTCTAGGTTCTAGGGGGAGCTTAGCTCAGGTGTTTGATTCTGAAGAATTCTTGTATTGGGTAGAGCGATAGATCAATAGGGTTTGTTATATTCGTCTGTAATTGGTGGGATTACTTTCTATTCAAGTGAATTCGAAACCTGGACGAGGTCCCGGGGAGTAGGAAAAACCGAACCCCGTTAACAAACTTTGTGTGTCTTACTTTCTGCTTTATATACTGCCTCACCTGCACTTTCACTTTCTTCCTATATTCTCTCCATATCTGGACTCTCTGTCGAATTATGTCTCTCCATCTCTCAAACCCTAACTGTCAAATCCTCGATCTTGACGTCTCCATGGCTCAATCGGTAAATCTTCTCATCCTCTCTCTCTCTCCCTTTTTGTGTCTCGATTCATATATCGATTTTGGTCTCTCGGGTTCATGGCAAACCCTTGATCGTCCTGTCTCGATTTCAGTCTCTTGCTTTATGTCAAACCCTAGATCTACACATGCATGTCCATTTCTGTCTGTAGATTCATATGTGTCGATTCATCGATTTTTTCTGTCTATTTATCTGTCTTTGATTCTTGTGCATGTTATTTATTCTTCCTCTAGTCATTTTAACTAACCCCTAATGTCTTTTGTTTGCATGCAGATGAATCTGAATACTGAGGCTCCAGGAGGAAGGCGTACCCTAAGGCGTCTGACTCAAAGTCACATTCCTCCTGGAGCCATGAGATCCTCTACTTCCACCGCCTCTCGCCACCCACTGCCTAGATTAAAGGCAGTCATGAGTTCGGCGAAGCGACGCAACATGCCTCATCTCCATCCAGACAAGATAAATGGCACCTTATGGTGAGTCATCTAAAACCTTATGGCTCTTTTTTCAATTATGAGAATGTTTACATGGTTTTGAAAATCGTAAGAATTTTGAATTGAGATTTAGAATTGTGAAAATAGTCTAGTGTGATATCGTGTAGTGTGAAAATCATGAGAATGAGAATTTTGATTGTAAAATGAGAATTGTGAAATGTGAATTGTATTGTGAAATGAAAACTGTTTTTTTCAAAGTTATAACCGGTTTAAAGTATTTGATGTTCTTTTTCAATTTGTTCTAATGTTGAAAGAGAGGAAATTCAGTATTGTGTATAATGATAAGTTTTTTGAATACTGGTCGAATTGGTTATGTATATCATCTAGGTTTGTTTCAGTTCTGTATCATCTAGGTTTTTAGTTATTTGATTGGTATATGTTTAGTTTGATGTCATTTTGTTTCTGTTCTGGTTATCTAAAACCATAGTTTAAATGGAATTAGGTTGTTTGCTTGAACTTGTTGATTGTGTTACTGGTTAGCTTGTTTAACTTGTTGATCTGTGTAAGCTGCATATAGCTATTATAGGAATTTGTTTCGTTTCTGTTTATTGTTATTGTTTTTATGTTTAATGTTTAGACTATGTTTGGTATTTGTTTATGCATATAGTGTGTTTTTGTTTAATGTTAGTCTAATCTTTGCTTATGTTTGCTAATGTGTTCTACTTTCTTTCATACAGTTTTGGCATAGACGATTGTATACACAAGGATATAGTGGCCTGCTATTAGTCTAACGTCTGGGGCCCTTGGTGGAACTTCACTATGGTTCCACAGATGAAGAAGGATGAATGGTGGATCGCTTTCGTGTTATGTATATTTATTTACTTGTCTAAATTGCTTACAATTGTTTACTAATAGCTATTTGATATCTATATTAACAACATTTGTTTTCTTTGTTGTATACCGGGAAGAAAACACCATAATATTGTGATCGAGCACTGGAGAACCATTCTCATGAGATCAGTTTTATACATAGTAAGCAAGATGAAGAGATCTGGTAAGAAACCATAATTCATTGGACTGGCCGACTCGAACACAATGCTAGACATCTGGGAGGAGGCTGAACACGTGAAGAAGAGCAAACGAGATTCAGAAAATGCAACCTCAAATCCAGACAGCGTGGGAAAACACGTGTATAGTACAAGTTCCAAATCCCACAGCAGAATCCGATATGAGATGGTAAGTTTGCTTTTCTTTTTGTATACATTTTTGTATTTTAGTTTCTGCATTGTTTAGTAATATTTTTTTAATGTTAGGAGCTTGAGCTGGGAGTTACACCGCCTGCAACGGTTGTAGTCCGCAAGACTCATGCTCGCAAGGATGGGACCATGATAGACAAAGGAGTATAGGCACTTGTAGCAGCATCTGATTCACTAGCCTTGGAGCGATCACAGGGTTCTGGCCTCATTGGTGGAACTCCCTCTACCCTCCAGCTCACGACCGCCTATGTTGAAGTAAGTTACTTAGATGTTCTGATGTTACATAGATATTTTGTTTTTGAAATCTTGTTATTCTGGTTTTAGCCCAAAATTTTCAATTACCCGCCTTAATCCAACAAATTTCAACTTAGTGTCGAGAAACCATAATTTACCGCAAACATAAACCCTGATTTTATTTTGTTCTTCCCCTTATCCAAAATCCCCTTCGAATCATCTCGCATATTTTTTCTCCAGATCCTCCTCCCTACCAACTAATCTCTAACTGGCATCTCTTATTTGAATATCTTATTCGAGGTTCTCAGTTTCATTGCTAATT
The DNA here is from genome assembly GCA_030180135.1 of Orychophragmus violaceus. Lineage (NCBI taxonomy): Eukaryota > Viridiplantae > Streptophyta > Magnoliopsida > Brassicales > Brassicaceae > Orychophragmus > Orychophragmus violaceus. The sequence continues at coordinate 42,390,523 of CM058239.1, forward strand.
TGTGCAGATACATTATCGACCCTCTCAATTTCTTCTCTGAAACTCTCCGTGAAAGAGCCGTTGGGTCCAAACCCAGTGGTCTGAAAAAACACCAAGTCCTTTTCCAAAATAATACACCTTCACCCCGCATCCCATTGTTCCTCCGACTCAGACCAATCAACGTCCAGAAAAAAATCCAGTTATCCCCCAAACGTCAACATCAGTACCCCATGTACAAGACTATTCACCGCCAAGACAACTATTCCAGAACTCGACTACTAATCAGCCTGAAGTCGAAGCTTTGCCGGTGTCAGAAGAAGTCCAGAACAACCAGAATCCTGTTGAGGATGCCCCACCTTTGCCAATTTACCAATCTCAAGCTCAGAGTCATCCATCTTCTGAAGGTCACAAATTCCTCTACGAATCTCTTCAGGTTTTGTCGGAAATCTAGGAGGACACACTGCGGGATCTGAATGCTCTGTTTCGGGTGCCAGACAGGGAAACGTTTACCACCGTACTATCTCCCTCATGGATGCCAAACACGACTTGGTATGGCTATCATCATGCATTGTTTCTTCAGCTGTTGATATTCTCCGTATTGGTTTTTTTGTTCTTGTCTTATGCATTTCGCAATGGTGTGTTTTTAAACCGTCTAGTTTGTTTATGGATCTGATTATTGGTTTGCTTATGAGTTATGATGATCTGATGAGTTCAAGTCTATGATGGTTAGGATGTTAATCATACATATTTCAGGTTTACTCGTGACAGAGGATCGAAATTGGTTTGGAATATTATAAAAGAATTTACAAACATATTCGATAAATCATACTATAGTTGGTCATGAGTGCCTTATGATAAAGCATAAAAATATTTCCTTAAGTTCACTGTCCAGTTTTCTCTCATATACCTTTCATGTATACCTTGCATGTGTTGTTTTCACTAATGCTCTGCTTATTCTATTTGTATTCTAGAAAACCAACCATTGGGATCCCTTGACAATAGGGACAATTCAACAGTATTTCGAGGAGATCTGTCAACGAAAAGACATGTTAGCACTGCAAGGACTAAACGAGAGAGACCTAAGGGGATCAAAGAGACTTTGTGGAAAACGATGACCGACTATTGGGAAACTGAAGAAGCAAAGGATAAAAGTAAGATCTATGCTAGTTGTCGTTTGTCTAGTGGAGGTCTCGGTCGTCACGTCCATTTCTCAGGGTCCAAGTCGGACCTAGATATCAAGCTTGAAATGGCAAGTAACCTTTATTATATATGTTGTTTATGTTTGTTACAGCATTGCAACTAGAAAAATCTGTAATAATCCTTGTTTGAGGTACAACACTGCAGGAAGAGGAATATAGAAGACCGATTAATATTGGTGAGGTATTCATCATGACACATACAAAGGCAAAGAGTATGTATGTTGATCGGAAGGCAGAGAAAATCGTTGCAACTTTCCAAAAGATCATAGACGAAAAGTTGTTAGATCTCGATAGAGAGACTTCAAATGTTTCGAACGGTGCTACTTCGAGACATCAGGAACTCTCACTAGATTAATATGAGAACATATTCCTTGAGGTAAAGTAATATTTTCACAATTCACATTTATAAAGTCATGTCATCTTCTTTATTTAATTGTGTTTTGCGGACTGTCTTTAATTATAACATGCCACTAAGACGGATAGATGAGGAAATCCTTATGGAGTTGGAAGTCTCAAAGAGTCTCTTTTGAGGGGCAAGCGCAAGCAACTGGGAGACTTTTCAGGGTTTGTGGCCATGATAATCGTTTGTGTATATATGCAACGCAAAACTATTAAAGTTATCAATGTTTTCTTGAAGCAAATGTCTTTTACATTTCTTGTATCATTCAAATTGAAGTATCACCAATTACCAAATCGTAAATTGACAAATTGAATAATACCAAATTATTATTTTCACGCAAACATAACAGTCGTCAATTAATGGTATATGGATGTCCCGAGTCGTCGTTAGATTAGTCATTAAACAGTCGTAAAGTGTCACTGAAGAGTCACCAAAACATCACCATAGTCTACGACAAAATCGTGACTATACTAGTCAATCACATAACAGTCGCCACATAGTGGCGAGATCATTACCATAATCGTATATGGATGTTCAGATTAGTTGCGGGATAGTAGTTAAAATGGTTGTTACCCAGTTACTACATATCAGCTAATATTTACGTCTACTTTCTGACTAAACTATATAGTCACATATTTATCGCTCAGTCGTCACCTAGTTTAACGACTATTTGATGACAACATTTCTCCAACGGCACCTGGACTCTCTCTATAGTCGCACAAATGTCGCTATCGTAGTCGTAAATTAGTCTTTATATCTTCCGACAACGCTACATCTGTTTTACGATTACCTATGTTAGTCGTATAAATAGTCGTAATTTGCCGACTAATAATACGAATATGCGATTTAGCGACTATGGATTTACAACTTCCACATTTAGTCGTAATTTTTTCCGTAAAACTCTGATTAACGACTATTCTAAGATTAAAAGTGCAGTCTTGAAAATGCTGTTTTCTGGTAGTGAGTGCTTTTGCTTTGTGTTTATAACCTAGAATTTGCAGATGTCTCCTTGCAGGATTTCCGAGATGAACCAACCAGCCCAGATAGAGGACGATTGGAAGAACCATAAGTAGACCATTTTCAGAGCAAAATCTATGTTCCATGCACATAAGTTATGTAAACCCAATCCTCCTTCAGCTTTAAGTTTACTGCAGGAACTCCAAGAGACCTTTGCGGAACTATCCACATCTATTTTGCCTTTCCATAAGAATTTTATACAGATTGAATCTATCTCCCTTGTTACAGATTTTTGTAAAATGAACGCACCCGCCCAGAAATTTGTGATACCATTTATCACCGAGGAGATGAGTTGCAGTCTTCCGGCATAGGATAATGATCTCGCAGCCCAGTTGTGACATTACGCTTTAACTGCTTGGATAAGAGGGGCAAAATCCTCATGTGAAATACGTTTAGAGGAGAGAGGTACACCTAGATAACATATATGTAAAATACCCTGAGTTAGCTTTGTTTGCGATTGAAGTTGAGGTACTTCGTTATCTGATAATCTTGTACAAAAAACAGGTTTTGGAGATACTAACCCCCAGTCCCGAGTGCTCCTCAAACTCTCTCAGAACATGAAGCACGGTCAACACAGATGAGATGTTACCATCAGTGAATATTAAAAGGTCATCTGCAAATGAGAGGTGAGTCAGTTTTGTTTTTGCACATCAATGATGATATTTGAACTTTCCTTTTGCTGCCGCCTTGTTTAGAGACAGAGAAAGGCAATTCATAGTTAGGAAAAACAGATACGAAGATAAAGGATCTCCTTGCCTCAACCCCCTTCTCCCTTTAAAATAACCATAGGTTTGTCCATTAAATCCCACATAGTAGGAGGCTGTGAAGACAAACGCTTCTAGCCATCTAATAAAGATATCTAGTTTACGAATACTCTTTAGATACTGAAAAAGGAATTCCCATCTAACCGTGTTAAAATATTTCGCTATATCCACTTTAGTTGTAATTCTCTTAACCCCTCCTTTCTTGTGGCAGTCGTGGACTAGTTCTGATGCAAGCATTGTGTTTTCAATCAATAGACGACCTTGGACGAAAGCCATCTAATTTGGTAGGATGGTGTATGGGAGAATACGTTTGATTCTCTTCACAAATAGTCTCGAGATCATCTTGTAGATGGTATTGCAATGTGAAATGGGCCTGAAATCAGAGATGGTTGAGGCACCCGGTTTTTTGGTACTAAGGTCAGTATAGTTGCGTTTGTGGCACGAAGCAAAAAGCCAGTAATAAAGAAGTTCTTTACCGCATGCGGAAGGCAATAAGGCCCTGATCCAATTCGCAGAAGGGGCAACTGGAGAAAGCGTTTGTGGTGTTAGGATAACTGAAAATGAGCAATGGCAAGAGAATTTGGTCTGGGTCAGCTTTGATTGAACCATTATCCTTCTGGAGAGATAGAATGGAGTTGTAAGAGTTTTTGCCCACAGCCACCCTTTGGTAGAAAGGAGTATTTTGGTCTCCAAGTCTGAGGTAGTTTATCCTTGACTTCTGGTGAAAGAAAGCTTCCTTAATACCGCGCAAGAATAACCATTTATCATGCACTAATTTCTCAGCATTGAACGATGATTCTGAGGGGTTCGCCATTGACTCAACCTACAAACATTTCAACAAACTGTTAACCTCACACACTCTTTTCTGAATATCTGAGAAACTCTCCTTATGAAAGATTTTAATGGCCTTTTAAGACCCCTGAGTTTGAACAAAGCGAGCTAAGGTCTTAAGCATTAATTCCACTATGATTCCATTCCACCTCAATCAAGGGAAGGAAAGAAGGATGGCTAGTGAGGAAGTTGAAGAATTTAAAAGGTTTAGTCCCTGAAGTGGGAAGAGGGGAGGCTAGGCTTATGAGGCAAGGGGAATGGTCGGAAAATTCATGAGGAAGGAAAGAAGCGACACTATCCGGGAATGAACGGATCCAATGGTTATTCACAATAGCACGATCAAGCTTCTTTGTGATAGGAGAAGCATAACGTTTGTTGGTCCAAGTATGGGAATTTCCTTGTAACCGCAAGTCTTTAACTCCTAAATCCCTTAAGACGTCTCTAAACTCCATATCAGATGTAAGATGTTTGACAGTAGCAGAAGAATGCTCTGTGTGGTGGATAATCTGATTGAAATCTACTCCAATGATCCAATTTTGACACTCGAGGAACTAAACTTGTTGAAGTTCACTAAGATCATTCCAAAGAGTCACACGCTCATCTCTATCATTTGAAGCGTAATCCACCGTGTAATAAAAAATTGATCCATTAGCAAGCTCCACTTTGCAAGTAAAGGATTGATGAGTTTGATGCAATGTTTTGAAACCCGACTCGGACCCGCAGTCGGACCAGTAAACCCGGTAGATATTCCGGGTCGGCCATATGAAAAAACCGTTGGCTTAAAAACCGGAAAATATGGAAAATCCCGTGGTTTATTTGCGATCCGGTGGATCGGTCGAACCGATTGATCCGAATAATGAAAATTTTTGAACTTTTTAAATCAAAGAGAGTGTTTGTTGTGATAAATATAGGGTTTTAGTAGTTAAACCATTATTAAAAGTTCTTCTGGCGAGACGTTTCATCTTTCAGCCTCACAAATCTTCATATTTCTTTTTGTTTTTAATCGTTGCATGATGGTTGACTTAAATTATTGATAGTTAGAATAATGCAAATGATGTATATTTTATACATTATTTTTTAAAAATGTTAAATGATTTTAGGAATATATGTTTATATATAACTATAAATATATATATATATATATATGCGGTCAACCCGCGGTCAATCCACGGTTGACCCAGTGACCCAATGATCCGGAAGACAATCCGGTTCGATATCCGGGTAGGATTTAAAAACATTGGTTTGATGTAGTATTTGAATAGTCGTGGGGACTTTCCAAATTATAACTATCCTGTCATTAGGGGTGGGATGAATCCAGATATCCAGAAATTTTGGAATATCCGTATCTCGATCCGTGGGATCCATGAAAACACTATTTGGATCCGGATTCGTGGGTTCTGGATACTCGGGCTTTGGATATCCGTCTAATAATCAAGATATCCGCAGATATCCGGATCCGAATACGGATTCGCAAAAACAATTAAAAAAATAAATTTAAAAAATGTTAAAAATCTAAATTTAATTATAAAATTAGCATTTTATATAAAATCTTTGAAAATAAAATAGAATACAATATAAAACATAATTAAACTTAATTTTTATACATATTTTATATAAGAAATCATATATTATATGTAAAAATATATTTTAAAAATAGTTTTTAATTTATTTAATGGTCCGGATCCGGATATCTGGACCTAAAAATTAAGATATCCGGATCCAGATCCGGCTCGTATGGTTCCTAGATTTTACTATCTGGATCCGGATCCGGACTCTCCGGATATCCGGATTTTTGGAGCGGATCGGAGCGGATCCTGGATCCCGGATATCCGGACCTAAAAATTAAGATATCCGGATCTGACTCGGATGAATCCTCGATTTTACTATTTGGATTCGGATCCGAAATCTCTGGATATCCAGATTTTTAGAGCGGATCGGAGCAGATCCCAGATCAAATCTCGAATCTCGGATAATAGTTTCACCCCTACCTACCATTACCATCCGTGTCGTGGTTTTATACAAAATTCCAATCCAGACTGATCTACTGCATAAGTTGATTCGTGTTTCATATTTTGATATGATTTTTTAAAAGAGCTTCGATAGTAAACTGATAACTAGCGAACCATTGTGCAAAAGGCTGATACTTGTCCGATTCATTAATACCTTAGACGTTGTAAAATATATATTTGTACACATTAGAAGGATTTGTTAGGCTCTTCTTTTGACCTTTTCATATTATTTCAAAGTTTATAAAGATTTAAAACTTTCTGTTCGATCCGAACTATATGTTTGCATTTGTATGTTAATTTTTTTTAACGTCGCATTTATGTGTTCGTTATCATTATTTATCGAATGTCATATACGAATTACACGCTTAAAAGCAAAAACGTAACCGTTGTCTTCTTTTTGATTTTTCACGTTTGATTTTACAATTTCCCATGAAGGTTCTGATAAATACAATAAAATAATAACCTTTGAAGTTGAACACATTTTTTTTGAACTAGTAGACGTTAATACAAACGCTGAAACGTATACATGAATAAACAAAAAAAAAAAAACAAAGCAAGACCTAATGGGATACCATTTTGAATTGTCCAACGCTAAAGTTTTGGATTGAAAAAAATGTAGGTCCATTGTGGTCATGAAGATGATTGATCATATATGCCCCATTTACTCTTTCTGTTTTCTAAATATTCCTTTATGATATAAACCATTTTAGTAGTTACAAGTAACCCAGTAGGTAGCAAATTTATAATGTTATGAAATTTTAATTAGGAAAAAATATCACAATATAAATTATATATGTCCTTTTTATTGTGCTATAAAACATTATTTTTTATGATTTAATTCTCAATAGATAACATATTGTGAGAAAAGAGAAGCTTTTAGGAAAGTGAGTGAATGGAAACCCAACTTTGTTCATATGTTTTTGTATTATTTTTAATTTGGCAATAGCATAATTGGCTCTGTCTTTCTTTGTGCTATATATATCTTTGTCTCACAAATTCCCTTTCAACCAAAATTTTTCGATACATCTCTCTCCTTGCTTTCATTTTCTCTTCCCAATAGTAAAAACTAATAAACAAATCTTTGATTCGATTCAAGCCAAGATCATCCACGAGTAGGTTCATGTTTAAACATTTTGTAGTCAAATATGTATATATACTTGCTTGTTATCATGCCTGGCTCCCTGTATGCCACGAGTGGATATCGATTTTGGTTGAAAAATCGGCTGCCGGTGGCGTACAAGGAGCCAAGCATGACCAAAAACAAATGGTAACTCATTTACATATGTAAATATGTTGTATCTGTATGGTTTGTGTTATATATGATGTTTATTTGGGAATTCTGTTTTTAGTTTACTATTTTTTAAAAACCGAAGATGAAACAAGCTTTTATAGTTTGATATGGATTTATAGTTTTTTAATCATTTTGTTCAGTTTTTTTTCCCTCTGATTTAGTTCAACAGTATTCATGGTTTCTTATATATCTAATTTATTCAGATTTCTCTACTATTTTGAACTTATTTGTTTTGAATGCTCAATCATAATCAGACTGATTTGGTTTGTGCACAAATTTATACTTTAGGCGTGTTTCTCTTATAAATAAAAATTCTTATATTAAAATTTTCTTCATTTGTGTGACTTGGAGACAATAGCTAAAAAAAAAGCATTATCATTTTATTCATCTTCTGTAGTTTTTTCTTCTTCTAATCAGCGGCGGTCAAAAGTTTTTTTATTCTTTCAATATTTGAATTATGTAAAGAAAAAAGTGTTTTATAAGGGTTTCGGTGATAAGACAGTAGTAATACCAATCAATCAAAATACACTGTTGATTTCATATTTGAACTCTTGGAAACAAAAGAAAGTCATAATCTATAGGCGTTAATTGAGTTTCTAATCACTCTACAAAGCCCTCCAATCACGGATCATGACTATTTTTAACAGTTGCCATAATTAGTTATTAGGTCGTGATGGATTATGAAATAAAGAACCAAATTTTTGCAAGGGGAAATGTTATATTATAGCTTCATTGTATTTATTACGGTTTTCTTTTTATACATCGAAACAATTCTCCCTTGAGACTTCAACATTACGTTAATGATTTAGATATGGATATTTTGGTTTCTCCCTTTAAAAGATTTTATAGGTAGTGATGTTAAAATGGACAGTCTTAACCTGTTTAAATTCTATTTATTTAAATCGTATTAGGTGATTGTCCCGCACTGCGGACATTATTCTGTTTGATAGTTAATTTATGTGTATTTTTTTTTGTTAGTGGCACAATCCGTGATTTTAGTTTTTCTAGAGGAGATGATATAAGATTTAATTCATCATTTAATATGCACGTCAACACACGATATTTCTACGTGATCGACAAGGACGCATGTGCGGATATTACACTATTTTATGTTATTTAGAAGTTAATTTAAATTATTCATGTGTCAAAACTAATACATTGTAGGTTTGTTACGGAAAAACATCATATATATTTAATATGTGGTAGAATGTGATCAGTCTACACATATGTGATAGACCTGTATGCACGTGCGGACATTATTTTGTTTCTTAGTTAATTTATATGTGTTTTCGGTTAGTAGCAAGATAATACGTGATTTTAGTGTTTTTTCTGGTAGAAAAGGTATAAGATTTAATTCATCATTTTATGTGCACATCGAAATTATTATATTGGATGCATAAAATAATATTTATGTATACATACGAAAACACATTTTAGTATTATATATATGAAAAATTAACAGCAATAGATAACATTGTTTATTTTTTTGACATGTTGTGGTTTCATATTTGTATATTAAGATTTTTTCTGTGGTCACTTAAGACGTCTCTTCTTCTACCAATGAATGTGCTTCGCGTATAAAAAATCGATTATACATAGATGTGTGGGCATGAAATTTTTGATAAAATTATTGTTAATTATAATTTTTGTTTTGAAACCCGACCTAGACTCGTGGTTCGACCGGAAAACCCCGCGAACTGCTAGACATCTCTGGTCGGGTCATATGCAAAAGTCGTTAAATTATAAACCGGCAAAACCAGGATAACTCGCGGTTTATTGGTGACTCGATGAACCGGTTGAACCGATTAACCGGTTACTAAAATTTTAACCTTTTAAACGAAAGATAATGTTTTACGATAAAATATAGAGTTATAGTAGTTGAAAATATTATTAGAAAGAGATTTTAAAATCAAGATATTTCATTTCCACAAAAGGGTGAATTAAATAAATAAAAAACTCTCAAAATATATTTACATAATAATAATCGAATTAATTCGAATTCATTGATGAAAAAATAAATAATAATATTTATTAATTTTCTTGTTATTTGATTAATAAAATTAGACATTAATAAAAATGAAGAGAGTTTACAGAAATTAAAATACATAAAATATTTGGAAAATAACTTTTAACGCCTAACTATAGGAAATAATATATACAATTGTTAATGTGTTTATAAAATAATTAAATGGTGTTAGAAATTTATAGATATTAGTGGTTGTTATAGGAAATAGTCAATAAATATATGCGGGCATTAGACTCTTTTATATTATTTGGAAGTTGATCCTAATACGTGGTAGGTTTTTTACGTAAAAAATCGTGTATATTTAATATGTGGTAGAAAGTGACCGATCCGCATGCATGTGCGGACGTTATGTTATGTGTGTCAAAACTAATATGTGGTATAATGTTTAATTCATCTTTTTATATAAACCTCTATATTGTTATATGTATATTTATTTTTCTAAGTAAGATTGAAAACAAAATAGTTATTTACCAAGCAAATGTAATTGGATCTACAAAACGAAAAATATCGTGTTTAAATGAAAGGTAGGTGTAAAAATATGCACATTGAGCGGGCACAAATAGAACTCTCCATGTTTATTTTGTTTTCGATTTTATATGTTAGAACTAATTATTTCACATGCCTTTAACGGAATATATATATATATATATATATATATCAATAGGGTTTGCATGTTTTTACGTTATGGAACCCCATTTTCCATGTTGTTTTGGCAATGGGTCGTACGAAAATACAATTATGTTTAAGAACTTCATAAATATGTGATGTTCTTCTAAAAGATCTTTTTATAAGACAAACAATGAATGTAGCGAGGACTTTGATTTGTCTCATTGACACAAATATATTAAAAGGGGGATATCCGGCCCGCTTAACCTTATTTTATATTTAGGACCTATTTAGACTCACATGTTTAAATCCGTCAGAAATAACACATGCCTATTAATATATGTTTAGATGTGTTTACAAATTTTATTTTTAAATTCAATACAAAAGATAGAAAATTAACTTTATATATTTCTCTATATATTTTGTATCCGACTGAATCCAATATTTCAGTTCTTTTGAAGTATTTTTCTTCTTGCAAAAAAATATTTAGTAAAACATTTATTTTTTTGGAATTTTCTTTATAAAATTTTATTTTGGTTTACATAGAGATATTAAAATAGGCACATGTTTAGTACTGCTTATATTTAAAAACAATTTAGACATGTTTATATTTATTTTATTATTGTTCGTACACATGGACCGATTCGAACACGAATCAAAATTCAAAAATATCCAATTAGGTCTTGTATTTTAGATCCGAAACTTCAAAAATACTCGAACCAAACCCGAATGGATACATAAATATGCATACATAAATTTATTGTAGTTCTTGCCTTATTATGTGAAATTACATTAGTAATTTAGTTACTATCTTGTTGAAATTGTGATTAAATAATAAAAAGTACATTATAATTTGGCCGGTCACATCCGTAAAATGAACTAAATTCATAAATACGACTATAACTAAGATTTGGTAACCGTTTGGATATTTTGAAGATTCAGTATATATTTCCAAGATTAAATTTGTAAATTACAATCAATATTAAATACAAAATTAAACCAAAAATATTCACAACTCATTGATATAGTAGAATCATTCCATTTTAATGAAAAGATAATATTTATTTAACAGTTTTGATTATTGTTAAGATCTTTATGTTGGTTTTATTGTTAATATATTAGTAAAGATCCAATAGAAGATTGTTAGTATTAACACTAATCCTGTATTTTTAAAACATATAGCTCCATTTGGTGTAATTAATATTGTTGACTTTAAAAAGATTATAAATATTTTACAAATCTGACACGATTTAAAATAATTACTCTAACCAAATAATATTCACTAGATGACTCGTCCGCACCTTGTGCGGGGTGAATGTTTTTGGGTTGGCGAATTTCAATTTTGGTATTAAGAGAAATGTTTCATTGGAATATAATAATAATTGGTTATATAAATGGAAAGATGTAAGTTAGTGGATAAAATGTATAATTAGTTGTCTGGTGATATCTATTTGTTTCTTTTATATAGTAGAATTGTATTATATTTATATTAAAATTTGGTAGCTATTTCAATAGTATTAACTTTTGGCGACTATTGTGGTGAGATAGAAATCGGATTTGAAAAAAATGCTTCAAATTGATAGATGTCATAAACTAAACTAAAATATAGTATAAATTCAAGAAACATACAAACCATAACACTAAACATACGTTTTTGTCAAAATAAAACAGAATTTAAACAGAGGATCAGTCATGAGTTAGACCAAATCATACATTTCTGCAGGAGAGGAGTTTGAGGACAGGAGCAGAGTCATTTTGCCAGAAAAGTTGAAGTATGATTGCTTGCTTGCCTTGACGTTGTTTGCCAGCAAAAACTCTCTTAAGCCGCCACTCAAACGATACGTCGTCTATCACTATAAGAATGAAATGCAAGCTCAACAAAACATATCTCTCCCGCATCATTGACCATCGATATGGTGTTGCCCGCAACCTTCTCTAACTCATTTGCATCCACAAAGGACTTTGGAATATACTACAAAATTATTCAGTATGGATCATGCAACAATAATTATAACCAAAAAAGAAAGGAACAACTTACGATTCTGATTCGTTTGATGATGTCACTCGTTACGTTTAAAGTAACAAACTTGTCTTCGGTTCCTTAAAAATTATGCCCTTATTAGTCAAAATATTAGAAAGGATGAAGAAAGTGTCTCGGAAATAAGAGAAAAAAACATACCCGCGCTTGCTTCTCTTGTCTCCATATGAAGAGTATTTTCATATGTGATCTCACAGCAATGCAGTCCGTAATGTTGTAACATATGAAAATTGGCACCTCCACGATACTCAAAAATTAAAAAATCACCATCATGTAATGCATGTGCTTTAAAGAACCGTCTCCATACTTTTGTAAGCCTATCACCAAGAAGTTTAATAGGAAACTCTTCTGGCCTCGCATCAGATGTAAGTTTGCCGACCGTAATATCGGTTTTTCCAAGTATATTTGTTTTAAAGAACTTTTTTGGGATATTCTGCAACAGAAAATTAAAAAAATGATAGCCTTAAATAAAAGCTTTATAGAAAATAAACACAATAAGAGAAAGAACTGAGATTACATACCATACTCTTTCTACATTTGTTTGAAATCATAGGCTTGAAAAACTGAGGGTTTGTTATCTTCTGATTTGTTCTAAAAAGCTAATATAATTTTATATAAATAAAAAATCATCAATACATGTACGAAAAATCAAATGAAATAGACCGCATCTAAAAATAAAGAACGATTTGTAAAGTTGACGAAACCATAATGTCTACTGTAAAATATAAACTTAAATTTGTGTTGCAAAATCGATGAGTACTTATTCTTTGATCTCGAATCATCTGTTTATCTAAATATAGATCAGACAATTCCATAAATATAAACCCTAATTTCAAATATCGTTCTACTCCAAAATTTAAGTTTACCTTGTCGAATGAGTTGTTGATTAAACACAAACAACCACTTTATCGTCACAATAATTTGCAGCGCCAAGATTGAATTGAAGAAATTAGTCAATCGCCTGTGAACTTTACCGATTTATGGAAAGATTAGAACGACTTAAAGAATTTGGTATCGTTTCATCTTCATAGATCTAACAATAGACCATAATTATTTGGGCTTTAATAGTATACCCTCTTCTGAATTGTTATGTTACAACTAAATTAGCCCATAAGGAATATTAGATTGGTTTTTTTCTACTGATATAAAACTAAAGCTTCTTTATTTATACTAAGTTATACTATTTGGAATAATGCAGATCATTGCATTATTATATTTCATTAGACAATAGTTGTTATTTAGCTAATAGTTTTTGTTTTATAATGTTCTATATAATGAACTTTGGGTTGAAAGTATCATTAGTCGTTCGTTAAATATTTATTTGTTTATTTCATATAGTAGATTTTGATTATAATCATAAACAGTTTAGATAACTACTTCGATAATTCTAGCAATAACTAACAATATGTTTAACTTAGCAATAGTATGTGAATTTGTTTGTCATTATCCGAAATCATAAGTAATTATGCAGAATAAAGAAGTCATAATAAATAAGATAAAAAGTAATGTTTAACCATAAAATAAGGTAAAACCCATAGATGGGCATTAAATCAAACGCAGATTAAAATGTATTAGAAACCAAATAAAAGTTCTAAAATTAAAAGGAGATTGGATAAGATGAGGAGGATCATGGCTTGAAATTAACACATGTGGCTTTGGTCCAGCGAGCCCTAAACAGGAAAAAGGTCTTACAGTCTAAAACATCAAAATGCAATATAGTATTGTAATTGTTGAAAAACATACCACTCTTTCATCTGTTTAACCTCTTCCAACTCAGGATCAAATTCAATCTGGGAAATCAGTCCGGAATCTTCTACATAAAGTGTACCTAGGCGATAAAAGGTATAATTAAAATTTAGATACTACTGTTATCATTTTCTGAAAACCCTATATTAAGTAAAATGTAAATGTATAGAAATCATATGTACTTACCAAAAATAGCATTGACCCTCCAAAACCTCAACACAACGATAGTTTCATAATTTCCGGATGTATGCCAGTATTCATGAAACTTCATTGCATGAGGACCCTTAGCAAGACATTTTATGTAGGTTCCACTACAATTATAAGATTATTAAATGGTTATTTTAAATACAAAATAGACAAATTATAATGGCAATGGTAAATCTTAATGGAGGCATAAATGGTTGTAAATAAAGACCAATGTAACAAAAATTTAAATTTAGATTCTTACTTCATTTCCCTAAGACTGAACCAAATCTGCTTCACCGAGTTAGAGGAGATATGCCTCCTGTTAATCCTCTCCTTCTCACAAGATTTCAGATGACCCACAAATTTGATGCATCCAATGACATCTACAATACAAATATATGAATAATTAATAAAATATAATCAAAAATAAATATAAAGATTTTAACAATGAAACATACCAATGGTGTGCTTAGATGATATTTTCCGATCTAATATTGCTTCCAATCCAACAAAATCGTAGAAATTATCATCAACAACGTTAAAACAGTTGGAAATTTGTGTTTGAGAGTTTATAACAATCTGTTTGGCAGTAGTAGTGTTTCTCGAGTCATCTTGACTGTAAATGACTTCAAAGTTTTCAACATACTTCCAATTTTCGCTTATTTTGTGAAAGACATTAGTGGGTATTGTTGCTTCAACCTTGAAACCCTAAACATGGATTTTTTTTAAAGGAAAAAATTAGTACATGAATCTAATATTTGAGATTATGTGTTTAAATATTATAAAACTTAAATAGATCGATAAAAATCAAACATTTTCATCACATAAGATGACATGACCTTGAAGACTACTTGGGTGTACGTTTGTGTACCACTTTCTAATGACCTTCAAACGACATTTCCAGTCATTTTTGGTGTTATTGACGTCCCATAATAGAGTGCAGTTCTCTATTTTTTTCTGGTTCGATTTTACAGTTATGGAAGAATTAGATTTGGGAAGAAAAGAAGAGATGGTAAATATAGTAGATTTGGTACCTTTTGGAAAAAAATTTAGGCAACCGTTTATAAACGAAAATATGTTAAAATTGATAAATAAGTTGAAGTGGTGGTTGTGGTTTTATTATTGCTTTAAATGAGGTGGTGAAGATTTATTATGATTGAACATAAAATTTAAATTTCTTAATTGAGTGTTTGGATATGTGGAAATCATTAATTAGGGATATTAGTTGTTTTTAGAATTAATTTTTAATTAATAAAATTGCACAATTTGGAATAAAAACACGAATATATCTCTAACGTAATATTGTTTTGGTTGTAACAGAAAAAATATATGATTTTGCATTAAATATGATCATTTAATATTATTCCTTATATCAATATTCTCGTAATCTGTTATGATATCTACCATCTCGGACAAAATCTAGAATAAATGTTTCTTGTTTGTAGATTTTTGTCAAATCAATTTATGATCATAATTGTAAAGATGACAAAAAAAAATATTTTAAAGGCAGATTTCTTACTTTCCTTTCTTATCCATCCTTTCACCATTGTGTATCTTATAGTCCAAATTTGTAAAAATGTATCATTGTTAGACGACAATGAATTTTATTTTAATTAAATATTGATAGAAGAATATTCATTACTGAATCCATACGATACATTCCAATTAAGGATTTATATTTTCATATAAATAAACTATAAAATAATTGAATTATAACAAATAAAAAGTCAAAACAAATATCAACCATCTCATTTAAACATCAAGAGAAAACTACTAATGATCTACTGAGTAAGATTTCTAAAAATCTTCCTCTATACAACATTGGTAGTCTTTTTCAGCACATTTCCATCTTCATCTGTAATAAGAATCTTCAATCCAGACCTTGATTTCACTCTAGACAAAGCAACATATAACTGACCATGTGAAAACACAGGTTTGAGAAGATACAAACCGACATTCTCAAGTGTTTGACCTTGACTCTTATTGATGGTAATTACAAATGCCAACGCCACAGGAAATTGTCGCCGACGCATCCTAAATGGAAACTTTGTATCTGATGGTGTCACATACATTCTGTTTAGAAGTATCTTTCGACCAATAACGGATTTATTACTAGTTAAAATCATTACTTCCATGCAATGAGGTCTGAGCTGAGTAATAAGTAATCTTGTTCCATTGTAAAGACCACCATTAGGATCAATGTTATGCAAGCACATCACTGGAGCACCAACCTTTAGCTTCAAACAATGTTTGGGTTATCCAGGCACCTTTATGTTGTTCAAAAACTCAATAGGATAATTGGTATCATCATCTATAGCAACGTCTGAAAGAATAATATTGTCCGAGCTTCGATATGTTACTTATTTGCCTATAAAAAAACAAAACATGTTAGACAATATTATAGATAAGTTAGAACAATAGGGCTAAAACATTCTAATAAGTAAGATTGTTATATATCTAACAACTTGGAGAGCATATAATTATTAATCTCATCAACATTATCGTTGGTAGGGCTGAGTATAGCTCTGTTCTTAAATACTTGACCATCGGTTGAGTTAACAAAGTCCGGACCATAAACTTTGTTAACTATTGTCTCGATTGGTTTCTCACACTCGATTATTAACAAATCTTCAGGGATATCGATCTCAACGACACCATCATTGGGAGCATTAATCTTTCCATCACCTATATTCAGTAACCATTCTGAAAATGTTTTCAACTCTTCAGCATCTTCATCACTAATTCCACCAAGCAATCTCATGTTCTTCGTAAGTGTCAGAACTTTACATGATTCCCATAATTCAGAAGAGTGTAAAGCTGCAAAGATTGTTTCTGATCTTCCTCCCCCAGGAACTACTGGAATAATCTGCCTAAAATCACCACCAAAAACCACAACCTTTCCTCCAAATGGCCTATCATCCTTGTCTCTAATAATATCGCATAAACTTCGGTCCAAGTTTTCCACACAATGTTTACTCATCATAGGAGCTTCATCCCAAACTAAAAGGTTGGCAACTTTCATTAATTCAGCAAGATCGGAACATGCCTTCATATGGCAACTTGTGAACTCGTCTGGATTGATCGAAATTGCAAATCTTGAATGTGATGTTCTCCCTCCTTTCAACAACAACGCATAAATTCCACTCGAAGCACTATTAATCACAATAAGACCCCTGGAACGAATAGAAACACTTAATAGACTCCACAGGAATGTTTTACCCGTACCTCCAAACCCATAGAGAAAAAACATTCCTCCTTTATCATTCACAACTGCATCCATATAGTTTCATATACTATTCTTTGCTCGTCCGTTAT
This sequence comes from Orychophragmus violaceus, assembly GCA_030180135.1. Taxonomy (NCBI): domain Eukaryota; kingdom Viridiplantae; phylum Streptophyta; class Magnoliopsida; order Brassicales; family Brassicaceae; genus Orychophragmus; species Orychophragmus violaceus. Next base: position 42,407,930 of record CM058239.1, read on the forward strand.
CATAGAAAGAAGCCTCTCTTCTTCTTTTCTTTCATCCTCACGGTTATAATTCCTCTCATCATCTATGAGCCGGTTGCCGTTGTACTCTTCATAATCTTCTGGTAGTGGCATCTCACGCCATTTTGTAAGCGATCCACCATAACTTTCCAACTTTATTTGTATCCTTGTCAATGCTATGTTTTTCCTTTGATCATCAGTTAGAATCAAATCTGCATGATTAAAACATTGTTAAAGATTTTATTATCAAAGATAAGAGGTACTATATCGTTTCACAAAAATGAAATAAAAACCAATATAAACAGTAAAAAAAACAACAATAATTTAGTTAAGATTCTTATTGCATACCAGGATTCCGACGATTTCTTCTTTCATCGATTAGAATATCTTCTGTTAGATATTCCCATGTTGAATTCCACATGACCAAAGGATGGGAAATACTATATGTTATTAACATGTGGACAACATAATCCAGAAGATAATTTCCATTCGCCCATTCACTTGCTTCCTCAATTGCCAGAGTAAATTCTTTATCATCATCTAACAACCCCTGAGCATGACATGCATCTTTAAAAGTAGGATAGATAATACCTTCAAATGTCCTTATATCCTCATAGCATTCCAGGCTTTTAACATAGTTAAGAAGTATTCTTAAATAATACAACTCACCGCAAGCTATACTCACATGAGCAATCCTTCTAATCACAGAACCAAGTTTTTCTGCCTTGGTTTCCATGACCTCTCTTTAGATACCCATGTAAACTTGGTTGGGAACTGAGAATAAGTGATTTCCTTTGCAAGATTAGGATATTTCCTGCATGCAATCATCCAAGCGTAAACATAGATTGAATAGCAGTCGTTTTGACCAATAGAGTCTCAATGGGTTCAAATTCATCAAAGAAAACAATCTGCTGGTTTGGAAGATGAAAACCAAGTTTCTCTACAGCCACTGTACGAAAATGTGTAGGGAACGCAAAAATACGCCATGTAGCTTCGGATGGTGAAAGATATCTATCAATCAAAGATTGTGAAAATGTATTAAAATATTATGGTAAATGTTATACAAAAATAAAAAGTGTTCAAACAAAAGTGTTTAATAACTGCAGTTGTAGTAGTCCTCAATTTCGTCAATAACACCATCTCCACTCTCTTTTTCAACAGTAGTCGTAACATAATCAGGACCTTTATGAATGTATTTAAACAAATACTTTATGGCTCGGGATTAGACACACCACTCGACATTAATATGTGCACGATACCGAAGCATGAGTTTCTTGTTATATGGAACAACATATCCATTGTCAAGTTGAAATTTTCCCTTCTCGACAAATCTTTTATCATCCCTTCGTCTGTAGAAGGGAAAACCATTTGCATCAATTGTCGTCCTATTGTTTACCGGCCTTGGATACTTCTTCGAACATTTTCCGTTAACCATACAAACACTACTCTTGTTTGCGTTTCCACATGGACCATGCATCATGCATTCTGACACAACAGCGTATAAGTTGGGTTGTGTAACCTGGTCTGGTATTTCTGCACAAATAATCTTGTCTATGTCTTCTATCGTTGGGAATTTGTAACCTTTCTTCATAAATAATAGAATATGCGCATGCATCAATCCTCTTTTTTGAAACTCAATAGTGTACATTGCTGTAATATAAGAACAAAAGAAAAATGTTTACAAAATTATAAAATTGACATTCTACCACGCATGAAGTTATACTACCAAATATCAAAAAAAATATGTAGGGTATTATGATGAAAAGGAAAATAATGAGGAAGTTAAATACATACCTCCAGCAGTCTTTCCAAAGACACCTCCTTTTTTATGGGTCAATTTCATGATCAATCTGTCAAGTTTAGCTTTAAAGATTCGACAAATCATATATGGTCTATCCTCCATGGTCAATCTAAATTTATCCAAGAACTTGGTTATCTCCGGCCACTTAGGATTGCATGTAAAAGTAATGAAAAGGTCTGGAAAACCTAAGTAGTTGCAGATAGCCATTGCATCCAAAAAATGCTGTTGCATATACCTAAAACTACCTGTAAAACTTGATGGAACAAATATGCGTTGGCCTTGTTTAAGAAGATTAACACCTCCCGCCTCAGCCATTTTCTGAATTTTCTCGTAGTTTTATGATCGAAGCTTTTTCTTGTTTTTCCAGACATAACGCAACCGGTTGGATTCAATCATTGTATATACGTCAACCAAAAACTGTTGAAACAATCTTCCACATCTGTTTATTGTAGGAGCTTCACCAACTCTTTCACAAATTCTATATGCAAAAAATTCTAGCATAGAAATTACTTTCCTCTTCCTTCCATCATCATCTGTCAAACCTATAAGAATCTGTAATCTGAAACCATTCTCTCCATATGGAAACATAATTGGATACTGGAGAGGCAAGTAGGCTGGATGAAGTTCACTAATCCTATGAAACCCCCCATCAGTTGTCTCCAATATAATGTCCCTTGTCTCCATGTTACAAACAAAATCTCTAGGAATAAGTCCAACCACTTCATTTTTAGTTGGCAAATTGTGAGTCCTTGCATCTTTTGCTCTACTTTCAATGAATCTGATACGGAAACCGGTATCTTGGGTAACATCAAATCGATCTGTGGCTGCCCTCAATGAGGCAACATAAGGATTAACCTCATCTAACATATTCTTCAAGATTTCGACAATTTGAATCCTCAGTTTTTTTAACATCCCTTTCGTTATCTCCCCTACAAAATATACCAAGAAAATATTTTATACAATCCTTACAAAATTTAGGAGTAGCATATGTAAAAAAAAAAAAACTCTTACCCGTATGCCGCAATTCTATTAATAAGTTCATTTCTAAATAAATCAGTAAAAACTCTGCAAAAACTTAGGACAGTCTCCAACGTTCGGGAAAAGAGCACCAATTCTAAATAAATCGGTATGATCAATCTTACCTCCAAGTGAGGTGAACGCGAACATCATATTATAAGCACAAATGAATTCCCAAAAATGTTTGGACAATTCACTACCATTCAGAAGCAATTTCAATAACGCCATTGGAGGATTCCTCAGCTTTGGTAGGATGATTTTTCTTTTGTTACAACACATTGCAAAATCCGGCTGCTTTTGCTTATATCTCTTTCCTATTCGTTCTCCATACCACATGTATGCTCCACAGTATTGGCACTTATAAGATGGATCTCCATCGTCAAAGTAACCTATTAATAATTTGTAAATAATGTTTAAAAAGATGGGTGTTGTTATATAATATGTGAACAACCTAAGATATTAAAACATACCAGTCATATCATTTAAAGCATCTTGGGTATTTACATCATTTTCTATGTGATGCGATGCATCATCCATATCATCTTCAATTGAATCTACATCGCTTGTATTATCTTCATCATCAGATTCACTAACATCGGCATACCTGTTTGCGAAAGCTGAAATAGATTCTTGCCAATATAGTTATACTAATTTCATACTAATAATTTTCGCAAAAACATAGTAACTTACAATTCAATAAATAGTATAACAATGTATACCGTGAGGATGGTAATTAATCTCAGTTATAGGGGGAGCATTGGACGGGGTTTCATCAACACTGACTGATGACGGAACAAATGTATTTCGGCTTTTCTCTTTTCCTTTTCTTTGAGATGAATTAGCTTACAATTCAATGCAAAATATACAGTTAGTATAAAAATTTAACTGTGGCTGATTTTTGTAATAAAATAATCTTGAGGCAAAACCTGATGTAACTACCGACTCCATGGTCTGTAAGAATATGGAATTTGAGCTACCACTTTTGCATTGGACATTATTTCTTTCTGTTAATTTACCAAAATTAAAATATAGAAAAACTTGTCGTTTCAATATGTAAATTTGATTAAAGAGGCAAGCGAATAAAAAGTACCACGACTTTTGGCGTAATTTCTGTGAGACACATTATCATTGGAAACATGTGTTCTTCAAGGAAGAATATTGATAATATCACGCATCGGAGTGATAGATCCAATGCCATTCTCGCTCGGACCATTTGTGATATTTGAAGATGCACTCGAAGATTTGGCTGAGGGTCTACCTACTGTATAAATCAAGTATAATTATATCAATGAATCATCACATATTAAGGTATATTTCTGTATTTTATATCGAACACAAACCTTTCTGAATATGAGGTGATATCGGTTTACTCTAGCATTTTCTCCCACCTTGCATCAAATCGTATAAATGATTATCATATAATGTTTACAAAAAAATTGTATAATAAAATAAACTCACGTTTCTGTAATGTAGGTGACACGGAATCATTTATACGATTGGTAATATCACGCATCGGAGTGATAGATCCAATCCCATTCTCGCTCGGACCATTTGTGATAGGTGAAGATGCACTCGAAGATTTGGCTGAGTCTCTACATACTGTTTAAATCAAGTATAATTATATCAATGAATCATCGCATATTAAGTTATGTTTCTGTATTTTATATCGAACCCAAACCTGGGAGAAGAGGAGGTGACATCGGTTTACCCTGGCATTTTCTCCCACCTTGCATCAAATCGTATAAATGGTTATCATATAATGTTTACAAACAAAATTGTATAATAAAATAAACTCACGTTTCTGTAATGTAGGTGACACGAAATCATTTATACGATTGGTAATATCATGCATCGGAGTGATAGATCCAATCCCATTCTCGCTTGGACCATTTGTGTTAGGTGAAGATGCACTCGAATATTTGGCTGAGGCTCTAAATACTATTTAAATCAAGTATAATTATATCAATGAATCATCGCATATTAAGTTATGTTTCCGTATTTTATATCGAACCCAAACCTGGAAGAAGAGGAGGTGACATCGGTTTACTCTGGCATTTTCTCCCACCTTGCATCAAATCGTATAAATGGTTATCATATAATGTTTACAAACCAAATCGTATAATAAAATAAACTAACGTTTCTGTAATGGAAGTGACCCGGAATCATTTTCTTTATCAGATTCGGTACAACCTCTCTTCATGGTTTTTAGAGAATAACTTGATAATCTCCAAAATAATTTTTAAATTTTCAAACAATCATATTATGACTGATATCGCACTCTTGGTGAAAAAACAAACAAAGTATGTCTATTAGAAATTTAAAAATCAGTTCCGGATTTGAGTCTACCAAATCTTTTGATTGTGCATTTAATTTTAAAAAAAATATTTGGTTTCCTTAGTTAAGTAATTATATTTTCAACTTATGATTATTGATTGAATTATGATAGAGAGTATGAAAATATTATTTTAGTTCTTAACTAAGAAAATTTACTTTAAAAATAAATATTGACCACATCCAAACACAATGGTAGAAAAACATTTTTCTGGCAAAATATAATGAAGCAGGTATATGAGTCGTAAGACATTGGCATACGTATAATATGTAACTTATGGTTATGTTGATGATTATAGTTATTTGTTGAGTAATAACTATATTGATCAAGAAGACAGGTGAATGAATAATATTATTAAACTTAATAACCATAATCAATTTGGTATATGGATTAATATGTCGAAAAAATTATTGTATTAAGGAATTTTGACTGATTAAAAAGTAAATGATTCAATAGACAAAAGTAGATGTTCATAAACATGGTTCTAATTATCTTCTACTTCAATTTTATAAAATTAAGAAGAAATCAGAAAACAAAAGTAATTCATTAAATGGACAGATAAATAAGAAAATAATCATTTTATTATTCAAGTATGCTTAATGCAAGAATAAAAGTATACAAATGTGAGCTCAAAAGAACATACAAAACAATATCTACTAGAAAGGAAAAATCGCTTGAATACTTCATTGACTTCGTGCTTACTTCTTTCCGTGTGAAATGTAACAAACACCGAATTACTCGTAGTTATCTAGCAAATAAAGATTACTGACAGAAAAAGATTAGCCGATAGATTTATATCATTTGGCTTCATATGAATCCAACCTGCAAATTAATAAACACAAAATAATCACTAAAATGTAAATACAAATAAAATAGTTACCTATCATTTGGCTTGCTATGTTACATACCTGCAAATGAATAAAAATCTCAAAACAAAATAATAAGCATGATAATGTGAAATGATATAGTTACCTATTGTTTGGCTTGGTATGTTATATACCTACAAAATGATCAAAACTATATAATAAAATTATAAGTATGTTAATAGCAAGTGAGAAAGATACCTTATTGTTTCGCATTGTAGGTTTCATACTTACAAAATCAGCAAAACAACATAAACAAAATTAGAACAATAGAAATAATAAAAACAAAAGAATGATTCGGCATGTGGGTGATATGAGTCTGGTCGAGACTGTATTTATAGGATCATCATATTTAGGGTTGCACAAAGTTTTCGAAAGCTTCTATTAGAAGATTAGTATATTTTTTGGGATATTTTTTTCTTCAAATTTGACAATTATTGTCGATATTTATTAGTTGATACATTTTAGTGTCGAATTTAGTTTGAATTTGAAAAGTAAGGAAATAGTTATGAAAAAAATATAAATTGTAATCTAAAATTATGGGAAGAAGTTAAGATTACATTTCGTAAGTTTAGGAAACCACATTTAATTTTCAAATTAGATTAATTCTCGAATTTTGGATTTTTTTTAATCCAAAAGTTTTCTAAACGAATTTTGATTTATTTTTAATGTCAAAAATGCTCTCGACCAATCAAAACCTTTCATTAAAGTCATGTCATCAATGACATCATAGTTTTGATTGGTCAAGATTCATCCACATCATCAATGGTATCATCATTTCAATCATCGCACTTCGCAAATAATATATAGTAGATAACCATCAAATACATTTTTGTCCTCAAGTAACAAAACTAATTTATTAGAATCTCTAAATCTAACTATAATATCAATTAAAGATTTTGATATATTTTATTTTAACATTATTATATAGGTGTATATTATTTTAAGTATAGATACATACATTTATTATTTTAAGTTGAAAATATTAAACTAATAAATATAATTTTGTACTAAAGTAATAATATTAATTCACCAGAAAATCTAAATTTAACTAAAATATCAATTAAAATCTTTGATAAATATTATCTTAACAATATTATATAGGTTTGTATATGCAAAAGTAATATATTAGTTATATATTTGTTCTTTGAATATTACTGTAATATGTATTTTCAAAAATATTTATTTTTCATGATTTTTAAAGTCAACAATATTAATTACACCAAAATGGAGCTATATGTTTTAAAAATACATGATTAGTTTTAATACAAAGAATTTTCTATTGGAAGATTATATTATTCACTAAAAATTATATTCAAAACAATCGAACTAAGTAAGATATTTTGATATATTTTCGAAAACTTAATAAATGCTACAGGATTTTAAATAAAATGCGTTCTTGGATTAATGGTAATTAAATAATTATCTCAATTCATTACACAAATGAGTTTATTTAATAGGTTTTCAATAATATATTACTAATTAAAAAATTATTATTAGATTTGGAAGTTATAGTTTTCTTAAAATATTGCATTTACAATTTTGTCTAATATACATTTAATAAAAAAAAAAATTATTGCCAGAGTTGTGATATGGCAAATCTTAAATTAGCAAATGAATTATTAAAAATGACAAATTTAATATTTTAATAGTTCAAAAGATATTAAGTTTACCTTCATAACTCTCAAATGATTTTTATTCATAACTCGTAATTAGTGACAAATATCACGACATCCACCGGAAAGATATTTATTAACGTTTTTTCAAAACAAAACAAACAAAATTAGCACACATTAACATACCTAAACGTGACCGTGACCGATAAATTTACTTCAGCTGTTTATTGGGCATAAGCGAGCCAATCCGAAATCACAATATCCCAAATTATTCACCAACTCATACTTCTCCATGGCTATGGAATATGCCATAGAATATTGAAATTTTATTCTGGACTGAATTTCGTATAATACTCAAAAAAGTATTAATTAAATCCATTTTTTATTATCAAATCCTTGTCTATAGGTTAATTGGGGCATGTTAGGAAATAAACTCGAATTTTCTCGAAAACCAGAAATATGAGACCGAAGAAAATGCACACAAATTTGTTAACGGAGTTCGGCCAATCGTGCCTACGTCTCCGGACCTGCTACAGATCTTTATATTAATCACCGGGAAATTACAAAGCTCTCAACTCACACCCAAAACCCAAATACACTCAAGAAAATTATACTCAAATTTTTTTACAAATAAAAGATTTTTTTTTCTCTCTCTTTCTCTCTTCTTTCTTTCTCTCTTGTTTTCTTTGTTTTGGGATGAATTATGGTGAAGAATTTCACCATCTATTTATAGGGAAAGTAGAAGGTTACGTGAGTTGAAATTGTTGACAAAAGCAAGCCAACACCTTTTGACTTTTTCACCTCCTCTCATCCATCTACTTTTCACCTATCCCACCGTCCATGTCTTATGTAAGTGATTACGTAACTAACAATCTCCCACTTGAAGACTGATTTCAATCTGTCTTCACACCTTGATCAATGTAGCAGGTCTTCCATGCTTGTTACTCTAACAAGCCAACTGAGGTTACACATAACCTCAACTTATCATACGGCACGACCTTTGTTAACATGTCTGCCGGGTTCTTGCTTCCTGGGATCTTCTCAAGCACCAACACTTCATCTTCTGAAGCCGATCTGATGAAATGATATCGCCGGTGTATGTGCTTCGTCCGAGCATGGTAAACTGGATTCTTTGCCAAGTCAATGGCACTCTTACTATCACAGTACAATACACTTTTCTCTTGGTCATGGCCTAGCTCTTCTAAAAATGACTGTAACCACATCATCTCCTTTGTTGCCTCTGTCACCGCAACATACTCCGCTTCACAGCTTGATAGAGCTACAATCTTCTGCAACTTTGAAACCCAACAAATTGCAGTGCCACCAAAAGTGTAAACATACCCGGATGTACTCTTCGTACTATCAATGTCACCTCCATTGTCAGAATCAACATATCCATGCAATCCAATCTCTGACTTCTTGAAACATAGCGTTAAATTTGGAGTTCCCTTCAGATACCTTAAAATCCACTTAACAGCTTCCCAATGTTCCTTTCCAGGATTGCTCATAAACCTGCTAACGACTCCCACTGCATGTGCAATGTCTGGCCTTGTACATACCATCGCGTACATCAGGCTGCCAATAGCAGAAGCATATGGCACTCTATCCATATATGCCATCTCGTCTTCAGTCACTGGAGACTGATCTTTGGATAACCGAAAATGACTTGCCAGGGGAGTACTAACTGGCTTCACGTCATCCATATTAAACCTCTTGAGGACTTTCTTCACATACTCCTCTTGTGATAACTTAAGACCCTCCTTGCTTCTACTAATTCTCATCCCCATAATTTGTTTTGCTTTTCCTAGGTCTTTCATCGCAAACTCTTCCGATAGTTTCGCCTTCAAGTTGTTGATCTCATTCAAATCTGCTCTTACTATAAGCATGTCATCAACATACAGGAGTAATATCAAGTAGGACTCTTCAAGCCTCTTGAAGTAACAACAGTGGTCAGCTTCACACCTCAAGAAACCAGCCCCTTTTATAAAGCTGTCAAACCTCTTATACCACTGTCTTGGAGCTTGTTTTAAGCCATACAAACTCCTTTTAAGCTTGCACACCAGACTTTCTTTCCCTTTGACTTCAAAGCCTTCTGGTTGCTTCATGTAAATTTCTTCATCCAAATCACCGTGAAGAAATGCTGTTTTCACATCCATCTGTTGAAGATGTAAATCTTCCTTTGCTACCAGCCCAAGAACAGTTCGGATTGTCACCAACTTCACTACAGGAGAAAATATCTCTGTGTAGTCTATGCCTTCTTTTTGTTGGAATCCCTTCACAACAAGCCTTGCTTTATAACGCTTGCTCCCATCATGTTCTTCTTTTATCCGGTAGACCCACTTGTTGTGGAATGCCTTTTTCTCCCTAGGCAATACTTCTAACTCCCACGTGTGATTGGACATCAACGAGTCCATCTCATCGTTCATTGCAAGCTCCCACTTGATCGATTCATCAACTTGCATTGCCTATTCATAACATTCAGGCTCGCCTCTATCCGTGAGCAGAATATAGTTGAGTGATGGAGAAAATCTTACGGGTTTCTTGATGGTTCTAATTGACCGTCGTAACTCTGTGACTGGTGTACGTGGGATCACTTCAGAATCTTCATTCTAACCTGCCTCACTATTCTCCTCTTGAGAATTTTGCTCTTTTGCTGTTGTTGTATCCTGCTGCAACTCTGGTGCCAGAATCTCTCCCAAATCAACAGCTCTAGGCTCCTTCTTTCCCGAGTTTTCTTTTAGCTTATCCTTGTACAACGCTTCTTCGTTGAACACAACATTCCTGCTGCGGATGATCTTCCGGTTTTCATCATCCCAAAACCGATAACCGAACTCCGTGTCACCATAACCAATGAAGTAACACTTCTTCGATTTTGCATCAAGTTTACTTCTTGCAGCATCATCAATGTGGACATAAGCTAAGCAACCAAATACTTTAAGATAAGAAAGGTTTACTTTCTTTCCGCTCCACACTTCTTCGGGGATCTTGAATCCCAACGGAACAGACGGTCTTCTGTTTATTAAGAAGGCCGCGGTATTGATTGCATCCGCCCAAAACATCTTGGGCAATCCGCAGTGCAGTCTCATGCTCCGTGCACGCTCATTCAAGGTTCTGTTCATCCTTTCAGCTACTCCATTCTGTTGAGGCGTTCCAGGAATAGTCTTCACCATCTTGATCCCACAATCAGCGCAATATCTTTTAAACTCCTCGCTGATGTACTCTCCGCCATTATCAGACCTTAGGCACTTCAACTTGAGATTCATCTCAATCTCAACCATCGCTTTCCATCTTTTGAAAACCGAGAACACTTCAAGCTTGTTCTTCATGAAGTAAACCCACACTTTCCTTGTGGAGTCATCAATAAAGGTCACATAGTAATATGAACCTCCCAGCGATGCGACATGAGCGGGTCCCCACACATCAGTGTGTACCTGTTGGATCTCCTAGGATCTAGGGTTTGATATATTGAATAAAAACCAACCTCGTTCTTACCTTTCTGGCAGCGGAATTGAGATGGTGAACGAGATCAGTGGAGCAACGCAATCGCCTTGCCTCTACCAGATACACACGCACACAAGCTGGAACAACGGGATGCTAGTACCGAATTGTGTGGGATCTCAGAGTTTTGGAGTTTCTGCTTTTCTGTCAGAGAGAACAGAAGACAACTAGGGTTCAGGTCGACCATATAAGACCTTATATATCGACCTGGAAATGACATCACCAAACCGTCGGACAATCCCGGCTCGGTTACGTCATTAATCCGAAACATCAGTTTCGGAACCCGATGTGCAACGATCGACACACTTACTGTGTCGATCGACACACCTCCACGAAAAGCCTGCATCGATCGACGCACTCATGCATCGATCGACACACACATTGTAAAACTCTATGTAAATGTGTATCCAATACACATAAGTATGATCATTACCATAATGATCATTCCCACTTTCATGCTTCCAGTTTGCTTAGGTGTGTGACCCTATAGGATCATATAATACTGGCAGTAAGTCTACAACTTACAGACTGCAAGAGGCTTCTAGCAAAACATTGCAACCACCCAGTATTATACGAATGTCTGATCTCGACACACAACTATCATCAGGAGTGAGTACAAGTGTGATTTCAGGACACTATCCCAACAATCTCCCACTTGTACTGGAATCATCAATTCCTATAATCCTTTTGTCTCTATATCTCGATTTGGCATAAGGCAAGATTGGTGTCATCCTTATTGAGCCAACATCGTGTTTATCGAACTCCTGATCTCATACTGAACATTACAAACAACTGAACTACAGTTCGTTTGAGTGCGGCCACACATTTTCTCAGTATTAAATCTTCGATAGGCCCTGAGATATTTATCTCCCGTTATTCAGGAGGGACAAATTCCATCTTGTTCCATCCCTGTTTCAACGCACATTTCATGATATACTTGAACAGTGCCGTTATAGTCGTCAGTTACGGATCGACGTTTGACAAAGTCAAAATGCACCAATTCATATGCAAGAAAACATGATGAACCCAGGTCTAAGGACTATACTCTATAGTCGTAATGAGAACCTCTTATGACACAGATATAACTATCTTGTAGACTTCTCATTAGCGGGTCATGTCCGATCATATGTTCACTAACATATATCTATGTGACTGACTGCGATAATCATATCATTGGCTCCATGAAACTTAGCCAACAGTCACCTCACAATCTAGTCTCTAACGGTTGTCAGTGTCCCAATTCTACAACCTCGACTAGGGACAAAATAATTTATTAACTTATAGGGTTTCATGATCAAGTCCTCAACTTGATGACCTATAATATGTCATAAACTTATTTGGGACCATTGTTTAGATCACAATAAATAATGCTGAAATCAAATTTCATTAAAACACTTCCAAAAGAATGTTTACATGAGCATCTTATTATAACTTAAACAAAACCAAAACTCCCACTAGAATCTAGATTACATCTTAAGATCCATAATGCCTACAGCAGTCGTATGACTCTCATGCTTAGGCCTTGGGAGTGACTTGGTCAGAGGATCAGCGACATTCTCGTCTGTCGGAACTCGGCTGATCTTCACATCACCTCTATTGACGATATCACGAATCAGGTGATATCTCCTCTCCACGTGTTTGGACTTCTGGTGTGACCTTGGTTCTTTTGCCTGAGCAATGGCTTCGTTGTTATCACAAAATAAAGCCACTGGCTCCAAGATACTAGGAACCACACCAAGTTCAGTCATGAACTTCTTGATCCAAACAGCTTCCTTTGCCGCTTCTGAAGCAGCAACATATTCAGCTTCCGTTGTGGAATCAGCTACGGTATTCTGCTTAGAGCTCTTCCAGCTCACTGCACCGCCATTTAGACAGAAGACATATCCAGATTGTGATCGGAAATCGTCTCTGTCTGTCTGAAAACTCGCATCGGTGAATCCATTCACCACAAGTTCTTCACTTCCTCCATACACAAGGAATTTATCCTTAGTATGCCTCAAATACTTGAGAATGTTCTTGACAGCTGTCCAGTGAACTTCATCTGGATCAGATTGGTATCTACTCGTCATGCTTAACGCGTAAGCTACATCTGGACGAGTGCAGAGCATGACATACATAATAGATCCTATTGCAGAAGCATAAGGAATCCTATTCATGCGTTCTCGCTCAGCAAGTGTCGTCGGACACTGCTTCTTGCTGAGACTCATGCCATGAGACATCGGTATGAAGCCCTTCTTGGAATCTTGCATCCTGAATCTGTGCAACACCTTATCAACATAAAGTGTCCTGGCACAATCCAATCAGCCTATTCAATCTATATCTGTAGATTCTGATTCCAAGAATGTACGCGGCTTCTCCCATGTCTTTCATGGAAAAACAACTTCCAAGCCAAGTCTTGACAGACTGAAGCAACGGAACGTCATTACCGAGGAGGAGTATGTCATCGACATACAGTACAAGAAACGCAATTTTGCTCCCACTAGTCTTCTTGTAAACACATGGTTCTTCTTCGTTCTTGATGAAACCAAATTGTTTAACTGATTCATCAAAACGAAGATTCCAACTCCGTGATGCTTGCTTCAATCCATAAATGGATTTATGAAGCTTGCATACCTTTCCAGCGTCCTTAGGATCGACAAAACCTTCAGGCTGTGTCATATACACATCCTCTTCCAGAATACCATTCAGGAATGCGGTTTTGACATCCATTTGCCAAATCTCATAATCATAATGAGCGGCAATTGCTAGAAGAATCCGAATGGATTTAAGCATAGCGACTGGGGAATAGGTTTTATCATAGTCAATACCATGAATTTGCTTGAAACCTTTAGCCACCAACCTCGCTTTGTAAATCTGTACATTGCCATCCACGTCAATCTTCTTTTTGAAGATCCATTTACATTCAATGGCTTTTGCACCATTAGGTAAATCGACCAAGGACCATACTTGGTTTTCTGACATGGATCCCATTTCGGACTTAGAGGCTCCAAGCCACCTTTCGGAGTCCGGGCCCATCATTGCTTCCGCGAAGTTCGCTGGTTCGTCACTATCAATGATCATCAGATCATTTGAATCGGTCACGATAAATCCATAGTATCTCTCGGGTTCGTGACGGATCCTTCCGGATCTGCGAACTTTAGGCTCCACAGGCGCCGGTTCCACAAAACTTTGTGGATCCAACTGCTGCTCCTCCTCAGCAGGTTGAGCAGTCTCCTGTGCATCTCGAATTTCTTCAAGATGTACTTTACTCCCACTATTTTTCTTAGAGAGAAACTCCCTCTCAAGAAAAGAACAGTCCCGAGCAACAAATACTTTGTTCTCAGATTGGTTGTAAAAGTAGTATGCCTTGGTTTCCCTAGGATAACCAACGAAGTAGCATTTATCTGATTTGGGTGCAAGCTTGTCAGAGATTAAACGTTTGACATAAGCTTCACAACCCCAAATCCTCAGGAAAGACAGACTAGGAACATTCCCAGTCCACATTTCATGTGGTGTCTTTTCCACTGATTTAGATGGTACCCTATTTAGTGTAAACGCAGACGTTTCTAGAGCGTATCCCCAAAAGGATAATGGAAGATTAGAATGACTCATCATAGACCGAACCATGTCCAACAAGGTTCGATTCCTCCTCTCTAACACTCCATTCCATTGGGGTGTTCCAGGAGGAGTGAGTTGTGAAACAATTCCACACTCGCTCAGATAGTCGCTGAATTCTTGACTCAAGTATTCTCCTCCGCGATCCGATCGCAGAACTTTGATACTTTTGCCAAGTTGATTCTGTACTTCATTCTTGAATTCCTTGAATCTATCAAAGGATTCTGACTTGTGTCTCATCAAATAGACATAGCCATACCTACTGAAGTCATCAGTGAAGGTTATGAAGTACTTATAATTTCCTCTGGCAACAGTACTCATCGGCCCACATACATCAGTATGAATAAGGCCCAATAAGTCACTGGCCCTTTCATTTGGTTTGTTGAAAGGGGCTCTAGCCATTTTGCCTATCAAACAAGATTCGCATTTCTCACATGATTCGAAATCAAATGAGCCCAGAAGCCCATTTCTATGGAGCCTTTGGATGCGTTTCTCATTTATGTGGCCCAAACGACAATGCCATAAGAAAGTCGGGTTTTCGTCATTGGACTTAAACCGCTTTGTATTTATGTTAAAGACAGGCATTTCTTGGTTTAAAATATATAACCCATTATCTAATGGGGCACTACCATAAAACGTACCATCACGATTAAAAGAACAAACTTTATTCTTAACAGCAAAATCAAAACCTTCCAAATCCAAAACGGAAACTGAAATTATGTTTCTGCTTATCGCAGGTACAAAGTAGCAATTATTTAAAATTAAAACCATGCCCGATGGTAAGGACAACTCGTAGGTGCCTACGGCCAGTGCAGCAACCTTAGCTCCATTCCCGACCTGTAGCTCCACTTGTCCTTTCTTCAGCGTCCTACTGTTTCTTAGTGCCTGCACATCAGTACAAATATGAGCACCGCAGCCGGTATCCAATACCCACGAAGTAGAACTAGAAGACATAACATTAAGTTCGATAACATAAATACCTGAATCAGACGCATCATACGTCTTTTTCAGCTTCTTGTAATCTTCCTTGAACTTCTTGCAGTCTCTCTTCCAATGCCCCAACTGCTTGCAGTAGTTGCACTTATCCTCAGGAGAAGGCCCGGATTTGGGCTTGGGCTTGGGCTTGTCTTGACTTTCAGTCTCGACAACCTGGGTCTTTCCCTTATCCTTCTTAGGTTTCTTAAACCTTTTACCCCCTTGTACCATCAGGACACTGGGAGTAGCCTTCTTGAGATTCGGTTCTGCTGTCTTCAGCATACCGTGCAACTCAGTCAATGTCTTAGTCATGTTTTGCATGTTGTAGTTCATGATGAACTGATCAAAACACGACGGCAAAGACTGCAGAATCATGTCAGTGGCTAGCTCCTGACTAATGGCACAGTCCAGTTTCCCCAGGTTATCAATGTAACCCATCATTTTAAGGACATGAGGACTTACTGGACTGTCCTTAGCCAGCTTGCAATCCATGAGAGATTTAACTGTCTGGTATCTCTCTGTGCGAGCTTGCTCCTGAAACAAAGCTTTCAGGCTGTTAATCATCTCAATGGGTGACAACACGTTCTCATATTGCTTCTGCAGCTCAGAGTTCATAGTCACCAGCATTAGACAATTAACATCTTTGACATCCGCTGAATGCTTATCCCAAGCATTCTTTTCTGTCTGCGGAGCATTGGAACGTGGCCTCTCGGTGAGAACTCTTTCAAGGACATATTCCTTGTTCTCCTGCCTGAGAACTATTCTCAGGTTCCGATACCATTCTAAGAAATTAGATCCATTTAACGTGTCCTTCTCAAGGACGGATCTCAGTGAGAAAGTGTTGATGTGATTTGAGACAGACATAGCTGTAATTTAAGAGAGATAGATTTTAGTTATAATGCTCAAGAAATGAGAATTCTTATCTAATAAGAAAAACTCGCATTGTATTCAAAACTATGTTTTCTCGGATGAATACAATGAGCCAAGACCCTCAGATTACTAAAATTCGAGTGGGCGACTCGCCGTTACTCAAACTTTAGCTATCTAGGTAAGCAAATCATTGCTAATTGTACTCGGTACAATTCTTGGTCGTGGATAAGACAAACTATGTCCAATCCACTCCGATGTCTCTGGGCCCAGAACTTCTGGCAGCCCAGTCAAGTGAAACCAATCCATTATCTGCCTTGTGATCACTGACAGTTGCAATGCAAATCTGTCAATGATCACCTGCCTTACTCACGTTGCAGTGGATACCGAGGACTCCAAGATTATCCAACAAACGACACGAGTCTTGACAGTAGACCAGATCGGGCAAGACATCAAGAACACTTGATATTTAGTTGAGGAAATGAACTATTTAATCTTGGTGCATATCCAATACACATCCAAGAAGTTATTAATTTAATCAAAACATTCAGTTTTATTAAGTTTAGTTTTATTCGATTTGGTAATCGCAACTATAGGTCCAACCTTTGAGTCTGCGAGTTGTGTGTCGATCGACGCATCCTTGCATCGATCGACACATCCTAACCACAATCAAAATTGGTCTCCGGTTCAATCCAATTGAACCGAAACCAACCGACTGAATCGATCGATGCACCCAGTGCGTCGATCGGTACAGTGCGAGTTTTCGCTGTGTATCGATCGACACAAGATTTGTGTCGATCGACGCTATGCGAACAACCCAAAATTTTTACGAGTTTTCGCTCTGCGTCGATCGATGCACGCTTTGCACCGATCGACACTCTGCGACAAACCCTAAAAGGTTTACGTGTTTTCGCTCTGCATCGATCGATGCACGCTTTGCACCGATCGACACGTTGCGACAAACACATGAATCGAATTTCAAGCATAAGCTTTTAATCTTTTTAATCCGAGATTAACACTTGAAAAAACGATTTTAGCAGGCTATAATCAATTCAACAAACCCAGTTTTCGAATTAATTTCATCAGATTCAATAGCCTAAACCCTAACATGCTCTGATACCACTGTTGGATCTCCTAGGATCTAGGGTTTGATATATTGAATAAAAACCAACCTCGTTCTTACCTTTCTGGAAGCGGAATTGAGATGGTGAACGAGATCAGTGGAGCAACGCAATCGCCTTGCCTCTACCAGATACACACGCACACAAGCTGGAACAACGGGATGCTAGTACCGAATTGTGTGGGATCTCAGAGTTTTGGAGTTTCTGCTTTTCTGTCAGAGAGAACAGAAGACAACTTGGGTTCAGGTCGACCATATAAGACCTTATATATCGACCTGGAAATGACATCACCAAACCGTCGGACAATCCCGGCTCGGTTACGTCATTAATCCGAAACATCAGTTTCGGAACCCGATGTGCAACGATCGACACACATACTGTGTCGATCGACACACCTCCACGAAAAGCCTGCATCGATCGACGCACTCATGCATTGATCGACACACACATTGTAAAACTCTATGTAAATGTGTATCCAATACACATAAGTATGATCATTACCATAATGATCATTCCCACTTTCATGCTTCCAGTTTGCTTAGGTGTGTGCTATAGGATCATATAATACTGGCAGTAAGTCTACAACTTACAGACTGCAAGAGGCTTCTAGCAAAACATTGCAACCACCCAGTATTATACGAATGTCTGATCTCGACACACAACTATCATCAGGAGTGAGTACAAGTGTGATTTCAGGACACTATCCCAACAGTACCAACTCCAACTTCTCAGGTTTGGGCTCTCTTCCATCTTTTGAGAAACTGACCCGTTTCTGTTTTCCAAGGATACAACTTTCACACATCTGATGATCCACCGTCTTCAGATCTGGAAGCACGCCATTTGCCGCCAAAAGTTTCAATCCTTTCTCACTCATGTGCCCCAACCTGCAATGCCACAACTTAGTCTGTTTGGCATTCTCAACAATCGCAACAGTATCTTCATGACTCATCGTCATATAAAGAGTGCCTCTTTTATGACCTCTAGCAACAACCATGGAACCTTTCTTCACACTCCATGCTCCACCACCAAAATTGACATCGTGCCCTGCATCATCAAGTTGACCTACTAAGATAAGATTTCTCATCAACTTTGGCACATACCTAACCTTTGCGATCTTCCATACACGACCATCTGACATCTTCAAGTTGATATCTCCAATACCAACTATGTCCAAAGGTAAACCATCAGCTAGATATACCTTCCCATAATTTCCAGCAACATAGTTCTCCATTATGTTGTGGTGTGGTGTCGTGTGAAATGATGCTCCAGAGTCTAGAACCCAAGACTCGATCGGGCTATCAACATAGGAGATCGACGCTTCATTGGTGTTTACAGCCGCATCATGAGCTTCACCTTTTCTTAGAGAATCAGCAGATACTACCAATGCATCACCGATCTCATGTGTGACTGCATTGGCTCCGGCTCCCTTGTTGCCTTCCTTCTTTGAAATTGCCCAGCAATTCTTTCTTATGTGGCCCGTCTTTCCACAGTTCCAACATTCAGCGGGCTGCTTGAATTTGGACTGGCTTCTTCCATTTCTTGACTTCGCCCTGCCATGGTTCCGGTTGTTTCTGTCTTGGCTCATGCCTCTGTTTTCCACGTTGAAAGCAGAGCTCGTTGAAGCTTCACCAGAGTCGATCCTACGAACTTCTTCAGAAAGGATACGATCTCGAACATCATTAAACTTAAGTTTATGATTTCCCACAGAATTACTAACCGATGCCTTCATTGGCTCCCAACTATTTGGCAGAGATGCCAACAAATCAATGCCCGCACTTCATCTTCAAACTCGATTTCAACGGACGATAATTGGTTGATAATCGTGTTGAATTCATTCACGTGTGCTGCAACGTGGCCACCTTCTTCCATCTTTAAATGAAAAAGTTTCTTCATGAGAAATACCTTGTTATTTGCCGAAGGTTTCTCATACATATCCGAGAGAACTTTCATGAGCCCTTCTGTGGTCTTCTCCTTCGCAACGTTGTGAGCAACGTTCTTCGACAGTGTTAACCTGATAACACCAAGAACTTGTCTGTCAAGGAGCTCCCACTCAGCCTGATCCATCTTCTCAGGCTTCTTGCTCAATGGTTGATGAAGCTTTCTTCCGTACAGATAATCTTCAATTTGCATTCTCCAGAATGCATAATCTGTACCGTCAAATTTCCCGATACCGTGCGCCGAACCATCTTCGCCTCCCATCGTTTCTGATTATCTTTTGCGAACCACCGTGTAATAAAACACCTCCGTCGACAAACCGATGTCGCCGACAAAATTATACTATTCACGAATACACTATTCACGTGAATAGTAACCCCGCAAAAAACTTGACCGAGATTATCACAACCCCCTGCTCTGATACCAGTTGTCAGGAAATAAACTCGAATTTCCTCGAAAACCAGAAATATGAGACCGAAGAAAATGCACACAAATTTGTTAACGGAGTTCGGCCAATCGTGCCTACATCTCCGGACCTGCTACAGATCTTTATATTAATCACCGGGAAATTACAAAGCTCTCAACTCACACCCAAAACCCAAATACACTCAAGAAAATTAAACTCAAATTTTCTTACAAAGAAAAGATTTTTTTTTTCTCTCTTTCTCTCTTGTTTTTCTTTGTTTTGGGATGAATTATGGTGAAGAATTTCACCATCTATTTATAGGGAAAGTAGAAGGTTACATGAGTTGAAATTGTTGACAAAAGCAAGCCAACACCTTTTGACTTTTTCACCTCCTCTCATCCATCTACTTTTCACCTATCCCACCGTCCATGTCTTACGTAAGTGATTACGTAACTAACAGGGCAAACGGGTCATGTGATGTGAACTAACAACGTCTTGGAAACAACATTCAATGGGACTTTTAGATCTTACGTTCGTTTCTATATAAAATCTCAAACGTTTGTTAGTTCACATCACATCATTAGATCTTAGCTTTGTGATAACTGAACTTCTTCTTTCATGGGACC
The DNA here is from genome assembly GCA_030180135.1 of Orychophragmus violaceus. NCBI lineage: Eukaryota > Viridiplantae > Streptophyta > Magnoliopsida > Brassicales > Brassicaceae > Orychophragmus > Orychophragmus violaceus. The sequence continues at coordinate 42,428,578 of CM058239.1, forward strand.
AAACGAACAAAACAGAACCAAAAAACCAAAAACATAGAAATCCTTTCAAAATGAGAAGAAGAAAGAAATAAAAATGAAAATGGATCATTTGACCAAAGTTTTGATAATCCGGAATAAAACTTCCACGGCCAATGAAAAAAACAAATGATACAGAAAACTTCTTGAAATTTTGGAAGATGCAGACGATTGTGTTTCTAAGCCATCCCAAGCTCACCTTATATAGGAATTCAAAACTTATCTCAAAAGCTTGGTATATGCCCTAAAATATTTTTATTTTCAAATTCGAAATAACAGGATATTCAGAAAGATATTAAGCTTTTTTAAGGAAATGAATTAATTGTATGAATTTAAATCGAATTGATGACATTCCTCTAAATAAATCGACACCAAACCCATTTGTTTATTTTTGGGTTTGCCATGTCACTTCCACGTCATCATTATCTGCTTCTACAGCTCTCTCGTGACGACACATCAGCATTCGCTCTAAGTTACTTCTCATTTTAAAAATATAGATCCGTTTAGGCTATAATTGTTTAAATTCGTTGATTTTGTATCTGTTTAAATCTATTTATTTTAAGCATGTCAAGCTTCTCTTGAAGATGACAAATTTAAATTTTATTTTCTTGTTATTAAAGAAAATATTTGAAATAAATAATGTCGTTTAATAAATGTATAAATTAAAAATGAAAAATGACCTGCAGATATATATCTGTATAGGTCTGGGATTTAAAATCGAACCAAAATTTCCGAACCGAACCGGAATTTGGAAATTTCGGTTCGGTTTACTTTACCAAGACTGAACCGATCGGAAAACATATATATTGTAATCGGTTTTTGGCTCGGGTCGGTTCGGTTCAAGTAACCGAACGGTTAATCGTTCTAACCAATAATATTTACAACCAGCTCTAGACACAGGCGTGATTCTCTATATAGTCCAAGTGTATTGAAATTTAAAACTCTCACAACCGATGTGGGATGTCACGAAGCCATAAAACACCTTAAATACACGCTTTACATTGTGGGCCTCAGATTGGACATAGGAAAATAGAGGCTCAAAACATTTCATTAAATTCAACTAAATATATTTGTATACGAAGCCCAAGCCCACCCAACGAAACATTAGATCCGAAGCCACCCAATTCGGATCGACAGATTCCTTCTTCCTCAACACATTTTTTTTTTTAACATCTTCCTCCACAGAGATTATGTGATCAGAAACAGACATCAAGATTCAAGCCTCTGCGAAACCCTAATCGTTCATTCTTTTTAGATCGGATGTTTCTTTGAGTTTCTATTTCACTCTCTCGATCTGATTCTTCGTCTCCTTTCTCGATCTGATTTTTCTCTCTTTATCGATCTGATTCAAATATGATTCTTCTTCTTCTTCGACGATTCTAGTGTTCTTCTATGTCGATTTGATGAGTAAATCGTGATATGATTTTATTCTACTCTCCTCTCTCTCTGGATCGATCTGCAACTTCTCGTTCTTTCTTTTTTTTGGGTCAAACTTCGGTTAATTTTTGGTTAATTGTCAAAATTAAAAAATAACCGAAAACCGAACCGAACCGAACCGTAATAGATTTCGGTTTAGTTCGGTAGATATTTTTAAAACCAAAATAACCGATGAACCGAACTAACCGAACCGATCAATTCGGTTTACCCGAAGTCCCAGGGCTACACCTATAAATCTAAACAAGCCAACTCTATTTAAGCCCGTTTATTTTTCTATGTTTTAAAATAAATTCATAAACCTAATATTACCATAATATTTATGCTTGTATGCAGATTTTAGACTTGTTTTAAATCCATTTTAACATCACTTTTTATGTATTAACATTCATGTTTTATAACACTCGGCGAATTGATCGCTTTTCCTTTGTTTTTGCAGGAAAAAATCTTTTTTTTTTTTTTTTTTTTAACTTGGGGTATCCCTAGCTAGGGGCTCAAATTAATTTTCAAGGGAAGGTGCAACCTGAACTTTTTTACTGGGTATTCAAATGGGTCCCTAAAGCAAAATCTATATCTATGTGGATGTCTTTAAACAAATGTGACTTAGTTTCGAATAGCAGGATGATCGAATCTAGAACATGGTAGCATATAACGTTTGTACCCAACCACTTCACCCCAAGTGTTTGGACACTTCACCCAAGTGTTTGGACAGGAAAATAATTTTCACGTCGCAGTAACTCTTGTTGTCTTTTTAACTGCAATAAACGGTGCTTCTTCTTGCTAAACCATAGCTAACTAACTATCATTATTCATTACCATTACAATTTAAAACAATTTTCTTTTCTCTGCAAGTTACATTATTCATTACCATTACAATTTAAAACAATTTTTTTTTCTCTGCAAGTTATTTTTATTATTGTTCAGACACAAGTTGAAACAGTTATCGTTCAGTTTAAAACCATGATAGGTCAAGTGTAAGCACATAAACTCTGCAAATTTCTAAATTTATTTTTTTTATGTATGATAAAGTTAAATAAATCAAAATATTTTTCTTTAAACTCGCAAGTAATCATAATTGTTGCAAGATTACAATGTGTTATATAATGTTGACAATAAATGATACAAAAACGACCTATAACCGCTTTGGTTTCTTCTTCTTAGAGCAGCTCCATCCGTGAGACTGCTTGGGTCTTTTAGCCCAAAAAAATATTAAAATAATGTGGGTCCTATGTGGGGCCCATTTTTTTTTTTAAAAAACCGTCTCTACAATTCATTGTTTAAGAGACGTTTCTAGCACCGGTCTCGCCACGTGTCGCGTTACAATTGGTCGAAATTTTTTTTTGTTTTTTTTTTCGCCTTAAAAAAAAAATAATAATAATAATAAAAAATTGGGGTTAAGAGACTCACCTTGGGTCCGCGGCTGTGGCTGCTCTTAGAGAAGCTTTCAGAAGTTCGGCTTTCCTGTTTACGCTTACTCCCTGCAAATCGCTTACCACCGCTCTCTTTTGAGACTTTCACTTTTCTTGCAGAAACAGCTGGCCGCTTCTGACTTCGCTGCTTCACAGCACTATTTTTGTTGCCTTGATTACTGCTGCTACTTCTAGGTCTCATTTGCGCAGGGCTTTTCTGATAAGGTTTCTTCTTATCATCACTAGATTTTGAAGCTCGAACACCTTGATACGAAAGATTAGCCTTCCCCCTCGCAGTTGGTGTGACGACTTTGTCTTTTTGTTGTCTTTTCTGAGCTGGAGAGTAAGCTTCAGAAGGATTGTTCTTTCTCTTTGATGGTGTTGCATCAGGTTTGGCTCGAGAACTATGTAATTCTCTGTCTCTAAGCTTCAAATACCCTTTCTTGATTACGAGAATTGCAGCTTCCTAAAAGACTCATCAGATGATCTAGTTAGTCATACCTAAACTTTAGAAAAATCTAAGTTTTTATTGACGACGTACCCGTGTTTTAAACAAGACGTAAGCTATTCCTTTACCAATGTTCAAGTGAGGATCTCTAATAACACGAACAGCTTCTACATTGTTCTCTAGAGTACTCTTACCAGTAAACAATTGACACACCTCCTCATCCTGCGTTAAAAAACATAAACAAAAAGAAAACTGAAAATCTGAGATTATGTTCGATAGTCACAGTCGAACAAGAGAGCCCTGAGATTACTACTTCTAAGTACTAACCTTCACGTCGAAAGGGAGATTGCCTATAATCTCAAATACCATTAATCAACCTACAGATAACTCCTTAAAGAGTCAACCAACCATAGAGAAAAGTGAAACTATCATATTACCAGAGACATGTTATGTGCCAGAGAAGCTTCAGCAGATTGCTCTGTTTCAAACACAACATAAGCATGAACACTGCATTTTCAAAAAAAAAATTTAACATTTAAGACTTTTCCATCACAGAAACTTCAAAATCAAGATCCACAAATGGAAGTAGAATAAAGAGTTTTCACCTTGAAGCCTTCTCATTGATTTGATTCAACATTATAGCTCCTTTCCTCGTCCTCCAGCTACTTAAGACACACAAAATCCAAATTTATATATATCTTAAGAAAATCAGAAACTTACATCCACAATTGGCACCGAACGTATCCTCACGGTTTCAACCTCACCGAATTTACTAAATTCCTTCATGATGAGCTTTTTCTTAATCTTTAACGGCTGTTGGAGTAAGCTTGTAAATCAAGCTATCTTGAAGAATAAGGAAAAAGGAAATATTTAAGAGTTATCTAAATACTTGCCTAAATAATTAGTAGTTATCTAATTGTTAGTTTTCCATTTATTAGGAGTTATCTAATAAGGAGTATTTCCTATTAGGATAAAGAAAAAGGTATGAGAGATCTCTATATAAGGAGATGCCAAGGTTGTGGCATAACTTATGAGTTGAGAGAGAGAACATGAAAGCTTAAGTTTTGAGAGAGTTTCTTAAGCTAATAAGAGAGTTATTCTTATTGATCTTTGAATTCTTAATATTGTGATTCTATAACGGCAAGTTCCCAACGAAAACAGTTCTAAGAAGCTTACTCTCGTCATTATCCGCCACTTCATCAGCTTTCTTCCTCTTCTCACCAACTTTCTTCTCGTTCATCTCTACGCTTCCGTACTTATTCGTCTCGTATTCCTTCTCAATCTCATCTCTCTTCCTCTTCTTCCTCTGTGGTTCCAACCCACTTTCCACAACATCCAAATTCGTCTCTTTCTCAACACCCTCGAGGTCGGAATCTAAAACCAGATTTTTCCCCTTTTTAGATTTCTTCATCTTCATGATCGAAACTGTTTCTTCATCTTCAACATTCCATTTATTCCCTTTGCCTTCGGGACTGATCGAATTCGGGTTCTCATTAGTTTCAGCAGGTTTTGGCTCAGCCTTCTTTCGCCGGAAAGGGTTACTATCGGAGAAGAGACTCGAAAAGCCAGAGCTTTCGCCGCCCTCGGCCACATCACCGGAGAAAAGAGCAGTGAAGTTCCCTGATTGGGCCATGAAAACGTAGCATTAATGGGCTGATATACTTTTTGGTCCAACTAAGTATATTTACACAAAGAGTCTTCTTTTCGGTCACTCGTATTCACAAAGAGAGAACTTTCACGAAATCTGAAAACCCACTTAAAAATTTTGGTGGGCTTTTTCAAACTGTAAATGGCAATGTGATAAAAATAAAATTTTCCTCTTATTAGTTGGAAACTTTCTTCGAAAAGAACACAAAAATAAAAATATATTTCTACATCATCATTTTTTTGGAGACTCAGTTGACAGTTCATCCTAAAAAAAATCTTCTCTCGGGCACGATTTACGAAGCCGCCGTCTTTCATTTCTTCCGCGTCATCGTTGTCTCCCCGGTTGTCGGTGTTCCTCGCCGGAGCCGGGGAGAGATTCTCTAGACTGTCTTTCTCCTTTGCGGCGATCCTTTAAGCTTCCTCTCCACTCTCTCCGCCGGCGGAGCTCAACGGTTGCTCTGTGTTTTCCGGTGGTCGTCTTTGCGAGTTTCTCCTTCTGGCGACTGGGATTCGTCTGCTGGCTGGTTCTTTTCACTGGTTGTTGTGAGCGGAGCAGTGCCGGTCCAATATTTTCGGATACCCTATTCAAAATTAAAATATATATTTTAAAATGCTTATATTATGAAAAATATATTTAGAAATGTCCTTTTATTTTATTTTTTATATATACTAATGAAGAAAATATATAGAAAATGCCCTTTTTAGTCGGATGCCCTAATCCGTCGCTTATGTGGCTTATGCTCGAGGCCGGCTCTGGAGCGGAGTGCGACATGTGCTCTCGGTGGGTTCAGACGAGTCTCCGGTGGGTTTGGTATGTGAGCCAGACTCGGGCTTCATGAGGTTTTTGACGGAGTTCGTCTGTTGCCGGTCTTAAGAGTCTCTCGCCAGATATAAGTCTTCCCTGTTTTTGCTACCATCGTGTTTGAGTTGAGTTGTGGTTTAGATTTAGGATATGTAGTTTAGCTTTGGTTTTTTGGTGCAATTATGGTTTAGATTTAGGATCTGTGGATCTCAAGTCTTTTAATTTCGATTCTGCCTATGACTTTTCTGATAGGCTGTTGATAGTGGTTTCTAGTCTTGGGATGAAACAACTTTATATTGGATCTTGGTGATTGTGGGTGTTAGTTACTTGGTTTGGTCAAAGTTAGTTTTGGACCTTCTTTTTTCTCGTAAATCTTGAAATAGAGGTTATTCATTTAACCACCGATTAGATTAATTGAATAAGTTGGTTTCTCCTTAGATTTGTCAGTCACTTCTTGTAAGGCTAACCTTAAGCGGGGATGCATAGCTCGTGATCTAGACTCTTTAGGTTTTAAATTTAGGTGGGTAGGTTGTAGATTCTCATGTGTGGTTATTTTGATGATTATTGGTTTTCCGTGTCTCTTATTCTATCCCGTTGTTCCCCTCTTTCGTGATTTCCAGAATCACAAGTTCTCAGTAAGCCTTGTTTAACTTTGTTTTGATTCTATTGGTTTGTTTGGTCTTGTATTTTCTGTTTGCACTTTGCGTTCCCTCTTTTGGACTTTGACTCCGGGGACATCTTGTCGTCCTCCGGCTTTGTTTGTCGGAAAAGCTTTGTTTTTTGCCGTTCTTGTAGATCCGGCAATGTTTAATGAAATTTCAAGTTGATAAAAAACATCAGCATTTTTTCAAAAAATATTTGGGCCTTTTGAGTTCACCTTATGTATCTTTCTCATTTAAATTTCCCTAAAACTTTATTATTTCCCTTAGAAATTGATCCATCCCAAAAACATCTCTTCACATCCAAAACATCAAACCCTATCGCATGTCTCTAATTTCTTTCTTCTTCCTCATAAATCTCAACAGTCACGGACGTTACATCTAATTCATCAAATCCCCACAATCTTTGCACCCCTTTTGATTGGAGATTTCAAATTAACAGCCCTCAACTATCTCAATCAATATCTGAAGTGTTCACGTCCAGGCGTTTCAACTCATTCTCCGTTGGGATTCTAAATTATCGCCTCATGAGGATGAGGAACCCTCCAAGCCATCCCCACTACGCCACTGGGATGAAAGGAATGTCAAAGAACACAAGTTTATGGGGATTTTTCTTCTCCTTCTCAATGCAAAGGTATGTATTCACTTTCATATCGCTTTCAGTTACCTTTACCAATTTTATAAACATTCACTCATATCTCCTTCCGCCAATCTATAGAATCCTGTTATACATGGTTTCATTCAAGCTGCGAGGTCCAACAACTACTGCCAAATGCTGGAAATTTTTTCAGTGCAACCTTGGTTTTGATATAAGGGAAGGTTGTAACGCCCCCTTCCTGTTTTCCAACAATCAAATAAGAACATGACCGATCGAACCCGAGTAAGCCATACGAGAAGAATTTGTCGCAATACGAAGCCATAGATAGACTGGTTTGAGTCAAAGGCTCTAACCAAACCATCATTGAGTCCGTTTACCTCGTTTTCACGATACAAGGATTTTCGACCCGTACCGCTTCCACGAGTTATAATCGGTTCGGACTAAACCGTATATCAGGAAATTATTATGTATTTATTATTTTAAATCATAAATTATATTTTTTATCAAACTACAATTTTCTACAAATCATTTAGCAGGATACGAACAAAATACGAAACCGAAAACCAAGTCAAAATGCACACGAAAGCAAACCAATGCCAAATACGAGCCTAAGACTACTACGAGTATCCAATGCGTTTGTCGATCTATGCCAAACATGAAAACACAAAAAATTCTAATGAGTAATCTAAGATTACCCAGTGAGAGAGCTCCCAACTAAGAGGCTGCTAACAATCTAATAATCCAGCCCAAACCCAAAAAACAATCAAGTACAATAGTTGATCACGTTCTACCAAGACGTGATGAGCTCCACAACACACAAGCATACAATAACAACACAAAACAACAAACGTAACCACGGAAATTGAGATCATTGCGGCACATGTTCTCGAATAGACTCGATATATCTATCGCGGTACTAACACTAACTCCATACCACAAGGCCCACTATGCGAACTCGGTAACATCCACGGGAACACTTAGCTACCCCAATGCTAAGTAAAACCTCCCAGGACTCCTAGACGTAAACACAAAGTCCTACGACCTAGGATACTATTCTCTGTCCATCAGTACACAACGACTCGAGATATCCCTAGATAGCCTAAGCTTCCATGCAATCCGGCCCTAGGACAGAACCCTGTATTCTCCGTACCGCACACCTACCGGCGTCACTCAGTAGCTTAACACTATAACTAGAATCATCACCCGAAGGCACGTGAAACGATTATGTAATTACCTGAGGATCCAATCAGGTGGGAAGTACCGAAACGCTTTCACTAGACTTGTGGAATCTAACACACCCTAGAGTCCTGATAACTATAAATAAAACATGCAAACTCTCTAGGACTCTAACACCCAAGACCAAGAAGGTCAATAGAAATAAACAACATAATCATAACACCCACTCTATTTCGCAAGTACTATCTCCAACCTCCACATCACCCGACCTTATCCGGTTCCATACCGGATTAAGAATCTATTCACACTTACACGGTCCCGTACTGAGGTAAGTGTCAACAACACGGTCTATCAGGCTCAACACCGGAATAGACTAAACACCACACAATCAACGGTCTACCCGGTCCAACAGCAGAGTAGATAAACGATCACACAACGACAACACCAATCAACACTTAGGTTTCAATAGGATTTTAGCCCTAGCTTAACTTTAATTCATTCAATTTACTACCTTGGGATTAATGGCTTAATAATCCCGTAGACGGCTTAATCTAGATTCTAATTATTAATTCTTTTTCCCTTAAATTCTTATTCTTAATCCTCGATCTGTCAGCTTGAAATTAGTAAACTTACTAATCTCATTACTTCACATTATTCTTTAATTAATATATTTAACCCGATAACCCCATACTATTTTCTAATCAAAACACCCGTTATAATATTCTAAATATGATGTGTTTTAAATCCGCATTTTAATTCACTCTTAATTTCTCGTATCTAGATTCATTATTACGTTCTTACTATCATATATATATGCATATAGGTCCTAGCATATCGTTCTAAAATGAATGCATCAAATAATAACCGTCAATCGAAAGCATAAACAGTAAATTACCAATACGAGCTATCTACATGCCATGTCATTAACCTAACCATTTAATCAATCATTCGGGTTATCAATCAACCTAACCGTTCTAACAAATTCAATCATACAAGTATGCAACATAAGATAATGGTTTATGAATCTGGTTCTATATGACCTAATTTATATGCATCAAACAATTGAACCGACTCACAGTGCATATATAAGTGAAGGATGGATGATCTGACTGTGCAACGAACCCCGAGACCGAGCTAAACCGACTTGATCTGAAGCATTGACCAAGTTGACCAGTAGCTTTGACTTTGACCATGAGGCGTTGACCAACCAAGCTTTGACATAACCAAATAGCATTGACCTGATCGTTGATTGCGGCTGAAATCCGGTGTTGACCACGACTAAAGGAGGTTTGACCGGTGTTGACCGGCCGTTGACCACAGTGGTTGACCGGCGAGGAGAGGCTGCCGGTGACTTGTCCAGCGTAATGTTAACTGCCGGCGAAGAATCCGGCGAAGAAAGAGAGTTAAATTGATCGGCGAGTGGAGCTCACGGCGTGAGAGATCCGTAGGCAGCCAAAGAAATACGGCGGCGGAAATTAGCTTCTCCGGTGACATTGGCTTGTCTCCGGTGAGTGGATGAATTGAGAGGAGGAGAAGAGACCTTACTAAAGGAGGATCCGGCCAAGAAAAGGAGGAGAGAGACAGCGGAGCTAACCGGCAGCGACTTCTCCGGCGAATCTTTGGTGGCGGTTGATGAGAGAGAGGTGACAATCTCAGTGACGGAATTTCTAGGCGGTTTCTAATCCAATTAGGCAACCCTAAGTCTCAATTCCATAGCCTAGGATCTAGGATTCATGCTTAGAGTTGAATCTACATCAGATCTCGTGTTTACCTGGAGATTTGCAGCGGAACAGGGTCAAATAAACGAGATCTCCAGCGCCTCAGATGTTGCGCCTCTACTGCAGTCCACACGCACACAAGCTGGAATCCGCCGGGATGCTAGTGCCGGAAATCGGATCTCCTGGGAAACCTGTGTTTAGAGATGTGGCTGCCAAAAAACAACGACTAGGGTTCCAGGTCGTTCATATAAACCTATATATAGACCTGGAATAACTAAACCGATCATTGGACTAATTCCAATTCGTTTAAGTCATCAAATCGAAACATCAGTTTCGAAACCTGGCCTGTGTCGATCGACACACTACTGTTTCGATCGACACACCACTTAAAACTCGAATTCAATGTGTATCCAATACACATTGAACAGACCATGTGTCAATGATCAATCCCATACAAAGTGCATCCAGCTTGCTTAGGTGTGTGACCCTGTAGTTCCACATAATACTAGCAATGAGCTACAACTCATTTGTCATAAGCGGCTTCTAGCAAAACGTTATGACCACCTAGTATCACATGAATTGTCCGATCTCGACAATACAACTATCATTAGAGTAAGTACAATGTGATTTCAGGACACACTCCCAACAATCTCCCAGTTGTACTGGAATCACTTATTCCTATAATCCTTTTATCTCTATATCTCGATATGGCATAAGGCAAGAATATGTGTCATCCTTATTATAGCCAACATCATGTTCATCAAACTCCTGATCTATACTGATAAAACAAACGACTGACAATCACCTCGTTTGAGCACGTCCATGCATTTTTCTCAGTATCAAATCTTCGATGGGCCCTGAGATATTTATCTCCTGTTATATAGGAGGGACAAATCCCTTCTTGTTCCATCCCTGTTTCTACACACACTTCATGATACGCCTAAGCAATGCCGTTATAGCCGCCAGTTACGGAACGACGTTTGACAAGGTCAAAGCGCACCAATTCACATGCTAGAAAGCATGATGAACTCAGGTATAAGGACTATACTCTATAGTCGTAATGAGAACCTCTTATGACACTGGTATAACTATCCTGTAGAGTTCTCATTAGCGGGTCATATCTGATCATATGTTCACCAACATATATCTATGTGATTGACGTTGATACTCATATCAATGACTCCATTAAACTTAGTCATATGTCACCTCACATACTAGTCTTAACGGTTGTTAGTGTCCCACTTTAACAACCTCCGACCAGGGACAAACATAATTTTATGTCATCTTTCACTTATAGGGTTTCATGATCAAGTCCTCAACTTGATGACCTATAAAATGAACATAAAATACTTGGGGACCATTATTTAATTATTCAATAATCAAATAATGCTGATGTCAGTTTTTCATAAACATGACCATAGCATGTCTATGTGAACATCATAACTAACATAACTCCCACTAGAATCAAGACCACGTCTTCAGATATCTAGTACCTACAACAACCGTATAAAACTCGTGCTTAGGTTGTGAGAGAGGCTGTGGTGTTCTTGCTTGGAACCATTCCAACAAACCACACCGTTATTCATTAATAAGCACTATTCTACGGTCCATTGCTTGGAGCCCTTCCAACAGATAGCACCGCTACACAGACAAAGAGACATAACCAGGTGGGAACCGGGAATCGTCTTTGTCCGTCTAATTACTCATAACAGATTCGTCACTTTCTCAGTTGAACAAGAACCTATCCTTAGTGTTTCTCAAACACTTGGGGATATTCCTTACAACTGTTCAGTGACTTTTACCGGAACATATTGGTATCTTCTCGTCATGCTTTATGCGTAAGCTGCATCTAGATGAGCGCAAAATATGGCATTCATGATGGATTCTATTGCAGAAGCATAAGGAATCACACTCATAGATACTAGCTCAGCCAGTGTCCAAGACACTTCTTCTTGCTAAGATTATTGCCACAAGACCTTTGGTGTGACGCCATTCTTGGAATCATGCATATTGGAACTGTCCAATACCTTATCAACATAAGGATTCTGACACGATCCAATTAGCCTACCCAATCCATTACAATAGATCCTTATTCCAAGAACTAAGGCTTCTCCCATGTCTATCGTTGAAGTGACTTCCGACCCAAGTCCTGATAAGACTTAAGCGACGGAACGTCGTTTATGAGATTAAGTATGTTATATACATACAGTGTGAGAAATGCAACTACGCTCCCACTAGTATACTTGTAAACGCACGGTTCCTATTCGTTCCTGATCAAGTCAAAACTTTTGACCATTTTAACAGAACGTAGATTCCAACTCCAAGATGTTTTGCTTCAATCCAGAAATGGATCGGTGAAGCTAACATGCATACCTAGCAAATTTTCGGAGTTGGGGCTTACCATCGCTACTTGAATTTCGCATGCTCGTCACTTTTCAATGATCAACAGATCACGGCAATCGGTCACGAGAAATCACTCTCGGGTTAGTGACGGATCCATTCGGATCTGCGAACTTCAGGCTCCACAGGTGTAGGTCCTACAGCACTTTGTAGATCCAACCGCTGCTCTCCCTTAACAGGTTGAGCAGCCTCCTGTGTTTCTCAAATTTCATCGAGCTGTACTTCTACTCCCACTGTTCTTCTTGGAAAGAAACTTTCTATCTAGAAAAACGGAGTTCCGAACAACAAAACTTTGTTCTCGGATTGGTTGCAAAAGTAATAAGCCTCGGTTTCCCTAGCACAACCAGCGAAGCAACACTTATCAGATTTGGGTTTAAGGTTGTCTGTTGACTTACTGCTTAACATAAACCTTGCAATCCCAATCAATCAGGAAAACATACTTGGAAAACTCCCATTCCACATCCAATGTGGTGTCTTTCAACTGATTCTGATAGAAACCTATTTGGCGCAAAGCCTGCATCGATCGACACACTCATGTATTGATCGACACATACATCATAAAACTCTATGTCAATGTGTATCCAATACACATCAACTTGATCATTATCAAATGATCATTCCCATATGTTAGCTTCCAGATTGCTTAGGTGTGTGACCCTATAGGATCATATAATACTGGCAGTAAGTCTACAACTTACAGATTACAAGAGGCTTCTAGCAAATCATTACAATCACCAGTATTATATAAACGATTGATCTCGGTTCACAACTACTATCAGGAGTGAGTACAAGTGTGATTTCAGGACATAATCCCAACAATCTCCCACTTGTACTGGAATCATCAATTCCTACAATCCTTTTGTCTCTATATCTCGATTTGGCATAAGACAAGATTAGTGTCATTCTTATTAAGACAATATCGTGTTTTATCGAACTCCTGATCTATACTGAACAAAACAAACAACTGAACTACAGTTCGTTTGAGTGCGGCCACACATTTTCTCAGCATAAAATCTTCGATAAGCCCTGAGATATTTATCTCCCGTTATTCAGGAGGGACAAATCCCATCTTGTTCCATCCCTGTTCCTTTACACACTTCATGATACACCTGAGCAGTGCCTTTATAGCCGCCAGTTACGGATCGACGTTTGACAAGGTCAAGGTACACCAATTCACATGCAAAAAAGCATGATGAACTCAGGTCTAAGGACTATACTCAATAGTCGTAATGAGAACCTCTCATGACACAGATATAACTATCCTGGAGACTTCTCATTAGCGGGTCACGTCTGATCATATGTTCACCAACATATATCTATGTGACTGACTGTGATACTCATATCATTGACTCCATGAAACTTAGTCAACAGTCACCTCACAAGCTAGTCTCTCGCGGTTGTTATTGTCCCACTTTAACAACCTCGACTAGGGACACATCATAATTTATGTCATTTGTTACTTATAGGGTTTCATGATCAAGTCCTCAACTTGATGGCCTATAATATGACATAAACTTATTTTGGGACCATTATTTAATTATCCAATAGTCAAATAATGTTGATGTCAGTTTTTCATAAACATGACCATATCATATTTATCTGAACATCATAACTAAACTAACTCCCACTAGAATCAAGACCAAGTCTTCAGATTTCTGGTACCTACAGCAACAGTGTTCAACTCGTGCTTAGGTTGTGAGAGATGCTGCGGTGTTCTTGCTTGGAACCATTCCAACAAACCACACCGCTTATTCTTTAATGAGCACTATTCTACGGTCCTCTGCTTGGAAACCTTTCAAACAGACAGTACCGTTACACAGGCAAAATGACATAACTAGGTGAGAACCGGGAATCATCTTTGTCCGTCTAACTACTCATAATTGATTCGTCTATTTCTCAGTTGTACAAGAACCTATCCTTAGTGTTTCTCAAACACTTGGGGATATTCCTTTACAACTGTCCAGTGACTCTTACTGGAACAAATTGGTATCTTCTCGTCATGTTTTATGCGTCAGCTGCATTTAGGCGAGCGCATAATATGGCATTCATGATGGATTCTATTGCATAAGCAAAAGGAATCACACTCATTATATACTAGCTCAGCCAGTGTCCAAGACACTTCATCTTGCTAAGATCATTGCCATAAGACCTTTGGTGTGAAGCCATTCTTGGAATCATGCATATTGGAACTGTCCAGTACCTTATAACCATAATGGTTCTGACACAATCCAATTAGCTCTTCTGATCCATCTCAATGGATCCATATTCCAAGAACTCACGCGACTTCTCCCATGTCTATCGTTAAATTTGACTTCCGACCTAAATCTTGGCAAGACTTTAGCGTCGGAACGTCGTTTATGAGATTAAGTACGTTCTTAACATACAGTTTGAGAATTGCAATTACGCTCCCACTAGTTTACTTGTAAACGCACTGTTTCTATTCGTTCCTGATCGAGTCAAATCCTTTGACCGTTTTTGACAGAACATAGATTCCAACTCCAAGATGCTTGCTTCAATCGGCGAAGCTAACATGCATAACTAGCCAATTTTCGGAGTTGGGGCTCACCATCGCTTCTTTGAATTTCGCATGCGCATCACTTTTCAATAATCAACGGATCACGGCAATCGGTCACGAGGAATCACCCTCAATTTAGTGATGGATCCTTTCGGATCTGCGAATTTCAGGCTCCACAGGTGTAGATCCTACAGCACTCTGTAGATCTAACCGCTGCTCTCCCTCAACAGGTTGAACAGCCTCCTGTGTTTCTCGGATTTCTTCGAGCTGTACTTTTACTCCTACTGTTCTTCTTGGAAAAACAGAGTTCCGAACAACAAAACTTTGTTCTCGGATTGGTTGCAAAAGTACTAAGCCTCGGTTTCCTTAGGACAACCAGCGAAGCAGCACTTATCAGATTTGGGTTCAAGTTTGTTTGTTGACAACTGCCTTACACAAACCTTGCAATCCCAATTAATCAGAAAAACATATTTGGAAATCACCCAGTCCACATCCAATGTGGTGTTTTTCACTGATTCTGATAGAAAACTTATTTAGCGTAAACATGTTCACTTTAGAGCGTATTTTAAAAGAATAATGGAAGATTCATGTGACTCATCATTAATCGGAGCATATCCAATAAGGTCCGATTCATTCTCTCAGAAACACCATTCAGGTTTTCTAGGAGAAAAGAGATGTGATATGGCTTCACACTCACTTAGATGATCACCCAATTGTTGACTCAAGTATTCTCTTCCTCGATTCAATTGAGAGATTCTAATACTTTTGTCACATTGTTTCTATACTTCATTTTGGAACTCCTCAAAGGATTCCAACTTGTGTCTCATCAAAAGATCACAACCATACTTACTGATGCCATCAATAAGTCAATGAAGTACAGAAGATTTCCTTTGGCATTAATGTTCATCGGGCCGCATACATCAGTATGTGTAAAGCCCAACAAGTCTCTGGCCCGTTTCTTTAGCTCTGCTAAAGAAGCCTTAGTCATTTGGCCCAGCAAGCAGAATTCATGTCTCAATTGATTTACAATCAAATGAACCTGAAGCCCATAACTATGGAACTTCTGAAGCTGTTTCACTCTATTTGGTCAATATGACTATGCCGAGGAAAAATCGAGTTCAAGTCATCAGACTTAAATCGTTTGATATTTATGTTATATTTAAGCATATGTTGGTTTAAGATATAAAACCCTTTCAAAAGGGGTGTTACCATATGATATTTCATTAAGATCAAAAGAGCAAAACTTGTCTTTTATCAGAATGAAAAACATTCAAATTCTTACAAGAAAATGAAAGACATCTCTGCATAAAGCAAGTACATAGTATCAATTACTTAATTCAAAAACCAAGCTTGAAAGGCTCCTACAAGTGGAGAATCTCTACGGCTTATGCAGCAACCATTGCTCCATACCAGGCACGCAGTTCCACTTGTCCTTTCTTCAACGTTCTACTGTTGTTTAGGCCCTGCATATTTCCAAAATATCAGTACCACAACTAGTATCCAATACATATATATGTAGAACTTGAATTAATAACACAATACCTGAAGAAGAAGTACCATACATCTTCTTCATCTCTTGTGAATCTTCCAAGAATTTAATGCAATCTCTCTTCCAATGCCCATACTCATTACAGTAGAAGCACTTTCTAACATCAGATGGGCCGGACTTGGGCTTATAAGATGACACAGGCTTATCCTGATTCCAAATCTGGACGGCCCTGCCTCTACCCTTGCCAACACAAGATTTCTCAAATCTTTTACCCTTTATGATGTCTTGCTCTACTGTTTTGAGTATGCCATGCAGCTCAGTCAACGTCTTCGTCAAGCCTTTCTTGATATAGTTCTTAATGAACTTATCATAGCTTGACGGCAGTGACTGCAGAATGATGTCAGTTGCCAACTCTAAGCTGACAGGACAATCCAGTTTCCCCAGGTTATCAACGTAACCCATCATTTTAATGACATGAGGACTCACTGGAACATCCTCTGGTAGTCTGCACCCAGTGAGAGACTTCACCAACTGGAATCTCTCAACTCGTGCCAGATCCTGAAACTTCAGTTTCAGGCTGGTGATCATCTCTATTGGCGACTCCATGTTCTCGTATTGACTCTTCAAGTCCGAGTTCATGGTAGCCAACATCAGACCACGCACATCTACCACATCAATATAATGCTTATAGCAAGCATTATATACTGCATTCGAGCGATTGGCCCCAAGCCTTTCTGGAAGAGCTTTCTCAAGGACATAGTCCTTACTCTCCTGCTTGAGGATTAATCTCAAATTGCGATATCAATCCAGGAAATTTGACCCATTTAACTTGTCCTTCTCAAGGACGGGTCGTAACGAGAAGGTAGTTTTAGACATAGGCTGAAAATTTTAATTAAAGAAAATTTTAGTTATGATTTCAGGAAATGAGGAATCTTATCCAATAAGAAAACTCGCATTATATTCAAACAATGTTTCCTCAATGAATATAATAATCCAAGATCCATACATCATTAAAATCCGAGTGGACGACTCGTCTTCACCCAGAGTTTAGCAATCTAGGTAAGCAAATCATTGCTAATTGTACTCAGTACAACTCTTGGTCGTAGATAAGACAATCCATGTCTCATCCACTCTGACGTCTCTGGGCCCAGAACTTCTGATAGTCCAGTCAAGTGAAACCAATATCTTATGTCTTGTGATCACTGACAGTTGCACTGCAAGTCTGTCAATGACCATCTGCCTTACTCATGTTGCAGTGGATACCAAGGACTCCAAGACTATCCAACAAACGAAACGAGTCTTGACAGTAGACAAGATTGGGCAAGACATCAAGATCACTTGATATTTAGTTGAGGAAATGGAACTTTAAAAGATTAGCAATTCAATCTCTTAGGTCATGCAATAGTTGATGTCAAGCACTGCAAGACCATCAACACTACTACCTGCCTTACTCATGTAATTGTGGACACCAAGCTCTTGGCAAGACTATCCAACAACGAAACGAGTCTTGATAGTTGACCATATTGAATAACTAAACTTCGATTTAACACACATCCAATGTGTATTAAACAGGTTTAGAACATTTTTAACTTTTAATAATTTCAATTAAGTTTTAATCGTTCTAATTTCAGTGGGTTAGGTCATTCGGTTCGTTTCTTAATCATTTGGTTCAAAAACCAAACGATTATGGTTCGCATCGTCACCATATGCGTCGACTGACACACTTGGTCGACTCTTGATATGCAACCTTAAGATCATTCGAGATAACCGGTCAAATCCAATTTGACCAGTTCATCTAATCGAACCGATTCAACCAGTTTTAACTAATCGCGATAACCGGTCCAATCCAATTGGATCGACTTATCCGATCAAACTGATCTTAACCAATTAAATCGGTTTATTCTAATTGAGATAACCAGTTCAATTCAATTGAAACAATTCATCCAATTTAAACTGATCTAATCTACCTTAACCAAGCATGATAACCAATTCAATCCAATTGAACCGATTCAACCAACCGCAAGGTTTGTGTCGACCGACATTGTAGAATATTAGGGATTAAACCGACATGACCATGCGAGATAATCAGTTCAATCCAATTGACCCGATCTATCCATTCGCATAGTCTGTGTCGACTGATGCACCCAGTGTGTCGATCGACATAATGCGATTTCAAATCTTTAGCATTTTCGCGATGCATCGACCGACACACCCAGTGCGTCGATCGATGCTGTGCGAAAACCCTAACATCTTTTACGAGTTTTCGCGATGTGTCGACCGACACAAGCTTAGTGTCGATCGACACCATGCGACAAACCCTAAAGTAATTTACGCGACACTATGCGACAAACACTAAAATTTTATTCGCTGTTTCGCGGTGTGTCGACTGACACAAGCTTAGTGTCGATCGACACAGTGCGACAATAGCAGTTCGTCGTTTTCAACAGAAACTTCAATCCGAGATTAATTTCTATAAAACACGATTCAACAGGCAATTAACTAATCAAATTCATCAGTATTCGATTTAAATGCCTCAGATTCAATAGACTAAACCCTACCATGCTCTGATACCACTGTTGGATCCCCTAGGATCTAGGGTTTGTTATATTGAAATTACCAACCTCGTTCTTACCTCAGATCTGGCAGCGGAATGGAATGGTGAACGAGATCTAGCGAATCAAGTGCTTCGCCTCTACCAAGCACACACTCACACAACCTGGAACGCCGGGATGCTAGTGCCGGATTCAGGGAATGAGTTTTCGATGTCTCTGCTTTTCTCTCTGAGAATTACAGCGACGGCTAGGGTCCAGGTCGACCATATAAGCATTTATATATCGACATGGAATCGACTTCACAAACCGTCGGATAAGCCCGCCTCGTTTACGTCAAAACCCGATATGCATCGATCGACGCACTTACTGTGTCGATCGACACACTCATGTATCGATCGACACATACATCATAAAACTCTATGTCAATGTGTATCCAATACACATCAACTTGATCATTATCAAATGATCATTCCCATATGTTAGCTTCCAGATTGCTTAGGTGTGTGACCCTATAGGATCATATAATACTGGCAGTAAGTCTACAACTTACAGATTACAAGAGGCTTCTAGCAAAGCATTACAATCACCAGTATTATATAAACGATTGATCTCGATTCACAACTACTATCAGGAGTGAGTACAAGTGTGATTTCAGGACATAATCACAACAGATCGATACACTACTGTGTCGATCGACACACCTCTTAAAACTCGAATCCAATGTGTATCCAATACACATTGAACAGACCATCTGTCAATGATCAATCCCATAGAAAGTGCATCCAGCTTGCTTAGGTGTGTGACCATGTAGGTCCACATAATACTAGCAATGAGCTACAACTCATTTGTCATAAGCGGCTTCTAGCAAAACGTTATGACCACCTAGTATCACATGAATTGTCCGATCTCGACAATACAAATATCATTAGAGTAAGTTCATTGTGATTTCAGGATACACTCCCAACACTCAGATCTACAAATGGTTATGTGAGGTTCAGCCTTGATTGAGATTTATTTTGTTAACTTAGATCCCAAGTGATTATGAAGGCATGATTCAAAGGGGAATGAATATCTTGATGAGTTTTGATGAATATGGAGAGAGAAAGAGAGGATTTCGTGGGTGAAGTGAGAGGAGAGAGTTGAGACGATTTTTGGTGGATTCTTTTTAGTGAGAGAGTGAGGAATGAGATAATGGGATGGTAAAAAATGGTTTTGATACAATGAATTCTCAAGATTCATTGAATCCACCAAATGCTAGGTGGCGCCAAGAGAGGAGGCTGTGATGACACTTTTCTCCTCAAGGAATATTCTGAGATTCCATTCCATGAATCTAGCCACTCTCAAACCCTTGAATCTTTGGTTTAATTCGCTCGGATAATAATTGGTAATCTCGGTTTAATTCTAAAAAAAACATGTAGCTTCTGAATCCACTTCCCAAAAATCCTTTCTAAATTAATATTACTCATAATCATCATTCCGAAATTGATTTCACCTTATTTGGTTTTAGCACTAGTACCGATTTTTACAATTTTATCGGTTTTATTGTTTCCATCCCGATAGTTCGTAAAACTCTTTGAAAATCTGATTCCACCACTTTATGTCTTCTAAATGATTTCTTTAATTAAAAATAAAATCATTTGGTCCGTCTATGCTTCTGTCTTGTATTTTTTGCAAAATTACCAAAATGCCCTTTAACTCCTTGAAATTACGAAATTGCCCTTCATTTATTTTCTGATTGTCCGTTGACCAAATTTGAGAGAGAGTATTACAAAGGTACTGAAACGGAAGACATGGAACAACTACTTTGAGTTGGGCAAAGACAAGTGAGAAGTAATGGGAGCAAAGTCATCGGATTCAGAGGGGAGGAAAGTAAGCAACTAACATTCAACTATCATAATTCATACCTAACAAAAGCGAGAGCTCAAAAAACAATCACGGTTTCTTTTCTCGGGACTCTTCATTGTCTAGAAGTGTGCGGAGTGGATGTTGTGGAAAGAATGGTGGAGGATTTTATATCTATCCAAGACAAAACATAGTAAGACGTTAAGGAGACGATGAGCAGAAAGAGAGTAAGTCAGTACAAGCGATAGGTTCCTGTGAAAATGATGAGATCATGAGTAAAGAGAAGGAGAAGGAACAAGAAACCTCACCAGAGAGTGTGGTTGTGCAAGCTGAAGCATCAACTGAGAGAGAAAAATGCCAGATCCGGTGGAAGAGACAAGACATCATCAACTAGGAAGCATAATGCTAGGAGACAAGATGATTAGATATTGATGCAAAAGATAAGGTCGTTAGACTTTAGCTTCTCAGTGCTGGAGACTTACTTGGAGGAACTGATTTCTAGATATGGGAAAATATTCATGTGGAACATGGGGTGTGAGAGGAGGTGGAAAAGAGTAGAGACCGATCTTGATAAGGGTGAGAATAAAGTGAAGGAGAGGTTGGATCAAGTGTTGGAAAGAGTGGAGTGGATGGAGAAAAATGGTGTGGCTGTGTTCACTATTTGTGTCGGGTTTGGGGCTATGACGGTTATAGCCGTGGTTCTTGGAAAGGGGACAAGTTGAGCAGAGATGCCATGTGGCTTGGCTTATGTTATCATAACCTTTACATTCGTTATGTTCATTTTGTCTCATCCATTCGTGATCCAAAAAAACTACGAGTGTAACACAATCTTTGTACGCGTTTTCAAAAGTCTTTGTGTTTCTTGACATACAAACTTTGCACTATTGATTGCTGTAACACAATCTCTATGTTCTTGCAGTGGAAAGGGTGTTAGCTGCATTAGATGGACTGACTAAGGGTATGAACCAGAGGTTCAACATGACAGAGATCAATAATGTTGTACAGAAGAAAAAGGTTACTACTCTACATAGTAAAATTCAGACCACAAGATCGTTATCATCGCCATCAAAATCAGCTATGAAGCAACCAATCACGCGAAGAACGGTACTGACTCCACCGCGTAAAGTTGGAGACTTGATTTCTGTTTGGAATTTTCCAAGAAACGTGAGAATGCAAACACTTATAAAACATGTCCTATCGATGTGAAGCGACTCAATATCCAACAAAATATGTGCCAGAAAGAAGCTCAGAGCAATAATGGTGATACTGACAATGAGTGTTAAGGAGAAGCACGAGAGTGAAACAATGAGGATTGAGAAGATGGAGAAAGAAAAAGAAGCAATTCTTGAGGCAAAAATAGTGTTAAGAGTCAAACCGATGATAAAAGCTGCTCAAAAGTTTCAGAGACGTCAGAAGTTATTCAGCCATCTTACATGGTTAAGACTGCTGGAACTATTCAGCCAATAATAAAGAATTTGGTAAATAGTTCATACAACCCTCAACCATGTTTGTGATGAAGCAAATTTATTAAGATTAATGGTTTCAATAAGAAAAAAAATCCACTTTAATAATTAAACTTAATTATTATTACAGATTTAATTCATAAGTTTTTCTCATTTCCAACTTTAAATATGAACTAAATTTTCTCTCTATAATAATACATCAAAATGAGCTCAATAAAACTATTTTTTATCTTAAAATTTTATTTTTCATGTAAAACTAAATAATAAAAATAAACATTATTTTTATCTTAAAATTTTATTTTCGAAGTAAAATTAAATAATTTAAAATAAAAATTTGAATGATATACATCAATCCATTTTTAGTTAAATATTTTTAATATATAAAATTAGTATTTAAACACTTCAAAATCTTATGATTAATTACCAACTATGTTTTTTTAGGAGGAAAAAATAATTAATATATAATGTTTAGTTATACCAAAAGTCTAAACTAATAATGTAACTCTCTCGCCATAAGCTCACTTATATCTTGCTATACTAGTGATTTAAAATCCACCACAATTCTACCACTTTGAAAATTGCCCATAGTTTGCAAGGTACAATTGAACTTATGGTGGGAGTTATAGTGGATCCGAAGTGAGATCTATTGGGTGATATATTTTTCTTAAAACAATATGGATAATATAAATCACTCATATGATATATTCTTCTTTATAAAGAAAAATATAGTTGATATTTAATCATGTGATTTTTAATTATTTAAATATTAATTTTATACATTTAAATTTATAATTTTAACTAAACAAATGGGTTGATGTATATTTTTGTATTTTATTTAAATTATTAAGTTGATGTATTAAAGCGGAAATTTTCCTTTCATTAATTCATACATTTAAATAAATATTTCTATTATAAGAAGTCAAAAGATTTAATAATTCATCAAATATATTAAGAATTAAAAACAATATATAAAAATACATGTTTGGTAAATAAAAAATTAAATAGTAATAGTTTTTAAACAAGAATTAATCTAAAGTTATAAAAAATTTAATTTGAATATTTAGAAAATATATATTTAAAATTAAATTAAAATTTTTATAAGCGTAAATATAAATATACTTTTATCATATAAAAATAATATAATTAAAAATCATTTCAAATTTATAAATATTATTATAATAATAAAAGTGATTATGTAATATTTAATGATGTAATTATATACTATGTAATTATCTAATATGTGAGCAAAGAGAACATGAAAGAGAACAAATGTAAAAAAGTGAATGAGTGAAGTTTATGACTTAAAAACTACCAAAGAAAATAATCAAACTAAAACCTACACAGATTCTACTACAGAAAATTAGTTACATATAGAATTTTATTGAGATACACAGTTACTAAGAGCAAGTACATTCGTGATACTCCACAAGGGGTTCTTAAAAATATTTTAATCATATTTTTTTAAGTTATGAATAGTTAAGAACCTATCTCTTTTTTACTCCTCCATTGGTGTTATCCATGTTAGATTTCTAAAAATTAAAAAAAATATATTATCAAAGTAACTAATTTCAAAGCCACCACCAATGTTCAAGTAACTAATTTCAAAGCCTTGAAGCCGGATTTCATCAATGTATTCCACCATGAGAATTGAAGCATCTCTGAATATATCCACCTGAAATAAAAACATAGACAAATATGTTGAGCTCAAGAGTCGAGATTCTAGAGACAGGGCAAAAACAAATAAGGGAAACATGATCAAAGAGCAATCCATATCAAACTTAAAGCAAGAACATGTAACATATGAAGTCTATAAATCGGAATTACCTTTGTAATGTGAGCCAAGATGGCAATGCGCTCCAACAAGCTTGACCAGAGTTGTATGTCACAAACCCAAAACCCTTGGATCGACCACTATCCCTGTCATAGATGACTCTGGCCTCAACAACCTTTCCTTGCTCCCCGAACAGACTCTCAAGAGCCATGTCATCGACTCCCCAAGACAAGTTGCCGACATAAACACGGTTTCCTGAACCAGCACCAGAACCTCCACCGTATCCAGAACCAGAGCTTCCAAAGCTGCTTCTGGGTCCTCTAGAGAAGGAATCTTCCCTCTTTGGTGGAGGAGGACCGGCATTTACTCTCAAGGGTCTACCATCCAACTCTTGCAATTCACATCAGAATAGTCAAATAAATTAACCAGAAGCTTATGCAATAAGAACAACAACACAAAGGTTTCAAATTTTATCTTTAGCAGTCAGAACAACCAACAAGTTTGAAGATTTTTCATTCAACTAAAGAAAAAGTTTTAAAAATAAAATTCCAAGCCGCTAGATTTAGCTAAGACACAACATAAACACATTAAGTATCCACCAAACCACCTGATTTATCATCTGGAAATGAATACAAACACACAAAACATGAATGCAAACGCATACCAACAAGTAGAGCAATTTGTAAGAGAATTCATATCCACAATTGAAGATAAGAGTAAAGTAGAGAAGTATCTTCTTACATAGCCATTGAACTGCTGCTCAGCTGCCTCAACTTCAGAGACTGAAGACATAGTCACGAATGCAAAACCCCTGCTTCTTCCTGTCACTTTGTCATAGATTACCTACAAGACAAAGACCAAAAACGATAATCAGTAATCTCAATAACACAAATCTATCTTTATCTCTTCTCAAATTCTCATTGTACCCCAACACAAAGCACGAAAAGAAAAATTGTTTATTCTAATCAAACTAGATCCCCAAATTCGACATCACATCAGTAAAATGAAAATTTCAAAAACCCAAAAGTTCATACCTCAACCATCTCAACAGTTCCGGCACTCTCGAATAGCTGAGCAAGCTGAGCAGTGTCAACGTTAAAGGGGAGATTACCAACGGAGAGTTTAAGGTCAGCAGAGAAGGATTGCTCTTGCTGTGGCGCCGCGTCATCAGCGAAAACGTTGTCTTCTTCGACCTCAAAGTCATCCGTAACTGCGACGTTAAGGACGAAGCGAGACGCGACAGAGCTCATCGGAGAAATTGGCGAAATTGGCGAAATTGGATTGATGGGCTTCTTCGTTAGTATCTATGTCAGGGATAAACGCCGGATTTTCCTGAGAACCATCGGGATAATCTGAAGAACTCATCCAATCTACTTGCAGACTTGCAGTCTTTGGAGGAGGTGTGCCACGTCTGGTTAAGATACCGTCTCTTAGAATCCTTAACTAAGGGCAAGCACACCAATGAACCCCAACATGGGGTTCTTAATAATATTTTAATGTTTTTTTATTATGTTTGTAATAGTTAAGAACTCATTAGCTTGTAGTTCATACATCGGAAGTCTGGCTGCTAAACCTAGGAATTTCCGTTGAATCTAGGTCAATAGTTTGGCTAGCTAAGAGGCTAACGAATCCTGGTGAGTCTAAGGAATAAGTGCTTGAATATTCCATTCGCTAGTGTGTTTCAGAGTTTTAAAAGTGTTTTGTTCTTTGTGATTGTTAAGTGTTCTTAGTATATTTATTAAGTGATTTAGCAATCAATGAAACACTTAATATGATGCCTACTCCTAACCACCGAGGAGTTAAAGAACATCAAATCCTAGTTCATACAGTTTAGTAACCATTAAAGAACCATCTTGTCAAAACAGTTGGTTTGACAAAAGTATTTTCAGAGAAAAAGTTAATTTATAGTTCTTAGTCCATCGGTTTGAAAGCTTATAGTTTGAGTATAGTTAATGTTTAAAAGCTTATAGTTAGAGTATAGTTAATGTTTTAAAGCTTATTGTTAGAGTATAGTTAATGTTTTAAAGCTTATAGTTAGAGTATAGTTAATGTTTTAAAGCTTATAGTTAGAGTATAGTTAATGTTTTAAAGCTTAGTTCTTATTCAATCTGTTACTAGAATAAATATTGAGTTCTTCAAAGCTTAAGTTAGAAACTGACCTCACTTATTCTTCTCAAGCTTAGCCACCCTCGCATTAAGCCTCCCCACCACTTCCTGGACAATTACAATTGAAAAGCGTTAATAATACGATATGTTCAGTAAAGGATTCGGTTTTTAGAGCAGGATTGACCAACCTTCAAGTTCTCATGTTCTCTTCTGAGTTTTGTAAACTCTTGCTCCACCTCTAGCTGCACCTCCACACCAACTGGTCCTCCA
Source organism: Orychophragmus violaceus (assembly GCA_030180135.1). Taxonomy (NCBI): domain Eukaryota; kingdom Viridiplantae; phylum Streptophyta; class Magnoliopsida; order Brassicales; family Brassicaceae; genus Orychophragmus; species Orychophragmus violaceus. Next base: position 42,454,892 of record CM058239.1, read on the forward strand.
TTTAGTTGTTCTCCCAGTTTTAGTACTTTATTTGCTTCCATGACTTTCTGAGCATCTACTGCATTTTGCTTTAAAACATTAAGCTCCTCTTCTGACAAAAGTTCTTCAAGGACTGTAAGACTCCCAAGAACCAAGCCATACTTACGTAAATCTGCAAACCAACTAAGCTCAATCAGTAATGTTTTCCGCTTTAATTTACCAATGCCATCTCATAAGGAAAAAAACTTAAACCATACCACGGGGGTCATAATCTTCTGCCATAGTGTAAATAGGATGGTCCATGTCAAGTTGTTTTTGGCCTTTAGACATATTGCCGCCTAAACTGATCCTAAACAGATTACCAGATCACACACAAGGCACAAATCACTATCGGTGATATATATAAACACAAATCATTGCTCAAATAACTAATCCTACAGATAACTAAATGAAAGAATCACTAAACACTTGACCGGTCAACAAAACCATTACTCCAACCAATGTAACAGCATACAACATAGAAATTCATCACGAAACTGGTATTAACAGATAACAGATGCAACACCAAGTTAGACCATCTTATCTAATAACAGAGAACAATTCGACAACAATAGAAACCTTAATAGCAAATTAGATCACAACGTATAATAACACACAAAACACAACGATTGATAACCGTAAATGAGACTAATAGAAATGAAATCCAAAGAACCCTAATAGAAACCCTTAACAGTATAATAAGGGTTTATCAGTATAATAAGACTACAAAGAACCGTAAATGAAATCCAAAATCGAACCCTAATAGAAACCCTTAACAGTATAATAACGTTTATCAACAATAACAAGAAGCCGTATCGAAGCCCTAAATCGATTATTGAATCGCTAACGAACCCTAATTCAAACCCGATTCCAAACCCTAACCCCAAAACGATTCCTACATCGGTGAAAAAACCCTAGATCGAACCACTATATGCCGTATAGTATACAAAACCCCATGAATCACTACAACAAATTCGATTGAAAACCTGATTTTCGAAGAACCCTAATCGCCTAAAAAATCGCACTCTCAAGAACACCGACTCTCTCTTTCTCACTACTCGATAGAAATGCGTATCGAGAACCTTCCGAATGAAACTGAGGCTTTGGACGCAAAAAGACAAAAAAAAATGAGCCAATGCGAGGATGCCACGGCGATAAGAGACGGTATACTAAATATCCAATCTAAGGACCGATCCTTAGAAAACTCGGCCTTTTTCATTTTTTTTTTAAATCCAAATTGCTAAGAAACGGGCTTAAAAACCCTCTAAGAGCCGACGATGTACTTGGCCTAAGGATCGATTCTAAACTTTTTTACTCTAATTCATTTTTTTTAAATACAAATCCCTAAGAATCTGTGTCCAAATCACCTTAAGATACTACCGCTGTACATGCTCTAAGGTCCATACAACAAAATATTGACATATCATATCATAAAAAAGTGAAAGATACAAAAATCAAAAGTTCAAGATATGTTATAAATATAGTTTTTAAAACGTATGGATATTTCAATGCTACCATGGGAAAATAAGTATAAAATTTTAATTTAATAACAAAATTAAAGATTCAAATTTATAGATAGTTTTAAATTTAGACAATATTAAGAAAATAATATATTGAATGTAATGTTATTATGTTCTAAATTCAACGTATCAAATGAATTTGATCTAGAGTGATGTATATTTTTATAGTGTAATTTTTGGTTGTTTAAAATAAAGTCAATGATTTCGAAACCCCACACAACTAATTTCGTAACCCGTACGACTAATTTAAACATTTAAATCAAGCACCACTTCTTAGATTCTCATGTAAGATCATATTACACACCTTAGAATCTCAATTGCAGGACAGACGGATGTGATGAAATACAAGTATCAAAAAAGGTGTCGAGGCTTATGATCCAGTCTGCGCAGGTCCGTGTCTAACTCTATATATTTAAATTCCATTGATCATTATTCAAATTTCAAAAACTATTGGATCAATATTGTTTTGGAATATTTACTTAATAATGCAATATTGATAACCTACCATTAAAATTTGCCTCTAATAAACCAGGTCATCCTAATATTTAATATGTTTTCACTCATTTAAATTCAATTAACAATTACCCAAGTTTAATACTGTAGTGGAATGTAATATGTGTAATATATAGTTTACATTAAATTCAGTTTAGAAACGAAATACATTACATGTTTGAAAAGGAAACTTATTTACATTACCACCTATTTACATGAAATTTTTGGTGTACCCAAATAATAGATTCATATTTGTTTATATGTGCGGTGACATTTATACAAATACTAGATGTAAAAAACTTCAATATTGTGAACTACCACAACATAAATGCCACACAATCTATAGTTCAACAGAATACCTAACATACATACGATATGATTGTATGTCCACATAATAACAAAATAAAAGTCAAACAATCAATAAACAACACATTTAAAAATTAAGCGAAATATAAACTTTCCGTCACCTGTCACAAGCCACGATTCTTACAAAGACCTTTTAGAGCATGTCTAGTAGAGGTTTACAAGGGGTTTATGCACAAGTTCTTAGAGAAATTTAATTAAAAAAAAAATCAAAAATGCATTAAAATTAAGAACCGGCTCTTCCCCAAAAGCTTCTAAGGAGCGAGTCCTTCACTGTTCTGCCATGTGTCATGAGCCGATTGGCTCCTTTTTTTTGAATTTTTTTTTTTCTAAATGCAACAAAAAAAAAAAATTAATAATAAAAATTTTTTAAGAACCCCAAGAGGGATTCACTACTACACATGCACTTAGATTTTGTTTAGGGTTTATTGGCTCCTTATTTATAGACCTTTTGCATGTGTCTTTAAGAATGTCACGTGGTATATGATATAATATGATATATAATATGATATATCCATCTATACTATTAAAACAGAAATACAAAATTGAAACTGTCATAAATTTTTAACTTATTTACAATCTATGCCTTTATTTTCCTTTTCTAAATATGTATCTATCAATAAATATTACTAAAATATCATTAATTTGAAATCAATCCTATTAATCCTATTAACAAGATTGTAGGAAGCCAAAAGCCCTAGAGCCCTAATAATCTATCCCTATATAAGAAAGCTACCATCCATTATGCTTTCTCCATTCTCAAACTATATTGTTAATCTCCGCCCAATATGTTTATTCCTTTGTAATATTTTTTATAATAGGTTTAGGCCAACAATTCTGATTCTTATTTTCAGGTATGGCAAGGAATATCAAATTTGTCAATGGATTGAAAATGGAGGAAAATAGTTTCTATCTCAATGTTTCAAGGATTCATGTATAAATAATAAAACTTTGGAAGCTTAAAAAGACGAATCTTTTCATATGGTTATATCATATCAATTTGTAAGCTTCTTATATTTTTATTAGTTCAATATTTTCTGTGAATCTCTCCAAGAACCGATATTTTTACTTTATACTTTATATGCAAATGTACTTTTCTTCGATAAATCGGACTGTTGACTTCTCTAAAAATCCCATGTACCTTTAATCTCTTTCTTAAATTCCATGTACCGAATTAACATTACTATTCCTGGTTGATTTCAGTTAAAGAAGAAGTCGCCATCGAAAAAGAACCAAACATCTAGAGTCGGTTAGTCTAAAGTATATATATGTTGATTAAATTAATTTTTTGGGTTGTTTTCGTTTATTGTTTGTATATTATTATCAATTTTGTGTACTTTATTCATGAATGGATTAAATATTCCAATGAGATTCTCATCCGAAGATGACTATTTATGTTTTTCTTCATTTGTTTATGCACATTTTAAACTCCTAGACATTACAATTCTTTTCATTCTCATTTCATTTTACAATACACAAACATTAAGTTTGCATTTTAATCATTATTATGACTTATGCTACAAAAATATTTTCCATATTATCCTGCCTTTTATTTTAGTTCAGCTTCACCAATACATTTATTTTCAATTTGTACTTTTCTAATCAGCTTTAACCTTTTTAAACAGGATTACACCAAAAAAATAACAAATCAACTAAACATATTCGACTTAAACCAAATTACACAAAATTGCCCAACTCTAACCAAAAGACAACGAACTTTAGTTTAATTTACCAAGATGTTAATTGTATTAGCACATGTTAATTGAATACCATTTACCGAAACTATATTAGCACTTGTTAATTGATTACCATTAATGAATATAAATCATATTGTAATGCAAAGAAAGAGACAATTGTTGACATGATTAATATTACTATATTAAAAAATCTATACTATTAAAACAGAAGCAAACTTTAGAAATTCTATATAATTTTGATTTATTTACAAATTGTGCAACTGTGTTCTTTAATAATTTTAATTTTTTAAGCATAAATATATCTTTATAATTTATAGATAAAATCGTGTAATCCGTAAAATATAAAATATTTTATCATGTATTTTAGTTAATTTCAAATATATTAAATATTTTCAAATTTATTATATAATATTTTTTGACTTACGTGTTGTTGAGATCTTTTTAATTTTGAATCAATTTATTACCTTTTGTCAACTACTTAATTTATTACCTAAATCAAATTAGTTGAAATATTATAGGTATTTAGTTAATACAAAATAAAATAATTTGAAAATGATAAAAAAAAAAAAAATTCATAAAAAACTAGCTATAATATTAAAGAAGAAGTACAAAATAGAAATTTCCTTAGTTTTTGCTTTAATTACAATCATGACATTTAATTTATTTATTAATTTAATGCTAATTAATTTCAAAAATATTAAATAAAAGGAAATATTTATGGTTAAGATATTGTGGTTAATCATATTAGTAAATAATATTAAATACAATCGAAATCAAAAAGCATTTTAGATACAATTATTAGTATTTAATTAATATTAATTTTTTAAATATTAATATCATAAATATAATTTAGATATTAATAAATAAAAATATGATTTTACAAACATAGTTTTATATTAATTAGTTAAATAAAAAATTATTATATTTCTTAAATAAAAACAATCTTCGACCTTAGAGTAAACTATTTTCTTTTAATAATAGAAAATATTTTATATATATTTTTATTTATATTAGTTAAAAGAAAAAAGTAAATCTATTTTAGAACCTAATTAGTTTTTGACATATATATATAAATTTCTGACCCAATCATTTATTTTTTAACCCAAATTTACTAAATTATCAAAAAAAAAATTTAAAACAAGTCGATTTTAGAAATCAATTGCAACTAATATTTTTGGAAACATTAACTCAAACAAAATATAATATTTTTAATTTATCATTCTTAATTCTTTGCCATTAAGTTTATGATCATTAATTTGAAAGATATAAATTATATAAATAACAGATTTACACAACATATTCAATATAAATCATTATTATTGCATTCTTAATATCTTAGTTTTTTTTTTTTTTTGTAAATTATATCATGTTCATAAATTACAAAAAAAAACCAAAAAAGAGAAGAAGAAAAACTAAAACATACAAAACATATAGTTTACTTAAATGAAATTTTAATTTATTTAATATATTTTTATAACATAATATGGGTTTAAATTGTTGTCAAAATATTATTAGCATTAGTTAGAACTGAGAATTTGTTCAAAACATGCGGTCCTACCTCAATAGATCCACCACGAGAGAATTATATATCAAATAATTAAATTAAAAATTATTAAATTAAGGATTATGAGGATGAAGATTTTGGATATGGCGAGTGGATTATCTTTTATTTTTGGTAAACAGGTTTCCAGAAACCGCAATTTATTATAGATAATTATAAATATTTAACAAATTTAGTATAAATACTATATAATAAAATATATTACTAAAAATTATTATTTTAAATATTTATTTAATTTATATTATTGAAAAATCTAATAATAACATAATGCATCTATACTATTAAAATAGAAGCACAAAATTAAATATACCATTAGTTTTCTGGTTAATTCCATGATATACCATTTAATTTATTAATTAATTTTAAAAATTCATTAAGATCATAAACATTTTTCCATTTATTCTTAAAAAAATCTTTATATTTATTCTAAAATAGACGTAGATTACTAATATATAAATACGCTTTATATATTATATTATTATAAAGTATAAAACTAATAAAAATAAAGTATATATTTTTTATAAAAAAATTGCAAGTCTAAAAAAATATTCCAAACATAAAATAAAAATATACTTAACAAATTACTTATATATGGATTACTAATATATAAATACGCTTTATATATTATATTAATTACTGCATAAAGATAAAAAAAATGCTCAAATCTTTAACAAATAACAATTGAATGTGTGTTTTAAAAAACAAGATAGATTATTTTTACAAATAAAATCTACATGTAATATAAAAAAAATTGTCCGTCCTTAGCGTAGATCATTATCATTTATAAAAAAGTAAAATTAAAATAAATTATATAAAACATATATATATATATATGTTCAATATATCTCAAACATCTAAATTTAATATTAATAATATGTTATAAAAACATATTATCATTTACAAATATATTATTTATATAAAAAATATTAATAAACATCAAAACAAAGTTATACCCGTCGATCGGCGGGTCAAAATCTAGTAGGGGACATGCACATAACAAAATCCCGGGCTCGGAACTTACTTACAATTTGACCCCGTAAATTCTCAGAATATTGCAAAACAGCCCCTAACTAATCTTTGACAACAACAAGTCCCGAAGCTGCTCTTGCTTGTAAATTCTCAATCCCATCTTTACCGTGGCTTGTTGAATCATAAGATCGTTCATCACTGAAATGCTTGCGTGATTCACTTCTACATCCAAATCCATAAACGCATTCATCAGTCTCGCTCCAATATGATTGCTTTTCCTCGATTCCAATCTAATCATCGCATCACAACCCATAATCTTCACGTCGATCTTCATTTCAATCTCCGATGACTTTTCCCCGCCGCTAAAAACCCTAGAAGTCCCGCTTCTCCGTCGTGCGATCTCCTCATTGAGTTCGTTGAGCTGGATCTGAATCGCATTTTTCTCCGATTCGGTGTTTTCCGCGGTCGATTTCAGTTCGTTGATGTAAGTAACCGTGTCTTCAAGCAACGACGCCTTGTCCATTTTCGATACGTTTGGGACAACCGCTCGTAATGCGTAGAATCGCTGGTTTAGCTTCTCGCGTCTCATCCGCTCCGCTTCCACATGGTTAATGGGCTCTTCTCTACCGTGCGCAGGTCTTCTCCCGCGTTTCTTTCGCCGTTTGTTTTCCGGCATCGCTTTGGCATTGATGTTAGAAGAGCGATCTGAAACCTCGAAGTTTATGCCGCTGGCTGAAATATTGCCTTTCTCATTCTGGATCTGGCCGGAATAAAGAGTACGGTTCGGATTATTTGAGCTCCGTTTAATATCTTCGCCGAGACTCTGTATTTTCCCAGAACAAGCTGTCGCCGGCGTCGAGGAAGTCGCCGGGGAGAGTATGATATTATTCTGGATCTGTGGATAAACCAAACTCGGATTCAGGTCCGGGTTCGTGTTACCGGTTACGGTACTTGAGAAAAACTGGGAGGAGCTCGAATTCGGGGCTCCGAAAAAATGCTTGGATCCTTCGAAATTAAAGAGGAATCGGATATTTTGAATAAGATCCGAGTTTTCTCGGATCTGCTCCGTGGATCCAAGCTCCAACACTCCGTTATCCGACGGAATACAAACTATGGTTTATAACCCTAAATCGCCTCCCTGGTTAGCCCGACCACAGCCAGACCTGTTAATCTTATCTAACCCGGTAACCCACACCGAGTTATACGTAGCAAACGCCTTGCCCGGTAACCCGGATCCACAACGAAAGCTACACGTCATTGAAAGTAAATAAAACCATTCCGTATCCGTCAGTTCCACGTCATCATCGTCATCCATCACCGAAAAAGATTCGCAGGCGATCATCGAGCTAAGTTCCCGGAACACCTTATTCCTGTGTTTTTTCTCCTCCGCCTTGGCATTCTTCCTCCACCGAATCTTATCAGCTTCTTCGCCTTTGTAAACTCCGTCGCCCCATTTGAGTACCGATTCGCCGGAGATGTCGTGATATAACGGTTTCCAGTAAATGGCGTAACTCCAGGCTTCGTGAGTCATATTTAACACTGCGTGTAACCGTTCCTGAAGAGTGGTCTCTAGGCTGAGATTCACCGGAGCTAATGGCCGCAAATCGGAGGAGGAGGAGTTCAAGAAAGCGTCGATCATGGATAAGTCATTGTCGGAATTCATGAGATTCATTGTTACCGGTAAGGTAAACGGTGTTTGATGTTTGAAAAGGTTATTAAACCAGAAAAAATATTTTGAAACAGTGTTGCATGAGAAAATTAGATATACTGGGGTTGTGCGAGTATTTATAAACTAAGTAGGTAGGTAATATCAAAATGTGTATATATATATGTACATAGCCATTATACCATCTAGATACAGAGCCAATAAACACACCTGCTTGTACATATGACTGACCCTAGTATATCTCACATAACCTTATGATCGACTGTGTATATAACGATTGTACAGCTGATGATTAACTAAAAACGAAAAATGGCATTTGGTTGTTCGGTTATGTTCTTTCGGTTATAGAGAAAAACCATATTTACGAAATTCAGAACGGTTTCGGTTCGGTTCTTTAGATTTTTGGCTTCGATTAGATAGTAAAATTAGAAACCGGCTAATAACTGGGAAAGAATCGGGTTCGGTTCTATTACAATTCGGTTCGTTTTAGGATAATTTCAGATAATTCAGATAAATATTGGGGTAATTTGGGTAAACCTATCGGGTAGCTCGAATAAAAATCGGATAATTTCGAGTATTTCATATAAAAGTATTCATGTAATTTAAGATAATTCGATTTGCCTTGTGTTGGTGTTGGGTTTCGTATTAAGAAATCCATTCCATTAAAAGATAGAAAGGCCCGACTGAAGGTTCAGGTTCGTTGGGCATAAGAGCAATCTGAAGCCCAATATGATCAATATGTCGGTTAGAGGCAGATCAAGCTTGCCGAGATCGACCTCAACATAACAAAACACGATCTTTGGCAAGAAGGAGTCTTCGCCCACCCGCATGATCTCCACAAATCAAGGATAAAGGAGAGATCGTCGCTAACAAGAACTATCGAAAAAATCAGAACAAGAAGGTCGAGGATCGAAGCTATAAAAAGGAGAGGAGAGATCTTCTCAAGGGATTCCAACTTAGATATAGAAAGACCACTTCAACTACATTAATTCAGCATCATTTGTATCCTTTCAATTCGATTGTATAAGTTTTTATTTCGGCATTTTAATCCTAAATACATCTTTGATTCATAGGAAATTTACACTCTCATTCTCTTAGTTCAAATCCACCTATAACAAATCCTTGGTGTGAATCCTTTGATCTCACATCTTGGTAAAATTTGATTAGTTTTGGTTATTTAGTTGTTTTAAATTTAATTTAACTAATATTTTTAGGTACAAAAACATATTTCAAATAGTTCCGTATCTATTCGGTTATTGGTTTAATTCCGATTCGGTTTGGATATTTTCAGATATAGAAATATAGAAACTATTAAGGTATTTTTGATTTTTTGGTTCGGTTCTTTGGTTCTAGATTTATACGGTTATGCCTAATCGATTCTATCATTAAATAAAAAGATACAAATTGGTGTTATCATAATATATATAAGGTTACGATATTTTGGAAACTAAGTAAGTTTTGGGGAATTTAAACTATTAATTACGATTTTGTGTGTGGAAAATAAGTAAATAATGGAGGATTTATATTGTTAATTCGTGATCATTTTAGTAACTAACATTTAGTTATATCTTGTGTTTAAATATTTCTTTGTTCTCTAAAGCAAGTTTCCTGCAAAACAAGTAGCAATTTCTCAGTCGAAAATACGATGATGTGGTCTTGACCGACGACTCTCTAACACCCAAATTATAAAATAATCGAAAACATGTTATAGAGAGAAAGTATGTGATGAAAAAAAGGATGTGTTGGTATTTGTAAAGAAAAAGTCACATGTTGTTGAACAAGAAAATAAAACCTATGAGAGATGGAAACTTCTTTCAGACATTGAAGAAAAAGTTATGAGTCAAAAGGCTAAGGTCTACTGGATAAAGGTTTGGGATAGTAATAACAAACATTTCTACCAAATTGCAATAATCCAGAAAACAAATAACACTATAAGGAAAATTCTAAGAGAGGATGGTTCAATAGCTAATAAACAAGAGGACTTAGAAACGGGGGCATCAACAAATTTTGAGAAATTTCCCATGCACACAGATGAAAATATTCAGAGCACATCTGTGGAGGATATTTCTTTGCTTAATTCATTTGGCTAGGGATGGGATTGCATTCTTTATGGCCTATTTCATTCTTCTAGAGAAAAATTTCAGTTGTCCCTTCGCAGCTACACCTTACAGATAATAGTCTACACATTGTGGCGTGAAAGGAACTCGAGATACCACAGTGAAATTCCTATACCTCCTTCGATTCGAAACATAGACAAATCAACCCCCAACTGAATATTATCCCTATGAGGCATGTGGATCAAGCAGTTTGAGGGAGCAATGGAATGGAAGCATGGTTTGCGACAAGATAATCACAATTATTTTGGAAAAGAATGTGTAAATTTTAAAACATTTTGCATCTTTTTGTAAAGATGTTTTCTGGGTCGAATAAATTTAACATTTATTCAAAAAAGTCAAAACGAGAAAGGATCAAATGTCTCGGTCACACAATTGAGCCCCAAAAAATGAATCCGCAATGAACTTACGACAAGTGTGATTTTAGTGTAAAAGAGATAGAGAACGTAAATGTTTAGATGTATCAACATTTACCAAGAGATGAACAAGAACTTAATTGTAAAATGGTCGGAAATGAGATTTGAGGTCTCAAAAGGAAAATAAAACCTAAGTGTTTGGAAGAGACACTACAGGAAATTAGATAATTCCTTACGGCCAAATCTGCCGAGAATCCATCAGAAACGTTGATTTTTGATGGATTTTGATCGGCAGGACTATTTAGTTCAAAATTAAACTTCGTCAGAAATTAGTTAGAAATTTTTGTCGGAAAGAAAAAGAAATTTAATGATTTTCTGATATATCATTTTCAGTCAAAATACCGTCGGAAACCGCTGACAATACTTCCCGAGGAGATTCTGAGGGATGTTGTCGCCTGGAATGCACGATGGGTCTCTAATGGAATTTTTTGGCATAAATATTTTGACGTATTCCCGATAGAGTTATATAATTTAATAAAAAAATAAAAGTTTTATATTAAATTTAAAATCAATTAAACCGGAATAATAGATGTAATATCGCATTTTGAAAACACGTTCTATAAAGCATTTAGAAGGCAAATGCCACCGAGATTTGTACTGATTCAGTCAATTAATCGGCAAAAAGATCCATTGTTTATAGGTTTTTAAATTCAAAATCATATGTATTTCATAAATATGTTATATTTACGTTAAAACTTAGAGCATGTACATTGATAAACCCCAATTTGGGGTTCTTAAGAAATTTTTAATGGTTTTTTAAATAGTTTTTAATAGTTAAGAACTCTCTTGTGTTTTGCTCATCCATTGACGAACTCTTATATGGGGTTCTTAACATAAAAAAAAAAAATTTATTTATTAAACATAGGTCATAACAATCCTTTTGTTTTGTATCCAAATCTACTCTTTTAAGTTTTGAAATTTTGGATAGATCATAGGCCATAACAATCCAATAGTCCAAAAAGATGAAACAAAATGTCGTAGAAGATATGAGCAAGAAGAGAAACCTAGCCGTCACATCTAAAGTGTGATTAGGAAGAACATATTTAGAGACAAACATATGGAAAATCCGAGCATGAATACATAGGATCACCAAAGAATTGAACAGATAAGCTTACAATCATGTGGAGAGAACTTGCAGCCAAGGCAAGAGGAATAGCAACAGAGGTGATCTTGTCCATTGAACCTTTCAAGATGACTGTTTCTATCCTCAAGAACCGAAAGCTTGCTTACAGAAGCATCAAGCTGTTGCTTCAGAACTGAGCCTCTCCGTTAGAATCTTGATATCCGCCGTTGCCTCTTCTTCTTCGTCTACTTCTCTTGTTACAAGTTTAGATATTAATTCCGGTGACTGAGATCTCTGAATTTCAAAAACAAAACACATCAAACCATTAACACAAAGGTTTATGCAAATGTGAACATGATCAACAACTAATCTTCCCGTTGTTTCAATCTCACAAGAACATAAAAAGAAGAAGAACAAACCATAAGAAAATCTATCATGTTTTCCACAAAAGTCTCTCTTAATCACATGTTCTCACAGTAACTCCATTGATAGTTGAAAGTTGAAACCAATGATCAAACAAAGACATTGGTATAAACAGATCAAAATGATAACACGACCAAGGTTTATTGCAAATGTGAACATAAACAAGAACTCATCTTCTTGTAGTTTCAATCAAATTCTAACATAATCTTATAAATTCCAGCATTTTTGTCATCATCTTCTAGAATAACAACATCACCTTCGACACACAGACAAACCAAGTTCGCAGTTTTAGATTCAATTTGACAATCACAAGCTATTTCAACATTGCGATTGAGACTGTGATTACTAAATCTTCGTTTTCACAAAACCAAATCAATTTTCGATAAACCTAGAAAAGAAAATCAAAATATCTTACCCGTCGTTTGGAGGGGAACAATTGATCGAGGCCATCTCCGAACAGGTCTTTTCACAAAGAGATGAACATAATCGTCTTTAATGTATCCCTTTTTCACACAAGACCTTCAAAATACATAGCAAATCATCAAAACCACCAAACTCATCTTTTATATGCTCTGAAATCCTCAATCATACCAGGAACTAATGAATCACAGCAATATGGAAGAAGAACCCTAATTACGGGAAAGGAAGTCGAAGAGATGACATAATCGTCTTTCATCGCCATATATTCCGATGAGAGAGAGAGAATGAAACAGAGAGTTTCAACCTACAAAAAAAAGACGAATGGGTGTGTGCCACCTGTTTAAGAAACGGTTGCTTAAAATCCTAATATAAGAACCGATCCTAAATTTTATTAGGCTTATTCAATTTTTTTTAAATAGAAAGTCCTAAGAAACTGTGCTTAGATCCTCCTAATATACTACGATGGACATGGTCTTAGAGGATTAACAAGAATAACAATGAAATCAGAAAAGAAAAAAGAGCAGCGGCTGCACTTAAATAAGAAAATTCACATATCTTAAGTTGACGATAAAAAAATATCGTTATTTCTCATTCATTAAACCTAAAAATGGAAAATGTTAGAAAATAAGCATTTAGCCAACTCGAACGGGGCACATAGAATTAAATGATGACACTAACCACTAGGCCAATGGTTATTGAATATAATATATATATATATATATATAAAGTGTATGTAAATTAATTTTTTATATATAAATTTTTTTAATTTTATTGTATTATAGATAAAATAAGAAATTATTACCAAAAATTTCCCCATGTACATCTCGAGTTTATTCTATTTTTCAGTAATTTTCTAAGTCCGGGTCAGTCGCGCGTATAACGCCTAGTGTATTTCCAAACAAGGTGTACTATTAGTGTATATATATATTAAAATGTATTTTTGGCTAAACTTTTATTACAGAAATGAATCCATAATTACATAGTGTTTGAGAAACTGTGGACAACTATGGAACATGCTCCGTTGCGCCATTGCTGAAATAGATTTCCTTGCTAGTATATCAAGCACATCAATTATTAATCCATTTGTGGTGTTGAAATATAAATGAGTTAAAAAATATATGCCACCGTCGTACCATCGCGAGGAGATTTTGCTACTTGATGTTCATGGTATTGGTGTTAAGAAGTTTGTTAATCACCACATGGTCGCCTTTCAAAGATTACTTTGTGATGGTTCAGCCACCAACAAAACTGCATAACCCAAATTAGAGCTTGGAGCTCAGCTTCTTTTGGTTACAATCTTCCTTTGAATTTACCCATACCGCAATCAATGAATATTCCATTACAATTCCTTATAATCCATCCTATTCTGAATTCCATGTGTTCTTTTGTGATGTGCAGCGTCATTATTGCATTTGACCCATCCTTGTGTTATTGCGCTTCTATTGGGCAGTTACTATAAGATCGGGACTGCTCAACTGGATCATATTTGTGCCTTGGATACTTGGAATTCGTTTAAGAAAAAAAAGCATCAGATAGTGTGTTGGCTGCATTGTACAAATCAAAGTTCATGGATTCTAGTAAAGAGCCTAGACTGTCTGATTTGCAGGAAATGGTATTAGAGGATTTACGGGTGCCTTGTTCTTACACGAAGTGTTACCGAGCTGCGGAGAAGGCCACAATCAGTATTAGGGGGACTGAATGACAAGTCCTATTTGAAGTTATGTGAGTATCTTCACTTGTTGAAGGTTGCAAATCCTGGAACGGTGACTGATTTGGAAACAAAAGTGGACGAGAAAGGTGTTGAGAGGTTTGTGTGCGATTTTGTGTCGTTTGGGGCATTGAAGGAGGGTTTTAAAAAGCTTAGGCGTGTTTTGGTTGTGGACGGTAGAAAACCAGTTTATAACTAGATTAGTAAAGTCAGAAATAATTACTACTATTAGTAAAAAAACAAAAAGTTAAACTAACTAGATTGGATAAATAGATGAGTTGGTTTTTGTACAAATTCAGTTTAGTTGGTTAAAACTAGTTAGGGGGTTAATTGAAAGAAGGGTTAAGAGGATAAAATCGTAAAGATAAAGTATCCTAAAACACTAAAGTGCATTGATATTGATATGTAATATAGACACGTATAAGTGCCTCTTGGGATAAAAAAACTTTAGAGGAAAGAGAGGGTAGGTTATTTTCCCCTTTATACCTCACTAATTTTGTACCAATCAAAAGTAACAAGAATGAAAAAACCCATTTGTATTAAAAACAATACTCAAAACATAAATCTCCTGTTAGTAACTTTAAAGAATTAAAATTACTATGAATTCATGTCTCTTCTTTCTTTTCTTTCTCACTATCTTTATCCCTCTATTTCTCATATTTTAGTTACCAATCAAATCCTAAATAGCATAATCAGTCCATATTTATTGATGTAATGTTTTTTGATGGGGATTAGAAACATAATACAAATTTCATCACTCCATGTTTATCAACAAATTCTCCTTTTAAGTGTTTATTAGGCAATGTAATGCATGATCGCATATTGCCAAATAAATGTCATTTTAGCAACAAATTGCTAATAATTGATGAAGATGATGTATGTACCAAAGAATGACCATGTTTCTCAATTCATCCTGAGGAGTTTAAAAGATGTAAAAAGTTACTCACATTCTTCGCTATCTCACATATTCTATGCAAAAAAATAAATAAAAAACACAAGGGTATGAAGTGCTTAAATCCATCCACCACCTATTTTTCTTTTTTTAAATTATGTAATTCTGGTTAGATTATCCAAATTGTTTTAAGTTTATGTATTTCAATGAAAAAAACTAAAAACAAAACTAATTATCAAGAATAGGGGGAAAATGTAATAAAAAGTAGAGAAAAAGAAGGCAAAGATGTACAATTTTGTTTTTATGGCTAAAACTTTGTTATGCAAAATCATTGTTTAAAATCTGTTCCAAAAAATGGACATTAATGTTAAATGTCACCATACAAATTATGTTGTACAGCTCTCTTGGTTAGCAAGTCTAAGCAACCGGTTGTGCTTCTTTTCTCGTGTGAGAAGATCACATAAAAATGGATACAATGCAAAAAAAAAAAAAAAAAGTGGGCAAATCACATTAATAGCACAAAAACATGATTCGTCAAAAATATAGCACCAAAGAAGAAAAATCATAAAAATAGCACAAAACATGTTTTGTCACTAAATTAACCCTAACCCTAAATCTTAAATACTAAAACCTAAACCCTAAACCTTGAATGCTAAACCCTAAACCCTAAATACTAAACCCTAAACCCTAAATTATATAATGCTATAAAAGTCTTTGTAATTAAAATAATGCTAAAAATGTAAAATATTTTCCTTGGTGCTATATTTATGATAAGGTATGTTTTTTTGTGCTATTTTATGACTTTTCTCAAAAAAGAATGGATACAATAAAATTTATGTCAAAAATACAAAATGATATATGTATTTTTATTTCATATTAAAATTTAGATGAATGAAAAGAATATGAGATTTTTTTTTAAAATAATATGATGTGTAGAAAAGATTAGAAAATGTATAAAAGAATCAAAATAATAATCAAAATAAAAGTATAAAACATATTATTTATAAAAAAATTATTTATATAACATGGAGTCTCAATATTACAGCATGTCATTGTCTTAGTTATAGTTGTTTTTCTAATTTGAAGAGTCTTGAAGATTTTACACGTTTGATTATATATGGAGACAAAGAAACATCTTTCACACTTCAAGTTTATTCACTTTTGAAACTAGTTTTAACTCTACCTATTGCTACCATTATAGTTGAAAAATGTTTTTACCATGAAAATTGGGAAGACTATTTTGTGGAATCGAATACGTGATCATTTTTTAAACGATTGTGTTATTTGTTTTGTAGAAAAAAATTATTTGAGAAAATAACAAAATAAGTAGTGATAGAAAGATTTTAAAATAATAAAATACTTTTGATAAACTATAAGATAATTTTATTTTATTTTTATTTTTAATATTTATAATATTATGTTTCTGGCAAGAAAATAGTTCTCATTCCGCCACTGGTAGTTATATAGTTTCTTAGACCATCTCCAATGTATTTCTTATTTTTACCTCTAAAATAGAGGAACTCTATAATAGAGGTGGGTTTTGCTCCAATGTATTCCTTTATATTTTCTATAAAAAATAATATTTTTTTAATATTTTTTTTTTATTTTACTAATTATAACTTTTATTTATAAAAGTTACAATTTAACCCATTTATTTTATTTTTATAAAATTATAATATTATTTAAAATAATATGTACTATATAAAAATTATTACATCTTATAAAAATATAAAACATATTAAAATTTTGTTTAACCATTAACATTAATGTATTTTTTCTAGGTATGAACATTCACGTATCAAATCGGGTTTGAGTTGTGTATTTCAGATTTTGGGTATTTCAGATATGAATAAAATGATATTGATCGTGTAATATTATATTTTAAATAGGATTTAGATTGGTACCAAATCGGATCCGGTGCGGATTCTATAATTTTATCTAAAAGTAATCATATAAATTCAGATATATTCGGATACCCGTCGGATTTCAAATATTATCTAATCTGGTACCAAAATAAGAGTTTTCGGATCGGTACCGATTCAGATCTTCGGATCCGGATAAAATGTTTATTCCTAATTTTTTCACAAATGACCAAAGGATGTTTTTCTCAAATAAAATATATTTTGATTTTTAATATTTATTTTGAATATATAATAGTATTATTTATAGTTTGTTAATTATTATATTATTATATTATTAGTTATTAGAAATATTAACATTTATTTGTTTTAGTCATAAACAAAAATATTTAAAAATTGAAGGACTAATTTGTAAATTAAAATTTTATTTTTATTATAGAAAAAAATAGAGTTTCTCTATATATAGACGAAAAACAAAGATCGCTATTTAAAAAAAAAAATATATAGGTGGATTGGAGTAAATTTACATCTAAAATATCTAAAATAGCATTTAGAATCAAAATGTGAGTTGTATTGATTTATATGTGTTGATACCCTACACGAATGTCATAGTTGTATTGATTTATATGTGTTGATAAAAACATGGTTTAAATTTATTAAAAAAACGTCCACCATCTTAACTTTTAGCGATTAGAAACATCGCAATCATGTCATATTTTATTGATTATTGCAATTTTAGATGTATTAGTATCTCGAGAACTAACAAGGCACGTGGTGTGATTGTATTCCACAAAAGGAAGCGTCCATTTGGTATTGTGTGGCTTTTTCCATTTTAGGATCTGTTAAGAAGCTACAGAAGTGAGTAAAGCTTTCTCATTGATGCAAAGAGAGAGGCGACAGCCTTATATATGTTTTGTACATTCATTTAACCTATATACACATAACTATCGTAAATATACGTGGGCCTATAGCCCAATACCCCCCTTCAAGGTGGAGTATGAAGGTTGCAAACACCCAACTTGAGAAGAAACTCTTGAAACTCTTTACGACCGAGCGCCTTCGTCATAATGTCAGCGAGCTGTGTTTTCGTCGATACATGTTTGGTTGCGATGATTCCTCGTAGTATCTCATCTCGGATGAAGTGACAATCCATACCCACATGCTTTGTTCGAGCATGAAACACTGGGTTTGCAGCAAGACTGATCCCTGATTTGCTGTCGGAATATATCGTAGCCGGCGCATCACATGATATATCCAGCACAGGAAGTAGTTGCCTCAGCCAAATGATTTCACTAACTGTGTCTGCCATTGCTCTGTATTCGGCTTCAGCCGAAAATCTGAAAACCGCATCTTGCTTCTGTGTTTTCCATGAGAGTGGTGATCCACCAAGTTGAATGAACCAGCCTGTCAGTGAACGTCTAGTGATCGGACATGCTCCCCAATCTGAATCGCACCAAGCTGATAGTACCAAATCAGTCTTAGCTCGGAGAAGTATACCTTGACCTGGGATGTTCTTTAGGTACTGAATAACTCTGAGAGCGGCATCCCAATGAGGAGGCTTCGGGTTGCTCATGAATTGGGACAATATGTGAATAACGTATGACATCTTTGGGCGTGTTGTGCTGAGGTAAATGAGCTTACCAACTAGACGTCGGTAGGAAGTCGGGTTTGGCATCGATGGTCCTTCAACGAGAGCTAACTTGTGGTTTTATTCGAGAGGAAACGTAACCGGCTTGACACCGAGGAGGCATGTTTCTGAGATCAAATCCAGGACGTATTTCCGCTGACACAAGTATATACCAGATGGGCTGCGGGCGACTTCAATTCCCAGAAAATAACGCAACACTCCGAGGTCTTTCATATGGAAGCAATGACTTAAGTATTGTTTGAATTCAGTGATAACAGCCCTGTGTTTCCAGAGATAATAAGATCGTCAACGTATACGAGCACGTGCAGTCGAATGTTGTCACGAGCTAGCGTGAAAAGAGAGTAATCCGGATCACTTTGCTGAAATCCATAATCCTTGAGAGAATTAGCTAGCTTTGCAAACCAGCATCGCGGAGCTTGCTTAAGACCGTAGAGTGATTTGCGAAGGCGACAAACTTTGGTTTTTTCCTGTGTTCGGAAACCCGAGGGAAATTGCATATAAACTTCTTCGTCTAGATCACCATGAAGGAAGGCGTTGTGCACATCCATTTGGTGAATTTCCCAATCGCATGATGCTGCTTTTTGGAGAAACGCACGAACTGTGACCATCTTAGCAACTGGTGCGTATGTCTCGTTGAAATCAACACCTTCAGTTTGATGATTTCCAAGGACAACCAGCCTTGCTTTATGTCAAGAGAGAGTGCCATCAGCGTTGAACTTTAGACGAAACACCCATTTACAACCAAGAGCAGACTTTCCTGGTGGGAGTTCTTCAACGGTCCAAGTCCCTTGTGCTTCACACGCATTGAGTTCGGTGACGATTGCGTCACGCCAGTTCGCATCTATCACTGCATCTTTGTAATGCTTCGGCTCAACGACGCTTGTAACGGCGTGGAGGTATGCCTGATACTGATCTGAAATTCGAGAGCTGGATATGTAGTTCTCGAGTGGGTATGGTGTCGAAGAAGTTGATGGCTCGTGAAGAATCATGGTGACATAATCAGAGAGTTTAGTCGGGACCTTTTTGGTTCTGTGACCACGGCCCGAAGTAATGATCTCAAAGGAGGTAACATCAGCGACGGCTGTTGGCACAGTTGTAACCGGCTCAGCAGTAACATAGACGTCGGAAGCTGCTGCAGATGGAGGCTCAGAGTCGACAGACAGCTCGAGGTCAGGATCAATAGAGGAGGAATTTCCAGTTGTTTCTGATTCAACAGCATCATCTGTATGTTGTAATTCAGTAGGAGCATTTGTGGCAGGCGTAACGAATGTAGGCTGAGGTGTAGGAGCGAAGTACTCGTCAGCCTCTTCATCAAAGTGAGGACAGTGTTCAGTAGGCTGAGCCGTTGGTGATGATGCCGAATCAGTAACAGAGGCTGCAAGTGGAAATTCTGATTCGATGAATAAGACATCTCGTGATACAAAAACTTTTCCAGTTTCGATGTTGTATACGCGCCACCCTTTCTTGTTGAAAGGATAACCGATAAAAACAGACCGGGCTCCACGCGGTTCGAATTTGTCACCTCCATGTCTCTGGTTGTTAACATAGCACAAACAACCCATCACTCTGAGATGATTCAACGGTAGAGGGCGATTGTAGACAATCTCGAATGGCGTCTTGCCCTCGAGAACCAAAGTGGGTGTTCGGTTAATGAGATATCCAGCAGTAAGAGCGCAGTATCCCCATAATTCAACCGGTAGATTAGCTTGGAAACGAAGAGCACGAGCAACATTGAGGATGTGCCGATGTTTGCGCTCGACGCGACCATTTTGTTGAGGTGTCCCAACACATGAGATTTCATGAATGATCCCTTTCGCAGCAAAGAAATCCGAGAGACATATAAACTCAGAACCATTATCACTTCTAACGGTTTTAACTTGTGTGGAGAACTGACGCTCCACAAGAGCTAAGAAATTCTTTAGATGCGTGGGTGCATCTGTCTTAGATGGCAGTAAATAAATCCAGTCAGCCCGAGAAAAATCATCAAGTATAGTGAGAAAGTAGCGAGAACCGCAGAGAGATGTTGTTCGATACGGACCCCAAAGATCGCAATGAATCAATTCAAAAACAGAATTTGTCTTATTGATACTCAAAGGAAAAGAATCTCTTGTCTGCTTGGCGCGAATACAAACATCGAACTTCTTGGAATCAAAAACACTATTACTTAAATCTGAAAACTTTAACAACGATAAAGCCTTAGAAGAGGGATGTCCCAGACGTTGATGCCACATATCCAAAGATGAAGAGCTCGTCGATGTGACTGCGGATGCAACGTCCACACCTCTAAAAAAATACAGCCCATTTATCTCCTCACCCGCTCCAATCAGCGTCTGAGTGGTGCGGTCCTGAATAATACACAGCCGGTCAGTAATCTGGAAGATACAAAACCTATCTCTAGTCAACTGCGAGACTGAAATGAGATGACACTGCAGACCATCCACGAAAAACACGTCTTGCAAACTAAGACCAGAACCCAGACAAACATGACCAGTTTTGACAGCAGTTGTGTACCGTCCATCCGGAAGTTTAATCAATATCGGAGCCATATCACGCATGTCAGTCAAGTAGTCAAGATACCCTGTCATGTGATTAGAAGCACCAGTATCAATTATCCAAGATTCAAGAAACTGCTTACCCATAGGACGTTCGGCTGAGACAGATTTGCGTTCTTCAAGCATATGGACCAGTGTTTTCCACTGGACATCATTAAATCCGGTTATGCCCACTCGATCAGCATTGGTGAGCGGAGCCTGCGAGTAGGGACCAGCTGCAAGGGCGTAACCAGAGGGACCACCACCACCGCAAGTCGAGACACAATGCGTCGCATGAGTAGCTCCCTTTGTCGGGTTTGCAGGAAGCGCATGTGACCCACGGCTCGTGCCACCAGAGTTTCCACGACCAGCATTAGGTGGTCCTTTTGTCTTCTGGTTCTCCTCCCACCAAGGTGGATAGCCAATTAGACGAAAGCAATTTTCTGCCGAATGACCACTGCGGTTACAATGATTGCACACAACAGAACCTCCTTTGTGAACAGGCCTGTTACGCGATCCTGACACGGCTTGAACCGCAAAGCTAGCTCCTTCATGTTTTTCTTCATTCATGCTCCCCAAACTCTTCGATTCCTCATCCTGAGTAAGTGTGTTATACGCTTCTTCAAGACTGGGCAAAGGTACACGAGAGAGCAGTGATGACTTTACGGTACCGTATGTCGACTCGTTGAGGCCCATGAGAAATTGGTGCAATTTGTATTCTTCCCGTTCCTTACGTACCTCTTCCATCGTCTTAGCCTTCTGGTAGTCGGCTAGACTCTTCCACAAACTGGTGAGCTTCCCATAGTAAGCGTCCATGGTCAGTCCTTTCTGACGACAGTTTGCCAAGTCCGCTTTAAGCCGATGCACACGCTGTCCATTCTTAACGCCAAATCTTTTCTGAATGTGCGTCCACAGCTTGTAAGCTTCAACAATATGAGACATCGACGAAGAGATGTTCTCATCAATGGTAAGTTTCATCCATGAGACAACGAGTGCGTTGTTTGCAACCCAATCTTCGTAGTCTTCAGATTCTTCATTCGGTTGCGGTATCGATCCATCCGCAAAACCAAAATTTTTCCGCGCTTGAAGCGCCAGCTTCAGATTCAAGGACCATTCGTCGAAGTTGGGACCTTTGAGAAGCGGTTTCGAAATTAGGGTTCCAGGATTGTCACTCGATGTGAGGTCATAGGGCGATATCGTACGTCGTCCCTTACCGCGAGTTGCTCCTGCATTTTCTTCACTCATTGTAAATCGGTTCCTTGGATCGTAACGCGATGAAACTTGATTTGTAGTGTGAGTTTTAAAGCTCTGATACCATGTTAAGAAGCTACAGAAGTGTGTAAAGCTTTCTCATTGATGCAAAGAGAGAGGCGACAGCCTTATATATGTTTTGTACATTCATTTAACCTATGTACACATAACTATCGTAAATATACGTGGGCCTATAGCCCAATAGGATCAGAGTAAATTGGTCCCCACTTTTCCATTGTTAAGTCAGCAGATCACACGTAAGTGACAAAAACATTTAGAGACCATGTACATTGTAGTTTCTTAGGAGGTTTTAGGCTCAAGTTTTTAGGAGATTTGATTTTTAAAAAATTGAATTAGAGTAATAATGTTTAGGATCGATCTTTAATTAAAGACTTTTAGAGACCGTATCTTAACAACGTGTCACACTCCGATTCGTATTTTGTTTTTTGTTTTTTTTTTCGGTTGAAACCCTCTGTTCGAATCCAAAGGTTCTCCCTTTGTGTTCATTCTTCTGTGTGTTGTCGCGAATTGAGAAAGAGAGAGTTGTTTTGTGTTTGAGAGGGCGATTAGGAGGCGATATTAGGGTTCTTCCAAAAAAAGGTATAGTAGCTCTTTGAAAATGTGATTTATGGGATTCGATTGAATATTTGCTCTTAAAGGGTTTGATTTAGGGTTCTCCATCGATTTAGGAATCGATTTAGGGTTATTGGTTAGGGTTTGGATTCAGGTTTGATTTAGGGTTCGTGAATGATTTAGGATTCGATTTAGGGTTTCCGTTTTGGGTTTGGATTGGGGTTCAATTTAGTGTTCTTAAACGTAATAAGGGTTATTAAACGATTTAGGGTTCGTTAAAGGGTTGTCAATCGATTAAGAGTTTCATTGAGGGTTCGATTTAGGTTTCCATTTAGGGTTCGTTATTGGGTGTTTATATATATATATATCTGGATTCTCTGTTTTGTTTTTATGGGATTTTGTGTTATGGTCGGCGTCAATAGCTAGCTATGTGATAAGACAAATAATGACATGAGAGAATGAATCTGTTGTGATTATCATCCTTTCCCTAAAACACTAAACCCTTTTGTATATTCTTTACCCTTTTTCATGTGTGTTTTGAATCATATATATGTGTTTTCCGACAATGATTTGTTTGTTGTTTGGTTTTTCGCTTGAGTTTGTGTGTTGCTTGAGTTGTATATAGATGATTTTGAAATTATTTGTAAATTTTTGGAGTGCACCACAACATATGTAAGTGAAAAATGTAGTAGCTTACACTAATGTAAACATCCCGACTGTTTTTATTCATGAGCCCCACTCTCGGTTTGCTTTTTCCAGAAGCTTCACAGACTTGTTGAAAACAATATACTTTGGTTTTGAATGATGACTGGGTTGCTACAATATACTGTGATTCTTTGTTGATTAGACATCCTATTTTGTCTACTGTTGTTATGTTTATTCTAGATATATATTTTGTTTTGGTTTCTGTTTTTTTGGGTATGTTTAGAAAATGTCTATGGGATTAACTTGACCATACTGACGCAGGCTTGATGACGGACCCGTACCAAGTGTGGAGAGACATGAAGAGGCTCCAGGAATACATAGACATGAGAGGATATGTAGCAGGTGCTCCACGCTTTTGGCTAAAGATGGTGGAAAGGAGAAGCACAAAAACACTGTGGATGTTGAAGGGGAAGTAGAAGTTAGACCTTCTGGTGTTAAGGCTGCAAAAGCTTCTAAGCGGAAAAAGGTGGAAAAGAAGAAGCCTTGGAACAGTTACAGAGCATGTTGGAATTGAAAGAGAAGTTAAACAAGCAGCAATTGCTTGCTGTTTACTTGCGAAGATAAAACCACTTTCTGAGATAGAAAATACTCTTAAAAACAAGCTAATTACTGACATGTTGTGAGCTAACTAGGTAGTAAGTATAGTGAAGTGAAGTACTCGGTTTCTAAGTGTTAAATTTCTTTGTTGTGTTGCTAAGTTTTTTGTTCTTTTGTGTTTCAGGGAAAAGCCAAGGACATGTGACCAAGAAGAAGGAACTCAACTTACCTTGTACTATTTTGTTGTGTTGTTCTTCTTTGATTTTTTTTAGTCACGAGTCTTGTTTTATTTTTTTTTGTGTTGCATTATGGGCTTAAGTCACGAGTCTTGTACTATGTTGTTGTATTGTGTTACATGATCTATTTAAACTCTGCTTTTGTTTGGAAAGAAGGAACTCAACTTGTCTTTCTTTGTATCGTTTTCTCTACACTATCTTGTTCCTCTGCTTCAACTGCATCTTCTTCCTCTTTAGTATCGTTTTCTCTAAACTACCAAAACACTATATCTTCATTTCTTGTTTAAAACACTTGCCAAATATGTCTTCATCTTCGACAAATGATCTTGATAATCATTTAAATGATGCTTTTCAAGAAATCTTTGAACAACAATTCGACGATACGTTCAACGTCATTCTAGAGGGCCAAGCAACAAAGCTGAAGAAACGAGAATATAACGAAAGAAATCGCGAAGAAGGCCACAAACGTTTATGGAAGGACTATTTCAGGGAAGATCCTACATATCTGCCTCGTATATTCAGACGCCGTTTCCGAATGAACAAGTCATTGTTCATGCTAATTGTTTCTCGCGTCTCAAATGAGGTTCCATACTTTCAACAAAGAAGAGATGGAGGCGGAAGGCTCGGGCTATCTGGACTTCAAAAGTGTACGGCAGCAATCCGTATCCTGGCTTATGGTTGCGCGGCTGACGGGTGTGACGAATATCTACGACTTGGTGCAACCACTGTGTTGTTATGTTTGGATAAATTCACCGAAGGAATAATAGAGTTTTTTGGAAATGAATATCTACGAAGACCCACACAAGAGGACCTTCAGCGACTACTTGATATTGGAGAGATACGAGGGTTTCCTGGTATGATAGGAAGCATTGATTGTATGCATTGGGAGTGGAAAAATTGCCCAACCGCTTGGAAAGGGCAGTATACGCGTGGTTCCGGAAAGCCGACGATTGTTTTAGAGGCTGTAGCATCACAAGATCTTTGGATATGGCACGCATTTTTTGGACCTCCAGGTACTTTAAACGATATTAATGTTCTTGATCGGTCACCTATTTTCGATGACATATTACAAGGTCGAGCACCAAAACTGGAATACATGGTCAACAGACACAAGTATCATTTGGCGTACTACCTCACAGACCGAATTTACCCACAATGAGAAACCTTTATCCAATCTATATTAATGCCTCAAGGTCCTAAAGCAGAGTTATTTGCTGAACGTCAAGAATCTGTCCGAAAAGATGTCGAGCGTGCTTTTGGAGTATTGCAAGCTCGTTTTGTAATTGTTAAAAACCCGGCTCTTATTTGGGACAAGGCAAAAATAGGAAAGATTATGAGAACATGTATCATACTGCACAATATGATAGTAGAAGACGAACGAGACGGATATATTCAGTTTGATACATCTGACTTCGAACAAGGAGAATCAAGCCGAAGTTCAGAGGTGGATTTGACGTATTCTACAGACATGCCTACAAACATTGGTAATATGATTGACATTCAGAATCAAGTTCGTGATAAACGGATACATCAACAATTGAAAGCCGATTTAATTGAGAATATATGAGACAAATTTGGTAATCTAGAATTATAATTTTTGTAAGTTTAAATTTAATATTACAATAAATAAAATTTTTAATTAAAATATATTTAAAAATAAATAGATTTTTAAGTTAAGAACTCCACTTAAGGATTCATCAATGGATGAACAAAATAACGTAGAGTTCTTAACTATTTAAAACCAATTAAAAATCTATTAAAAAATTCTTAAGAACCCCAAAATAAAGTTCATCAATGTACATGCTCTATATACAAACTTAACAAAGATAAAATGATATTTTATCATGTTTTAAGATATTTTTGAAAGATTATATATAAATATGAATTCATTTTATACTAATTTAAGAGTTTTGAGTTGATGATGTAAATGCAGAATATTTTCAGATTTTTGTAGCTGCATTGTCTAATCATGCAGTATTTTAAATTATCAAAATCAAGTTGAATATTTTGTATATATATATTGGTTAACGATCACAAAAGGAATCATAATTCTTCTTTCATAACTTATAAGAAAATGAGGCATCTATATGTCCAAAGGGAATCATAATTCTTCTTTGATAACTTATAAGAAAATGAGGCATCTATATGTCCAGCAGTTAAGATCATTAGAGCTTGTTCAATGGAGGTTCTTAGGTTTTTTTTTAAAAAAATTAATAAAATAATGTGGGTCTCACATGAATAGTTAAGAAACATGATACAAAAATTCCTATCTAAAAACTCGTTTTTACACTATTCATATGACGTGGCGGTTTCTGATTGATCACTTTATTTTTTTTTCATTTTTAATTTTTTTTTTTAATCTATTCGAAAAAAATATTAAAATCTAATCTATTAAAACAGGAAGGTTTGCCATGGTACATAAATGTTGTTTCCGGAATTTGCCCTTGATATTATTAGGATTTGTAATCTTCATTAAGGGTAAAACTGTAAAACAATTTATATTTGATTTATTCATAATATCTTATAATATCTTTTGTTTTCTTTTTTTTCTATCATAATCATATCTAACGAAAATCTTTTTCAAAAATTTTAATAAAAATAATATTTAATTCCGAAATTAATATTAAAATAAATATTATAAATTATTCTTAACTAAAATTTAACTTAAAGAAATAAAATCAAGCATAATTAAGTTACTAAATCAATTGGTACATATAATTATATAATTTAATACATAATTATTTTATAAATTATATAATCATTAAAATTAATAAATTATTATTAAAATAAGAAAGTAGTATATAATATTGTACTAGCATGCGGGTATAAATTATTTATTTTGTAAGAAACGTTTTTTACGATTGTACTTCTTAACGGGTTGTTTCATCAAATTTTAAAATATTTAAATTATAATAAAATGGGCTAAAAATAAATTAACCAATTTCGATTTCTAAAAATAAAATCTGCACGAGTAACTAATTCCAATTGATATATTTTAAATTTAATATAAATATTTAAATTATTTAATATTTATATTATTCAAATATATGATGCGTCAAATTATAGTTCATGTTTGAATACAATTTTTAACGGGTTGTTCCATCAAATTTTCAAATTATATATCATTACAACACGTGTTGAAAAATAGATTAACCAAGTTCAAGCATGACTAATCATATACTAAAAATAACAATAAAATACAACTACTAATATATAATATACAAGTTAATAATATCAAAACAAAAACAAAATTTATTAAATTTCTTCTCACATTTAGCACTATATCATCTTATTTTCATTTGATATAGATTAGACGAAATAGGTAACAAAATTAATTTATAAAAAAATAAAAATTTAAGATAAAAATATATATTCTAAGAATGAAAACATAAACCCGCGCTTCTTTAGCGCGGGTCAAAATCTAGTTTAATTTAAGAACCCCACTAGAGTGGACATGCTCTTACAATGTGATGATTTCACGGATTTGTTCTCCAAAACTTAACTATGATTGGACATTGAAAGATCTTAGAGGATTATGCTTCTAGTGGAAAGGCGATAATATGTCTGCACTCTTTTTTTCTTGCTTGTCCCATTGGAATTTTTATAAAAATTTTAATGAGACAACAAATAACATGCAAATGATAGATCGAATGTTATAAAATTATTTATGAATGTCTATTTCACAAGTAACATAATATTGTAGTAAATTCATGTATGTTACTAATATTGTTTTGGCCTTATAAATATAGAGACCACTCTCTCCTTAACATACACACAAAATAACAATACAATACAATGTAATTTATTACCTTATGTAATTCAAAAATGAATATTCAATGATTATGTTTTTCCTTATAATTTTGGTGTTAATTCTCTTAGTTTTGGAATATTTTTAGTTTCGCTATAAAAAACTGTTTTGATTATATATATATATATACATATATATATATATATATATATATATATATATATATATATAAGTTTCTATACCAAAAAATTAAACTAAAGATGTTAATTCAAATTGATTAAAAATTTACTAATATTAGTTAAATTTGTATGATTTTGTAATTCTTTTCATATTATCTAAACTTTTTAATGGAAAATATTAATTATTTTCCTGTCATCTTCAATTATATAAACTTTTTTTTTTCTAGCCATTCTTGTGTTTTTCAATTTTATATATTTTGTCAATGACTCAATGTTGATCACTTTCAGGTAATAGAACTTTTGGACCCGCCTGATGATATCTACAAGTCTACACCTAATAAATATGGTCCCGATTTTGTAGCCAGTGAATCCGTGATAGCCAAGTCTCTCTTTACACCCACAAAATTTGTAGGTAAAATAGTGTACGTGTAGATATACTTTCCCTAGATGACAAATTCATATAAATGTTTTATTTAATTCGTTATATCGCAACTCTGTATGTAGTTTATCATGGATTATCATCCACAAAAGGAAGTGTCAGATACATAATTTATTTTTAATTATTTGGGATCTTTATATCTTTGGTACCCACCACTCTTCGAATGTGCTACATCCCCGACTGTCCGTGTATCGCAATTGCAATCAATATCTTTAAATCCAACGTACGATATGTTTGCATGTGACAAACACAAACAAAGCAAAAATGACATTACGTAATTTTTGGTAGATGGCAAATAAAATATTTTATATAAGTTTGTTTCTATTTGTATAGATTCTTCTGATGGTCCAATAATTCGTGAGACACAAATCGGTAATTTAGAGTAGATGATGCTGATTAATTTTAAGGTTAACTGGCTCTTTTACCGAAATTTGAAACATTTTAATTAAATCAATTTATTTATAGATAAAAATTTAGTTGATGCAAAAAAAAGAAGATATTACACCAAAAAAAAGAAAGATAAAATTTAGTTATTTCACATGTTGACCAATATCATAGCCATTAGGGCGCAAACGTTTGTCCGTGTAATTGGACTTTCTTGGTTTATGAATGGGTACTTGTCTTTCTTTTACTTTCTCCTCTGAAGTTATAATTTTATTAAACCAAAAAGAAATGCGTTTTTAGGATCCAAAAGCCGGCAAAAAACAGAACTTTTTCCGAAAACTAAGCCCAACAAAGACAACAAAGCCGGCGGAATAAGAGTACATCCCCGGAAACAAAACCTACATCTAAAACAGAAACAAACGATACAATCCAAAGCCAATCAAGAACAAACCGAAATTGCAAATCTTAATCCGTGCGAAGATGCCTGAGTGAGATTTACTGCCGTTGCCCACGGCCCACCAACGATAACATCGGCTACCCGAACAGATGCTGAAAGACTCTCTTTCAGACTCAAAGAAACTAGACTTCACAACCCGACAAGAAAACCCCTAAGAAAGGATTACTAAGACTTTCGGATACGGTTGCGACGTACTACTATACGCCCAATATTCACCTATATAGAAGCCCAAAACAAATCCAAATCTCCATAGACTTGAATCAACTGAAGCCAAACTAACACAAAGAACCCCGAAGACTAACCCGGAAGAACCAAAGAATTAGAAACCACCCACCGCAATCTCCTGCAACGAAACAAGAAAGAACAACCACTGATGACAAAACCGAACCTTGAATCAACGAAAGTCCGAATAGAAGAGGTACCTAAGATTTTCTATTTGAAATCCGATTGACCCACATCCCTAACAATTCCAAAAACCGGAATCTGCAACCAACCCAGATCTAAAACTAACCCTAACAACACACTCGACGACAACACACACGCAAAATCACGCCAAAACAGAGACCGAGAGAACCTAGATCTATCGCTTAAGCTCAGACTCACCATCCATGGAGAGCAAGATTCCAGGCAAGGCAGAGGAGGGGGCGACGACAGCAACGGACGCACCATCAACCAAGAGAAGACAGCGACTGTCGGCGACGAGCTAGACAGAGCGGAGCAGGGCAGACGGAGGACGAAAGCAGGACCAGACCAAAACCGTCGTTCATGGCGGAAGGAGATGGGGCCGAAAACTAAAGGCGACGAGCAGAGGAACCCACCCCGGCCACGACAGAGATCACCGGCCGGGGAGGAGGCGAAAGGTGGATGGAGGCAGCTGCTTCTCTCGCTAGGGTTTCGTCTCTCTCTCGCTAGGGTTTCGTACACACGTTCATCTATGGGTACTTGTCTTTCAGGACATCCTTCTTTTGGTATATCAAATTCTGCGACCGCTTCATCGTTAGAAAAGTTTTCTGATGATGCGTCCGTCGATAGCATGGCTAATTAAGACTTCGTCACTAGGTCTCATCTATGCGATCGTATGCAAGAAACAATAATACATAAATTAAACGATCATGATAACTTTGCGAGGTACGAAATCAATAGAAAGATGAAGTATATAGACATATATACGGGGATTCAATGATTTTTGAGTCTAGGATGTTGTCGTGAATGTTGTTTGTAGATATCAACGCATTCAAATAAAGGTTATTATGTAAGCATCTTTTAAACTACATAGCATTGATATATTCTCATAGAACATGGCTATGATTTTTTTTTTTTTAAATTTTAGTACGTACAACGAAAACAGGTTTTTAGTATACAATGGTGTTCAAACAAAACTTATATATGACAATTGCTCATTGTACTGAAATCAGAAATCATCGGTAATTCGTACATTGGAAACCTATTTAGGTTAATCTTGTCATTTAGGTCTAGCATAAGTAACGAAGTCCTAGAGGCGTAAAATGGACCGTAAATAGGCTTTAAATCATCTGTCGTCGAAAATCCGTCGGTAAAATTGAGTCAAACGGTCAAAAACAACAATTTTTACATATGTTCTCCCAAAACCGTTTCAAAACACTTTCGAAAGTTGGAAAAAATGGATATCTATCGGTTTTGCTGTCGGTTTCCAATTTAAAAATAGAAAACTGGATTCCTCTTATTTTTCATCTTTAAAATTTTTTTTTTTTTCTTATTACTAAACTCCGAAAATTCTCTTTTTTCTTCATAAATTTCAAAAATGGACATTGTTCGTTTGACAGGCGAAACCCATACATACATTACTCATGTAATCATGAATCCGCATGGGGAATATCTTCTTGTCATTCATCCGTCCAGCCAAAACCGCGCCATATGGTACTGTTACAATGCAACGATCTACATCGTCGCTAACAATGTGATCGAACATAGTTGGTCCGGGTATTGGCAGACATACAAGCATATTCCGGGGGGGGGGTCTGAAAATAACTTGGTTCTACGCTTTTCTTTAAAGTATAATACTTCAATACTTATGTTTTCAATTCTTAGTTTTTATAATTAATTCTGTTTTCAAAATTTCATGATTATTTTAATTTTGTCTCAGACATTATCGGGGAAGTTTGGAGTGAATTTTACAAGATGCTCGATCGGTATTTCAGACCAAAATGTACCGCTTGAAGCTACTTTGGCAAAGAGAAAACCAAAGACAAACATGGATTACTGTTCAGGAGTGGAACCGTATGATCGAAAACTGGAACGAGACAGCGGACGGTGATTAGTTCAAGAATTAAAAATGTTAATAATTTAAATAAATGTAGTATTCAATAAAAATATTTCATAATTTTGTTTTTCATTTTCGTCCAATTAAAATTTAATTTTTTTTATATTTGAGTATATTTATAAGTATTTAGAATTATTTAAATAAGATTTTTATATAAATATAGATATAACTTAAAATCATTTAATAATTTTTATAAAACAAAATGAAATATAAGATATATACATTTGTTTGTACGATAGTGTATCAGTTTTAGAGCATATTAAATTTGCAAACAACCAAGGTTTGAGACAGACCAATCCTGGGTTCTCTTTTTAAAAACCAGCGGATTTTCAATGGGTTTTGTAAATCAAAACTTAAAATATAATCTATTGGTTGTAATACTTAAACGATTATAGCAACATGTTGTAAGGGTTTCAGAGCATTGTAAACTTATAAACAACCCATGTTCGATTCACACATAACCTAGATTTTCCTTTTTATTAACTGAAGGATTATCTTTGGGTTTTTCATTTCTGTCGGTAATTCGTTGGTTATTTAACCACAATTTGTCCAATTGTTTTTGCGAAAACTGAAAACAATATCCAAAAATAATTGAACTGTCCATTTTCGACGGATTACCGACCATATATTAAAATTCCGTCGGTAATCGGATAAAAAATCGACTGAGTACTTCATCTTCTTCCTTATTATCTGCGTTTTTCTCTCTCTCTAACCTCCGCCACTCCGCCATCTCTCTACCATTTCTCGATGATTCCGGCCACGAAACTTCAATTTCGACTGCAAAACCCCAAAAATCATGTAAGTTTTCGTTTAAGGAAGTTAATTTCAAATAAAAATTGCATGTGTTCTAATGAAATATTTAGGCAGTTTAGGTTGATTTAAGGTGAATTAGGGATTTGTTTAGGTTTATTTAGTTAGTGATTGTAATGAAAACGTTTTTAAAGTTTTAAAATAAAATTAGAAAAACCTTTTCAAACATTTATCAACGTTTTTTCCAGATTTTTATGAACTTTTTAAAAAAATTGAAAAACTTTTTTGTATAACCCTCAAAAAACATTCTAAGTTTTTAATCATTTTTATAAAAATTCGTTTATTAAAATTTTATAAGTTTTATTATTTTTATAATATTTTTTATTTATTTAATAAATTTTAAGGTATCTAATAAATTAATAATTTTATCATTTTATAAATTTTGGTAATTATTACATAAATTTTTATATATTTTATAAATTTTTATAAGTTAATAAAATTTATAATTTTATACATTTTCATAAATTTTTAAACTTTTCAGAAATTTTGACCTTCCTGATCGGCTCAGCTTCGACCTTCCCGGTCGGCTCAGCCCAGATCGACACAATCGCATCAGCAGGCTCCTAGTGGGAGTCGTGTTATGTCTCAACTGCGAGAGATACAAAATGTTTCACACCCATTGCTTAAGATATTGAGGCACTAGTTTAGCAGTTGAGATGAGAGATGCCTATACGACTTGATCCCCGTTTCGAAGGCCCACATTCTGTCTATTGATACGTTGTTTTGGATTCAGTAAATTCATTTTTCTTGATTATTATTATATACGTTTAATGTTTATTGTTTTTGAAATTTTTAGGTTCAGGATGACGGACGCTAAGATTACGAAGTGCATCTTGAGTATAATGCACAACATGCATGCGTACGCATATTCGACGTACACCAACATGCCATTGTCGGATAGACATAACTTGTTCCACGAGTTTGCGGTACATGGTACATATCTACTTACAATATCTTTCAAATTTTGTTTACTGTTAATTATTAATAAGAAATTACACCTGACGTATGCTTCTAGAAAGAAAAAGAATGAGATTCAGCTCTGCATAATTTTTTTTTTGTAGCAAGAGTATACTTTGGATAAGAAGTATATTAAACTTGTCGAGAAGAAGTTTCAGACGAAGACGAGATCGCATTATACTCACACCATCGAAGCAGAAGTGGGCAGCGGAAGATGGCCAATGGATCAGGACGTCTGGATCGGTTCTTCCATCATTGGTCGGAGCGAGGTACATCAGCGAATTATTCAACGAACCCGAAGAATCGTAGGAGCGATAAAGGCAGTGCCGAACTATAATGCAGGAGTGAAGAGCACTTTATAACGGAAAATTGAGCTTGGAAGTTTATAAGTTGTTTTTCATATTTTAATAGTTTAATTTCTAAGTAATGCTTCTTTTTTTGTAGACCGACGAGAAGGATGAGAGCCGACGTATGTTGAGCTGGTCGAGGACGGCCACACCAACGAGATTTAGGATCCGATATCTAGAGAGTTGTCGAGGATTTGAAGAAGCGAGTGGCGGAAGTGCTATCCCAGCAATCCGAGGAAGGGTCGACTTCTGGGACTTCGCTATAGGTGCAAAAAACGTGGCGGAGAAGGGGTCGTATATTCGGTTTAAGAAACGTGGCGGAGAAGCTCTCGGCACCGCTTTCACGCTTCCATCCGACACCGACTCTTTCACTTCAGCATAAAATGCGAAGAATGAAATCGCAGGGTTGAAAGAGACCTACGTGACAATCTCTCCAAATAATAAGTAACCAACCAGAAAAAAGGAGATGCAATCTCATATGTAAGGCTTCATGTTGACATGTCGTCTTCCACCAAGAGTGGTAGCTGGAGGGGAATCGGGACAGTTACATGATGGGGAATCGAGATCAAGATAGGGACTTCTGAATCCTGAATCTTTGTAATATTAAACTTTTTAATGTTTATGAATAATTTTATAATTAAAAATTTATAATATATTTTCGTTTTTTTTAATTTATATTAGTAATCTTATTTTATAAAATAATATTTATATTATAAATATATATAATAAATAACCTCGGTAATCCGTCGGTTTTAGACCATTGGTTTATTCTCGTCGGTAGTCCATCGGTTAAATACCATCGGGAATATATCGGTAATTTACCATCCAAAAACCATTGGTTAAATACCATCAACAAATGTATATGACGGATTACCGACTAAGCATCGTCAGTAAAATCTTGTTGGTAATCCGTCCATTTCTTATCGTCAATAATCCATCGTATAATCGTTGGTTTTTTCTTGTCTATAACTGTCAGAAAAGCGTTGGTGATTATCCGTTGATAATCCGTTGGTAATTTCCGAAAAATCAATAAATTTCAGTTTCCGACGAAATATAACCGATAGATTTCAGTTTTCCGTTGAAATAGAACTGACAGATCGAGTTGGTTGAGAATCCATCGGTAATGGCTATAACCAACGACATTCGATAGATTTTCCGTCGGATATAACGTGTTTTTGTGTAGTGTATACCTTCAGCGTTAGATAAAATTTATTTTTCTTCTTCTTTTCTTTAGACAAATTTTCTGATGTCGATTATGTAGCTAAGAATTCGTCACTTCGTCTCATCTATGCCATCACATGTAACAAATTAACAAGATATTAGGGGTCGTTAAACGATTATGGCAACCTTTTGAGGTGACACAAGGATGTAGATGTATACTTGGATTTGATGATATTTTAGCCGAGGAAGTTGTTTGTAGATATTAACGCATTCGAACTCAGGTTCTTGGAGCTGAAAATATGAGAAATATAAAACGTTTTTTATAATGTTTATCGTTTTATATGAGTTTATGTCAATGTACCTAAAAAGTTGTGATATACCTTAATAGATTTACACCTCCCCTGGAGGCAAAGGAGTGAAAGAGAACATATCATCAACAAAGGAGAAGCCAAATGCTTACTATTTCTCTTCTCTATATATCAACGGTCAATAATCATATATATATATATTGTATATACGCATGTGTGCGTGTGAAAAATACTTAACTAAAACCAAGTGCTTGTGGTGGAGTGGTTCCTTTTTATTGGTGAGAGTTGCCCTGTTAGTCATGGTCAGGGATCAACCCCCACAAATGCGTTTGACCATATATTTATAACACTTGGCTGCCGGGGTATTCATATGGTCTCTCCAGGTCTAGTCGGATTTCACGTACGTTGATCCGAGAACCAGCTAGAAAATTGCGTCTCCGCAACCTGAGTCGGAAAACTTATGGTGCGTAGATCCGAATCATCTGAATCATCAAAAAAAAAAAAATATACTTAACTAGTTTTGCTAAATTTGAGCTTCGTAACTTTTTCTTTTTATAAACTTTGAATTGTCTCGTGTAAAGTTGGGTAGAAAACCATTAAAAGACGAATTAATGCAAACCTAAGAGCAACTCCATCAGCAGACTGGGTAGGTCTCTTACGCCAAAAAAATATATTAAAATAATGTGGGTCTCACGTGGGGCTCACATTTTTTTTTAAAAACCGTCTCCAAAATCCCTTAGTTAAGAGACGTCTCTTGCCTCGGTCTCACCACGTGTCCAGCTTCTATTGGTGATCTTGAAGAACAACTTCTGTCTAAGAGAAGGAGATTCCATGCAAACGTTAATGAAGCAAGGACTTGGACATGGAAGCAACGTGAAGATGAAGCAAGCACTTCAACCAATGGAAAAACCGATGACCAAAGTCAACCAAAACCTGAAGACCGAGATGGTACGGTGGGCCAGAAACCACCGGAGCCGGGATGAATACAGTCTTTTGGAACTGCCGAAGGTTGAAAGGGTCCCTGGTAGTTCGATGCCTTAAAGGGAGTAAGTCAACTTATTCCCCGGACATACTCTTTCTTGTCGAAACAAAAAAAACCCAATGATGTAATCCGTGATGTTGGTATTCAGTTAGGTTATGACTTTGTAAAGTGTGTTTCTCCTAGGGGTATGGGGGGGGGGGGTTAGCATTGTTATGGAACAAGAATGTTGATGTGACTTTCAACTATGTGGATGAAAGATTAATCGATTGTAAAATAAATAATAAAGAGATCTCTTTCTATTTGTCTTGTGTTTATGGCCATCCTATAAGAAGTTTGAGACACATTTTATGGGAAAGGTTAGAGAGAATTGGTACAACCAGAATGGGTCCTTGTGATGCGGTCATCAGAATCAGACTAGACCAGGCACTCGCTGACTCAATCGCTAGCTCAACCACTACGTCAGTCACTACGTCAGTCAGCACACTGACTAACTCAACCACTACGTCAGTCAGCGCAACCAGACCCGACGGAGACCAACAGTCAGAAAATGAAGCACTCCGACCAATCCAGGAGGAACCAATCAACAAATCCAATTGTTCTGGATTCCCATCTAATCAGAGGACCAAGGATAATTGGATTCAAACCAAAAAGGAGTAATGGTTTGAAAGATATTCAACTTCCAAATCAGGAGATGCTACACTTGCCTTATTTGGAAGATCATGAGTTCAAATATTGCCAAACTCGAACTTGGCAACCAGGAGACTTATTATCACTTCTAGAAGCACTCTACAACACTCTCAGAAGCACCAGCCCACACAGGATCAGGCGGATCCTATTGGAACATAAACCAACTCAACCGGAGCTATTTATGGAAACTAGGGAGACCAATTGGTTTGCACATTATCAAACCAAGATTTGGAAACCAGGAGGCAATAACCATCAGCCAGAAGCAATAGAAGACGTCCTTAGCATCACCAAAATGCACAGGATCAATCACATGAGCTTATGGACCAACCTTCCATATATGGACACAAGCGCAAACTTCCCATTTCTTGCCAAAATCTTCCAACGGCTCTATTCCTTTAGCTGCTGTGTCTTGGACGTCATTTACTATATACAAGATGTTCCAGAGAAGCTCACTTATCCCCTCAAACCGTCCAGATTCAAAGATCACATCATATCTTCCTATTTTGGTTAATTCTCCTTAATGGCTCCAACGGCTAGTTTATTGTTTGTTTTTGATTTCTTTTCTTATTTAGAAGTTTATGAACGTTGTAAGAGCATTATATAAGCTCCATTAGACCATTTGTATTATTCACCCTTGATCAATTTTAAAGCAATAGAATTTCGATTCAGTTTTCTTCCACAAAGTTTGTGATTTCTTTGTGTTTGTTCTCTAGTCTATTTGAGTGATTCATCTAGTGCTATAGAATCTGTGGTCTAGAGTGTTGAGTGATTCATATCTCTGTCCATCAAATTGATTGAGTGAGTCAATCCCTACCATCATCACCATCTCTACCTTCAACACCATCTTCCGCATCGTTTTAGCTTGAGATCATCTGATCATCAAGTGGTTTGGCATCAGTGTGATTCTGAGGCTACATCATCTGGTATCAGAGCTTCAAAAGCTCCTATCAATCAGGTTGTGTTCATCCAACCCTTATCTTTTATTTTGGTTGTTGTTTCTTTTCTTTTAAAATCAAAAATCCATAAAAATTGTGATTCTGTTTTGTTTTCACTTCTATTTTGTTTCTTTGCATCTTAATTCATAAAAAAAAAATTGTTTTCATTATCATCTATTTCATTCTGTTTTTATTGTTTGATTCTTTAAAATCAAAAAAAAAAGTTTGTTTGTGTTTCTTTTTATTTCTACTTCTTTGTTCTTAGTTTGTTTCAAAAAAAAAAAGTTTTCATCCTTTTGATCTTAAATCAAAAAAAAAAAAAGTTTTCATTGTTTGATTTGAATTCCTTTAAACCAAAGGCCCAAAAAAAAAGTGCTCTTTCCATTTTTGTTTCATTGTTTTCGAAAATTCAAAAAAAAAAGTATAAGAGAGTCTTTAAAAGCTTGATTACATATAAATCTTTTTCCATATTTGTTAAAGACCAAAATCGTGTGTGATAATTAAAGGAAAGTTTCAAAGTTTGGTTTTTTTCTATTTTTGCAAAGAATTCTGTCATTTGTTTCCATATTGAATTCGTGGTATACCTTGATACAGCTATTCTTAACTTGAATTACAGGTATTAAGCAATGGAAGAAGAAGACAATTGGGAGCAAGAGGAACAATTTATGTCTGAAGAAGAAGACACATATGGAGACAATGGGAGTGAAGTAGTAGAGAGCTTATTCTGCTCAGATGAGGAGACAGAGTATAAGACGCCACCATGGCCAGGAGATGATGCCTCTGAATATGGTTATGATTCAGATGGTGATTCAGGCTGTGATCCTGAGCCGCAGCACAAGGAGCTGCCCACTACAACTTCATCTTGGAGTCAGCTGTGCATGGAAATCAATGAGGAAAGTGAAGACTCAGAAGCAGGCATGTATGGAGAGTACCACCCACCTAGGCACATAAGTGCATTCCAGAACCATGGAGTTACTTCATACCGTGTACCAGCTCAATGTCAGCTCACTGATACAAGGAAAGCTACAGCACAACAAGCAAGCACAAGGCAGCCAACCACCAGGACAAGAGGTTCCCTAATATTTTTAGGTTGTAGCCAAAACCCTGAAGATTATCTCCAGTGGGAGACCAACATGAAGAAGTGGTTGAAATCCAACAATATTCCTAAGGAGGAGAAGTTATCATATGCTGTTGACGCACTCACCGGAGAAGCATATAAGTGGTGGCTAAGAGAGTGTACTACAGGCTTCTACAACAAGCCAGTACTAGATTGGGGAGACCTTAAAGCAAGGATGTACGGAGAGTTTGCGAAGAAGCACCAGACACACAAGAAAGTCATTTCAAAACCCCAATGCCAAACAACACCAAGAAGAGTGAAGGTTTCACCAGTTTTGCAGTCTACTTCCATGCCTAAGAATGCTTATTGTCCTGAGCCCAAGAAAGTGTTTGCAAATACTTGGACAAGTCCAGCAGAAGCTAAGAAGACTGCTCACGCAAAAATGGATCAGAAAAGGCCAACCTCCACACTCCCACCAGAACCTCCAAGCATACAAGAGCAGTGGCAAAAGATAAAAGAGATGCTGCAACTAAAGGAGAAGAAAACCGAGCTGAAGCAGAGTCATAAAGCCTTTATGAACCTAGAAGAATCAAGAGGTTCTCCCAAGAAAATTGCATCCAGCTCCAACACTCTACCTAAGCTACAAGACACGCCAAGTAAAGGTAAGTCTTCTAACTTTGTGAATATCAAAGTTCAGACATGCTGTAGATGTCATAAGAGAGGTCATTTTGCTGTAAATTGTCCCCTTAAGAGATTATTGAAAGAAACATCACTAGGACATAAAACTAATTCAGCTAAAACCAGTGATAGTTTAGCTTATTCTGATTTGTTATTTCCCAATTCTAGTGTCATGTATTTGTCTTTGTCAAGAGGATTTGAAACAGGGAAAGAAGAACTGAGCAGTAAAGGACATGAGCAAACCAAAGTCAGTAGGGAAGATCAAAGACCAGAGAAACATGTCTTGTTGGTCAGGAAAGAAGACGAACATCTAATGATCACTAGCTCACAGGCTGACAATGTAAGTACAAGTGTCATACAATCCGTTTTTACTACTCCAAGAATAGATATAATGCACTTGTTCTTTCCAATGAGCATCTCTACAGATATAAAGTACAAGGGAGAAGAAAATGTGAAGAGAAGCTCAGAAACAGTCCTTACACTAAGTGTTCAGACTGATCAAGGCATAAGAGGAAAGGAGAACATCAAGGAGAAGCCTCCGGATCCGATGCTTATCACGAACATTCAACATGTTCTTCAAGTAAGCCATAACTTAACCAGCTTTGTTTCACTTACTCCTAAGTGTGTGCTACTGAACTTACTGGAACTAAAAGAAATTAAAGCTTGCACAGATG
The DNA here is from genome assembly GCA_030180135.1 of Orychophragmus violaceus. Taxonomy (NCBI): domain Eukaryota; kingdom Viridiplantae; phylum Streptophyta; class Magnoliopsida; order Brassicales; family Brassicaceae; genus Orychophragmus; species Orychophragmus violaceus. The sequence continues at coordinate 42,495,656 of CM058239.1, forward strand.
TAATTCCTTGTTTAGAAACACCATTTGTTAAGGAAATTGTTTCATCTTATCCTAAGAAACCTATGACACACTTGTTTCTTTGCCAAAGTGTTGAGCATATTTCAGGTCTTAAGGAGAGCAGGAGCAAGATCAGCAAAGTAGGCGTCACCCCAGCTCAAGGAAGAGGAGCATTGCTGTTCTATCTACTCAAAGAAGAGCCACCGGATGCTCCACAACTCAACCGGAATCAAAATGATTCCCAAGGTAATCTTCTAAACCCTCATTCACTTCACTGTACTAACTTGACTTATCTATGTGCAGGTGATCAAGTTTTGAGGACAAAACTTCTTGAAGAGGGAGGGTATGATGCGGTCATCAGAATCAGACTAGACCAGGCACTCGCTGACTCAATCGCTAGCTCAACCACTACGCCAGCCACTACGTCAGTCAGCACACTGACTAACTCAACCACTACGTCAGTCAGCGCAACCAGACCCGACGGAGACCAACAATCAGAAAATGAAGCACTCCGACCAATCCAGGAGGAACCAATCAACAAATCCAATTGTTCTGGATTCCCATCTCATCAGAGGACCAATGATAATTGGATTCAAACCAAAAAGGAGTAATGGTTTGAAAGATATTCAACTTCCAAATCAGGAAATGCTACACTTGCCTTATTTGGAAGATCATGAGTTCAAATATTGCCAAACTCGAACTTGGCAACCAGGAGACTTATTATCACTTCTAGAAGCACTCTAAAACACTCTCAGAAGCACCAGCCCACACAGGATCAGGCGGATCCTATTGGAACATAAACCAACTCAACCGGAGCTATTTATGGAAACTAGGGAGACCAATTGGTTTGCACATTATCAAACCAAGATTTGGAAACCAGGAGGCAATAACCATCAGCCAGAAGCAATAGAAGACGTCCTTAGCATCACCAAAATGCACAGGATCAATCACATGAGCTTATGGACCAACCTTCCATATATGGACACAAGCGCAAACTTCCCATTTCTTGCCAAAATCTTCCAACGGCTCTATTCCTTTAGCTGCTGTGTCTTGGACGTCATTTACTACATACAAGATGTTCCAGAGAAGCTCACTTATCCCCTCAAACCGTCCAGATTCAAAGATCACATCATATCTTCCTATTTTGATTAATTCTCCTTAATGGCTCCAACGGCTAGTTTATTGTTTGTTTTTGATTTCTTTTCTTATTTAGAAGTTTATGAACGTTGTAAGAGCATTATATAAGCTCCATTAGACCATTTGTATTATTCACCTTTGATCAATCTAAAAGCAATAGAATTTCGATTCAGTTTTCTTCCACAAAGTTTGTGATTTCTTTGTGTTTGTTCTCTAGACTATTTGAGTGATTCATCTAGTGCTATAGAATCTGTGGTCTAGAGTGTTGAGTGATTCATATCTCTGTCCATCCAATTGATTGAGTGAGTCAATCCCTACCATCATCACCATCTCTACCTTCAACACCATCTTCCGCATCGTTTTGGCTTGAGATCATCTGATCATCAAGTGGTTTGGCATCAGTGTGATTCTGAGGCTACATCACCTTGGCTCATGATGAGAGATTTCAATGAAATCCTCAGCCCAAATGAAAACAAGGAGGTCGTAAGAGAGATCAATGGAGTCTCCAAGATTTCAATAACATGGTCAATTCTTGTCGAGTAACAGATTTGCCGTCCAGTGGTAATAATCTAACTTGGAGTAACAAGAGGAAAACAAATTTAATCTAGAGTTGGATCGACAGAGGTTTTGCTAATGATGAGTTCCAAGCGATGTTCCCTACATCAAGAGTGCAATACTTAGAGATGATCGAATCAGATCACCGGCCAGCTATAGTAACTATTGATAATAATACTGTGAAAGGAAAACGATGCTTCACCTTTGATAGCCGACTGACTGATTATCCGGAGCTCCGAGACATTGTAGCGGATGGGTGGAATGATGACTCGTCTGAACCTGGTCCAACGCTGAGTAAACGTATCAGAAAATGTCGCCATAATATTGCTCATTGGAAGAAGACGGTCGTGAAAAATTTTGCGAAACAGATCAGATCCTTATCTGAGCAAATTGACAAGGCCCATGATGATCCAAATGTAACAGCCACGGATCTACAACGTATGCACATGGAGTTGGTCCAAGCCTACCGTGCATAAGAAGCTTTCTGGTTTCTTAAGAGCCGAATCCGCTGGATGAGATTTGGTGATGGCAATTCACGGTTTTTTCAAGCAACCACTAAAAACAGACGAGCACGGAATAAGATAATCACAATCCGAAATATGGAGGGAGTAGAAGTGAAGGGAAACAATGCGATAGCAAGAGAAGCGCAAGACTATTACGGTCAATTATTTTCCACATCGAACCCAAACAATCTTCTTGAAGCGCTATCTACTATTTCCTCAGCGGTTACTCCTGAGATGAATGAGTCATTAATAAGAGAGATCACCGGCGACGAAGTCAAACAGAGTGTCTACTCCATTGGTGAGAATTGCGCACCGGGACCGGATGGATTTACAGCTCACTTCTATCAAACCTATTGGGACATCGTTGGTGAAGCAATCACTCGTGAAGTTAGGGCTTTTTTCAGGACTGGTGTCATGCCACAAGACATCAATCACACCAACCTATGCTTGATTCCAAAAATCTCCCCGCCAATTACTATGAAAGATTTCCGTCCAATTGCATTATGTAATGTGATCTACAAGATCATCTCAAAAATATTAATGCTGCAGTTGAAGACAATTCTTCCACATGTGGTAGAGGAAAATCAGGCGGCCTTCATTCCGGAAAGACAAATCACTGACAATGTGCTGCTTGCTCATGAGGCCTTCCATGCCCTACGAACAAAGAAAGATGTTCAACATCATATATGGCGATCAAAACGGACATAAGTAAAGCTTATGATCGCATAGAATGGTCCTTATTGGAGGGAGTTTTGAAAAAGAAACGATTATGTGCTCAATGGACTCGATGGATAATGGCCTTCATATCATCAGTATCATTCTCTGTTCTCATCAACGGCAGTCCTTACGGACACTTTTCAGCCTCTTGTGGACTGAGACAAGGTGACCCACTCTCTCTATATCTTTCTATTATATGTTCGGATGTTTTAAGCATGATGACGAAACAAGCTGAGCGTGATAAGACAATACAACCATTGCGGTTAAGTGTCGGAGGGCCTCCATTATCTCATTTCTTATTTGCCGATGATTCACTCTTTTTCATTTAAGCCGACTCACAAAGTAGCAATACACTGGTGAAGATATTTGATTTGTACGAAAAAGCTTCAGGTCGACAAATTAATTATGAGAAGTCCACTATCACTTTTGGTCAAAAAGTATATGAGCATACAAAGGAGAACTGTAAAGCACGTCTGCGAATTTTGAAAGTGGGCGGTGGTGGTAAATATTTAGGTCTCCCGGATCAGTTTGGGCGTCATAAAAAGGCGATGTTTAAATACATAACAGATTCTGTCCGCAACAAAACAAACGGTTGGCAGAACCGCTATCTTTCTAATGCTGGGAAGGAAATACTCATCAAGTCTATCGCATATGCTATGCCCGTTTATTCAATGAACTGCTTTGAGTTACCTATGGACATTTGTACGGAGATTGATGGCTTAATCTCTCGGTTTTGGTGGGGATGCTCAGGTGGAAAACGTAAACTCTCATGGGTTTCTTGGAAGAAAATGACAGTATCCAAAAAGAATGGAGGGTTAGGCTTTAAAGAACTCCATCAATTCAATCAAGCCCTGTTGGCGAATACTCTCTGGAAAATCCTTCAAAGACCTCAGAGCTTGATCTACCGCGTCCTTAAGAGCCTCTACTTCAGGAAGGACGATATATGGTGTATAAGCAAGAGGAACTCATCTTCTTATGGCTGGAAGTCTCTACTCTTTGGACGGGAATTACTTCTACGAGGACTACAATATGGTATTGGAGATGGAAATTTCACAAAACATACTGACCCCTGGTTACCAACGGTTCCTCCTCGTTCACCAGCATTGCTTCCATACACGAATCCCTCGTTACGGGTTAGTACTCTCATTTCTCCGCTAACTCGTCAATGGAATGATGAAACATTGGCTGATCTTATTGAAGTTCAAGATCACCATCTTATCCGCAAACTATTTCTGCCCCCATGTCCGACCGATGATTTCAAAATATGGCCGTACACAACGGATGGGATTTACATAGCCAAATCAGGGTATGTTCTTGCGACACAACAAACGTCTCTATCTCCGGAAAGAAAACCTCCATTATCTGAGTATCCAGATATTTCTAAAAATATCTGGACAATTGACGCTGTCCCTAAACTTAAACACTTCTTATGGCGTTTATCCTTTCAATCTTTGGCTATTAAAGATAATCTGAGACATCGACATATAATCTGAGACATCGACATATCTTAGTTGACCCGTATTGTGCAAGCTGCTGTAACCATCTCGAAACGACAGATCATGTCTTCTTCACATGTCTTCGGGCGCAAGCTGTCTGGAAAATGTCCGGCATACCACTGCAAATGCTGTTAGACGCCTCTACTCCACTATTAGAGAAGATCAGATATGTCCTTCAATTTGCTGCGAACCATAATATTCCTCGAGAAACACGTATTCTTCCTTTCTGGATCCTTTGGAGATTATGGAAGAATCGCAATGAACTTTTGTTCGCTGAAAACTTACTCTCTAAATCGGAGACACTGCAACGAGCACGGACGGATGTATTGGAATGGGTTATAAGAACGTCAACAAATATGTCAACCCAATGTACGGGTTATCCTCGCGCACGCACACTCTGAACATGGGAACCGCCACCTCCTGGCTGGGTTAAATGTAACTATGACGTGTCTCATCGTCAAGGTGACCGAGCCTCTGGTTTAGGATGGATAGTCCGGAACAACTCCGGTTGTTATTTAGATGTTGGTATGGGCAAATTTGAGGGACGACAAACAATAGAGGAGGCGGAGCTATCGGTATTACTATGGTCAATGCAAGCCTGTTGGGTATACACTACGGGAACGTCATCTTCGAGGGAGATAATATGATCATTAACCAGCTTCTCAATGGATGTGACAAGAACATCAAGCTACAGCAATTACTACAAACAGCTAAGGATTGGTCGCACCGATTTATCTTAACAAAATATCAATATCGGCCCTGATCTACAAATAAGTGCGTAGATGCCTTGGCTAGGAAGGCAGTGGCTGGGGAACATCAATGGAAGTTATATCATGTTTGTCAGAATTTTCTAAAACATCATGTAATCAATGATTCTAATCATTAATAAAGTTAGACGTTAAAAAAAAAATAGTATCTATCTTCCCATCTGTCCTCCATGCAAATGTAAAGTCAGAGGCGGACCTACATTGGTGGTAGGGGTGTCGCCTGACACCGTATTAATAATAAAAAACGTTTTTGCAGGTATAAACTAATGAGTTACTTTAGTTCAGTTGGTATAGTTTGGAATGCTTTGTCACCCCTATCTTGAGTTCAAGTCCTACCCAAAACTTATTTTATTAATTTTAGTTTCATTGTGACACCCCTAAAATAATGGGCTGGGTCCGCCACTGCGTAAAGTAGTATTTCCTTTCATCAAAATAAATTATGTTACGTCCAATTTCATAAAAACAAATTGTGGAAGTTAAAAAAATGAATTACGTTAAACATTTATTGTATTATACTGTATTAAACATTAATATTAACTACTTCATTATTTTAATTTTTTTCTTTCTCATAAACAACTTTTAATATACAATATAACACATGAACTACTAAAATATTTCATTGAAAATGATTTTACAACATCAACAAATTTCCTGGAAAAGAAGAAATTATTCATAATTTTAATATTTAAATTTTCAAAACTTACATATTTCTTATAAAAACTCATTTATTTCACTATAATCTTATATTTCATCTATTTATGTCAACTATGACTGATCAAAAATTCAACTTTCCTAAAAATAAAACAAATATTTGTTTTCAAAATTTTAAAGTTAATTTGCTTCATAATTTCATTTAGTTAGAAAAAACACCTATAAAAAATATACAAGTCTCAATTTACTCATAAGTAAGACCATATGTCGACACATATGCAAACCGAAAATTTGGCTATATTACTTTGCAACAGTTAACAAGTGGTGGTGGTTAATTAGTATTAAAAGCCTTGGAGATAGTGTACATCCATCACAGACTAATTTTTCATGATTGGTATAAATGGTCTTTTTTTTTTATAATTACTAAATCAACGTCACTCGAATTTGAATTTTAAAACTTATAAAAAAAGACTAGCTCTTTAGAGAGTAAAAACTTACCTAAATAGATATATAAAAAATTATTGGATAATTATAAATAAAAAACTCATTCTCTTATATACAAATTTTCCATCTAAACGAACGGTCGAGACTAAATTTATCTAATGGTAGAGATTACTCTCTACACACTCCAACGATCTAATGGTGGAGATTATTCTCTCCATACTCCACTCTTTTCACTATCTCTACTATCACAATACTCCATTATCTCAACTTCATTATTACACTTCCACATAAAAATTTACTATCTCACTTTATTAACTAAAAGTTTCTAGAATTTTTTTTTATATATTTACATTTACATAGATAAATTACCTAGAAATTACTTTAATATTGTGAGGTCTGGTTCATTCACTTGATTTGGGCCGTGACATTCTTTTCCACCCATTTTGCCAGACCCTCGTCATCGTTGTAGTTTCATTGTCACTACGTAACCCCCCCCCCCCCGGTAATCTTTTTGTCATTCTTTTAACTTAGGTTACCTTCTTTGTTACATTTGACTCATCCATGCCCATAGGTGTAACGAACTCCTCGTTCTTCTTGATTCTTTCAAACCCTTATCAAAGGTCGTCATTTTCACTCCTGAAAATGTCTTAGCCTTTCCATTATCAACATTTTTATTAAGGGTCGATAAGAATTCTTTCCAACTTCCTATCTGCGACGCTTATGGTAAGGACCATGCACATGCATCCTTCTCAAAGATCAAAACCATTTATCTGCGACGCTTATGGTAAGGACCATGCACATGCATCCTTCTCAAAGATCAAAACCATTTCGAGATAGGGTATCAACATCATCAATTCTTTCTTCATAAATTTCCCCATTCAGAATTCAACACATTGTGTGATTTCAATAAGTGGTTGAGCCTTTGTGTTAACCGAATTATTATGACCTTCTTTCTCCATCCAAATCAAAATGAACCTCTGTAATACACTATTTCCAAAAATATAGTTAAAGGGTAGAAGAAAAGTCAACAGGGGTAAAATTATAATTTTACAAGTTTATGGGCAAAATGGTAATTTTGTCAAAATTTGGGACGGAAGCCAAGACGGGCCAAATATTATAGTTTTTCAACATAAAGAATATTTACAAGACCAGAATTGGAAGAAACGGAGCAGAAACGGGTTTTTCGGCTTGTCGGGAATGGAAACCAATTAAACCACGAAAACTTCAGAAATTCATAACCGGAGCTACGAAACTCCAAACGAGGTGATTCAAGTTGCTAATTCATATAAAATCAAGGATAATCAATTTTTGGAGGTTTGTGAATTTATGAGAGCAAGGAAGGGATTTCTAAAATATTAAACTCTGAAAAGCAAAAACCAAAGCGTCGGGAAAGTGTGGGATTAAGCATGGTTTAGAACGGTTTAGGAAAGGTTTTTTGGCTCACAAAACACCCTGAGAGACAGCTGTCTCATGAGGATGGCGCCACCACACTCTTGATGAGTCATTGCATGGCTTTGATGCATGAACCTAAGGAATAAATCATTTTGTTAAGAGAAAAACTTCATTCAACTTGAAAAAACCTCTCTCTAACTTTCACCCACGACCTCACCTCTCTCCTCTCTACATAGTTTTCTGGAAAACTCATAAATTCCTTTGAATCTTCAAAGAAACTCAAGAACATTCATAGTGTTCTTCAAGACTTGCATCACAAGAAATTCCATAACTCTTCAACCATAAGTCGAAATCACTTGCTACTTGAACCATTGGATTCCTCTTGATCTCCTCTACAACCTCCATCTACCCCTTGCCATCGCCGTCGCCGGATGTCACCGGAATATCACCGGATAACCACCACCGGTGAAGTTCTCTTGGTTCTCTCTCTTCCTTTGGTGTTTCAAGTAACCTCTCACCTCTCAGCAGACTTGCGACGGATCTAGGAGTGTTCTTAGCCGCCTGATCTCAGAATCAGTCACCAGAAAAGCATGGAGGTCGCCGGTCAAAGTTCTCTCCGCCGCCGGTCAACGCTGGAGAAGTCCACCAGAAAAGCTTCACAGCCATCAGTTTGTAGCCGGTTCTTCAGTGATCGGTCTGCATGGGTTGGTTCAAGATTTGGGGTTGGTTTATTCTTGGTTAAGCCACGGTCAAAGCTTGGGTTAAACCGGTCAATGGTTAGACCTAAACCGGTTTAACCTAACCGGTTCAATTGGAAGCCGGTTTAAGTGTTTAAGTTGGTTTGGTTCAATTGGGTGGTTCAGCCGGTTCAGTGTGGTCAACTGGTCAGCGGTCAAAGTCAACGGTAAATGTCGATCAACACCGTGATCAATGCCGGTCAACGCGTTTGACTCCGGCCGGTTCTAAATCAGGCGATTCTAAGGTTGTTCGGAAAGCTTTGGGGTTCGTGTCCATGTGTTCAAGAGGTTCGGATTTTGCTTAGGGGTCTTGGGATTCTTATCCGTATCCGTGCCGTTTATTCCGCGCTTAATCCCTGTGAGTCGGCTCAAAACCTGGAGTTATATAAAAGCATTTAGACTGGAAACTAGAAACCATAGCTTTGATATTGCATAACTGTAATGAATGTGATTGATATTTGATAATGATTGAATAAGTGTAAAACGGTTAGGGTTCGAAGATGCATGCTAGGACCGTAGGATTAAAAAGGAGTAAACCGATTGTGTGCCACTAGGTTGTTAGAAACGTTGATTGATGCATACATATAGTCATTGCATGTTAGGGCCGTATATGCATATATACGTATTAAAAGAACGATATCGAATGAATCTATATACGGGAACTAAGACGGTACTAAAAGACATGATTAAACCTAACAAACGTATATAGTATGGAACGGATATCAGGGTTAGGTTTAATACAGATAAAGGTAAGGAATGAATTAAGTAAATGAATGATGAGACGTCTGGGCGTATAGTAAGCTACTAGCTATAAACTGACGGATCGAGGAGTGATTAAAAGACACATAGGGAATGAGTAATTGAAAAGGAAGTGAAGTTATTGTGAGCCGTCTACAGATTAGTGATCCGCTAATCCAAGGTAGCAGACATAACTGAGTTGTGAGCCATCTATGGGTTAGCAATCCGCTAATCCAAGGTAGCAGAAAAAGAACGAATTAAAAAGATGTCAGAAACTGAAACCCTAATAGGCTTGCTTGTGTGGTTGTTGGCTGTTGTGTGGTTACTTGTGTTCTCGTGGTTGTTGTTGTTGAGCTTTCTGTGCAGGTCTGTTCGATCGTCTCGGTGTTGAGCCGAGCGATCCTTGTGGACACTTGACTCGGTACGGCGTCGAGTCAGGGTAGTTGTTTTGGCGTGTGCAGTCTTGCGGAATACTGCGTGTTTACATTTCTGCACTAGGGCTCTAGGGTGCGTTAGATTGTGCAAGACTAGGTTTTCGAATACGTTCTGGTACTTCCGACCCGATTAGATACGGGGTGGTGATTCTGGTTATGGTGTTAACCTACTGAGTGACGCCAGTAGGTGTGTTGTTCGGAGAATACGGGGTCATTTCCTAGGCCCGAATCGCATGGAAAATGAGGTTACCATGGGGTAGCCCGAGTCACTGTGTATCGATGTACTGAGAACAATGTCCTAGGTCGTGAGACTTCGTGTTTACATCTGGGAGTCGTGGGTTAGTCACTTGTCGGTGGCTATGAAAACCCAGTGAAGTTACCGAGATCGTAAGGTCCCAGGTGTGCGTGTGTTGTTTTCATAGTACGCGATAGATAGATCGAGTCTCAATCGAGGGCATGTGCCGCAGTGCTTCGATTTCCCCTAATCGTTTTCTCTTTGTTTTCGCAAGTGCTTGTGTGTTGTGGGTTTGACACGACGTGGTAGTGCGTGATCGACCGTTTCTCTATTGTTTGTTATTTTTGGGTTTTTATGCGGGAAATTGTAGATGCTAGATAGAATAGAAGCTGTAGTGGGGAGCCATCTCGCTGGGTGATCCTAGATCGCTCATTAGACCTTTTTGTGTTTTTCAGGTTTAGTAGCGATGGACGCGGGAGGTCCTCGGTGTAGTTTCGGGATGACTTGTGGCTGGGTTTTGATTCAATGACTTTGGGATTTTCTCTCGGTTCGGCTTTGGCGCAATTTTGTATTAAGATGTGATTGTTTGATTACTTAGAAATGAATATGCTTCCCAGATATTGTGTTTAGTCCGAACCGACACAACTCATGGAAGTGGTACAAGTTGTGAAGCTTTGTACTACAGATGTGAGGATAGAGAGGTCAAAGACGGGTTAGTGCGGGCCTTTGTCTCAAACCAATATGTCTCTGGCTTCGTCTTATCGCGATTTTTTCTTGTTTGACTTGCTCGGATCGACTTGGTCATGTTCTTGTTTGATTGTTGACCAGTCAGCTCGACGGTCAGTAGATAATGGGAAATGGGCGTTACAAAAGGTGGTATCAGAGCATGATTCGTCATGGGTTTCAAAACTGTTCATTTCTGATTGTTTTCCGTGTTTTATCGAGTCAAAATTGTGTTCTACCCAAGCATCCATTAGGAAACCGATCCACATATGTAAATTCGGGGTTGGGATGGTAAAAGGATTTTGTATTATCTGTACTAGCATGTATCCGTGTTTTTGTTTGCAGTCAACGGCAGAGTGTCCTCGGACGGGTGGTGTGTGGGTGTGTGTGTGCACAGAGTGATCCTAGTGAGCATCATGAGTCGACGAGGATCAACAGTGTCTTATCGGACCTAGTTGGAGCAGTATCAGGATGGTTTGAGAGCGTAGGATGGTCATTCACGCGGTTCACATACGTCAGATAGACCACCAGTTCCTCTCCGAGCACCTCAAGGTGCCAGAGAAACAACAGCAGATTGGAGACCTTTTCCCGACCCATTACCTGCGGCTCTGCGTGACGATGCTGGTACCCCATACTTGTTTGCAGGGATGATTGGTTACTTAGGGTGTACGTAGATAGTGGATTGCCATCATTACCACCACAGTTACCGAAGCCAGTAGTACCACCGTTGGGCCAGGAGATGATTCCAGAGGCGCGCAATGTGCCTTTTCTATCTATTTTACACACCTTTGAATTCGTTTCGCTCATTAGGGGTGATTATTTGTTGAGTTTGTTACCTGCGGTGTTCAATATGGATATGGAGCCTATAGACCCATATCAGCACCAGCACTGGGAGCAGCATGTGGATGAGCAGGTAGCTATGCTTGAGGATGTTTTGGAGCAGCAGGTTGGACCTCATCACCAGACGGATCCACAACCTGGATCACCACGTACACAATTGGATATGTCTGCATCACCGTCACCAGGATCTACTGAGCCATTATCTGAGACCGAGCCCTTATCTGAGTCAGAGACGCATTTGAGTCAGTCACAGCACCAGCAGAGATGTCGGAGGTGAAGGATTATGTGTGTTCATTGGTGTAATTATCAGGTTACAACCTAGCACATAATCAACTAGGATCTAGGTGATTTGCAGTTGAATCATAAACAGATCAGATTCATTACCTTGTGATTGCAGCGGATTGATCAAAGGAATGAAGAGATCTGCAAGAGCTGATAGAAACCGGCTCCTCCTAGGTATCCACACTCTTACAAGCTATTGGATCAGGCTGCTAGACCAAGTCAAGAATCAACAGAGAGAGAGAAGAAAAGAGAGGCAAAAAATCGCAGACAACTGAAGCATTAGGGCTTCCTGCGCCTCCTCCTTCCTTTATATGGGCCCAAGTAATTAAACTAATGGCTCATTAGGCTTTTGGGCCCAAGGCCCAAATCAGACAAAAGACTGTCTTTTGTCTGGCCCAATTCTCTGTACAAATACAGTAAATGCCTTGCATCTTACTGTATTAATTCCATTTTAACTTTCCCGTTAGCTATGGTGTGTGACCCTTTGGGATCATACAATACTGGTAATAATTCCTAAACTTATAGATCATGAGCGGGCTCTAGCAAGTCATCATGATCACCCAGTATTTATGACTTATGTCTGATCTCGACACTTATCATACTTTCTAGAGATAGTACGGTAGATTTCAGGACATTCCCAACAATCTCCCACTTGTACTGGAATCCTACATTCCCTAATCCTTTTGTCTCAATATCTCGATCTGACATAAGGCAAGATGCGTGTCATCCTTATATAGCCAAACCATGTTTATCGGACCAGATTTGATACTGACAATGCAAACGACTTGGGCAAGTCCGTTTGGGAGTGGCCACTCTCTTACCAGCTATCAAGTCTCCGATTGGCCTAGAGATATTACCTCCGTTAAACGGCAGGGACAAATCCCATCTTGTTCCATCACTATGAACTACACACTTTATAATACACCCAACCAAGGTCCTTATAGCTCCCAGTTACGAAACAGCGTTAGACAATGATCAAAGCGCATCACTCCATGTGCAGCCACATGCATGCGAACTCAGGTCTAAGGACTATAGTCTATAGTCGTATATGAGAACCTCTCATGACACAGATATTAATATCTTGTAGAGTTCTCATCAGCGGGCCATGTCCGGTCATATGCTCCCCTACATATACCTATGTGTCGACTTTGATGCAGCGCATCTATGACCCCTCGAAACTTGGTCATAAGTCTCAACACAATCTAGTCTCAAGTGGTTGTTGGTGTTTCAATTTCAACAACCTTCGACTATGGACACTATGATTTATGTCATTTCGTTAAATATGGGGTTTCAGGATCAAGTCTACTCATGTACTTCGATGGCCCATATATAATGACATGAATCATTTTGGAACGATTATTTATATCACAGTTAAAATAATCCAGAAATCATAGATTTCACAAACATAAAATATTATGTTTACATGAACCTTTCAAAACAACTAAATAAAGCCCTTTACAAACTCCCACTGAAATTAAGACTACATCTTAATTTCACTTATCCTACAGCTACAGTCCGCGACTCGTGCTTAGGCCTAAGGAGTGGCTTCGTTAATAGATTAGCAACGTTCTCATTCGTTGAAACTTGCTGATCTACTTAACACCTCTGTCATTTATCTCACGGAATATGTTATACCTACCCTCAAGGTGTTTGGACCTCTGATGTGCAGCTAGTCTCATCTATGCTGGGAATCACATCAAGTTCAGTGATGAACTCTTCTTTCCAAACAACCTCTTTCGCCGCTACCCAAGCTGCGAAATGTTCAGCTTAAGTCATGGAGTCAGCAACAGTGCCTTGCACCGCCAGACAGACACAAGATATAACCGGACTGTGACCGGAAATCATCTTTGTCTGTTGGAAACTTGCCTTTCAGACTCTACCGACTTGTAGCACCTCACTTTCTCCGTAAATCAAGAACTTATCCTAAGTATTTTCCAAATACTTGAGGATATTCATTACGTCTATCCAGTGATTCTTTGCTGGATTTGACTGGTCTTTACTTGTCTTGCTTAACAATAAAGCAACATCAAAACAAGTACGTGTCATGGCATACATGATAGATCCAATTGCAGACGCATATGGAATCTCATCCATGCATTCAAGCTCAGCAGATATCGTAGGACACTGTTTCTTGCTTAACGTAATGTCATGTGACATTGGCATAAAACCCTTCTTGGATTGCTGAAAACGTGTAGGACTTTGTCAGGAGAAATGTGTTGGATTGTTCGGTTGATCCTGATTCAATTCTCATATTGATATCAACCTAAACATGCATCAGATCTAGGTGTTCTTATTTAGAAACATTATGATCTCACCTTTTACCTGTTTGTTGCAGCGGAATTGATGAACAGGTCAGAGATCAGGGAGATACACCAAGGGATGAATCCTCCAAAGGCTCACACACGCAATCACAGGAAACTGGCTGCTAGACCAAGAGGAGATGGGGCGCAGAAGAGAGAGAGAGGCGCGGCTGAGTGCTAGGGTTGGGAGGAAGAGAGTTGGCTTTTAGTCATTAAAAGCCTTCTCTTTCCCTTTTGGGCTTTTGGGCCCAATCTGATTAAATCCCATTTAATCAGACCCATTAATCTTTCTCTCTTAGTACGACAAATGCCTAGCACTTTTGTCGTACTTCTGTTAAGCCGTTCCTACTTTATTTCCTGCTAGCTTAAGCGTGTGACCCATATGGGATCATACAATAAAAGCAATAAGTCCGAGACTTATAGATCATGAGCGGACTCTAGCAAGCCATCATGACCCCCAGTATTGTATGACTTATGTCTGATCACTGACATACTCTTACTTTATAGAGACAGTACAGAGATTGCTGGACACAATTCCAACAATCTCCCACTTGAACTGGAATCTCTGTATTCATAATCCCTTTCGTCTCAATATCTCGATTAGTCATAAGGCAAGATTAGTGTCATCCTTATAAAGCCTAATCTTGTTCATCGGACTCTGATTTGATACTGACAATCCAAACGACTCGGGAAAGTCCGTTTGAGCATGGCCATGCGTTTTCCAGTATTCAAATCTCCGATTGGCCTAGAGATATTCACTCCATTTATATTGGAGGGACAAATCCCATCTTGTTCCATCACTGTAAACTACTTATTTCATGATGTACCCAAACAAGGTCCTTATAGCTATCGCAGAACGATAGCGTTAGACAATGATCAAAGTGCATCAGTCCATATGCAGTCACATGCATGCGAACTCAGGTCTAAGGACTATACTCTATAGTCGTAGTAAGAATCTCTTATGACACAGATATAAATATCCTGAAGAGTTCTTATAAGCGGGTCTTGTCCGGTCGTATGTTCCCAACATACACCTATGTACTGACTTTGATGCCGTGCATCTATGACACACTGAGACTTTGTCATAAGTCACGTACCAATCCAGTCTCACATGGTTGTTGGTGTTCCAGTTTCAACAACCTTCGACTAGGGACATGATGATATAAAACATTTATCAAATATAGGATCTCATGATCAAGCTAAATGACTTCGATGACTCAAGATCAAATCATTTACTTCGATGACCTATAAAATGGTTCATATCATTTTGGAACGATCATTTCATCACAGTTAAAATAATCTTGAAATAATAATTTCATTAAAACATAAATAATGTTTTACAAGAACATATCAAATAACTAAAATAAAGCTCACAAAACTCCCACTCAAATTTAGATTACATTTCAATGTTTCTAATGCCTACAGCTTCAGTCAAGAACTCGAGCTTAGGCCTTGGGAGTGGCTTTGTCAACGGATCAGCGACATTATCATCTGTCGGAACTCGGCTGATCTTGACTTCCTTTCTATTAATGATGTCACGTATCAAGTGATATCTTCTTTGAACATGCTTGGATTTCTGGTGTGATCTTGGTTCCTTTGCCTGAGCTATAGCACCATTGTTGTCACAAAACAGTGCCAGAGGCTCAGCCGCATCTGGTATCACACCTAGTTCCATAATGAACTTTCGTATCCAAACAGCTTCCTTCGCTGCTTCTGAGGCGGCGATATATTCAGCTTCTGTAGTGGAATCAGCAACGGTGTCCTGCTTGGAGCTTCTCCAACTTACTGCACCGCCATTCAGACAAAAGACATAACCGGACTGTGACCGGAAATCATCTGTGTCTGTCTGGAAACTTGCGTCCGTGAATCCACTGACTTTAAGCACATCACTTCCACCGTACACCAAGAATTTATCCTTAGTATGTCTTAGATACTTCAAGATATTCTTTACGGCAATCCAATGGTTTTCACCTGGATTTGACTGGTATCTACTCGTCATGCTCAATGCATAAGCAACATCAGGACGAGTACAGATCATGGCATACATGACAGATCCTATTGCTGATGCATAAGGAATATTCTTCATGCGCTCAAGCTCAGCAGCCGACGTAGGGCTCTGCTTCTTGCTTAGCGTTGTGCCATGTACCATTGGCGTGAAGCCCTTCTTGGAATCTTTCATGCTGAATCTTTGTAGGACTTTGTCAATGTATGAGTCTTGACACAAGCCTATCAGCCTCTTAGGTCTATCCCGATAGATCCTAATTCCAAGAACGTATGCGGCTTCACCCATGTCTTTCATGGAAAAACAACTTCCAAGCCAGTCCTTTACAGACTTCAGCATTGGAACGTCGTTTCCGAGAAGCAGTATGTCATCGACATACAGAATAAGAAATACAATCTTGCTCCCACTAGATTTCTTATACACGCATTGTTCTTCTTCGTTTCTGATGAAGTCAAATTGCTTGATCGCTTCATCAAAACGAAGATTCCAGCTCCTCGATGCTTGCTTCAATCCATAAATGGATTTATGAAGCTTGCATACTTTCCCAGCATTGTTTGGATCTATGTAACCGTCAGGTTGTGTCATATACACATCCTCTTCCAGAATACCATTCAGGAAGGCGGTTTTCACGTCCATCTGCCAAATTTCATAATCATGAAAAGCTGCTGTTGCTAGTAGAATCCGAATAGATTTCATCATAGCCACCGGTGAATAGGTTTCATCGTAGTCCACGCCGTGAACTTGTCTGAAACCTTTTGCCACCAACCTGGCTTTATAAATCTGGACATTTCCATCCACGTCAATCTTCTTCTTGAAGATCCATTTGCACTCGATGGCTTTTACACCAGCGGGTAAGTCAACCAACGAAAATACTTGGTTGACCGACATGGAGTCCATTTCGGAATCAGTGGCCTTGCGCCACTTAGAGGAATCTGGGCCCATCATGGCTTGATTGAAGTTCGATGGTTCATCACCATCAATGATCAAAAGATCATGACAGTCAGTCACGAGGAATCCCTGATATCTCTCGGGTTCGTGACGGATCCTCCCGGATCTTCGAACTTCCGGTACTACAGGTTCAGGCTCTACAATTTCTTGTAGGTCCTCCTGCTGCTCTTCCTCATTAGGTTGAGCAGTTTCCTGTTCATCTTGAATTTCTTCAAGCAGTACCTTACTCCCACTGTCTTTCTTAGAGAGAAACTCCCTCTCAAGAAAGTTACAATCCCGGGCAACAAAGATCTTGTTCTCGGAACGTAGATAGAAGTAATAAGCCTTGGTTTCCCGTGGATAACCAATGAAGTAGCATTTATCAGATTTTGGTGTAAGCTTATCTGAGATTAATCTCTTAACATAGGCTTCACAACCCCAAATTCTTAGATAAGACAGCACTGGAGCTTCTCCAGTCCATAATTCATATGGTGTCTTCGCTACTGCTTTTGATGGCGCTCTATTTAGAGTGAACACTGCTGTTAGCAGAGCATATCCCCAAAGGGATATTGGAAGGTCTGTGTGACTCATCATAGATCGAACCATATCCAATAAGGTCCGATTTCTCCTCTCAGACACACCATTCCATTGAGGTGTTCCAGGAGGAGTGAGTTGGGATACGATCCCACACTCTCTCAGATGATCACTGAATTCTTGGCTTAAGTATTCTCCTCCTCGGTCGGACCGAAGAGCCTTAATGCTTTTGCCAAGTTGGTTCTGTACTTCATTTTGGAATTCTCTGAACTTTTCGAAAGATTCAGACTTATGTTTCATCAAATAAACATATCCATACCTACTGAAATCATCAGTGAAGGTAATGAAGTACTGATAGTTTCCTCTTGCATTAGTGGACATTGGGCCACACACATCAGTGTGTATCAGGCCCAATAAGTCACTGGCCCTCTCGTTAGGTTTATTAAAGGGGGCCCGTGTCATTTTGCCCATCATGCAGGATTCGCATTTCTCACATGACTCAAAGTCAAATGAGCCAAGAAGTCCATTCGAATGGAGCCTCTTGATGCGTTTTTCGCTGATGTGCCCTAAACGACAATGCCATAGAAACGTTCGGTTTTCCTCATTAGGTTTAAACCGTTTTGTATTAATGTTATAAATTGGCGCGGATTGATCGAGTATGTAAAGCCCATTCGTAAGAGGGGCAGAACCATAGAACAAATTGTTGCGATTGAAGGAACATAATTTATTCTTAACTGAAAAATCATAACCTTCCAAATCCAACAAAGAAATTGAAATAATATTTCTGCTTATAGCAGGTACAAAATAACAATTATTAAGTTCTAAAATCAATCCCGAAGGTAAAGACAACAAGTAAGTTCCTACAGCTAGTGCTGAAACTTTCGCTCCATTCCCAACTCGTAGTTCCACTTGTCCTTGCTTCAGCCTTCTACTGTTGCTGAGTGCCTGCATATTAGTACAAATATGAGCCCCACAACCAGTATCCATGACCCATGAGGTATTATCAGAAGTAGTTGTATTAACTTCTATAACAAAAATACCTGATGAAGAAGTCTCGAAAGTCTTCTTCTTTAATTCCTTTAGACCTTCCTGGAATTTCTTGCAATCTCTTCTCCAATGCCCCAGTTCTTTGCAGAACCTGCACATGTCAGTAGGCCCAGCCTTGGACTTGGGCTTGGGCTTTGGCGTGTCCTTGTCCGCGACTTGGACACCCTTGGCCTTTCCCTTATCCTTAGCAGAAGACTTCTTAAACCCCTTGCCCTTTTGTACCATAAGTACATTGGGGTCCTTGGCGGTTTTCTTCAAGTTGGGCTCTGCAGTCTTGAGCATTCCGTGAAGCTCAGGCAGTGTCTTACTCAAGCCATGCATGTTAAAGTTCAGAATGAACTGATCATAGCTTGCAGGTAAAGACTGCAGAATGATGTCGCAGGCAAGTTCCTGCTGATTGGGCAGTCGAGTTTGTGAAGATGATCGAGATAACCCATCATCTTCAACACATGAGGACTCACTGCCGCATTCGCAGCCAACTTACAGTCCAAGAGGTTCTTAACTGTCTGGAACCTCTCGGTCCTAGCCTGCTCCTGAAAAAGCGATTTCAGGCTTGCCATGATCTCGATTGGAGACAATACACTTTCGAACTGTTTTTGCAGCTCAGGAGTCATTGTCACCAACATCAGGCAATAAACATCATTTTCATCTGACGAATGCTTTTCCCAAGCATTGTGCAGAGTCCTGGCAGCATTGGCAAGAGGCCTCTCGGGGAGGGGATCTCGAAGGACATAATCCTTCTTCTCCTGCTTGAGGACCAGCCTCAAGTTCCTTGACCATGTCAGGAAGTTCGTTCCAGTCAGCTTCTCCTTCTCGAGAACAGACCGGATCGAGAATGTGTTTTGTGTGCTTGTAGTAGTCATATCTGAAATATATAAATAAAAAGGTTATTAGTTATATGTTCAAAATGATTAATCTCGTATTAAAGTATAATATGATTAATCATGCATTATATTCAATAACATAAGTTACCCTCAATAGAATATAATGATTCCAAGATCCACATATAACTAAGATTAAAGTGGGCCACTGGCCGTCACCCAACCTTAGCTTATATCGGTAAGCCCTACATCGGCTAATTATATCCGTGATATAACTCTTGGTTGTGAATCTGGGCCCGAGGCCCAATCCACTCTGATGTCTCAAGGCCCGGGACTCCCGATGGCCTAGTCAAGAAAACCGGACTATACAGTCATGTAATCATTAATGTCTGGGACTCCCAATGACATTTATGAATCACAAACCGTCTTACCCACGCAAAAGCAGACATCCTCACACTGTAAGGCCATGAATGCAATTGAATGGGCTTTGACAGCTGACATAGCCTGGACAAGACATCCAACGCTTGATATTATTTGAGGTTCGTAGGTTTATTAAAATCATTCCCAAAATAGAAGATTACTATTTCGGGAAACTTTCTATTTATGGAAACCTACTATTTTTGGAAACTTTCTAAAATTGGAAACTTTCTAAAACCGGAAACTTTCTAACTTTAGAAACTTCTTTAAAATCCAAAACCCGCAAATTCAGAAACTTCTATTTTAAGAAACTTTCTAATTATAAAATTTCGGAAACTTTAATTCAAAAACGACTTTATAATTTTATAAAATAGATTTTAAATTAATCTGAAGAAAGACTCAATTAACTGGCCCAATTGTTTTAACTTCTTGGCCCGAGGCCCAAGAATTGGTCCATGTCCAAGACATGACCCAATTGTCCAATTAATTGACATAACCGGTCTGGTTCATTAAAACTGGTCTAACCAAGTTTCAATTACTACGATGACCACAATTGTCAACCGGTTTTTTACTAAACCGGAATTTCTCAATTTATTTGGTCCAACCAAATCAAATTAGAAATTCCTGGTTTAGGCACTAAATCCAATATTTCTTTCGACATTGGATTTCTTATCCCGGTTTAACCAGATTTAATAAAATTATTAAAACCTGTTTATTAAACCAGAACGAAGATTTTAATCAAGTTTTAAACCGAACCAGCTAACCGAAATTGAACCGGCCCATCACACCCAAAACCCTAACCGGCCAGCCGTAAGCCTCACGCAAAAAGCGATAGCCGCAGGCCAGCCGCGTTTGGTCCGGATCGGGACGTTCGCTCGGCAGCTCGGGACGGGACAGCCGCGATCGTGATGCTCGGGTCGAGAGATCGGGACGTCCGAGAGCGTGACGCGATCCGGACGGTCGAAACCTCACGCGATCGGGACATCATCCGGACGAGACGATCGGGACGACGAACGCGGGACGCGATCCATGCGATCGGCTATCGCACGATCCATGCGATCGGGACGCCTCTCGGTCGACCGTCCGCCGTCCACCCGAGCCTCCTTTCGGCCGTAAAACCAACCGGCCAAGCCGGTCGATCCATCTTTGGCCGATCGCAAATCTGAGTCATATAGCTCATGTTTTGCGATTTTTCTTGTGTGTTTAGGGTTCAATTCTGATTCTTAACTGTTTTATCTTATCAGTAATTGATTCAAAAACAATTCTAAACAGATTAAACAACCTAAACATGAATCTAAAACAAGAAACCTAAGAACCAATGGCTCTGATACCACTGTTGGATTGTTCGGTTGATCCATATTCAATTCTCATATTGATATCAACCTAAACATGCATCAGATCTAGGTGTTCTTATTTAGAAACATTATGATCTCACCTTTTACCTGTTTGTTGCAGCGGAATTGATGAACAGGTCAGAGATCAGGGAGATACACCAAGGGATGAATCCTCCAAAGGCTCACACACGCAATCACAGGAAACTGGCTGCTAGACCAAGAGGAGATGGGGCGCAGAAGAGAGAGAGAGGCGCGGCTGAGTGCTAGGGTTGGGAGGAAGAGAGTTGGCTTTTAGTCATTAAAAGCCTTCTCTTTCCCTTTTGGGCTTTTGGGCCCAATCTGATTAAATCCCATTTAATCAGACCCATTAATCTTTCTCTCTTAGTACGACAAATGCCTAGCACTTTTGTCGTACTTCTGTTAAGCCGTTCCTACTTTATTTCCTGCTAGCTTAAGCGTGTGACCCATATGGGATCATACAATAAAAGCAATAAGTCCGAGACTTATAGATCATGAGCGGACTCTAGCAAGCCATCATGACCCCCAGTATTGTATGACTTATGTCTGATCACTGACATACTCTTACTTTATAGAGACAGTACAGAGATTGCTGGACACAATTCCAACAAAATGAGCTCTGAAACGACTTCACATTCATTTAGATGATCACACTATCAATGACTTAAGTATTCTCACTCGTGATCTAATCCAGAGTCTCAATACTTCTGTCACTCAGATTCTATACCTCATTCTGGAACTCTTTCGACCATTTCAAAGAATTCCGACTCGTGTCTCATCAAATGAACACAGTCATACTCACTGAAGTAATCAATAAAGATAATGAAGTACAAGAAATTTTCTCTGGCATTGCTGCTCATTGGGCCACATACATGAGTATGTTCAAGGTCCAATAAGCCTTTGGGCCTTTCTCTAGCTCGGCTAAGATGGGCCCTTTGTCTTTTGGACCAGTAAGCAGGATTCAAGTCTCATAAGATATCCGATCAAATGAGCCCAAAAGTCCATAACTATGGGGTTTCTGAATCCGACTCACTCTATGTGACCAAAACATTTATGCCAAGAAAAATCAGGTTTAATTCATCAGATTTAAACCAATTCGGTATTTATGTTACTTTTAGGCACTCTTTGGTTTAAGATATAAAACCCATTCCTTGAATAGGGTGCTACAATCAATATTTCATTGAGATCAAAAGAACAAAACTTGTCTTTTATCAAAATGAAAAACATTCAAATTCTTACAAGAAAATGAAAGACAACTCTGCTTAAAGCAGGTACATTGTAGCAATTACTTAATACAAAACCAAGCCTCAAATGCATCTACAAGTGAAAACCCTACGGCTGAGGCAGCATCCATAGCTCCTTCCAGACATGCAGTTCCACTTGTCCTTCCTTCAACGTTCTACTGTTGCTTAGGCTCTGCATATTATAACAAATATCAGTGCCACAACCAGTATCCAATACCTATAAGGTAGAACTTGAAGTAATAACATGAATACCTGAGGAAGTAGTCTCATACATCAACTTCAACTCCTCATAATCTTCCATGAATTTAATGCAATCTCTCTTCCAATGCCCAGTCTCTTTACAGTAGCAGCACTTACCAACGTAAGATGTATCTGACTCGGGCTCAGAAGATACACGCTTGCCATGATTCAAAATCTGGACAACTTTGTCTTCACCCTTGTCAGTACTAGGTTTAGTAAACCTACCCTTCTCCATTATGAGATTATACAGGGTACTCTTCACGTTTGGCTCAACTGTCCTGAGCATATCATGCAGTTCAGTCAACGTCTTCGTTAAGCCTTTCTTGATATAGTTCCTTCTGAACTTATCATAGCTTGACGGCAGTGACTGCAGAATGATCTCAGTTGCCAATTCTTGGCTAACTGGATAATCCAGTTTCCTCAGGTTATCAATGTAACCCATCATTTTACTGACATGAGGACTTACTGGATGATCATTTGGTAGCTTGCAGCTAGTGAGAGACTTAACCAACTGGTATCTCTCCACTCTTACCTGCTCCTGAAATTTCAATTTCAGGCTGCTGATCATCTCTATCGGCGACTCCATGTTCTCATATTGCTTCAGCAAATCTGAGTCCATGGTAGCCAATATCAGACCACGCACATCTACCGCATCATTATAATGCTTATTCCAAGCATCATATACTGCATGAGAGGCATTGGACCCGATCCTCACGGGGAGAGCTCTCTCAAGGACATAGTCCTTTCTCTCCTGCCTGAGGACTAGCCTCAGGTTCCGCGACCAAGTCAAGAAATTTGATCCGTTCAGTTTGTCCATTTCAAGGACAGACCGGATCGAGAAAGTGTTTTGATTGTTTGTGCTAGTCATAACTGAAATTTAGAGATAAATAGAGTTTTAGTTATTTAGTTCATAAAAGAGTAATCTTAATAACTTATAAGAAAACTCGCATTGCATTCAAAATTTCTTTATTTAACCTCATAAGAATGCAATGATTCCGAGACCCATGTTCAACCAAAACCAAAGTGGGCCACTGGCCGTCACCCAGAATTAGCTTTACTTGGTAAGCATACACACAGCTAGTTATATCCATATAACTCTCGGTTGTGGATTGGGCCCAAGGACCAATTCACCAGATGTCTCAAGGCCCGGGACTCCCGATGGCCCAGTCAAGGAAACCAATCTCTTACAGCCAAATAATCACTAAAGTCTGGGACTCCCAATGAAATTAGTGACTATATACTACTTTACTTACGCAAAAACAGACACCTCACACTGTAAGCCATATCTGTAATTGAATAAGCGTTAAGTAGCTGACAAGATTGGGCAAGACATCCAAGCTTGATATTGGTTTTGAGGATTTTAGGTTTTCTTTCCAAAAATAGAAGATTACTATTTTGGGAAACTTACTTATTTTAGAAACTTTTTAAATTTAGAAACATGCTAAAAATAGAAATTTCTAATTTAATATTTTATTAAAGTTTTCGGTTGGGTCACAAATTATAGGCCCAATTCTTGGCCCAAGACCACAGAATTCCAATTTGCCCAATAATTTGACATAACCGAGTCGGTTCATTAATTCTGGTCCAAGACCAAATTAACTACTAAATCCAACTAGTTATTTACTAAACCAGACCAGCTCTAAATTATTTGGTCCAACCAAATCAAACTTAGACCAGCATTCAGTTTAGGTTAAAATTCAATTTTGAATTTTAAATCCGGTTTAACCAGAAACTAAATAATACCAATTGCATTAAATAATTTATAGCAAACCGCGATTTTGGGTTAACCGCTTAAACCATAATTATTCAATCAATCACTTATTCAAACGATCATCATATTCACATAAAGACAAAAATTGATTTTGACCCTTTTTCAAATCATGTGATACTTAATTTACCTTAAGTAAACATGTGATCGTAATATCGTGTGATCTTTTAGTCAATCTTAACAAACCTTATTGTTTGATAATTAATTCAATCATTACTTAAACTCACGATCATGACATCATCGATCGATCGCTAACCAATAGAAAAACAAATCGATTGGAAAAAGTCAAACCCTATCCCAACAATCGTTAACATTCGATCGAGATATACACAAACCAATTGAATCGATTCTCTTTTGATTGCAATACAAAGTCAACAAGCGATGATTGGTTAACGATTATCAAGCAAATCTTATTGATTGTTGAATTGATAATTCAATTATCGATTTTTTGACAACAATACGATTCATACAGAAACGATAATTGATCATTCAACAAAATCGATTCATACGATTCTAGGTTTTCAAAGTTTCAATCAATTTTACTCATTAAAATCGATTCATCAAACTAATAAACAACCTAGTATGATCCAAAAGGTAAAAACCTAACAACCTAGTCTCTGATACCACTGAAGGATTATGTGTGTTCATTGGTGTAATTATCAGGTTACAACCTAGCACATAATCAACTAGGATCTAGGTGATTTGCAGTTGAATCATAAACAGATCAGATTCATTACCTTGTGATTGCAGCGGATTGATCAAAGGAATGAAGAGATCTGCAAGAGCTGATAGAAACCGGCTCCTCCTAGGTATCCACACTCTTACAAGCTATTGGATCAGGCTGCTAGACCAAGTCAAGAATCAACAGAGAGAGAGAAGAAAAGAGAGGCAAAAAATCGCAGACAACTGAAGCATTAGGGCTTCCTGCGCCTCCTCCTTCCTTTATATGGGCCCAAGTAATTAAACTAATGGCTCATTAGGCTTTTGGGCCCAAGGCCCAAATCAGACAAAAGACTGTCTTTTGTCTGGCCCAATTCTCTGTACAAATACAGTAAATGCCTTGCATCTTACTGTATTAATTCCATTTTAACTTTCCCGTTAGCTATGGTGTGTGACCCTTTGGGATCATACAATACTGGTAATAAGTCCTAAACTTATAGATCATGAGCGGGCTCTAGCAAGTCATCATGATCACCCAGTATTTATGACTTATGTCTGATCTCGACACTTATCATACTTTCTAGAGATAGTACGGTAGATTTCAGGACATTCCTAACAGGAGGCGCCGCCAGCGATGACGGAGTACCGGACCTGCAGTAGATGTGGAGTGCAAGGATTTAATTTGTACTGGTGTCCTCGTTCAGTAGACCCACGTTACCGGGAGCCGTACCAGCCAATAGTAGGTCCCGACTACTGTCAGGTTTATGGTCACGCCGGACATGGAGCTCCGATTTGTCCGATCGCAGGACAAGGACCTTACATGTCAGATGCTGAGCCATACCGTGCACCTTTACCAGAGGGTTACCGAGCCAGACCCAGTCGCCGAGATCCCGAACCTAGCCAGCCGCCAGTAGTCCCGCTGCCAGTTTTTCATCCGCCAGTCACCCAGCCGTCCCGACCGCCTATTATTTGTCAGCTTTGCAGGGCTGAGGGTCACCATGCGTCTGATTGTTTTCGTGATCCATCTTCAGAGCCTACCTCTCTTGTCAGCTTTGTGGTGCTTATGGTCACCAGGCGCCAGCTTGCTAGCGTGGGCCACGCCCAGCGCCCGCCCCAGTCTGTTATTTTGTGGCCGTAAGGGTCATATCTCTCGCCTTTATCCGATGGCCGAGCCACAACATGTTGGTGCACTGACTCGAGATGCACACCCGCCACACCTCCCGGCGCACGTGCCAGCGGGTACCTCTGTGAGCGGCGACGCCACTTGTGTGGGGCATTCCATTCTTGCTGGGGTTGTTAGGACTAGGGTTAGTTAGGCCAGGTAAGTTCGGGAACTAACCATGTTGTTTTTCCTTGTGTATAGATCGACAACCTTTGCGTGTCATCTTTGACATATTTCGGGTATGCCGGTGCGGTTTTGGGGTTTATGGTTATGGCAACGGCCGTCATGTTGTACTTCTGATCAAACTTATATATTAAAACTTTTGTATGTGCGATATATTGTTTTGTATGTATGTTAGATGCAGAACGTCCGACTTATCATTTTGGCTAGCGTAGTAATTTTTTGCATGCTTGTGATGGTTTTAAATGCAAATGAATTACCATGTGAAGTCTGATGATGAGCGGAACTGACGACCGTTCATCATGACCTAAACCCAGACTGACGAGATATCCGGATCGATCTTGTGATTGCATGTGTGTGTGGGGTAATTTCTTGCTTTTGTTTATTGCTTGCGTGCTTTATTTTAATGCTTGATTGGTGTATTAGATAACTAGGGAGTGTGTTTTGTTGGTTATTAAAGCGCTGTTAGGTTGCTAGATTTGTTCTATTGGCATGCATAGTGTTTGTTAGTCGCTAATTGTGTTAGTAAAAGCCTTTAGATTGTCAGTTGCGTTTCGTCGGAGTAGCTCATAGTAATCGTCATTTGTGTTTTGTTAAAATCGTTAACTTTCTAGAAATAGATAGTGTTAGAACCTTTTTTTATTAAAGTGTTGAGCTAACTCGAGACATGTTGTGTTCGGCCATCAATTCACGAGAGAGAGCGGAATTATAGTGTATCGTTACTTAATCATGAGTAATTGTTGGGTACACTATTAACTAACTATATCTCTATGAGGAAGTGATATCGGGGAATGGATTGGGTTAGGAGCAAAATGGTAATTTTGTCAAAATTTAGAACGGAAGCCGAGACGGGCCAAATATTCTAGTTTTTAACATAAATAACATTTACAAGACCAGAATTGGAAGAAACGGAGCAGAAACGGGTTTTTCGGCTTGTCGAGAATGGAAACCAATTAAACCGCGAAAACTTCGGAAATTCATAACCGGAGCTACAAAACTCCAAACGAGGTGATTCAAGTTGCTAAATTCATATAAAATCAAGGATAATCAATTTTGGAGGTTTTTGAATTTATGAGAGCAAAGAAGGGATTTCTAAAATATTAAACTCTGAAAGGCAAAAACCAAAGCGTCGGGAAAGTGCGGGATTAAGCATGGTTTAGGGAATGGTTTTTGGCTCAGAAAACACCCTGAGAGACAACTGTCTCATGAGGATGGCGCCACCACACTCTTGATGAGTCATTGCATGGCTTTGATGCATGAACCTAAGGAATAAACCATTTTGTTAAGAGAAAAAATTCAATCAACTAACAAA